>NC_051168.1:161178142-162378142 GCF_013339725.1 Rhipicephalus microplus | reverse complement strand
AGGTGATGCGGTACAACGAGTAAAAGTTCCGCGCCGTCGGGGTGTAAGTTGCGGCGGTACAAAACGTTGTCTTGAAGTAGGTATCTGCTTAGAAAGGGTCAGCATAACGCGATTAAAGGTGGTCAATGATGGTGAGCAGCAATAGATCTCGGCGCTGTTCGTCGGCCACGTTCAGAAAGTCAGTGATGGCTAAAACGCAGGCATCGGATTCCAAATCAGTAGAGCTAGGTGGATCAACGGGGTGCCAGGATAAGCAGTCAGCATCGCTGTCCAGCTTTCCAGATTTGTAAACAACCGAGAACGTGTACTCCGGCCTGTAATCGAAGTGCCCATCGGCCGAGTCTTCCTGTAGGGTCCTTAAGCGTCGACAGCCAGCAAAGCGCATGATGGTCAATGATGACTGCGAACGAACGTCCGTATAAGTACGGACGGAATTTCGTAATAGCCCAAACGAGGGCTAAGCATTCCCACTAAGTGATGGAATAATTTTGTTCCGCTTGCGACAAAAGGCGGCTAGCGTAAGCTATCAAACGGTTGGTGTCATTCTGTATCTGAGCGAGTACAGCAACAATGCCATGGCCGCTTGCATTGGTGCGAAGCTCTGTTCGAGCCGCTGGATCAAAATGAGCCAACACAGGTGGTGATGTGAGGGTGGTAATTAGCGACGCGAAGAATTGTTCTTGGACCCTTCCCCAAGAAAAGGCCACATTCTTTTTGAGGAGATCTGCGAGGGCCTAGCAATATTCGCGAAGTTGAAGACAAAGCGGCGGAAGTATGAGCAGAGCCCAATAAAACTGCGAACTTTTTGTGTGAAACGCGGAAGCGGGAGTTCTCGGACTGCACGGAGTTTGTCAGGGTTGAGTTGAACACCAGTGGCGTCAACAAGGTGGCTGAGTAGTTAATTCTGCCGGCGTCCAAATGAGAATTTTGACAAACTCAGTTGGAGACCAGCGCAACGAAAAACGTCAAAAATTGCCGAGAGACGAGACAGGTGGCTTTCGAAGGAGGGCGAGAAAACGATTACATCATTCAGATAGCAAAGTCAGGTCGACCATTTGAAACCGCGGAGAAGAGAGTCCATCATACGCTCAAAAGTAGCCGGGGCATTGCACAACCCAAAAGGCATGACCTTGAATTTGTAAAAGCCGTCGGGTGTGATGAATGCTGTCTTCTCGCGGTCGCGGTCGTCGACCGAAATTTGCCAGTATACGCATCGAAGGTCGAGGGACGAGAAATAGTTGGCGCCGTGGAGGCAGTTGAGCGCATCATCGATTCGGGGTGTAGGATAAACGTCCTTCTTAGTAATCCAACTCAGGTGGCGATATTCGACTCAAAAGCGCCAGGTGTTATTCTTTTTGACTAAGACCACAGGGGATACCCAAGGGCTCGATGAAGGCTCTATGACGTCTTTACTCAACATTTTCTCGACCTCCGTCTGTATAACTTGGCCCTCAGCGTGTGACACGCAATAAGGGCGTTTGTGGAGTGGACTGACGTCGCCGGTGTCGATGCGGTGGATTACGGCACTTGTGCGGCCCAGGGGATGGTCGTCCACGTCAAAGATATCCAGGTAAGAAAATAGAGCACCCCGGAGCACTGCAACTTGGGAAGGTAAGAAGTCGCTGGATATCATTTTGTCGAGGAACGCCTTATATTGCGACTTGATGACAGGCTTCGCCATGGTCTTAGTGTCAGGGGTAAAAAAAAGAAATCGAACATTCATCGAGGGTGGAAAGATCGGCTAAAGTGATGCCTTGGGGAAGAACTTGGGTTGACGTAGAAAAGTTCAGAACTGGAAGTAACATCATGTTGTTAGCAACAACCACTATAGCATGTGGTAGTGCGATGTGGTGCGTAAGGGTCAAATC
Organism: Rhipicephalus microplus; assembly: GCF_013339725.1. Classification (NCBI taxonomy): domain Eukaryota; kingdom Metazoa; phylum Arthropoda; class Arachnida; order Ixodida; family Ixodidae; genus Rhipicephalus; species Rhipicephalus microplus. Next base: position 162,376,274 of record NC_051168.1, on the reverse strand, counting down.
AATGAGAGGAGCCACCAGATAGTCACCATCAGGAACAGACAGGAAGGGCGACAGAGGAATGTGCATAGCAGCCTGGGCTGGTAGCCGTAGAGACTCCACGGATCGTAGCCGAGTGGGACTTGGAGGAGTGAAATCGGTGCACAAAGGCAATTCCAGCCGTAAGATACCGGTAGAACAATCGATGAGGGCGGAGTGGGCGGTTAAGAAGTCAATTCCAAGGATGACGTCGTGTGGGCAAGCATCGAGGACTGCGAAGAGAACGGTAGCGTGGTGGCCAGCACCAGTAACGCGGACAGTGCACATACCAAGCACCGATGTTCGACTTCCGTTGGCAACTCGAACAGTAGAGAACATAGCCGGTGTGAGAACTTTTTTCAGACGAGATCGAAGTGTAGAACTCATAACAGATACTTGGGCACCTGTGTCAACTAGAGCAGTAACGGCGTGGCCATGAACCAACACCCGAAGTAAATTGAGTCTAGAATTTGTAGCCGGTTTAGGGTTTTGGTTCCAAGTCGTCAACACAGCGCCACCTCCAGAAGCTGCACTCGTCAGTTTCCCGGGAAATGGCCAGAATAAGCCGGTGACGGAGAGCGGCGGCTTTGAGGGGAGCGTGACGGTCGACCCTGAGGTGACGGCGAGCGGCTAGACCAGTTTCTTTGGGCAACGACGTCACCGTAGAATGGCTCGAAGCGTAGAGAGGAACGGTGAGCTGAAGGGTCCTGAATATGGTCACCCGGAAAACCAGGTTGCGAATAGTGTCCACGGTCCTGACGGTGGTCGACATAGGGAAAGCTTGGCCAGAAATACCACCTGTGGCGGCAATGGCAGGAGATGTGCCCAACTCGAGAGCAAGAAAAGCAGATAGGTCGATCATCGTGCGTGCGCCACTCAGATGGATTTCGGTAGCGTGGTGGAAACCGAGGAGTCACAGCTGGCGCAGCGACAAGTGGAGCAGAGTGGTGGTCAGCGTTGCGGACGGGAGTGCTCATGGGCTGCGGCATAAATCTGGCGGGCTGGGGAACCTGGACGCCCAGGTTAGCAAACTCCTGACGTACGACGGCTTGAATAAGCGAGACCGTTGCCCAGTGATCTTGCGCAGGGGGCTGATAGAAAGCGGGTGCCATGGCTTCCGGCTCCTGGCGAACAATCCTTGCGATATTGGTAGGAGGCGCAAGTGAACGGGCGCTGCAGAATCCTCGCAAGACGAAGTTGCAGCATTGTTTGGTAGTCTCGTAATGTGGTGGGTTATTCGCCTGCTTTTAGCTTGTTCATATCGTCGGAATTCAGACATGAAGGCGTCGACAGTGGTGCAGTTCTTGCACATTAGTATGCCCAAAACGTCATCAGCAATGCCTTTCAACCCGTTGCTGATCTTGTCTGCCTCGGACATGTTTTTGTCAGTCTTCCGACACAATGCCAGTACGTCTTGAATGTACGTGACGTACGACTCCGTCGATGATTGAACACGCGACGCGAGTTCCTGCTGGCTGCCATCTGACGAGCAACTGACCGACCGAACAAATCGCGAAGCTTTTGCTTGCATGTGTCCCAGCTGGTTAGTTCTTCATCATGCGTCTCATACCAGGCACGTGCCGTACCCCATAGGTAGAATAGAATATTTGCCAGCATAAGCGTTTCGTTCCCGCCTGTAGTGCTTGATGACGCGCTCGAATGATGCGAGCCAATCTTCCACGTCCGTGCTGTCCATGCCGGAAAATGTGCCAGGGTCGAGAAGATGGGGGGAATCACAGGTGATGGAGCGGGCGCGGATGGCGAGGCCCGAGTGCCGCTTTCAGGCATCGCGGCTGGACAAAGCTGACAACCACTGCGGAGTTCCAGAGCCAGGTTGTGTGAAGACCCCGCACCTTCCACCAAATGATGTTACGGGGAGGATTTATTCACCGAGAGCTGGTCTTGCTAACAGCTTAGAGAGCGCACGGTCATGCAAGCCAAGGAGACAAGCTCGAGAGTCCAACCCACAACAACCACGTTGTCGTCTTCTTCATTGGTGTACCAATTCAGCTGTGTCGGGTCGACAGTTCCATACACACACATATATATATTTATATTTATATATAAATATATATATATATATATATATATACATATACATATATATATATATATATATATATATATATATATATCCGTGCTTGCTCGCATGTTTTGACGGGGTTTGAATGGCGTAAGCTGCCTTTCCCAGGCGTTTCACCCCTGAACAAGCCGAGTGTCGGGCCGGGGGACGCTCGTGCCCATTTGGAAAACCGGTGGGTGACCGGCGGTAACGTGGTTTCGAACCCACGACCTCCCGCATCCGGAGCGGACACTCAACCACGAGGCCACGACTGCGGTATATATATATATATATATATATATATATATATATATATATATATATATATATATATATATATGTGTGTGTGTGTGTGCGTGTATAAGGGAAAGATGTGTGTATATAAGGGCTCGTTTTTTCGTGTTTTTACACAATAAGAATGAGATCTAACAGACAATAATGCCAAGGAATGTATAGGGAAAGTTATTAAAACAAATGAAATGTAAATAAGAAGAAAGAAAAGAGGGTGAAAAAATAACCAGCCGTGAGCAAGAATCGCACCTACGACCTTCGAATAACGCGTTCGATGCTCTAAGTACTGAGCTATCACAGCGGCTTTCCTTCCACCCACATTTTGGGTTTATATGTGAATTTATAAGTGGGAGTGTCAGTCGGCGCCCTCTGTAGCGAAGCGGCGAGTTTGAAACACTCTTTTATGCGCATATGTGGCGTCACGTAGCACGTGAACTTATTACGAGCGGGCAGCTGACCAATAGTCCCTCGTATACAACCTGAAGACACCAAGTCTGTCGGTACGAGACCCTCGTTAATGAATAAGGAAAAGAAGTGTGTACTCAAGGGCTCGTTTTTCCGTGTTTTGACGCAATATTAATGAGATCTAACAGACAATAATGCCAAGGAATGTATAGGGGAAGTCATTAGAACAAATGAAATGTAAATAAGAAGAAAGAAAATAGGGTGAAAAATAACCAGCCGAGAGCAGAAATAGAACCTACGACCTTTGGATAACGCGTTCGATGATCTAACCACTGAGCTATAACAGCGACCTTCTCTCCACCCACTTTTTTGGGTTTATATGTGAATTTAGAAGTGGGAGTGTCAGTCAGCGCCCTCTGTAGACAATCGGCGAGTGTGAAACTCTTTTATGCGCATATGTGGCGTCACGTAGCACGTGAACTTATTACAAGCGGGCAGCTGACTAATAGTTCCTCGTGCACAACCTAATGACACCAAGTCTGCCAGTAGAAGACCCTCGTTAATGAGTGAGGGAAACAAGTGTGTACAGAAGGGATCATTTTTCTGTTTGACACAATAATATTGAGATCTTACAGACAATATTGCCTAGGAGTGTATAGGCGGAAGTTATTAGAACAAATGGAATGTAAATAGGAAGAAGGAAAAGAGGGTGAAAAAATAACCAGTCGTGAGCAGGTATCGAACCTACGACCTTCAAATAACGCGTTCGATGCTCTAACCACTGAGCTATCACAGTGGCCTTCCGTCCACCCGCTTTTTTGGGTTTATATGTGAATTTAGAAGTGGGAGAGCAAGTGAGCGCCCTCTGTAGGCAAGCGGCGATTGTGAAACACTCTTTTATGCGCATGTGTGGCGTCACGTAGCACGCGAACTTATTATGAGCGGGCAGCTGGCCAATAGTCCCTCGTATACAACCTAATGACACCAAGTCTGCCAGTACGAGACCCTCGGTAATGAATAAGGAAAAGAAGTGTTTACATAACTTCCAAATTCACGTATAAACCTCAAAAAGTGGGTGGAGGGAAGGCCGCTGTGATAGCACAGCGGTTACAGCAGCGAACGCGTTATTCGAAGGTCGTAGGTTCGATTCCTGCTCACGGATGGTTATTTTTTCATCCTCTTTTCTTCTTATTTACTTTCCACTTGTTCTAATACCTTCCCCTATGCATTCCTTGGCATTATTGTCTGTTACATCTCATATATATATACATATATATAGTCCAGTAGATCCTCCGTGAGCGGTCACAACGGGGTTTATTTCGACGCTTCGGCCTAGAGTCTGGCCTTCATCAGGATTAAAGGTACAGTTTGTTGGTGCTCAGCTTTATACAATCTCAAATTAGAGGGCAAGGAAAGAGGAAAACAGACAGGAAAAAAAAGGAAAGAAAAAGAAAAAAAAAGAAGAAGAAGAGAAAAATATTATACGGTGGACGCCCCTCGGGTGCCCTTCTTCCACTCTTCCTTCCACTTCCCCCTTCATCTCTCTCCCCCTTCTCCCCTTCACCTTTCTGATGTCAGCGGTCTGTGTATGTTTCCGTTTACTAACGCATTCCTCCCGATCAGACGGCCCCTCCTGGCACTGGCGGTTCGGTGTGGGGCAAAAAAGAGCTTATCAGGAAGTCGTAAGCCTTTAACTACTCGGGGTCCTGTAAACAATTCGTCGTAGAAGGAGGGGTGCCGCGTAATATGGCAGAGGCTGGTAAACGGACATTTTAGCAAGTTCTAAGCCTTTAATTACTCCGCGCCCTGTCAACATTCCGCCGTAAAAATAGGGGTGCCCCGTATCGCGGTAGGCTATGCAAGCGGGCGCAATGCGAATTCCTTGCCCGCTTCTAAATTACGCGTGTAGTGGGGGCCTTTCGGCTGTGCACAGGGTTGCTGTTGGGCATGTCGTGCATGGCACAATTGATTGGGTAGTAAAATAAAACAGAAAACAGACGACAGCTGCACTTAGGAAGAGTAGTTACACTTAGAATTGTTTTGGGTTGTCCAGTGCCATTCGCAGCTGCAGTGCCGTAAACTCAGTTACCATTTTCATTGTTGCCGTTATTGTTTTCTAATGCTTCAATTGCTGCAAGTGTACCAGGATTCTCATTTATTCCTCTGTCGAGGGTCTTAAATCGGTGGATAAGGCATGACTCTCGTTGTTCACGTTTTCGATTTGATTTGAATCCCGTCTCTAAGAGCGTTACTGATAGTTTGTCGAATGAATGGTCGGGAAGATTGAGATGTTTTGATAGAGGTAGACTTGGGGCTGATTTCGCATGGGCTCTGTGATTATTGAAGCGAATCCTGAATGGTGTTTTAGTTTGTCCGATGTACTGCATACCACACACGTTGCATTCGAGTAGGTATACCACATTAAAGGAATCGCATGTTAGGTTTCCTCGTATGTTAATCAAAAACTTGGATTGCATGCTGGTTGCTTTGTCTGTTTCTCGCATCGCCTTACATACAAGGCATCGTGGCTTTAAGCAAGGGCGGCATGAATTATTGGGGGGTGATGTGTTAATTTGGGAGTGGACAAGGGTGTCTTTGAGGTTACGTGGTCGTCGATAAACGACGCCTGGAGCGGATGGGAATGCGCGTTTCAGACGTTCACTTTGTTCCAGAATGTTGTAAAGTCGTTTAAGGATTTTGTTTAGATTGGGAAAGTTTGTGCTGTAAGTCAAGCAGAGGTTTGTTCGTTGTGGGTCTTCTTGCGGTTGTCGCTTCATAAGTAAGTCATCGCGCTTCAGTTTTCTGGCTTTTTTAACTGCGTCATGTATTACTTGTGGAGGGGGGGGGGGGGGGGCTATTTTTGTTTCTCTAGCATAAGTTTTAGCCTCTCTGAGCTTGTGTCAAAATCAGCGTCCTTGAGCAGATTCGCTTAAACCGGTTAGCCTAGCTGTATGGAATACTGTTTTTACAGTGGCGTGGGTGATCGCTTTGGTAATGGAGGTATTGTTGTCGATCCGTTGGTTTGCGATATAGGGTTTTAGAGAGCTTCTCTTTTTCTATCGTTATGGTAAGATCAAGAAAATTTACGGTAACTTGCGAGTATGTGTGTGTGAAGTGTATGTTCGGATGTACAGCATTGTAAGTGTCGATAAAGCTGAAAAGTTTGTCCTCGCTGTGGGTCCAAATAAGAAAGATGTTGTCTAGGTATCTTCTGTATAACAATGGTTTCAAGAAACTTTGTGCAAGAAATTCAGATTCTAGCTTTCCCATAAGTATGTTGGCATAATTAGGTGCCATTTTGGTGCCCATAGCGTTCCCGCTGATTTGTCGAAAATACTCTTGGTTAAACTCGAATGAATTTAATTCGAGGACCATCCTCGTCAAAGTTGCAATGGCAGAGAAATCTGGGGTGTGTGTTAGATTGTCCATGGTATGTGTACATCTTTTGTAATGCAGCTATGCCGTCATCGTGAGGAATATTTGTATATAATGAAGAGACATCAAGAGTAACCAAGTACGAGTTTTTCGGAACACAGATACCCGCAATGTCTCGAAGAATATGTGTGCTGTCTTTTATGTACGACGCGAGGATGCATGGAATGTGGCTTATTAGTTTGTCCACGTACCCTGATATGGGTTCAGTTATTGTACCGATGCTTTATATGATTGGTCGACCTGGGTTACCGGGTTTATTAAATTTTGGGCGGATGTAGAAGCGACCTGGACGAGGGTATGCTGCTTGCATCAGTTTGTGGTCAGTGTTGGTTATCTTTTCGGCATCCAACAGTTTCGTTAGTTCTGTTGATACGATACGTTTGTATTCGTCTGCTAGATCACCTGGGAGGCGTTCGTAAAGTCTTGAGTCGTCTAGTTGGCGGTATGCTTCTTGTAAGTAGTTGGTTGTATTAAGGACTTCAATTGCTCCTCCTTTGTCAACAGGTTTTATTGTTATGTCTGTCCTAAATGCCAAATTTCTGATACTTACTTTTTCAGATTTTGTCAAGTTTTCTCGGTTTCCTTTCTATCTGTGGTATTCGTGTACTATATCTTTCTGTACTGCGGTAGTATAAAGATCCAAGCACTTGTCTCGATCACTGTTTGGTGTCCAATCATTTGATTTATAACTGTGAATTGTTTCGTGGTCAGAAGGCCTCTCCAAGAAATATTCGCGCAACCTTAAGCTTCGAGCGATGTTGTCGAGGTCTCGGAGCAAGTGGAATTCATCGAAAAATTTTGTGGTCGGGCAGAAGCTTAGTCCCTTAGATAGCAGTTTTTCTTCGTCAGGTGACAAGCTCGTGTCCGATAAGTTTAGAACCACAGTGTCACAGGGTGCGTTCTCAGATGGGTGCTCGTTTGTACCGTTAGTAGTTTTCTGGGTGGTGATGTTGTAGTGATAAGGAAGTATATCATGGAACGTGGGTTTGGGCACATGGTCTCTTTTGAGTTTATGAATTTTTGTGGTCATGATGGCTTGGTATTTATTCTGTTCAAATTCTGTTAATCAGGTGATTTCTTCGTTCGATAAAGTGTTGTGGCGGAGAATGGTGTTGGTCATAGCGACCAGTTTCTTTACCTGCTTATCACTGTGAGTAAGAGCGATTTCTGTTAAGAGATGCCTCAAGGAGGACGTTTTTCCATGTTATTTGGCCGTGTTTATCGAGATTTGTAGCGGCTGGTGTGAGGGAGAGTGTCATATCCTTGGGGGTTATTCTAGCACCAAGGTACACTTGCAATGTTGATTTATGCATTTCATGTCTAATTCGTTTGTCAGCAAGTTTTCGTACTTTAAGGAAAGTGCCACTGCAACTGGGAAACGATGAGCTGGACTTACATTTCAGAAGTCAATCTTCTTTTGGGTGCGGGGATATATATATATATATATATACATATATATATATTTATATATATATACATATATATATATATATATATATATATATATATATATATGTATATATATATATACATGACAGCACATGGAGAACTTAAGATTGTGAGCAAGATAGGGCCACTGCGCACTCGAAATTTTTTTGCACTCTATCAAACAGCGAAACGTTAGGTAACTGCTCGTAACCTTGATTAATGATATGTAGGGCTCGACGTTCTAAAAACACTATATGATTAGCTCATAACTTGAATTAACAGTTACGAATTAACAGTTAGCAAACAAACATTCAAATAAAGTTCACTATATGGCATACAAGCCGTCACTCAATGTTCGCACGTCGAAACCAATCTGCTTAGTGGCGGACACGATTGATTGATTGATTTGTGGGGTTTAACGTCCCAAAACCACTATGTGATTATGAGAGACGCCGTAATGGAGGGCTCCGAAAATTTCGACCACCTGGGGTTCTTCAACGTGCACCCAAATCTGAGTACACTGGCCTACAACCATTCCTCCTTCATCGGAAATGCAGCCGCCACAGCCGGGAGTTGATCCCGCGACCTGCGGGTCAGCAGCCGAGTACCTTAGCCACTAGACCACCGTGGTGGGGCATAGTGGCGGACACGAACACTTCGCCTTAGCAGAGGTGATTCTGGCGACTCGGATGCCGGAGCCGGTCCGGAAGTCTGTAGCAAATTTTTGTATACTTGCTGGCACGCATGTGCTCATTGCGGCAATTTGTTGTGCTATTATGCGTCGTTGGTATCTGTTTCGGTGTGCGTTTCAGGCAAACAAAATGCGTCGCGGTGGGTAGGCTGCTGCCGTTGCGTCGCAGTGGAGTTCGGCGTCATCTATCTTGTGGGAATATGTTTTGAAGGTACTTTAAAAAGTAGTGGCATTCCACAAGGATTCGCACCTCAAGAGTGCAAGCAGTCGGCATATGTAAATCGGTGCACATCACATACTTTCACCACGTACGTCACCACACTGACAACCTGGGTGAACACACATTCTTCCCAGGTGACGCCTTCGCAACAACCAATTTTCAATATAACACTGTCTTCCACAACACATACTTCCTCACTCTAAACCCATCGCGTTTGTTTGTCATGCATGCTTTTCGTGAAGTTCGCTTTATGCAGTGACAAATATTCGAGTGGTTAGCGTTCCAAAATACTCACACCACGTTCCCGAAGAGAATCCTTATGGGATGCGAAGCGACAGTGTTGCGCACGGGTGGCGTCACGGGTTGAACGGCGCTAACGCGTGTGCTGTGATTAGCGCTGGAAGAATGGTTTGAAGCGACGGCTGGCAGATGGTTCTAGGTGGATGTTTTGCCGGGCGAAGGAGCGTCGTCTTCTGGCGTCCTCTTCCCTGAGCCGATTGTTACCACTCTATGTGTGCTCGAGCGTTGCATGTGGTGGCAAGAGTGAACCAAAAGAGAGGTGACACGTACAGGCATGCAGTAGGTACACGTCATGTTCATTGTGCGTGAACCGACGAGTCAGCGCTATAGCGACCGGCGGTCGCTTTGTCTTGTGGGTGAATGGACGAGGCAGCAGCTGCGGGTGCTGTGGCGAGCGTGCAGCAGGCGAAGGAGAAAATGACATTAGCGCGCACTGCGAGAATAGCGTGTCGACAACGTGTGGCTGCGGGGTGACCTACGTGCCCTTGCTCCATCATCTGCGGCGAGATGAGGGCGTTGCAGCATGTTCGTATGGACGTATGGAGGGACAGCGTTACACATGCTATTCAAAGTGCCGTTTCGCATTTGAAATACTTCAGCGGGCTATTTGACTGTGACACTGCTTACTGTGTTCTGGTGGGCCATGGGGAAGCTATCAATACTTTCATGCATCCTAGACTGCTGGCACGAGACCTCATTTTCAAGCACCTGCTTCAGTGAGGCATTTCTAGTTTGAACCGTTCGTTCTACAGCACCACTAAATGCTCCGTTATAGACGGAAGAGAATAAGAACGTGTTTCACGCCATTGGTCTTCAAAAAATCAACAAACTCAGCTGGTGTTAACTGGGGCCCATTGACACTGACCATGCCTTCTGGCACACTGTGTGTAGCACAGCTATCCAGTAGTTCTCGAAGGTTTCTTGCGATGACGTTAACAATACCGACCACATTTCAATCCATATTCAACGTGAGTCAACTAGTATAAGTAATGCATTCATCCATTTTTATCAGAATATTTGTGCGCGCGTGATAAATGCGCAGAATAGTGCCCCAGATGAAGCGGAGCTTGCTGTGCAGCTGGCTGTATTGCGTGGCTAATCTTGCATCTCTGCACGTATTGTTCAATGTCGAAATCGATTGCTCGCCTCCAGACGAATCTTCTGGCTAACAATCTCATGTGGCTTGTCCATGGTTGCGCCTCATGTAGCATGTTTAGCACGCGCTCCTGCAGCTGCTCTGGAATTACAACTCTTGCCCACACGTCACACATCCCTGCTCAAGTGCTGCCTAGGCCACCGGTCAGGCGTGAACTGAGCCAGACGGCTGAATTTGAGGTTCCCAAGCTTCGCTTTGGGAAACTTGCAACCTCGTCTGCGGTTAGTGGGAGGCACTGGAAAATTGACAAGCACTCTGGAGCCTCATCTTTAGCGACTCCAGGTTGGGGCAACACAGACAAGGCGTCTACCGCTTCTAGATTGTTACCTCTTCTAAACTCAGGCGATACCGGTAAACTGCAAGCGTCATGGCTCAACGTCGCATGCGTGCGGCAGCTACAGATTGAATACGCTTAACGTTCCCTATTACCTCTAGCAGCGTGTAGCGACTGAAAAGCTGTGTATATGGTGAATTCTCGGCCGTGCAGTTAACGGTGGAATGTCGTCAGGCCCAATATTTCAGCAAAGCTTTGCGCTTGTACTGAGCATACTCTCGTTCTGCTTCTGTCAGTGTACGCGACGCAAAGAAGACAGGATTTTAATCACCTTCGGCTTTCTGTTGAAAAATGAGAGCACCAAAGCTGCTTGTCAACGCATCGCAAAGCATTGCAGGTGGTTTTTAACATCATAAAACATCAACACTTTGCTCCTTATCAGCAAGTGTTTCGTAGCTTCAAAATTATTGCGGCATTTTTCGTCCATACTCATTTTTTATTTTTTTTCATTAGCCGGTAGAGCGGCTCCGTTACTGTCGAGGCATCTTGAGGAAACCTGAAATAATGTTTCCACATCCCCATATACGCCTTAAGCCCTGTATCTGTAGTGGGCTCTGGTGCTAGCATCTTTTAGTCTGAGGGGTAAATGACTAATATACGTAACTAATATATTGAAAAATTGGCGTTTAACAGTGTTGAGAATTACGATCTATTTGCGAAGTCTTTGGAAGATATGTTCTAGTGTTGCCTGGCACTCGTCAGTGTCACACCCTGTCATTATCTCGTCGTCATATGGCATCTAACGTGGGGGGTGGCTTGAAGCGGCTCATCTATCATCGTTTGAAAGTTATTACAACATTGATTTCTAAGGTTACGTGGGATCTGCCAACTTTTTTGAGACAAGGTGTAATGAAGCGGTATGTTCCGGCATGTTCACGAGCGAGAGGAAACAAAAACAGAACAAGAGTGTCGGTGCACAGTAGATGATTTTTAGTACATAGTTGTAAGCTGTAAGAAAGAGGTCTACAAGAAAGAGGCACTCTTGACAATAAAATTTACAAGAGCACCTCTTTCCGGTCAACTTTGTTGGCACAATGATTGTACGTGGCGATACCACCAAAAAACCTGTAGCCTCGCTACAGGTTTCTGTAGCTTCGCGTTTCGCAAAAATAATAAACGAATCGTCTTTTACAGGCTGTGTCTGGGAACGCGTTTGTCCCTTTCTGTTAGGGCTCCCGGCAAAAACCTCTCAAAAACGCTAGTTTTGTCGCATGCTGCAACATCAAGTGCGTTAAGTGTTGTGTGAACTTTTATTTCTTGAAAGTGCTGCGTGCAGGTCGCAAAGTGAGGACTACCTGAATTTGACTTGATTTTACTGGCCATGCTAAGCCCGAAATCGCGCTGTTTAGAATGCTGTGTTTTATCCACTACAAACGTGCCTACGAACTCGCGCAATCAATGCCCCCGCGACGATACTAAAAATGAACCTAGCTAACGCCGTGGCCTGACTTTTATGCCGGTAACCGTTAAACAGCCCGTCGGTTAGTCTCCCGGGCAGATCACAGAAGCCATGGTAGTACTGACAAAACTATGACGTAACATACTTCCGTCATCGGTGGCCCTGAAAGCATATGAAGATACTCGCATCTCTCATACGCCCTTTCTAGTACAGCAAAACGCATCCAGTTCCGTTATACTAAAAGCGTTGAAGCCTGCACTTGCTGCGTTTGCAACGTGCCACTGACAGCGTAAAAAACTTCAGGATATGCCTCAACTAAAAGCGCGTAATGCCTCGACGCTGCGCGTTAATCACGGCAGAAAAAACGCTTCTCAATGTGCCCGGGACGAAAACGTTCAGTGGTTCTATGAATCGTGATGGCTGCCAGCCTATCCATGAGGGCGTTTTGTATTTGCTCTGTCAGTACTGTGTATTTTGTTGACTGTTTTTTTTCGTGCTTAAGGAGACGTTACATAAATTTCACGGCTTTGGCGATTGCATAGATGACCGACGTTGTCGTGTCTGCGTATAGGTGAGTTGGGAGCCCACATGCAGGATGCCTCTGCGTGACCATGCTGGCTATAATCATGAGCTGTCGCTACCCTCAAATGAACTCACGCCAGTAACCCTTACCGTTACTGTTATGTCGCAAGAGTTTGGCTGCGGCCAGCACATTGAGTACATGACAAGTTGCTGCTAAGCGTTCACTTCACGAGTAAATTGAGCCATGGTAGCATTTGGGGACAGAAGAGTGTTTCGCGTAGCCTAGGAGAGTGTCGGTTGGGACTAAAATTGAGGCGTACAGAAAATTATTCCAATTTAGTAGAAGCTAGAGAAACCATGCCCCATTATCCACTGGTATTAGCTTAGCTTCTTGAAAGTACTTTTTCAGATGTCTTTGCCCCAAAACGACCGGTCAGGTTGGCTGCGTAGCTTTAATGCGTGTACAGCACATCATAGCCTCCAAAAAGAAGCTCTCAAAAGGCGAATGGTCCGGAAATTTTTTAAGTGTAAATTTTGTTGCACAAATATTATTACGCAGCCTATTGCCATGAGTAAGTAAGTAAAAAAAACTTACATTTGCAGAGATATTCCTGCGAACCTACGTAAGGTGGATGAAAGAAGAGCAGTTGTTTCTGTGAAAGTTGATAGAAATACCAAATAGGCATGAAAGCCTTGTATGCTAATTCGTAACATAACTTTTTTCATGCTTCATTTTTTAGTAGACTGATCGTGTGTGTTGTCTTCTGCATCCATTGAGTCTTCTTTACCAGCTTTTTTTAATAAGTTAGAGTGATGCATATGACTACGTAATAAGGAAGAATGCCTAGCTGACCTGACGCAATACTTTTAGAATTATTTCTTATGACCCAGTGTGAACGTGCAGTCTTTTATTTTATCCTGCGCTGGCAAAAAATACCAGTGCTCCACAATATAATACAGAAGTTCTACATTTCTTTTGCGTTAGTTTGCCTTTTAAGAATTGCTTAACATTTCATATATTCTGAAAAGTTGTCTACACTGCGAACTTGTTGCAAATCTCGACAATTTTTAAAGCTTGGTGTATTTGTACATTTTAAAAGTATCTATGCATAAACCCTTTTTTTCGCCGACTTCCTAAGCTAGTGAAGAAAACTGAATACGATACTTGTATGCATACTTGTAGGAAACTATGGATATTGAAGAGGAAAATATTCGTAAAGAAAATAAAAATACGGTTACATTATTCACTAGTTGTCCGACAAAGTCAACTTGCCATTACGTTTTCATATCTTTTAGCATAATTCTCAGCAGCTTTTTGCTAGCAGAATAGTTACTAAGGAGAACAGTATACTTCATCACAAAGAAGCGTGAGTGTTAACGAACTTGGCAAACATTTCTTCTTCAAAGCTCTGACTTGTATACCCTGTGCAAGGGAAATCTATTTTTTGTCGTCAACAATAACGTAGGCGATTAGTAGAGCAAATATATATCTGTGATTTAGATTACGGTAGCGAAACATATCACATGCCATAAACTGATTATTGAATCATCAGTGATTTTAAATTGTTTCAAGAGTTACATCATACTTTACGTAACCCGCCCACAGTATAAAAAAGAGAATATACCCAACTCTTTCCGGAAGATTTTGACTTGCGACGTATACGACTCTTCTTACATAGACAGGATGACCCTCTTGTGGGGTCAGCGTCGGTGCACTCTAGGAGAGGTCCCTGGCCCTCTTAGGCAGTGTGCAAACGCTCTATTTCGAAGGATCACACTACCAATTCTTAGGGAGTCAGGTGACTTTTGCCGGTGACGCTCCTACGTACACCAAGCGACTGTACGGCTATTTAAAGCTATTCAATTGAGCATGCTCTCATTTGTGCCATTTCTGCTGGCAGTAGTGAAGTAATCTTTGTAAAACAACTATAATATTACTCCCCGTTGTGTCCAGGAACTGCAAAAGAATTGTAGCTTGAATTTAGCAGTATTTTACCAATACTGGTCTAAACAAAAATTTTCAGCAGAGCGCAATAAGGTTGCCTGTGTATTCCAATGAGTTCATTCAGATTTACACCCTTTTCTGAGTAATAGTCAACCAAAACATGTAAGATGTACATAGTGTCGAGTCGCGCAAAATGTACTACGGATATGAGCATAACGTTTGCACATTTTTGCCTTATGATTACGAATGAATAAAAAACTCGTGATGGCTGGAGGCATCAGACTTGTGGCTTTATATATTGTCGCTCTTCTTCAGCGTCAACATTCATGAAAACAGGAACCAGAAAAAAGAACACGGTAACAAGGTGAAAAAAAGAATCATATAGCGTTGTCAAAACCTACTCAAAACGTTACATACACAGACATAAAGCAGATTCACAACAAAGCAACAAATGCAAACTACCACAGTAAACGGGTACATTCAGATAAAGCAAGGTGTTTTCCTAATAGAAAAACTATGAAAATAGGAGTTTGCAAAGGCTTTCAGAAATACCCTCCAGCCCACGCCCCCCCCCCCTCACCCAACTGAGAAACGTCCTGGCTCTACGCACCTTCTTGTACGCATTAAAGCAATTTTTTTTATAAGTCTTTTCATATATTTCAACAACCATGCCCATTCTCTGGCAGTCAGGGGCACGCCGTGAAAGATTACCGCTCGCGTTATTTACAAACATATCCTATTCTCAAATACTCAGTTAAACAAATTAGAGCACAAGCGCTCAAACCAAACCAATAAGCGTGGATCCCGTTGACGTCAGCCATGGCTTATTCTCGAGCTACCACTCATAGCTCGCAGAGTTACGTAGACTCACTCAATTTTATTATAACGACCAACGTCTTAGCAGATGGGAGCAAAGCATGAACACAGCAAAGAAAAACGAGAAAACAAACAGAGCACAGTGGCAGCCGCAACAACGCGCGCCATTTGATGTCGAGAGCTTTTCCTGTCACAAGCGAGACGTGTGCTAAACATTATCAATGACTACCGCGTACGTGCTGGCAGCAATGCATTCTATTTGCACTTCAAACTACCATCTTTGGGCCAGCGAAAGCGATTTTGTACAGTGCGTCTCGGCACAGTGGTGTTTTTCCCTGAACGTTTCCACTCGCAAAAGCAGGCTGCGCCCTCAAGTATCGTTAAAAATGTTATTACGGTGCAACCTCAAACGCATCTTAAAACGATATCATGCCGTTTCAGCAGTGTAGAGACAATGTGCGATCAGCTACTAAACACCCTTGATAAGTGATGAGTGGTGAAATCGTTTCCATAACAATGCGCATGGTGGTGTTAACTCTTCAAGTGGCAATTTTTACTGGCAATCTGCAACAACCTGCGAACACATGTTACTGTTGGAAATGGCTGGCAGCCTACATTTGCAGAGCTGCTCAGACGCCCACTTAGCGCTGTGCGGTTAGAACTTCCGGAAAAATGGGCAGATTCCACTTGCAGTGGGAATCAATGATTTAGAATCACGAATGAGAAAGGTTGATATGCCACTTTAAAATCAGCAAATGTTACCAGGTGGAGGCAAATGATGCCTTACATGACTTTCGGGTCATGATTATTATGCTCAGGTGTGTCGTTTACCTTCGTCATCTACACACGTCACGTGATACCAAATTTCTTATATGTGAAGATAGCAAATCGGCCGCGAGCACGCTATGAGCGCGGTATGTCGTGATGTTCTTACATGACACGCTTCTCAGGATTATTATATTTACACCAGTCATACACTTTCATTATCCATTGACGTCACGTCGCACCAACTTTGGTGTATGTAGAGCGAGCGGAACAGCCGCGAGCGCATCATGAAGGGCATATTATGATCGAATGTAGCGTTGACTCAAGCGCACGCTGGACACAGCGACGCTACGTTAGCAAAACGCGAGCACTTTACAGTCTGGATTCTTCACGTGACCTCCGGCGCTGACGAACGTGCTACGCATGTGCCCCATTTTCTCCCTGTCATTCGGAGGTACAGGCAAGACATCATCCCTGTCATTAGGTTCCCTTCGCTCACAAAGCCACTGAGAACGTTTCGAGCCTACCTCGACACCTGTGAGTGCGACATCGATCAATTTTCCACCAGTTTCAATCTTCGGACGAGTGGCAGCCAGAGATGCACATAGCGTTCCTTAGCCACGGTGCATCTCCCGCCGCTGAGGTGTCGGCGTTCGATGGTGGCTGAACGGAGAACAGTAGCGTTTCTTTTTTAATGATCGCCGATCCGATAGACTCTTGTTCGCGTTCCGGCCCATTATGCAAGTGTGTGGAAATATTTAGCCTCCCTGTCGTCGTACACGCCTAAGGCGCGTACAGTTTTGCTATGGAAAATTCCATTGACCAGCCAAAGGAAAGTTACGGAGAACACTGTGAACAAGGCTGCTGCAGCAGCTATGGACACGACTCCAACTGCACTCACCAATGATGACACAACATCCCCCTCCAACGACTATGGCACTGCTTGGGTGCCTGTGCAGAAGAAACGACGCACACAAGCCGATCTGTTGGCCTTTGAGCCGAAGCAAGGAACTCAGACGTGTGAACTTCAAGGCGACACCACTCAACGTAAGCCAACGAGATCGCGGCCACCAGCCTTGCCTCTTCACAACTACAAAGCCATCCTACGCCCACTGGGAGGCCTACGCTTGAAAAAATGGACTCGCCCCACACTGACGCGGGCTATTGGAGTTGCCGCAAGCCTAGCTCTAGCTGAATTCGACCGACTACTTTTCCGCTTGCGCCTTGAAGAAAACCTCGCTGTTGTAAGCAAGCCACATGAGCACATCGCGCTAAATCTCTAGTGTCCAGCACATCCGTCTTTGTGAGCATACCTATCCTGTGTCCTTTTACAATGCCACTCCCAAAAATTCGTGTGAAGGCTTTACCAATGGCGGCAACCCGGAAACAAGCCCATCCGAACTTATGGATCATCTCGTTATCCCTGGCCACACTGTTCTACAGACAAGAATGATGGGTAAAACGAGCACGGCCCTCATTACCTTCTAAGGACTGCAGGTGCCACGATACATACGCTATTACGGCGCTGAGTATCGGTGCTACGTGCATCATCCCGCAAGCGAATTTACAATGTTTGTCTCCGGTTAGTACATCGTTCTGACAACTAAGTGGTTGGTGTAGGGTAGTTGCACCTTGTGACAACTACCCTACACGAACTTCCGTCACATGCAGCACGTGTGGCCTTGAAAACCTGACACCGCGGCACTCATGCTCGCCGAAGTTCCGTTTATGCGGATGCGATCACCCCACCACTGACACGGCCTCTCACGCCCTCGTTCGGCCTCTCTTTAACGAGCAACGGATCCGGAAGGCACTTCAGCAGGAACAGCAACAGCGACATGTAGAGCATCACCCCGCAGCATCATCGTCGTCACAGGGTGACTTGTCAGCAGGAGGTTCAACTCCGGGTAGGAAATCCTGATCACTGTTTTGGTCCTGGTGGGGGTCATGGAGCAAGACCAGCTTTCATTCCCACTCCAGAACGTGTTTACAACCACCACCTGTAAAGTGGGTGGCCACCTCAAAAGACGCTGCACAACTGCCGACGAACCTATCTTCTCTCCAGTAGGAAAATGGCAACTAGCCAAACAAGGACCAGGAAGCCGGAGCAAAGGTACGCCCGACAAAATCTTGGGAGGTGAGCGGGGTGAAGGAGTCCCCCCTGCTCTCACATTCTTACGCTTCCCTGTCCCCAACATTAACTGCACCTTCAGACATGACACATAATTCAGACCCAAATGCGTTTTATCAGCTTCACGCAGAAATGGAGGTCAAATTGCGTGATCTAGATGCTCGAATTACACGCAAGATAGAAAACACGTGTGCTACTATTCGGCAAGAGTTCCATGATGTGCTCATTCAGGTGGTGGCTGCTCTGCAAGACACTCAAAACACAGTGGCAACACACCAAACCTTCATCAGTAACAGTATCTCCACTTTATATTGTTACGAGATGGGGCAAGCATCAGGGAACCCGCGGTTGGCGAATTCTTGTCGTACGACCGCCTGAATAACGGAGATCGCGGGGGTTGTCGGTATCGTATGTTCGAAAGAAGTGGGCTGAAGCGGCGCTGGACTTGCTGCTTCAAGTTCCCGTCGAACGATACGCGTTACACTCTGCTCAAAGGGCGGTGTGACGGTAGAATCGGAGCAGGTGGACGTAGCCGCCGTGTTTGGCAACCGAGAAAAAGGAGGGCGCACCCGACGGCTTTTTGCTGTTTCGAAACGGCGGCATTCTTGAATACACGGTCGATGGTCGAGACGTTAGTGTACACCAGCAAATTGAAGGCGTCGTCCGCGATCCCCTTCAAAACGTGTCCAAACCTTTTCAGCCTCAGACATCGCCTCGTCCACTTTTCGGCAAAGAGCGAGAACTTCTTGGATGTATGACACATACGATTCAGTTGGCGACTGGACACGGGTAGCCAGCTCCTGTCGTGCAGCTGCGTGGCAACCGGTCGGGTCCCCAAAGATGTCACGTAGCTTCTCCTTGAACGTGTCCCAGCTGGTGAGTTCGGACTCATTTGTCTCGTACCAGACACGCGGGGTTCCGTCCAAGTAGAAGAGAACATTAGCGAGCATCATGGTAGGGTCCCAACGGTGAGTTTGACTGACCCGTTCATAAAGGCGAAGCCATTTGTCGACGTCGAGGCCAGGTTGCGCAGAAAATGTCCCGGATCACGTGGTGTTTGGACGGCGACAAAGGTTGTCGGAGAAGCCGCAGATGATGAAGCGGACGCGTTGTCACTGGAAGCCATGGCGGGAAGCTGGAGGATGCGGCCACTGCGGAGCTGCGTGGTGAGGACGGGGATCGTTCCACCTCCACCAAATATGTTACCGTGAGTAACGAGACAAAGTATTGCGAATATATTCGAAAAATATATTTGCAAGAGCGGTTGCAGCCACTGGCCAGCTAGGCTCCGAGCTCGAGCAGCCAGCGAGCCTCATCTTCGTCGTCGGGCGCACACGCGCATTCGCACTATGGTTTGTGGCAGCCTACAGGTAGCAATATCCAAATACGCCAACAAACTGAGCGAAACATCCAACAAATGCACCAGACATTTACCCCTGCCCCAACACTCGCACCGAACACAAAGCGCTCCCACCCATACACACGCCGTGCGTCTCTTAGAAGTGAAGATGGTGACGCGTAACCCAGATAATCTTGTGGTCTGGCAGTGGAATTGACAGGAATTTTGCCGCAAGCGGGACCCCCTGCAGCAGTACGTTGCCATGACTTAAATGGCTCCCGAAGTCATAATCTGCCAGGAGCCTAACAGCACCCTCTGTCTTGCAGGTTTCGAAGCGTACGGTAGTGATCCGGGTCTCACAGGGCACTTTTGTTTAACCATCTCACAGTTCATCTACATTCGGTCGCCACTGAAATTTTCCAGGAATTTATAGAAGTAATCGCACACACCAAAACGCAGAAAAAGTCTTCTATTCTAACTATTTACAGTTCCCCTCGTTCCCGCACGCACAATTTTCATTTTATATTTACAGAACTTGGTAAGTTTGGTAATACGTTGTTGATCTGCGGTGATTTCAACGCAGCGCCTTCGGTTCGGGGATATCCCAAGAGTTCTGAAAAAGGAACAACATTATAGGACACAATACGTAATATGTGCTTCACATTGCTCACTGATCCCACACAACCAAGCCGCGTCGGGAATAGCGTCTCACGCGATAGGTGTCCCGACTCACGGTGATTCGTGGTACTGGCACAGTCAACTCAAGTGGGCCCTTAGACTAAACTCTTGCCTTACTTTCAACTTATCTCAAATGATTAGCTTTCCTACGCGAACGACTTTTAATTCATCAAGCTTACTGAATATATTTCTCACGACCCAACCAGATAAAGTTTCGTCCGTTTCTAGTCCGAGCAGCTTCAGTGATTATGCCGTCATTCATGCCACTTTTCAATGCAACTTGCCCAATCCAAAAAAAAGTAAAAAAGACGATAACCCTATACAACAAAGCAGATTATCAAGGAATGAATGATGAACTAGCTTCCTTTTCCGATTGGTTGCTCGTGGATTTTTCCAAACGTTCTGTTGACGAGAACTGGGAGCTCTTCAAAAACAAAATGCAGCAATTAATAAACATGTACATCCCCAAAGTTACCATCACAGAACGGCCTACTTCGAAATGGTATAATAATACTTTGAAACGACTTAGCAAGAAAAAGAAAAGACAATTTCGGTCAGCCAAAAAAATCAAACTCCAGTAACGCTTGGGAAAAATATCGTGAGACTGAAAAACTTTACGCATCCATGATCTCGGACGCTAAGCGGACGTTCTTCTTGTCAACCCTACCAGACATGCTACGCACAAACCCCATAAAGTTCTGGAACACTATCAACCCAACCCATGCTAAAGCCATTTCTTTACTAGATGAAGATAATATTCCCATCCCGGAGTTCAAGGTCGCCGAAACATTAAACTCCATGTTTTGCTCAGTATTTACTGATGAACCTGACGATGCATTTTCATGTGTTCCCGATGTATCTCCATGTGTGCCGTCCCATGATTGCCCTGCTATGCCCAGTGTCATTTTCGAACCAAATGGAATCATACAAGTCATTGATTCCTTAAAAGTGACGTCATCAGCTGTTATTGATTGTATAAATTCTAAAGTTTTAAAAAATACTAAACATCTCTGTGCTGTCATATTGTCGCACATCTTCCAGCAATCGCTGTCATCTGGAGTGGGGACACGGGACTGGAAGGTTGGCAAGGTCATTCCGATACCCAAAAAAGGTCCGTCATCCTCACCTTCAAACTACCGGCCCATATCACTAACATGCGTGTGCTGTAAAATAATGGAACATATAATTTATTCTCAAACAGTCAAATTCCTGATCTCTGTAAACTTTTTCCATCCCAGTCAGCACGGATTTCAGAAAGGCCTCTCTTGTGACACACAACTAGCGCTCTTTATTAACGACATCAGCTCAAGTATAGATCAGAATGTTCCTGTAGATGCCCTTTTCCTAGATTTTGAAAAAGCTTTCGATAAAGTACCCCATAAACGCCTTTTTTTAAAACTTTCCCGCTTAAACATTGACCCAGCAGTTCTAGAATGGATACGAAATTTTTTGTCAAACCGGGAACAGTTCGTTTACTCCAACCAGACATCATCTACCACGCGTCCTGTCCTTTCAGGTGTACCTCAGGGTACGGTGCTCGGTCCCCTTCTATATTTAATTTATGTTAGCGACCTACCTAGTAATATATCGTCCCAAATCCGTCTATTCGCTGACGATTGCGTGATTTATCGTCCTATTAACTGCCCTAATGACTCCCAGATCCTTCAAAATGATCTAATAACTATAGAAACCTGGTGCAAAAAATGGCTCATGACTTTGAACACTAGGAAAACCTCCGTCATCTCTTTTCATCGCAGGAAATCTCACCCGGCTACTCCATACTTTTTTTCTGGTTGCGCAATATCCCTGGTGAATTCCTACAAATATTTAGGTATAAACATTACGCCAGATCTTACTTGGTCCTCCCACATAACAAACATTTCTAACGAAGCAAACAAAGTCCTTGGTTACCTAATAAGAAATTTACGACTTGCTCCCCCTTCTGTTAAACTTTTAGCATATCAAACACTAGTCCGTCCGAAGCGTGAATACGCTTGCGCCGTCTGGGATCCCCACCAACCTAATCTATCCAAAACATTAGAATCTGTCCAAAATAGAGCATCTAGGTTTATATATTTCGATTACTCGCGCCACACAAGCGTTACTAACTTAAAGATTAAAGCACATCTTCCCAGCCTTGAACTGCGACGCAAAGCCGCTAGATTAGCTCTTTTTCATAAATTTCTTCACTCACTGTCCGACGCATCTGTTATCATGCCCGCGCATCGCATATCTTCCCGCACTAACCACAACAACCCAGTTTACCCTGCGCATGCCCGTACAACTGCTCACCTTCGGTCATTCTTCGTTCGGACAGCGAAGGATTGGAATGACCTTCCGTCCCACGTCGTGCGCCACTTCAGCCACATTCTTTTCAAAGCGCACATGGAAGAAACCCTGTATATCCCACCCCTCATTTAACACCCCTCCCTGGGGTTTTTGAGGTATAATAAATAAATAAATAAATCCACCCATACACAAGCCGTGCGTCTATTAAAAGTGAAGATGGTGACGCGTAACCCGGATAATCTTGTGGTCTGGCAGTGGAATTGACAGGAATTTTGCCGCAAGCGGGACCCCCTGCAGCAGTACGTTGCCATGACTTAAATGGCTCTCGAAGTAATACTCTGTCAGGAGCCTAACAGCACCACCTGTCTTGCAGGTTTCGAAGCGTACGGTAGTGATCCGGGTCTCACAGGGCACTTTTGTCTAACCATCTCACAGTTCATCTACATTCGGTCGCCACTGAAATTTTCCAGGAATTTATAGAAGTAATCGCACACACCAAACGCAGAAAAAGTCTTCTTATTCTAACTATTTACAGTTCCCCTCGTTCCCGCACGCACAATTTTCATTTTATATTTACAGAACTTAGTAAGTTTTGGTAATACGTTGTTGATCTGCGGTGATTTCAACGCAGCGCCTTCGGTTCGGGGATATCCCAAGAGTTCTGAAAAAGGAACAACATTATAGGACACAATACGTAATATGTGCTTCACATTGCTCACTGATCCCACACAACCAAGCCGCGTCGGGAACAGCGTCTCACGCGATAGGTGTCCCGACTCACGGTGATTCGTGGTACTGGCACAGTCAACTCAAGTGGGCCCTTAGACTAAACTCTTGCGATTTACCACCATATCACCACAACCGCTCTTTCTCTTACCAGTTCACGTTGGCCTGAACGTAAAGTTCGTATAACGGACTGGGATAAGTTTCGAGAGCTACGGATTGCCAGCCTAGAAGTGGATGGCTACGACGACTGGCTTGCGGCCCTTACGGCTAACCTCGATGCCACCACGCAGTCGATCACCACTACGCTAATCCTTCCCGCCGTCGACTTTCACCCTCTCTACGTGTGGGACGCTAGAAGAGGACTTACAAAGCGTTGGAAGCGTCAGCACCTAAGTCGTAAACTGAAACTTTGGGTTACGCGTGTCGAGCGACAAGCCCAGGAATACGTCCAGACTCTCACGAGAAACAACTGGAGAGGATATTGTAATCGTATGGCCGACGCCTTGAGTACTGCTAAGACATGGAACATTCTCCGAGCACTTACAGACCCATTAGGAACGAAGACGCAGACTCAAAAATGGTTCGATGTCCTTGCTCATTTGTTTAGAAACTCTACCGATCGTCTCCTGCATGAATTGAAGGCAGATTATATCCCTTATGGAGCGAGTGCCGCGTAATACCCATACTCATACGACATAGATTTGCCTAGTGCCCAAAATGTTGAAATCACACAATTCAAGAGGCACAATTCAAGAAGATATCTGCAAGATTTCAGCGCCGGGTACCGACCACATCCGGCACACGACACTTCGAAATCTCAACGACGCAGGTCTTATGCACCTTGTGGACATCTTTAGCGAGCATTGGCGGAACGGTACGCTACCCCAAACATGATGACATGCGGAAATTTACCTCATCCCAAAAACCGCGGAAACCCATCACCGTCAATAAATTACGACCGATTTCCCTTACGTCATATATAGGCAAGCTCATAGAACATGTTGTCCTGTGATGCTTGCAGCCATTTCTCGAGAGCCAGTCTTTCCTCTCGCATACGCAGTTCGAATTTCGCTCGCACTTATACACGCAAGCTGTGTTGCTCCTGTTGGAAGAGCAGGTCTTGGGTCCATCGCGGGGCGTCCGAACCCGCGCTTTGCTTGCGCTGGACCTTAAGTTGGCCTTTGACAATGTGGAGCACAACCTAATTTTCAGCAACCCCACCGAATCACGCTGCGACGTTTGTGTTTATAACTGTCAGAGCCATTTTTTCGTCATCGAACTATGACGATTGGTATAGGCCCGCATCGCTCAAGTATCATGCACCTCCCAGGCAGAGGTACACCTCAAGGAGCTGTTATTTCAGCAGCAATAACTATTATCACTCCGTCAGGTCTCTCTAAACAACTTGATTGAATTTAGGACCTGCACCACGCCATCTATGCCGACGATATCACGTTGTGGCCGTTTCGGGGTTCCGACAGCGAAATTCAAGACCGGCTTCAACAAGCAGTAAAGGTCGTGTCAGACTATGCTCGACGGGGTGGCCTCACTTGTACTTCAAACAGGTCGGAACTCCTTGTCTTTCGCGGCCGCCGTAAAAACCACTACCCCACATCAATGTACTCGTTGAAGGATCACCTATACTGCAGGTAGAGCGAGGATGCATCCCTATTCTTGAAGCTGAAGCAGATGACAGGTCACGACACACCATTTCCATACTCTCCTGCGAGATGGAGCAAATCATCGCCACGTTCGATTCGGACTGTCACGGTGGATTGACGTGTTATTTGAGCACTCCTGATCGACTGCGCAGATAAGTGGTTGTGCATGTTTTGAGCTTGTCCTTATAATTACTAAAGCAGCAGTTAGAATCTTTGTAGCACTTCTTACAATGTACGGCTTTTTCGGGGGTCAGTCCTCAGGTATTTATTAGTTTGCGCGCGTGTGCGTGTTTAATTTTTAGTTTTTTTGTTGTTTTTTTCTTGCCAGCCCGTGGGTGAGGTGCACGCACATTGAACACGCAAATTTTTGTAGTAGAGCTTAGACTTTCTTTTTTCCGTAGGGCAGGGCTCGAGTTTTGTAATTATAGAGGGAGACAGAAAGCACAGCAAGCACAAGTCACAGAAAGCAAGACGAACTGGAGGAGAAGGTTGTTACTCGAGTCGTGGCACATACAGAGAACAGCCCATATCAACCGCTCTCTCGAAACCCTCCCCCCGGTGTACTCACATGGACTGCGCTCCACCGCAAAACGAGAGAGAGAGGGGGGTCATTAGCCACCCCGAGAGTGCTTTGAAGACGACGCTGCTAGTAGCCTCCGTAGTCAACCCCAGGGAGGAACCAAGTCGGTTTCTAAACGTCGGGTTTTTTCAAAACTTTTGGTTGAAGTCTAAATCATCTGCCAGATCCATACCCAACCAGACAGACTTCTGTCGAATGTTTACTTTCAAGTCAATCAACCAAGATTTCGGACGCAGTACAACGCACCTCGTAAAGCGCTATATACGCATCAAGGAAGGTATCTCTGTCTTCAACACTCACTTCGACTTCAGCCACACCTGCAAAGAGAAGAAAGTTGTTCCTCAAAGCCTGCGCCTAAAACGGCCTGTGCCGACCATTGAGGGCTTGGAAGTCGTCACGAGAGCTGAACAACGACTGATCGACGCCCGTCTTCATGAAATAACGCCACTCTAAAAAAACTGAACCTGTTCTTCGCCAAGCGTCAACTTGCACACCGCATCTCTGAGTGGATGTCTGCGGTCGACGCGTCCGTAAACTCCATTGCGGCATCAACGGCAAAAAAGCACCAGTCCACTCAGGGTAAGAAACTCTCCCACCTGCTCGACCAGAGTTCCACACAAAGCACCCAAATTTTCAGGTTTTTCACTAATCTTTCTTCTCGTCCACTCACTGATCGGGAAACTTCTGTCCTGGCAAAGGGACATGGCTATAACATGTAAACGACGCCCCGTCTACTGAAACTTGTCGCCGCTGTAGAGGAAGCTGTTCAAAACGTGAGGCCGGGCGCAGAGAAGAAATTAGGCTGAAATTATTGGAATCATTTCAAAATTACCGTCACAAAGTAAAAAGAACTTGACTATGGAGGAGAACCAGGCACTTCGGGAACTCCAACGGGATCGAAGCATTGTCATCTTGCCCGCCAACAAAGGCAATTCGACGGTAGTGTTGGGCAGCGGGGGCTACGATCAGAAGGCTTCAGCTATTTTAGAAGGAAACTCATACACGCAGCTAGTGAAGGACGCAACGAAGCAAACCCAGACACAGCTAAAAAAGCTACTCGCGGAATTTTTCAACCATTACCCGGATCTCAGAACACTTTACCTGCGACTAATCAGCCGTAACGGATCCGAACCGAGTTTTCATGGACTGCCGAAAATTCACAAGCCTGACGTCCCCCTCCAATCGATTGTAGACTGCACTTCCTCCCCATGCCGAGCCCTTTCAAACTTTCTACACCAAATCTTCGCCCCACCAACCCGGAAGACAACTCATGTCTGTAGCGCCAGCCACTTCGTGCAGCTAGCGTCAAATGTAAGCACCGGTGATGACAAGAGCATGGTCTCACTTGATGTCATTTCATTGTTCACAAACTCGCCAGTTCTCTTAGCTGTCTGCGCTGCCCGTGCTGCACTTGAGGAGGACGCAAGCCTGAGTGAAAAGACTCCTTTGGCGGTTGACAAGCTCTGTCGTGTACTGGAGTTCTGCCTCTCCAGTACGTACTTCTACTACAAAAGAACTATTTTCAGGCAGAACAGTGGAACTGCGATGAGAACTTCCATCTCCGTCACGATGGCAAACCTGACCGCGCAGTACATAGAAAAGAAAGCACTCAGCTCCTTCTCACCGCGACCCAAGCTTTTTCTGCGTTATGTGGACGATTGCTTTTGCGTCATTAAGACGGATAAGTTCAAAACTTCCGACAACACTTAAATTCCGTGCACCTAGCCATACAATTCAGAACCGAGTGGGAAAGCGACCACTGCCTGCTCTTTCTCGACGTCCAGGTGGCAAGAAAGCGCAAAGGACTGGAGCTCTCTGTTCGTGGGAAGCCAACGCACACTGACGGTTACATTCAATTTGATACTTCCCACCTCGCCAGCCACAAGGCCTCGGTTGTGACCCCGCTACTCGAGAGAGCTAGGAACTTATGCTCTAAAGACACCGAGCGAATGAAAGAGAAGGCCCACGTAATTTCTGACCATAGAAAAAACGGATACCCAAAAATTTTATTTGAGCCGCCACTCGCCGCGTCGAGCAACAGAGGATACGAAATCACCAGTCAACCTCCATTGGCAGCCCCCGAAACGCGTACCGGTTCCATACGTTCAGGGAACCAGCGAGATGTTAACGCGGATCTTCAGCAAGGAAAAAGGTTCACATCGCGCACGTGCTTCGTGTACGCTGGGCCGCCTCCTCCCCCGCCCGAAAGACCGGCCAACAATGGACAGGCACCCTGTTGTCGTTTACAAAATTCCGTGTGCCGAGTGCCCCTCGTCGTAAATCGGCGAGAAGCACTCGGCACACGGAATCCTACAAAGAGCACAGCGCAGTCGCCGAACATGCTGAGAAGTTGGATCACAAAATAAATTTCGAAGTGACCGGCATCCTTGAAAGCGAGCCAAACTGGAGGAAAAGGTTCTTACTCGAGTCGTGGCACATAGAGAGGACAGCCCATAATATGGAGCGCTCTCTCGAAACCCTTCCCCCAGTGTATTCCCATGGACTGTGCCACACGGTAAAACGAGAGAGAGAGAGAGAGGGGTCATTAGCCACCCTGCGAGTGCTTTCAAGACGACGCTGCGAGTAGCCTCCACAGTCACACTTGAGAAAGCAACTAAGTCGGTTCCGAAACGTCGGGTTTTTTCAAAACTTTTAATTGGTGTCTAAATCATCTCCCAAGTCATAGAAACAATTGGTGTCAGAAAGACATGGTTACAAAATTGTAAAGTGCTCAGCATGCGAGGTGGGTTTGAATATGGACCCAAGTGTAGAAGCGGATGGAGAAGAGGCTGAAAGGAAGCGTAGGCAATGTGAAGTCGAGGAAAAAATGAAGAAAATGATGATTGTTCAGAGTGAACTGCTGATGAGGATCACCGAGCTTCAGACTACATTGGCGACAGAGCAAGAGAAAGTGAGGGTAATGGGAGAAAGGCTGAAGTCCGCCGAGGAAGCACTAGCCGAATGTGAACAAAGGAGCGGCCTACAAAGAAAACAGTAGAGAACCGGCAAACAGAAGGGCGCAGAGCAAGCAAGTTTGGAAAAGAGCAAGCAAGTTTGAAAAAAGAGGTTCAGCCGGTTATATTGTTGGTATAGATCTTCTCGGTCCTTTTCCCGAGTCCAAATCGGGCAACAAGTAGGTCGCCGTTGCTATAGACTACGCGACTAGGTATGCCATCACTCGAGCGCTCCCCACCAGCACCGCTACTGATGTTGCGGACTTTTTGCTCCACGACGTCATCCTACACAATGGCGCTCCTCGCCAATTACTCACGGATCGTGGCCGCGCATTTTTGTCCCGTGTGATCGACGATCTTCTGCGCTCTTCCTTGACGCACCACAAGGTGACCACTTCCTACCATCCCCAAACAAATGGCCTCACCGAACTGCTAAATCAGACCCTAACGGACATGCTCGTGATGTATGTGTCCTCCGACCACCATGACTGGGACCTGGCGCTACCTCACGTGACCTTCGCGTACAATTCTTCGCGCCACGACACCACTGGTTTTCACCCTTTTATTTGCTTTATGGCCGTGATCCGACGTTACCACTCGACACCTTACTTCCAACCACTACAACGCCGTCAACCGAATATGCACGCGACGCTATTGCTCGTGCTGACCACGCACGTCAGATCGCCCGCTCTAGACTTTCGGCTTCGCAAGCCACCCAGAAAGCCATCTACCACAGCCGGCATGCTGACGTTCACTTCTCACCCGGTTCTTTTGTTCTCCTGTGGTGCCCAGTTCGTCGAGTTGGCTTATCAGAGAAGTTATTGTCTCGCTACATGGGTCCTTACCGTATCATCCGCCAGGTAACGGACGTCACCTATGATATCATTCCGGCATCTGAGACCACAAGCCTGCCTGCAACCACACCCAGTGATGTTGTGCACGTCAGCAGGCTAAAACCTTACCACCTGCCTACTGAAGACCGTAGTTAATGTGCAGCGAGACGGCGCTTTTACCGCCGGGGGGGGGGGTAATGCTACGTAGCTGACGTATCAGCAGTCAGAAGACGACAACGAGGAAGTGGTCTGTTGGTTGAGCGTGCTGCTTCCATCTCAGCCGACGCCATACGCATCAGTTTAAATATAGATTTTAAATAGACACGCCTCTAGTCATTTTCACGTAACAATATTGTCGCAAGGCACAGCTTCAGCGACGTAGTGGTGGGGCTGGGAGGGGACAAAGCAGCTGGTGTCACAGGTGCAAGTAACCCCCTGGTGCAGGACGCTCCATCTGAAACGTCACAGCATGTGATAATTGCCGGGGACTGGAATTTAAATTAATGTACAAAAGCAATCAAAGAGAGGGTAAGAGGTGACAAAAGAGTTGTAGTAGGGGCGCTCCCAGGACGCAAGCTTGAAGCAGCCACGAGACAAGCAAGCATAAAACTCAAAACTACAGCTGATGGACGAAACTTTGTGATAATTTCAGGTGGTTTAAACGATGTCTTAAATGAAGATACAGCAGGACTAGCAACCACACTGGTGCAAGGGGTCGATGACATGCGCGCCACTTCTCCTCAAGTTCAGGCAGTGATATGCACTATACCGGAGGTACTGGTTCGTGACAGCAACCTGCGAACAACGGTTGTCAACGCAAACCAAGAAATATGGCGTTTGCGTCGAGAGAAAGGCTTTGAGGTGGTGGAAATAAACAGAGAGGTGCATAGGTGGGGTGGTTTTAAACAAGAGAGAATTCACTTCGATGGGTGGCTAGGTCATGAGGTCGGTTGGTGACTTCCAGGATGCTAAGTAGCTTTTTTGGGGGCACCTGGGCCCTTCAGGGTGCAGGATAGCTAGTAACGAGAAAAACTACCCAGAAGACTCTTTGAGAGGTGGAATGGACAGATACGATTCCAAAGCGGCACCAGTATCTAAGATAGGTAGAGTCCGGGGCAGAACTAGACGAAGCCACGAGCACCGAGCCAGTTCAACACATAGGGTATATTACCATGCAGGGTGGCAGGAACAGGCTGAAGTGAAAAGAAATAGGAGAACAGCTAAGGGCGGAGAGGCCGATGGTATACGGTTTTGTAGAAACACATCCTAAGGATATGGAACAACCTCCTAACAATCTGGACTACACGTGGGAATATTGTAATAGAACAGAAGGCAGCAGAAAGGGGAGTGGTATTGGGGCATTCATTTATAAAAAAGCAGACTGGCAAACGATCAAGCAGGAGTGCAAGGAACATTGTCGGCTAAAATTAAAAGTGGCAGGGCAAATGACACTCCTTGGTTTCGTGTACTTGTGGACGGGAGCAAAGGCCAGAGAGATAACCGGGCAATGGTGGAGTGTATATCAAAAGACAATGGGGAGCTAGGAGGAGAGCGCGAGATAATTATACTAGGAGATATGAATTCGAACATTGAAGACATAGATTGGTAATGGACCCGACAGGCAAAATAATCACGGATATGTGTGAAAGGCATGATTTGATCACTTTCAACAGTACCAAGAAGTGTGAAGGGCAAATAACATGGGAGGTAGGAAGGCTGCAGTCAACGATAGATTACGCAGTGATGTGACATAAGATGTATGATAAGCTCAGGGGAATGCACATAGATGAAGGTGGATTCAGAAGTCTGGGTAGTGATCACAAGCATATCAAGCTAAGTTTTGGAAGAGCAGTGGATGTGGGAAGGAGACAAGATGAGCAACTACAGGAAAATGTTTATTCAGAAAGGCAAATAGAATTAGCTACTAAACACATTGAGAAAGTAATCACTGAGGATAATAAAACAGTGTTAGTATACACGAATCCAATTAGACTGTTTGAGCTAGAGCTTGCCAAAACACGTGACCAGCCAACCTGGAAAAGAAGACACCAATCCAAAAGTTGGTGGGATGCGGAAGTTAAAAAAGCCATAGCAAAACGTAAGGAAGCCTTTAGGGCACACAGACATGCTAAGCAGCGGGTGAACCAAGAGATGATTTTGAAAGAAAATGGAAAATCTTTCTAAGCTGTAGAAGAGATGCATCCCTTCTGATCAGTGAAAGGATTAGAAAAAAGGGAGCTAAATGGCTGGCAGAAGTAAATAAAAGAGATAGAAAGACAACTGCGAAATTTCAGAACCATCTAAACTCACTAAGAAATAAGACGAGCCTAGAGCAGAGGTTTATAACTACAGCTCAAGGTGCTAGGCTAGAAAAGGGGACGAAGCTACTGATTATGTAAGAACAAGGGTGACAGAAAACTTTCAACAAAGGAGTGCGTTTTGCACCACAATAGACAAGGAACAATCAAGTGGCGCAATGGCTCTGTTTTCACAACGAGAGTGGGAAAGGGCTGAGAAGAGTGTTCCTAGTAGTACATCGACAGGCCCAGATGGCATTCCAAATATACTGATCAATACATTAGTTTCGAAGACTAAGCAGGCATTGGTAGAGGCAGTGAGCAAAATAATAATCGATGGTGAAGTCCCCGATGGATATAAACTTAGAAGAATGAGCATGATCTATAAAGAAAATAAAGACAAAGCTGACATAAACAACTACCGTTGTATAAGAGTGACAAAAGTGGTCTACAGGCTGGCGATGCAGATTAAACAGGAAATACTGCAGGCATGAATAGAGGATGAGGGGGTGCTGCGGGAACTGCAGAATTGGTTTCGAAAACACAGGAGGTTGGAAGACAATCTGTTCGCACTGCCGTAGTGCATCGAAATAGCAGAAAAGGAACACAGGTTCCTGTGGCTAGCATTTTTGGATATCAAGCGAGCGTACGCCAACATGGTTCAGGAGGAATTGTGGAGAATACTCAACACACTAGGCGTGGAAGATGGAGGCACCAATCTTTTTAAGTATAACTATAAAGGTAACAAGGTAGTTATAAAGTGAAAAAACCGGTATCCAAGTCTGCAGACGTAAAACGGAGGCTTCAGCAGGGGTGTCCTCGGTCACCCTTATTAGTCAAGATGTACCTACAAGGATTACAGAACAAATGAGAGAGAAGTGGACTGGTCTTCAGCCTTTCTTTTTTCAAACAAGGAAAACTCATTTGACAGGCACTACTATCACTGATGTACGCAAATTATATATAGTACAAATGGCTGACAACAAGGAAGATTTGCAGAGATTGATGGACATCTGCGGTAATGAGGGAGATAGGTTCATTTCAGATTCAGTAAGGAAAAATCAGCAGTCATGATTTTAATGACAATGATAGCAGCGAGGTTAGAATACAGGAGGTCACGCTAGAGATAACAGATAAAATAAATACAAATATCTGGGCTTTTGGATAAGCAATGCGGCCGAGTACCTAAGGGAACACGAAATATACCTGACGAATAAGGGTAACAGTAATAAAGCGGTGATGAAAAACAGGGCACTGTGGAATTACAATAGGTATGATATTGTGAGATGATTATAGAAAAGGGTCGTGGTTCCTGGTCTGACGTTCCGCAATGCTGTCTTGTGCATGAGATCAGAAGTTCAAGTAAGATTAGAAATTAAGCAACGTGGAATAAGTAGGCTTGCCTTAGGAGCTCACGGGAATACATCAAATCAGGGAGTACAAGGTGATTAGGGATGGACATCATTTGAGAGCAGAGAAGCTAGCAGCAAGATAAAATTTGAGAAGCTTTTGGGAGAAAGGGGGGAGGAGCATTGAGCTAGGAAGGTATTCAGCTACTTGTATATGAAGAATGTCGATAAAAATGGAGGAAGCGAACGGGAAAATTGACTGGTAAATACTTAGAAAACAGCAGGGTGCCAAACCAAGAAAAATTATCGGTTAAGAAGAAGGTGTAGGAAGCTGAGACCGATGTGTGGAGAACTGGCATGATTAAGAAGTCCGCACTAGAGATCTATCAAACTTTCAAACAGGAAATTGCCAAGAAAAGGATCCATGATAATCCTCGGGGTAGTTCTCTACTCTTTGAGACCAGGACGGGAGTATTGCGAACCAACACATATCGGGCCAGTTATGAAGGGGTAGACACGGTATGCAGGGCGAGTGGAGAAGAAGACGAAAGTGGTAAACACTTGATAATGTTCTGTAAAAGACTTCACCCTATAGTTCAGGATGATGACGCAGAGTTCTTCAAAACATTGGGGTTTAGGGACAGGATGGGCAAATTGACTTTAAGCGGGTAGAGTTGACAAGCAGGAGGTCATCTGATTAGTCGCTAAAATCAAGGTACGTGTTAAAATTAAACCCTTCACGGCAAACTCACTATTTAAAAGGAAAAATAAATCAAGTTTTTGGTTCACTTAGTATTACAGCTTGGTGGCATTAGCCACCGCCCGATCTAAAAGGTACAGGCATATCAATCCATTCATACATCCTTCCGACGGGTAAATAATAGACGCTCGGGACTTGGGGAGCGAGACATGCTTCGACTAGTGGATATGTGCATCATAAGTCGCTTCAGTTATCACCTTCGAGTTCACCGGCTGAAGCAGGGATAACATGTACGGGTAGACACACTCATCCGTAAGGTCATGAAAGTCGCTCTGGGTTTTAGTGCACGGTAAAGAACCCCAGGTGGTTGAAATTTCCGGAGCCCTCCACTACGACGTCTCTCATATTCATATGGGGGTGTTGGGACGTTAAACCCCGCAGTCAGTGAACTAACCAATTCACAAGCGGCATTTCACACTTTTTAACAGGTCGCAACATTGCCAAAAAGTCCCATTCCATTGTATTACGCACATCCAAAGTTGCTTCGCACAACAGCCACATCATTCACCCACATTAGACTCCTTGTCATGCATCAGTGTCGGGTAATGAACGTGCTCATGCGGCTGCTCGAGAAATCACCCCCTGAGCGGCC
Organism: Rhipicephalus microplus; assembly: GCF_013339725.1. Classification (NCBI taxonomy): domain Eukaryota; kingdom Metazoa; phylum Arthropoda; class Arachnida; order Ixodida; family Ixodidae; genus Rhipicephalus; species Rhipicephalus microplus. The sequence goes on along the minus strand of NC_051168.1, from coordinate 162,342,301 downwards.
CCGCGCTGTGAGACGGCGAACACAGAGCAAGGTCCTCCACTCCTCTCACATCACGAAGTCACACAACAATACATTCGCCAACGACAGCAATACCAACTCCCACCCCACCACACTCCTTCACACGCGAAGAGGCCGTCATACTTCGCGAACCGCAGTATCTAACTTTTCAGAACCTCCACTTCATAAACAATCTATACCCGCCTCGTTATGCTGATGCCTGTCCAGGCTGTGGCGCTATCCCCACAACCTTTCAAGTTCCAATAGAGTGCTCCGCCGCTTACTTCTCTCCACTCTCTCCAATCCTTCGGTCCCCCCGTTCACTATAGCAGTGGCAAGGCACCCTTCCTGATGGCGCCCCCGAGGTCTGCCAGGCCCTCATTTTTAGGGCCTGGGCTGTCGCGGAGGTTACCATAGAGGTCCTGAAACGTTGACCCTCTTCGTTTTATTCCACTTTTCATGACAAAATGTTTTCATCATCTATACTTTGACGCCAGTGAGTGATAGAGAACTTTATTTTGCTCCAAAGGCAACAGAGATTGGACGGGACCGAAAGCTCCGCTAGCTCAGAGGTGGCTCCATCCTGGATAGTGCCAGGAGGTGGAGTCTCTCGGCGATGTTCCGGGCCCTCTGGACGGCCAGGAGTTGGTTGTCGAGAGCCGTGCTCTACATGGCAGCCACCCAGAAGGTTTGGTCTGGTAGATCTGACCCGGAGTTAAAGGGGCATAGCCAGAGCATGTGTTCGAAATAACAGTACTCGTGATGCCAGTGGGGGCAGTAGGTTGAGAAATCCGGATCGAGTCTCTGCAGTATGGTTCTTGTGATATATGTTTGCATCTGTAGTGGCCAAAGTGTAACTGCTTGTCTTTTATTAAATTTAGGCTGCGGAAGAGCGAAAGCTCTGTGCCCTAGTTCATGAGCAGTGGTGATCTCGTGAAATGTAATAATGGATCCCTGAAGTCCATACATCCGTGTTTGCTAATCCCTCTGAGAGGGCCGCTCACCGCGTGTAGCTAGTTCGTGCGCTAGCCGGTGAGCCCTCTCGTTCGGATGGGCGGTCGGGCTAGAAGAAAAAACCCATATGGGCCGGGATCCATGCATTGTGTGTCAAGGGAACTTCCACTTTATTTTCCTGAGTAGGTATCTTACTCGTGATGTGAGCAGCCGTAGTAGAGACGAAGCCGATTGAGATTGACCGGATGGCTGTTCTTGAGTCCGAAAAGATGGTGACATCACTTCTTCGTTCCGGAAGAGCGATCGCGATGGCAAGTCTTTCAGCATCGTAAGTGAGTCTGGTGATCACCGTGGCAGCGTTTACTGGGCATCCTTTCTCAATAACAACATTGACGACATACGCATCTTTCTTCCAGTAGTGGGCTGCATCGACAAAGAGGGCAGCTGAGCTTGAGCGCCCGGTCTTGCTCATGATGGCCTCGGCTCTTGCTCGTCGGCGCCATTCGTTCTGCACCGTATGGATGACTCTGGGGACCAAGTTGACACATATGGTTCCTCTTATCTCAGCAGATATACTCTGCTTTTATGGTGACACAAATGAGGGTTGCAGCCCGGCTTCTGAGAGGATCTTGGTGCCTGCTTTGATAAGCTACAATCGGCATAGCTGCGCTGTTCGCTGAGCTTGAAAGAGCTCCTTGGCTGTGCTATAAAGTCCGAGCTGTAAGAGCCGCTCCTAAAGCAGGTTCACAATTTAGAACCCGCTTTAGCGCTGTCCTCATAAGGGTGTAAAACCTAATAGGCTCATTATTTGCCAGTTTCAGGAAAGGCGCGGCGTAAATAATCTGGCTGAGAAGAAACGCATGGAAGGCTTTCATGAGATTATACTCCTTCAGCCTCTCTCTCTTGTTCGCAACTCTGGAGGTGACCCTACTGAAGCTGTGAGCGGTCTTCTCGAGATGTCTGAGTGCCTCGGTGTTGTTGTTGCTGTACTTTCCCATTGTCATACCTAGAACCTTAACTGATTCCAGATGTGAATTGCTTTCCCACTTCTCGAGCGCAGACTAATAGGCTGCTCTTAAATCTGCGGTCCCCGCCTCGAAAAAAACGCTTGTGCAGGAGGAGTTCTCACTTATCAGGAGACAGCTCTATCCCTGTTCTCGCCACAAAATCCTCCGTGACATCGAGTGCTCGTTGTAGGTTGCCCTCCAGCCTACCAAGAGGGCCCTCCCCGGCTCATACGGTGATGTCGTCTGTGTATATTGCATTGCCAATTCCCGGAACGTCGATGAGCTGCTGAGACAGGTTGTGCATTGAAATGTTGAATAAAAGCGGGAACAACACTGATCCTTGCTGTTTACCAACGTTAACCGGTGTGTACTTTTTGCTCTTGATTGGGCCGATGCCGAGTGTAGCTTTCAAATCTGCCGAAAAAGACTTGACAAAGTTGTAAAGTTTTTACCAAGGCTCCACTTGAAAACTTCATTAGGAATGCGCTCATGCTTCAGTGTGTTGAAGGCCTTCATCAGACCAAGCGCCAATATCCCTTTGATGTCTAGAGACGTGTTATCGAGTATGGCCCTCTTGATGAGAAGCATAGCGTCTTGCGTAGACAAGAACTACCGGAAGCAGCCACCATATTGTGGTGAAAGGAACCGTCGTCCTTAATGTGCCCGCTAATTTGATTATGAATGTTATGTTCCGCCAATTTCCCAAGGCATGATGTAAGTGATATCGGGCGCATGTTTTCTGGTCCCAGGGGCTTTACGAGTTTGGGTATGAGTACGGTTTTAGCCGTTCTCCACCCCTCTGGGATATTGCCATCGAATCATGCTTGAATTATTTATTTGTAAGTACTTCTATAGCTGTGTTGTCAAGGTTTTTAGAAAGCTTGTTTGCGATGCCGTCTGGGCCGGGTGCCGACCATTCGTTGAGGTCCCGCACGGCATGAACAATTGTGAGGCATATGGTGGTTTCGGGACGTTAAACCCCACAACTCAATCAATTAAAAAATAAGTATGGCGGATGAGGCGAGAGAAAGGTTTCGGGGTGGTGAAAATAATGAGAGAGGTGCATAGGTGGAGTAGTTTTCAATAAGACTGAATGAACTTCAATGGGAGGTTAGGTCGTGAGATGGTTTGGCGACTTTCAGGACGCGCAGTAACTTTGTTGAGGGAAACGCTGGCCCTTCGGGGTGCAGGATAGCTAGTCACGAGGAAAACAACCAGAGAAAACCTTTCACAAGCGGCTTAGACAGATACGATGCAAAGGTGGCACCAATGTCTAAGACACATGGAGTACAAAGCAGAAATCGACGTAACCACGAGGACCAAGCCGATTCAGACGAAGGGTATATTAACATGCAGGGAGGCAGGAGTAGGCTGAAGTGAGAAGTGATAGAAGAACAGCTAAGGGAGGAGAGGCCGATGGTATATGGTTTTGTATAAACACATCTTAGGGACATGGAACAACTTCCTAAATATCCGGACTACGCGGTGAAATATACCTATTGAACAGAAGGCAGGAAAAAGGGGGTTGGTTTTGGGGTATTCATTCATAAAAGTACAGACTGGTAAATGGTCAGGCGGGAGAGCAAGGAACGTTTATGGGTAAAAGAGAAACTGGCAAAGCACATGACACTCCTGGGTTTTGTGTACTTGTGGACAGCGGCAAAAGCCAGAAACGGATATCTACAAATGATGCAGTGCTTAAGAAATGGCATTCACGATAAAGAAGAGTGCGATGTAAATGTATTAGAAGATAATAATGCACACATAAAAGATATGAATGCATACACTGCTCCAACAGGCAGAATGCTAATGGATATGTGTGAAAGGCATGATTTAATAATTTGCAACAGCACGGAGAAATGCGAAGGACAGATAATATGGGAGGTGGGAAGGCTGCAGTCGACGAAAGATTTTGCAATATTGTCCCTTAGGATGTATGATCGGCTAAGGGTGATGAAAATCGCTGAATATGGGTACAGAAGCTTTGGTAGTCATCACAAACGTATCAAGCTGAAACTTGGAAGAGAATTGAAATTGGAAAGGTGGCATTACAAGCAACCACACTGTATTATTTATTCCGGAAGGCAAATATAAATAGCAACTAAAGCGATTGAAAAAATAATCACCGAGGATACTACAGCAGAGTGGACGCACACAAATCGATTGTTTGAGTTAGTACTTGCTAATGTACGAGTGAAATCAAGCGGGAAAAGCAGACACAAACCTAAGAGCTAGTGGGATGAGCCAGTTAAGGAAGCCATAGTAAGATGTCAGGAAGCCTCCAGGGAACACAGGTATTGTAAACACAGGGTTGAACCAGAAGAATATGTCAAAAGAAAATGGGATAACTTTTTGAGCTGCAAAAGGGAGGTGTTCAATTAGACCACTGGAAAGATTAGAAGATAGGGGGCCCAATGTATGGCGGAAGTAAGCAAAAAGGATCGAAAGGCAGCTGCAAAATTTTAGAACCATCTCTCTTCTCTGATAAATATGACAAGCATGAAACAGACGTTTATAACCACAGTTCAAGGAGACAAAAATAGAAGAAAATGAGGCAATGAAGTATATAAGAACAATGAATAAAGAAAACTTTGAACACCAAGAAAGCGCTGCATGCACCGTGCAAGTGAGGACAGCTCAATTAGCTCAGTGGCTCTACTGGGACAACGAGAGTGGAAAGGGGCAAAGAAAAAAAGTTCCAATTAGCACGTAAACAGGCCCTGACGGCATTCGAATCCTGCTAATAAAGAAAGTAGGACCAAACATCAAGCAAACATTAAGAGAGGCAGCGAGCAAAGCAATAATGAATGGTGAAGCTCTTCATAAGTTAAAACTAAGCAGGATGAGCATGATACATAAAGGAAAGGGGGACAAAGCCAATATAAACAACTACCGTCCTATAACAGTGACATCAGTAGTTTGCAGGCTCTTGATGCAGATAGTAAAGGAAAGACTACAGACTTGGGTGGAGAATGAAAGGGTGCTGGGAGAACTACAAAATAAGTTCCGTAAACTAAAGAAGTTGGAGGACAATCTGTTTTCATTGATGCGATGTATTAAAATAGCGGAAAAAACCACAGACTCCTGTGGCTGGCATTTCTAGATATCAAGGGAGCTTACGATGGTGTGATTCAAAAAACTTGTGGGAAATACTGGATACACTAGATGCGAAAAATGGAATAACTAATCTGCTAAAGAATATCTATAAATATAAGAAGGTAGTTTTTAACGGGAAGAACTGCTATCTGAACCTATGGAGATACAACGCATACAACGAATAAGGTCAACTTTGTTATTTATGCTGTATGTCCAGAGACTAGAAGCAAAAGTTGAAGAGAGCCGACTCGGACTTATCGTCTCTTTTGACGAGCAAGGAAAACGCATTAAACAGTAATTACCTGCATTGATGTATGCAGATGATATACTATTAATTGCCGACAACAAGGAAGATCTGCAGGGATTGTTAGACATCTGTTGTAGTGAAGGAGCTAGGTTAAATTTGAAGTTCAGCAGGGAAAAATCGGAAATCATAATTTTTAATGATAACAAACGCGGTGAGCTTAGAATAGAGGAAGTCACGCAAAAAAGTGTAAAAATACAAATCTTTGGGCGTATAGATCAATAACTGGGCTGAGTTTCTAACAGAGGACGAACAATACAAAATGAATAAGGGTACCAGGATTGCAGCTGTAATAAAAAAATTGGCCACTGTGAAACTACAATACGAAAGACGTTGTGATAGGGATCTGGAAAGGTGTCATGGTCCCGGGTTTGACGTTTGGCAATGTGGTATTGTGCATGAAATGAGAAGTTCAAGCAAGATTACACATCAAACAACGTGGCATAGGTAGACTTGTTTTGGAAGCTCACGGGAATCCTCCAAATCAGGGGGTACAGGGAGAATTGGAATGGACATCGTTTGAGTGCAGGGAAGCTAGCAGCAAGGTTGAATTTGAGGAGCGAATGAGAAAAAAGGGAGAGTAGCGTTTTGGTAGAAAAGTGTTCAGCTACTGGTACATAAGGAATGTTGATACTAATTGGAGGAAGTGAACTTTAAAATTGTCAATGAAGTATTTAGACAACGGCAGAATACTAAGCCATAAGAAAACACCGGTTAATAAGAAGGTGAAGGAAACGGAGAGGGACATGTGGAAGATGGGAATGCTAACGAAATCGTCACTGGAGACCTACCGAATTTTTGATCAGAAAATTTAAAAGAAAAAGACCGACGATAATGCTCGAATAGTTGTCTGCTCTTAGAGGCTATAGCGGGAGTATTGCAGACAAAGACGTACCGAGCAAATTACGAAGGCACAGACATGGTATGTTGTGCGTGTGGAGAGGAGGTCGAAGTGACTCAACATTTGATAATGTTCTGTAAAGGATTACAGCCTACAGTCGAGAATAATAGCGCCAAGTTTTTCAAAGCATTGAGGCTTAGGGACAGTGAAGGCAAAATGGACCTAAAAGGGGTAGAAATAACCAGAATGAGGCTAACTGATCGGTGGCTACAAATTACGCGTCAGCAAAATTCAATCAATTAATACGCTGTGATAGTACTTAACTTCATGGCTAAGTGGCGTGAGCCACCACCCAATCTAAAGGGAACAGCAGGATACATCCATTCATCCATCCATTCATGGATGCCCGCGCACATTGGGGCACTCAGTGGGCCAAGGCGTTCACTCGTGATTGACTCGATCCGGGCGCAAAAGGATATTGCTGTGGAGCCTCACTGCTTTATTAATGAAATTGATTTCGTAATTTTATGTGCAGCTGATTTCCTCACAGTGCTTTTGTGATATAAATGTACCAAAAGCAGCTAAATATGGCCTGCGCGAAGCGGTGGCATTTTGAAGCGAGAGAACTAAAAATTTCGTTTCGTGAAAAATCTGGTGTTGGCAGTGCCGGTGTTTTGGTTCATAACAAAAAAACAGCTTTCTCCGTAAGAAAAAAATTGAGGTGTTCCCAATACAAATGGCAGCCTGATGGCAAAAACGAAATACATGCTAGCTATTAGGAAGGTCATAGTGTGTGCATGTTTGTGCGTGTGTGTGTTTGAGAGAGAGAGAGCGGATATCACTTTCGCTTCCTGTTGCTCAGCCAAATGAAGAGAAAAACTTCGTCAAAAAACTTTCATTTAATGTAAGAGGACACCACGCATTGTAATAATAATATAAATTGACAGATTACCCTAGGCAGTTTTGCCGTTAGCTTCTCGCAGACTTTGGCCTCTGGCAGTGTACGCAGCATGATATGGGGGAAACTTTTTTTGGGTCTCGAAACTCGACCCTGCGTTAGCCCGTACCCTACCCATGTCGGGACGGTTGGGCTAGTGCTATCAGCCATACTTTGCGCTATTTCATTGGCCGTTTGCAGTGGAACTTGATGATGTGCTTATGAGACACTAGAAGGGAGCGCACTACCTGAAGTAGTATATCTTGTGCAGCTCGTCTCTTACGCCACCGACGTGGGACGCCGAACAACCATATTCCGCATTTCCTGAGGCATCTAAGGATATCTAAGACAATTGAATATTAATTAAAAAGGTTGTGTCATAAGAACCATGGGTCGGAAGTGCACCTGCAATGTCTCATGACTGTGACGATGAAGTGCTAGAGACATCCAAACAATAAGAAATCTGACTTGACCACATCAATCATTGAATACTAACTATAATTCTGATTGTTCTATCACAGAATTAGTATGTACAATAATTTCTGTTCACTGGGTACTCTACATTTATTTTTGCTTCGTGCAAATAGGCATTGATGAAGCAGCTCAAAAGTGTGCCATCTCAATTTAAAATAAGGAATTGTTTAATCACGTGATGAAGAACTGAGTTGGTATTGTGTAGGCCCACGCTATCAATGTCGTCTTGAGAAGCATCCCCTTTTTTTACGTGTAGGAGGCCCGTTGCTGCTGAAGTCAAAGCCCTACTTTTTGCATGCGTGCCTGCTGATTTATCGCCACTATTCAAAACTGTCTCTACGCACAATAAATTTTGTGTTCTTTCAATGGTTTTGTGAGGCACTTCAGATGCAGTTGAACCCTCTGGCCCCCGTCGCTTTCAATAAAATGGCAATAGAGCCAACTGTTTTCGTTGAGCCTTTTTTTATTTTCTGCACGGTCAGATATTTTGGAAAAAGCGGTAAAAGGGCAGGCTCAGCATCTGAAGTGAGCGTTGGTTTTTTTGGTGCATGCAACGGGACATTTCTCTTGTATTCTGCACAAAATGTGGCAGAGATCGCTTCTTCTGGGAAATGCTTCGTGCCATATAGTCAGTAGGCTCCGTCAGCTTTAGGAATTGCCCGTCGCCACTTATTCAAGTGCTCTGGTTAACGCGGAATTAGAAAAGCGACACACAATCTGTGCATATCCGATACCTCGAATTGCAATTTGGAACAAAACGCCACTTGTCCATTCCGAGGTGCAGCCAGCGACAAGGCCGCTGACGCGTACTCGGAGTCAAATGCGGCGTTGAGATTTCTGTGAACTGAATTACAAAGCGTGAATTAGAGGAGCAAATACACTGCTAGGCTCACAGACACAGGACGACGTGTTTATAAATTACAAAATTCCATGCACACAAAGCTTTCAGGAAAATTCGGCGCACGTATTTCAGTATGAGCACACGCGAATACCAGGCCCGCTATACAGTAGTGCCATCTCGCGTGGCGGCAACTACTCGTCGCTCAAGAAAATCGGCGAATACAATCTGCCCACACCCTTTCCTTTACGCGGATCGGCGAGTGTCAAAATCTAACTTCTTTTGCCCCGTGCACTCACCGTGAACAGGCGCACAATGTTCGTGTCTGAAGCTTCATGAATATTCCTTATTCCGAGCGTCAATTCGAGCACGGAGCCATGCATGACCACCTCTAAAGATGCTTGTGTTCACTCGAACGTGAAGCTACTAAGACATAAGACCAGAGAACACTTATGCACGTTGCTTGACGCGACCAGGCAGTGATGCCAACCCATTCAGAGGTGTTATGCCAAGGTGTACCCTCGGATAATTCCTAAATTACAAGACAAATGCCTCGAACATACTTTTTTGACATTATTAGGGGCTATTTACCTGTTAACAAGATATTAAGATAGTGTGCTCTGTCACCAACTTCTTCGGAATCTTGTAAACGCAAAAATCACCATTGACAATCTTTTAAGGTATTTTTTCTTTATGTTTGATGGAATTGCATTCGAAGTGCTTGCAAATGGCACCTGTTGCCACCAAGAAAGATTTGCTTGAAAATTTCATTTGCACACGCATTATTGAAGGCATAGATATTGTCATCCGCGTTAACGGCAATTTTGTAGCGCCGTTGTTGTACTTCCAGCTTAACAGCTGGTGCTCTAATCCTACTAAACGGAATTTACAATCACTGTAACAATAAATTCATTAGATGTATGTGGGCCCTGGCTATTGAGTGATTGACAACTTTCATTCATCGAAAGGGTGAGGAATGAGAAAGACTAAGCCAAGTAGGCTGCCAGGCCATGCCAATCAGTCATGGCTTGCGCTCGTTCCAGGATCCGTGTTCGTTCCAGGATCCGTGTTTGGATGTCCGTGTCAGTGCTGCAAAGAAGAACCTCCGATTGTTGCTCAGTAGGGGGTGGGTGGAAGAGATTGGGGTCGGAGATCTGTCTGGGCAGCCCCAGAAAATATGCTTTAGTGAGCCTAGCAGCGTGGAACAATTTCTGGGTGGATGTAGGAATAGATGAGAGGGCACGGATTTGTATATCCGCTGGCGCACATCAGCGAGTAGCCACGGTCGCGTGACCATTGGCGACTGGGGAACAAAAATCGACTGATGTCCACACCGGCAGAAGCTGCATGCCAGTGACCGGAAGTCGCAAAACTGGAGAGTCACGTTCGGATCTCGTTATCAGCGAGAACTCTGGAGACCAGCGCCGATCAGCTGATCGCCGCCAGATGAGTGAGCGGAGTGTTCCGAGCACGCCGCATTTATTGTTTTTGTTCATATTCGCAAAGCGTTCCAAATAGGGTCAAGGAGCTTGATTCAATTGAAGAACAAGAGATTGAGATTGTAATGGTGCTGGTGTTGTGTTCCATCGTGTCAGCGCTGGCAGCACAGATGCCTCCAAAGAAAAAAAAAGCCGGTGGTGCGTGTGACCGCCTATTCGATCGCGCGAGTTGGCCGGCCATGCAAGCCGCCAGCTCCCGAGCTGCGCTGTGACGTTGAGGGGTATTTCGGAGAGTCGTACGTATTCAGAAACGCTCTTGAGTTTTTTTTTTGACTCGCCACAGCTTCCAATGCAGCACGAACGCATCTCGAACGCGGTTTCTTAAGTCGTTGCCAAGGCATAAAGCACTAACACGTTCCACACGCACTGCATTGAAGTCATTGACAAGGGAAGTTCATGAACAAAAAAAAGGCTGATTCCACGTACACTGGAAACCAATGATATGCGAAGCACTTATGAGGAAGGTTGATTTGTCACTTTAAAATCACAACGACTTCCGTGTCATGATTCTCAAGTTTGATGGTGATGATGATGATGGTATATTTTAGCGGCGCTAGGGCCACTCAGGCCAAAGAGCACCAAATACGGGGTCTTTCATCGGTTCGATTAGAGAAAAAAAATCTATTCAGGGTGGCAAAAATAAAATAGTGGAGCATAAAGATTAGACTTAAGTGTAATGGCTATGTATGATGAGTAAAATACGGTCTAAACCTTTGGGTTTTAAAAAGTCACGCAGTGGCGGCAGTGGTCCTTGTCAGGACAAAGAGTGCGTGCTGCATGACATTTGGTACAGAAGTCTCAGCGCTTCTCTCATGATTGAGAAAGAAATGAGATAAGTGAGAATAAGTAATAGTATGCAGGAATCCAACATCAGCTAAGAACTTTAAAACTACTTTTGTGGGAAACACGAGATCGTCACCAAAAAAAAATAAAGGGTGAGGCGGTATGTAGCATTTGTATAGCTTTGGGAACTGACGCAGTCTTTCAGGTTCAAGTTACGGGCACATAAGTAAAACATGAACGACGGATAACCAATCACCACAATTTTCACAACGCGGTGCTGGAGAGTTGCTTAAAAGGTGCAAGTGTGTTGCATGTGTAAGACCGGTCCTGAGTCTGCACAGTGAGACCTCTTATTGCCTGTTACGTTTTTCTAGAGCCTATCTACCTATTCTTGGCTTTACTGTGTGCAATTTCTTTTCAATTGCTGCATTATGTTCCTCTTGCCATTGCCTACGCATGCAGTAGTTGGTTAGCGGCCTCAAATCTTCATATGAGATGACGACTACGTGTACTGTAGGGCGAAGTGCAGCGGACTTCGCAAGTCAGTCCGCTGCCTCATTGCAAGCTATGTTGAGGTCTCCCTGAATTCAGCATAGCGTGATTTTAAGCTTGGATCTGTAGGCTGACATGAGGCAGTTTGGAAGGGTATTGGTCACTGCATTTTTATATGTCTTTGCGGAAGACAACGCAGTCACTGCTCTGAGGAAATCAATGGATATGATGGAGGCTGCTTCTCTCTTCTTTAGGATTTGCCTTATATCTAGCAGTATGCCTTAGCACTCAGCAGTAAATATGCCGGTATGTTTATTCACTGTTGCAGATTGAGAGTAGGCTGGGCCGTATGCAGCACATGCGACGGCTTAGGACTTGGAAGCAACAGTGAAGTGAAATCGCTGAGCAAGAGCAGTTCAGTATTAGGGAACTCATTTGTGTCTTGTTCAAGGGCTTCATTAAAAAGATTCACAAACTTGGGCTGGTTCTCAGGAGGCTGGTAGCATGAATCAATACCACAGTGCATATGGCTTCGGCACGTGACTACCCAAATCATTTCAAGCGGTGAGCCAATAAGAATGAAAGATAGTTAAAACTCTTTTTTTGACCACAAGTATCACGCCCACACCCCGCTACATCACCCGGTCTTAGCGAAAAACAGCGAATATGTTTGTAGGTAAGATAGTTCATTATCAGCAATGTGCTCAGTGAGCGACGTTTCAGTTCCCATAAGGATATTAGCATCGCATGTATGAATCAGTATTTTTATGGTATCAATCTTCTTAAGAAGGCTTCGAAAGTTTGCCAGCAGCAATGACACTTTTTGCGCAGTACGTCTAAGTTAGCCACTTTGGCTGCTCATCTTAACAAAGATTGGCGTCTTTTAGGTACGACAACGACAGACTGAGTTGAAGAGTCATACATGTAGATGCCATTTTGGATAAGCAGAATGTTGAAACGGGGCGAGAAACGCTCGCTTTCTTTGCGGTTTTGCTTTGTGAAGTCTCGAACGTTTTTACAAGCTAGCTGTATCATAAGAGACAAGTCTTGTTCCAGCCGTACTCTTTGTGACGCTAGGATTTTTTAGCTTCAATGCATTGCGTAGAGCTTCAGTTAATAATATGTAATTCTGAAGCCTACTGATAAAGAGGGGGTGGAAACCCCTCCGGCGTTGACCAATCCTATGAGCGTGTTCACTGTCCCCAAGTATTGTGTTAAGGCGAAGGGAGAATAATTCCATAACAATCCTCTAAATCTTTTCAGAGCTTTTATTTTCTGATTCAAGAAGGCGCTTAACATGATTGACTGATATGTTGAGTTTAACGTCCCGAAACCGTCGTATGATTATGAGAGACGCTGTGGTGGAGGGCTGCGGAAATTTTGACCACCTGGGGTTCTTTAACGCGCATCAATATCTGAGCACATTTTTAACGCGCATCAATATCTGAGCACATGGGCCAACGACATTTCCACTTCCATCGGAACTTCAGCCGCTGTAGCTGATATTTGATCCCGCGACCTGCAGCTCAGCAGCCGAGTATCTTAGCCACTGGACCACAGCGGTTAGACGAAGGCCCTTAGCAGGAAAGCTGTTTCTGCGCTGTCCATATCTTCTGCAACATCTTCTAGTTCTTCATTTGCTTTGACTATGCTCGACTCAACTTCTTTTACTGAAATGCTCATACCCTCACAGTAAGATTCCATTTGAGCAATACCACCCAACGTGCTCTTAATAACTATAACCCGAGGTTGACTGCTTACTACGTCATGTTGAATGTTTTTCAATTGTTCTATGGTTTCAGAGTGGTATGCGTCAATTAAGGGGAGAACATCATCAATCATGAAACAGGAATTAGACTTCACAACTTCAGCACAAAGCTAAAGAAAAACAAAACATACAAACAGTATAGGTCTCTGGCGTAATGGGCAGATGAGGTTTTCTTCGCAGCTGAATTGACCATTAAAAGAGATTTCTCGAAAGCTATGGGCCAGGAATGAGCCAATACACTCGCGATACGTGGTAACATCAACAAATATCACTCATAAAGGCAAACGACACTATATATATCAGTGACCAAAACATAAAACCAAGAGTGGCTGGCTAGAAACGCTCAAATGCCTACCTCTAACCAGAAAAACAATTGGCGATTCAGTCGCTTTGCTTAATGGCCGTGAAATACAAATTTGTTGTTGATTCGTGGTACGTTTTCAATGCTGTGGTGGCGCTTTCAGCGTCGTGACGTTGAAGGCCAATCACCGCAGAAGATCCTTGCAGCTCGACAGACACGCTGATAGCTTGAAGGCGCGCTGAGTCATCTTAGTTCGACGGAATGCCGGCAGCAGAAACCAGGCAAAGCTATAAGCTGAAATACAATAGGTGATTCAGTCACTTTCCTTGCTGGCCAGGAAATTCCGATTCGTTGTTGTTTAGTTGCCTGTTTTGAATGCTTTAGTGGCGCTTTCGCATCGTTATGTCGAAAGCTACTCGCTGCAGAGGATCCTTGCAGCTGGGCAGATACGCTGATAGCTTCAAGCCACGCTGAGGCACCCGACATAGACGGCATCCAGTAGCTAACAACCAGGCAATGCTATAACCAGAAAAACAATCCACGATTCAGTCGCTGTGGTTGCTCGCCGCGAAATCACTCATTGCTACCACGGCGGATACAGTTCATATACAAAATCAAAAACATGCACGGGGGCGCCGTGGTGGGGAAGTGAACCAAAGGAGTAGGCGAGAAATTGCTTCAAGCACCGGCATGGTTCAGTGATAGATAAATGGGGCTAGCAACCAAAGCCCCGCGTAAATATTACTAGGCTGGGGTGGAAAAGAACGAAAGGAATAGGTGGAAAATAGTACCAAGCACCGGCGCGGCTCAATGGTAAAATACTGGACTCGCACAAAGAGCACCCGGGTTCAAGCCGCACTGTGTCAATATAGCTAGGTTTTCTTTTTCTCAGTTCAGGCAATGTAGGTATGGACATCGGTGGTGGTGACCTACAACGCTACACGAGACCTGAGTTGTAACCTCGTAACAGTTTTCGCTGCAATGCCTAATTTAGTGTCACGTAACAAGAAATAATGCGGAAGGTATATGACTGATGAACCACGGTGATCATCAGCTCTCGATATTCGTGACAGGTAGGAACATGACTAGATACCACACCCATGATGTGCTCGCGAGTATTTTGCTATATCTTTAGAGGTATCAAATTTGGTATTACGTGACGTCAATGGACGACATAGGTGAGTGGCACATCCAAACATAATAATCAAAATATTCGTGTCACGTAGAAGATGACTGCACGCTACGCTCATTGCGTGCTCGTGGCTGTTTCGCTATACCTTCACATATACCCGATTTGGTATTACGTGACGTGAATAGACGACGAACAGAAATGCCAGGCGTCAACATAATAATCAAGACATGGAAATAATGTACGGCACAATTTACATGCTTACTACTGCTGCGGCTGTTATTTGGAACCTTAATGGTGCCGTCGTTACGCCACTCCAAACATCATACTTCCATTTTTTATACCTGAGTGCACATAACATTTCCACTTGTTTTCCCTGTGTACTGTATTTATTTGCCCCATAACATTGCTGTGATTTAAAGAGACATATCAACCTTTCTCATTCGTGCTTCACATAAAATTTATCCCCACAGTACGTTTGATCGGCCATTTCTTTACCGTGACCAGGCTTCAGAAGCTTGCATGAATAAGTGTGCGTCACGTAGAGCAAGCAATGTGGCGGGTAGCTTAATGAAGTGTACAATTTCTACAGGTTGTTCGCTTTGAATTTGCGCTACACTCTAGTTAACTGGTATAATGACAATGCTGTAGGAACCAAGTGGGTATCGGTAATTATCTGAAAACTGCAGTTAGAATTCGTCAGCAGAAAGTCCTCGACAAACCCTGAAATGTCCCGCTTGCGTGGCTACTGTGTTGCGCTGTAGCGCAGCGTATAGGCGTGCAGTTTCTAAGTAGTAACAGTAAGAAGGAACTCATCATGCCAGGCAAAATAGGTCTCAAACCACTAGAATTTTTCAAGTTTACTTTACTTGTGCTGCCGTTGCTGCTAACAGCGCTGTGCCTGCAAGCAAAGCAAAGCCACGCCATTGGGTTCTACCACAAGACCGCTAAGATGTCACGTCCTAAAGCTGGCATGAGACAAACTTACTCAAGTTTTTGTAGCCTGAGCAAACAGAGGTGAACTACTGCACAGAAAACTTCGTACAACTGGCAATAATTACTCATTTCAAGACATGCAGTTTGGTAACCATACGTTTTACTTAGGGGCATTGCGCAAGGTGTTGTGTAACACATGTCGCACAATGTCACTGTTTACTTGGAAATAACCAGGCTAATTGGCAAGAGAAACAACGCGCACAAACATCGATGGTGGTGGCCTATTCTTCGAATTTAACGTTAATAGGTCACACGAGTCACCCTTTCAAACCACTGCGGAATCCTTCAAGGGCGCCGCACTTGCCGCCGTGGTCACTTGCCGAGAGCCTGCGAGCAGCGTACTCACCGTGCCCTCCGCCGACGCGCGTCCATGGCCGCAGCTGCTGACGCGGACGCTGGCGCAAGCTCATTAACACCTTCATTGCTTTTGACGGGCCCCGTGAGCCCGCAACAGGGACACAGAAAGCCTTTGGGGCAGCTTAAACCCCAGCCGAAGCCGAAAACAACAGACTTCCTCGCACACACGCATAGCGGACAAAATTATCGTGGAGTTTGCGGTTCCCCAATTGGCTTGACTAGTGCCCCTTTTTGCGCACTGGCGCGCAAGCACTCAAGACTCCTTCTATAGAGTAGTGACAGCGTGATTATTCGACGCCGAAGCTGCTATTCGTGAGAGCTTCTATTGGCCCGAAGGTGAAATTCTACAAGAGCGGCGACTGGCAACCTCCAATAAGGTGCGCCTCACTTTTTCGGCAAGGGGAAGACGAAGTTCGTATCTTACGACATCCTGCTCATCCCGTTGCAGCCCTACGAAATTATGTTCCAGCCTGCAGTCAGGGTAGTTTTGTTGGACATCGAGTCGAAGCCTGTCTCGGCCCCTAATAAAACTTCTGTGATATCTGCGAAAAAGTTGTGCCACTCATGGATGGCGCCCGTGCTTCTTATGAATGTACGCTCATGGGCGCTACCTGTGCTGGATACCACGTCACCGGGGACCACTGCTTCGAAGAACTGCAGGGTGCTGCCATCCAAGCCACCCAATCCTGCATCGGTAGGTCAAACCAGCCGCAAAAGGAGAAGACATTGGCGTCGACAAAAATTGGGCTTTTAGTCTATACTTTTGGTGGCTCAGCCCGCTGCCTTTAACCCTTTCCTACCCCGCTCTTTGGCCTGGTGGCTCTGTGGCCTTTATGATAAGCCATAACTACGGATGGACCTCTGGCCAGAAGGTGTACAGCGGCGCAGGCTTCGTCCGCCCTGCCAAAGCATAATAAGTCCTTGCATAGACTCAAACCCGCCGCCCACGAAGATTCATTGTGGGTTGACAACGTCCGACAAGGATCTCAGTCGACTGGCTCGGGTGGCAGAGCCTCTCCACCCACAGCCTCAGAGATCTTCAAACCAACACTGCCAACCTATTCTGCTTCAGCGCGCGACCAATTTTAATTCTGCAGTCTGCAGCCCTAAGTTGGCTATTTAACGCAGGTGGCAGAGGCGCTTGCAAACCGCTCGTCCTCAGCTCAATCGACACAAATTGGGCAGGAACCACAAGTGATGGATAGTACCTTGTCCGAGCACTCGGACACAGCACCTCACTCTGTTTGAGGCGCGCCTGTAGAGCGTCGAGGCCCAGATAGCTACCATAGTGACCACGATCGAAGATTGTTTGGCTGCCGCCCTCTAAATCATCCTTAACCACAATCTGGGCATGATAGTTGCTGACCTGACCCAACTATTTATTAGGACTTGCCACCCTTCAACTCTCAAGCACCCCAACTTCTTTCCCAGGTACCTGAGGTGGACGCGCACTCTGGCAAATCAAGTGCGACCTCAGAAGCAAGCACAGGACCGAGCAGTGAAGCCTCTATGGCCCTCTTGGCTCTCCTAGGGGCAGCCCAGACGATTAGTTCTCATGGCGACGTGAGATGGCTCTAGATCATGAAACCTCCGTGAATTCGGACGCTTTTACAATCTTACAGATGAATCGTTGGGAATTTAAGGCACGCACTAACCACCTGCTCTTCGCCTCCACTTAGAAGCCTATACGCATTTGTCCGCGGTAGTAGCCGAGCAAGCTGAAGGGGGCTCAACCACTCGGAAGGTGGCCGAGCCCCCTTCCGAATGGTCGGAAGGGAGCCGAGCAAGCTGTCTTTCCAAATTATATCGTGTAGGAAAGAGTTGCGCAAGCCACACTCTGCATGCGTAGAAATACACCGCCGAACTGGTGGATCTCGATTCCTATTTTCTTTACTCCTATGTTATGGTGACTCTCCTCGCTCTTCGGAAGCAGGACCCGTATTTACAGATCCCAAAAATCCAGAGATATCCAGAAATTTTTATTGTAACTTACGCTGATGTATATAGCAAAGCCCTCATCTTGGCAGGCAGGGAGCCGCTAATCACTGTTGGCAGCTTTAACGCTCCTAGTCCTCACTGGGGTCAATGTAACAAGAATCAGCATGACAGAAACTTGGTGAAACTTATTACACCCTGGTCATCCCTATCCTTGTGGACGCAACACACCTGACACGTATTGAGAATCCTGTAACTCGATACATATGTCCCGCTCTCGCACTATCCCTGCACATCAAGTGTGCCGAATGATTCAACACCGACAGATTCTTCAGAAATGACCACTGAGCTCTTCTCGCGACAATGTGGACATGTACACTTACCCGTCCCTACCAAAAAGCGAAACTTCCGAACTGCGACAATTTCCGTTCGGAAAGCATGACTCCGGCACACTTAGCTCAACAAGGCTACGCCTCTCTATCTCACCACCTTGTGACGTCGCTTCACCAAACAGAACAGGTGTTACTGCTCTCACAAGCCACTCTGGCGGTAGAAAACTATCTACTGCAGCTCTGGTAGGCTCGTCATAGCCCAGTCCACCTATGGCACTGACAAAAGCATAACCGTCAGCTCAAAATCCACATAGCATCCCTCCCTCAGAAAGCAGCTCAGCACGTGGCCCAGATCGCTGACTACAATTAGGTTGAACGATTTGACGATGCCGCCAAATATATGTCAAATCGCAATAAGTAACGTTTCTACAGGGCCCTCATCGACCCTAGGCAAACACGCGCAGAAACGCAAACACTTCTTCAACGCGCAATTGACGCCTACGCGGCTGACGCGAACAAATTGGCACAGGCCCTTACGAAAAATGTGTCTCTTGCCGGCAGAACCACATCAGACCGGCGTTCTTATATGCAGGCTTGGAAAATGCGTAAGTTTCTTTCAACTCCGAGAATGGAAGGGGGCCCTGTCCAAAATTAAGCAAGGAACAGCGCCGCGGGGCTGATCGAGATCGAGTGATTGTTAAGCTTCTAGCTAACCTCCACTACACGACATACCATCAGCTATTGACTACTTCAATTAAATTTGAAAGAGGCTGAAAGCACTACCAATTGATTGGAAAACAGCGTTGGTAAGGTTTATTCCCAAACCAAGCAAGTCTATGAACATCGAAAATCGATGACCCTTTTTCTTAATCTCGTGTGTGAGGGAGCTTAAGGAATTAATAGTTACGCGATTGGCTCTCTGATCACCTCGACACCAAGCACACCTTTGCCGACACTACATGCGGTTTTCGTCCACATCGCCCTGCACAGTGCATACTCATGTCATTTTATCGAGACGTTATTGAACCGATCGAGCATCCTTAGAACAATAAGGCAGTTTTCGCCTTGGATCACAAAGGGGCTTTTGATAACGTTACCCACTGAATCAATCTTCGCCATATGTTTTAAATAGACACCGGCCCTAATGCATTCAGGTGCATCCGTCAGTTCCCGACGGAGCGGCCGATGTAGTTCCCCATCCAAGGCCGGGAGCACGGCCCATAATGTCCGGGTACTCGAGGAACACGACAGAGAATGGTCCTTTCTTTTCTTCTGCTTAACCTCGTCATGGCTCATCTTTCGCCACAACTTCAGGATATTCCCGGGGAGCGCCATGCTCAGTACGCCGATGATATCACGCTGTGCGTAACCAAGCGTTCCTTTGGCAGCATGGAGGCCAGCCTGCAACAAGCAGCGTCAATTGTGGCAGACTACGCCCATTTCTGCGGCCTCGAAAGGTCTCCAAAAAGTCGGAGTATGTACATATTCCCTGTAACCCCAAAGACACGACACAAATCGCAATTTTTTCGAGCACCGGCCAATCTCGGAGGGTGAAGAAACGCGTCTCCTGGCTTCTGATACACAAGAGCCGAAAAGCTGCCACAACCGTGCGCAAGCTACGTATGGTTGGAAATCAAATTAGCCGCATGGTTCATCGGATCTCGAGCAACAGAGGGGGTCTCAGAAACCGCGATGCTCTGCGCCCCGCCAATGCTTTCGTGATCAATCGAATCCTGTATTCGACCTCCAACCTACGTTTGTGCCAATGTGATGTGAACAAGACTCGACTGCATTCTCCGGAAGATATACAAGGCCACCCGCGACCTGCCTATCTCGACTACTAAGCAGCGCCTCGCAGATTAGAACACGTACGGGGAACTCAAACAGACCCATTTAACCAAGTTACATGCTGGCAGCTGTCTTTTTCACCGCCTCCATAAATCCTACACCAATCGGGCAAAAAAGTGGAGCACGATGCCAGAGAGGACTGGCATGGTTCGTTGGTTGTTCAGCCTCTGCTCCAAAACATGGCTAGGGATACTCTCGAAAGCAGGGAAACAGCAAGGGTACAGCCTTGCATGGACGCTATGGGTCCCGTTTCAAAGCATTCTACACGGACGCGTCTGGCCTTTGCTATGGGGAGTGGTTCACGGCGGCCGTAGTGCATCCAAACGCTTCTGTTCAAGCACCCACTTTTCGAGTCCTGAACATTACTCACGTGGAGTAAGTAGCCAGAGCTCTCGCCGCAGTGGACCCCACATTTAGAATTATCATTACCGATTCGAGGAATGCGTTTCGCTGCTCGAATACTGAAGGGGTGTTATTAGCTGGACCGCCGGAACGCACGTTTAGTTACCTGGACGCCAGCTCACGCAGGACTAGTTGGTAACAAGGCTGCCGATGCCTAAGTCCGCCTAATTGATTATCCGCAACCTCCGCATTCTCCATCACCTCACAATTAAGTACCTAATCTGGCCAATTCTTTTCCCGAGATCAAAGTGATGTACAATTCGATAAGTCTCCGCTTTCTGCCCCCAGCGACGGGCCTGATAAGACGCAATAAGGTTAACGAGCACTGGCGTTTACACCTTGACACAAACACAGTATTGTGCCCGGCCGTCCTTAGGCACTTCAATTTGGATTTCTCCGGGGAATGCACAAGGCACGATCATCCGCTTGCGGATACTTTCCACGTAGTGCGGGCATGCCACGCCGTCTATCCCGGCGGTCCCCCAATCACTTCCCCTTCACCCCCTACCCGAGGGAGCTAGGAAGCTGCCTTGCTGGGCTGCCCTGCAAGGCTGATTGGCCTTGGAGGGCAGAAGAGCCCTCGTGGCCAGGGCACGTGCCACCACGGGAGCCACAGGAGTCCTGGACTAAGGAATCCTCCTAGAGTTTACACAGGTGGGCCCTTGAGGCCACCCCTATCTCTCTCACTTGTAAATGAAGTCAATAAATGCTTTTCACCACCATCCACAAATAACCCCTTTCTCTTCGCTTGAAGCCTGCGGAAAAGCATGCACTGTTAACTTTCTCGAAGTTTTATCAAACCTGTCGCCTTCATACAAACGCACTTGCCTACAACGTGGGCACAGCTCACGCAGAAAGTACGCGTGATCTATAGCACGCCAGTTTAAAATAAAATGACCACCACTCACCGCTCGAGCAATTTGTGATGCAATGAAGTAGGTTGCAGCTGCGCCACCTGTAGGTACTGCGCAATTTTTTTATGCTTACATATTGATACAAAACCAAGGATGTCCGCAGTTTTGTGGGTTTGTGCTCATATTTCAGACGCTTTGTTAAGGACTTTGCGGCCATAGCACGCCCACTCACAGACCTCTTGATTAAAGACGCCTCGTTTACCTTGGGCCATGACCAAGCGTCATCGTTTTCGCAACTTACGACACTGCTTACAACGCCACTGATCTTGGCTCACTTCGATCCATTAGCCCCAACCGAGGTTCACACGGACGCCAGTGGACACGGCATAGGAGCTGTGCTATTGCAGCAACAACGCGGACATGACCGTGTTATAGCCTACGCAAGCCGGCTGCTATCTCCAGCCCAGCGCAACTATTCCAACACGGAGCGCGAGTGCCTCGCCCTTGTATGGGCAGTCGCCAAGTTTCGCCCATACTTGTACGGGCGCTCATTCCGTGTTGTCACGGATTATCATGCGCTCTGCTGGCTAGCCTCCCTGAAGGACCCCACGGGACGTCTCACTCGCTAGGTTCTACGCCTTCAAGAGTACACGTTCTCTGTAATGTACAAAACAGGGCGATTACATCAGCATGCGGATTGTTTATCCTGCTACCCTTTTGACGAAGCAACCGATACTGACGCTATCACGGACGTTTTTTCCGTGTCGCAGCTGGTTAACATTGGCGAAGAGCAACGTCGGGATGCTTCTTTACGAGCCATCATTGACAAACTGGAGTCAACGCCTCGAGACCCGTCCCTACGAATGTTTTAGATGCGGAGCATCTAAAACTCAAGGCTTGTAGTGCGGCGCCGTCCGCAAGCTTCCTCCTCCTTCTTCCACCATCTGTGCATCCCTTCCTCCTCTACACACTGCGCGCGCTTCACTCCTCCACCATCTGTGCACCCTTCCTCCTCTGCACACCGCGTGCGCTTCTCCTCTTCACGAACATTCGCTAGCTGTATAATGTAGCGCGCATGCGCCGTCACGCTTCGAGAACATCGGCAGCTGACGCGCGCGCATGCGCCGTTGCGCTTCTCCCCCTTCTCGAACATTCGACAGCTGACAGTGCATGCGTCGTCGCGCTGTATATATACTCAAGGTCGGCGCTCGCTCGCTCAGTTGCCGCTCGTCGGTTGGTTTGTACGGCGCGTCGACGTCCAAGGTTGTGGTGAAATGAATTCCAACGAATCCACAAACACAATGATCGACGTCCCTTCGACCAGCGCCGCCCTTTCGCATACGTGTGTACGTGTTCACTCATTTAACACCCCCTCCTACAACCACGTTAACCAATTTAGCCATCGACCCAAGTAAGTCGCACTTTAACACCCCGTTAACCAATTATATGCTCCGCATCCTCCTCAGTGTTCCCCCGAGGGAAGCTGCGGGCAATTTTTTGGTGAAAGACGGGATCCTATATCGCCGTAACCTTGATTCCCTCGGATCAGACTTACTTCCTGGCATCCCAGCGCACCTGCGTTCCACTGTCCTGCATCAACTTCATGACGCTCCCATGACGGGCCATTTGGGCGTTTCTCGCACATACGATCGGGTACAACGTCGGTTTTTCGGCCTGGACTTGCCCGCTCTGTTCGACGCTATGTCGCCGCTTGTGAGCCCTGTCAGTGTCGCAAAACGCCGTGTGCCCTCCCAGCCGGCTACCTTCAGCCGATTGACGTTCCCAACGAGCCTTTCTTTCGAGTTGGTCTCGACCTGTTGGGCCCTTTTCCA
The DNA here is from genome assembly GCF_013339725.1 of Rhipicephalus microplus. Classification (NCBI taxonomy): domain Eukaryota; kingdom Metazoa; phylum Arthropoda; class Arachnida; order Ixodida; family Ixodidae; genus Rhipicephalus; species Rhipicephalus microplus. Next base: position 162,319,325 of record NC_051168.1, on the reverse strand, counting down.
CTCTCCACAGCCGGAAATAAATAGATTGCTGTTGCCACGGACTACGCGACGCGGTACGCAATCACACGAGCACTCCAGACCAGCTGCGCTACCGACGTTGCGGACTTTCTGCTGTACGACATAATATTAGTGCACGGTGCTCCCCGTCAACTTTTAACTGACCGTGGCCGCACGTTCTTATCAGCTGTCGTTCATGAAATCCTGAGGTCTTGCCATACCAAGCACAAATTTACTACTTCGTACCATCCCCAGTCAAATGGCCTCACGGAGTGCCTTAACAGGACCCTTACCGATATGCTTGCCAAATACGTTGCACCAGACCACCATGATTGGGACATTCATTTGCCGTATGTGACGTTCGCCTACAATTCATCTCGTCACTACACTGCCGGCTATTCGCCTTTCTATCTATTATATGGCCGGGACCCAACTCTACTCTTAGACACTTTACTACCTGCGGCAACTGAATATGCTGGGGAAGCCATTGCCCGCGCCGACCACGCGCGCCAAGTTGCCAATGACCGTCTACAGGCTTCACAGGCGCGCCAACAACAGCTCTACAATTCTCATCATAGAGACGTGCACTTTTCTCCGGGTTCTCTCGTGCTCCTCTGGTCACCTACTCGGTGTGTGGGACTGTCTGAAAAACTGTTGTGGCCATACACTGGACCATTCCGTATCGTTCGCCAAGTGACAGACGTCACGTACGAGATTGTTCCAACCGATCCAACAAAGTCATCGTCAGCTCCGAGCGACACCGTTCACGTGGCTCGGCTAAAGCCCTATTACCTCCCTTCGACATCACCTGCGTAAATTTAGCACCGGGACGGTGCTTCTACCGTCGGGGGTTATGATACAAAACAGCCGCTAAACACGGCTGCATGAAAGAGGAGGACGAAGTGAGTTTTCATTGGATGCTGGACTGGCGCCATCTTGCTCGTCGTGTTCTGTGCACTGTAAATATATCATTAAGCAAGTTACTCGTAACATTAAATAGCTAAATACCAAAGTTATGCTCCAGTAAACTTATTGCAAAAACACCCGTAGGGCTGAATGAACTATCCACATCACTTCAATGAACTTATTTGAATGCAAGTGGAAGTCGCTATCTTTTTCATTGCCACTTCCGCTGTAAGTCACCAAGAGAAATAGGATGAACGCGTGCACTCTAATGTCCAGCGATTTTCTTCGGTCCTCCTCATCTTCGTCGCAGAGATACCCAATTCGGTACCCTTGTTTTAAAGGACACATTTGACTTCAATGACGGAGAATACAGTTGACCCCAATCCGCGTGACCAAATTTGTCGTGCCACAGCAGACATGAGTTCCTTTCGCTAACCCCCGAGAAGTGGCGTCGTGCAGTCAATGATATTTGAATAGCCAGAGAACGAGAACGCAAGAGCACTGCACGAGTTCTCAGCTGCCTTCTTGTCAAAATTGAAAGTTTTTTTTTCTTAGTTGTACTTGAAAGACAATGTCAAAGAGCATTCCTTTAAAGGGAACCTTTAGCACAGTTGATGACCTGATTGATGTACACAATTTTCTAGCTTTTTGAGCACCCTGAAAGCTGGGAAGATAAGTGCAGCAACAACTGCAGTGATAGAGGTATGCAGGGCAGGTATTCAGCGTAGAGATATCAAAATACACACATATAGATGCTTACCCTCAACTTGATTTTCGCGGCTCACCTGAGTTTGTTTCTCTCACCCTGTGATATCGCAAAGCTGCGCATTAAAATAAACTGAAAGCCTTGAGTACAGTAAGCTTGCATGCCTCATTGCACGTTCCAGCATCGTAGCGTTTCGTGCATTCTTTGACTGACTTTGCAGTTTTTAAGTTGAATAAGCTGGAAAGCTTTATTTTCTTCGGCGTTCGGCGTAAAACCATTCTAAAGATAACTCGAATAGTAATACCGTGATCACATTTAACGTTAAATTTGCCAAATACAGGGCCCCGCTCTCTGTCGTCATTTTAACTCGCAATAGTTCTAACGAGCGCCACAGCCAGTCATGCAGTCAGCACCTATGTTTTTAAGCGTTAGCGGACCCCTTTACTTTTTAATGCCCAGAAGATCATATCAGAAGGCATTTCAGTCTGATAATTTTGTCGCACGCATTGATAGCAGAATAAAAACTTCAGGATTACCCAAGTGGGTACGAGCACACTTTGAAGAAAGAAATAAATTTTTAAGCTTCATAAGTTTCCTACGTTTCATTCTTTAAGGGCAGGAAGCCAAATAATAGAGTTTCACAAAAGCTTTTTTTTATTAGTGCGTTCTTGGAAATGAGGCGTTTATACGATGTCTCGCTTAGTTTTGATAATATTGCCCAGTGTTGTAGATTTCATGAACATACGCGGTTAAAAAATTTAGTGTCTACCTACGGCCAACATAGTGGCTTAATCAAGATGACTTTCATTTTATCTTTTCCTGGCTTATGGTATGTGAAACAAGCTGGCAGTGCGAAATAAAGAGCAAAGATATGTGTTATATTATAATAAACGTTGCGTTTGGCTTTACAAGGGGCATCAGTATGAGGGTCACCACAATGGAGGGATCCACAACTTTCAACCCGCCTGGCTCCGTTAACGTATAACTTGGTCTGACAACGTGGACAGCAAACATTTTCGCCTCCTTCAAAAGTACCGTCGCTGCAACCGGAATTCTATGCTGTGACCTTTGGGTCAGTAGTGGAGCATCGTACACCCCGTATAAACGTGGTGGGTAAGTAATACGTGAATATGCTCTGATTATTTAGAATATGGTTGTGCAACAGGGGGGAAAATGCATGAGAAAGATAATGTCTACTCTCCCTGCTTAAACATACAACTCGAACACCAGGGCCCAAGTCCAACTTGCTATACTGCACCCTTATCTCCGAGTGTGCAAGCAATCACTTTAGACAATACTCTTCTGCTATAAAGTGTGTTGCGACATTCGAAATGATCACAGAGGAGAAATGTGTTGTTTATTCTGTAAAATAAAATGAAAGATGGATATAAGTATTTGAAAAGCACTCAACCTATGAAAATAAAGGAGCCCTTCCTGTATATGAGAAAAACATACTGGCTCAGCCGGTGTGGGCCAAGCAATACTGCTGATATTTTATTACTTTATTTATTCATTTGTTTGTTTGGTCTATGTACCTTTTCTGCTTTCGAATTGCCCACTGATCCCTTCTCACGTAGGCGTTCGATATCATTAAATGCCTACGTGAAAAGCATGACAACGCCCCGGAACGCTGTTATCCAACCGAATCATCCTGGCGTCTTTCATTTTCTTCCCTCTGCTGGTAAGCCGACTGAGCGATCTTGTAAAAAACTTGGTTAGAAATGGTATTTTCTATTCCAACATGAAATACATATGTACAGCGCCCATAAGACACTATTTCGCTACTGTCGGCTCCCCAGCGGATACCATCCCGGCTGTGGAGGTGCCACTTCAATGGAGGTGAAATGGTAGAAGCCAGTGCACCGTACATTGTCAGTCCACAGTACAGAATACCAGATACTTGAGTTTTTCAAAGCCGATGATTGTTATGTGAGTTTACCGTCCCAAAACCACCATATGATTATGCGAGACGCCGTAGTGGAGGGCTACGGAAATTTTGTGCACCTAGGGTTCTTTAACGTGCACCATATTCTGAGCACACAGGCCTACAACAATTCAGCCTCCATCGGAAATGGAGCCGCTGCAGCCGGGATTCGAACCCGCGACCTGCGGTTCAGTAGCCGAGTACCTTAGCCACTAGACCACCGCAGTGGGGCGAGTTTTTCAAAGCCCTACCCAGGGAGAGCCTTGGGTGCCTCAACAAATGCGAATATTTACCAGCGTCCTCGTTGCCAGCGTTCACACGTGACGACGTCTCAGTGTGACGTCGTCATGACACCACATTTCATCAAAATATGTGCGATATCATGAATTCATCAGATTCACTATGACGTCACATGACTAGGTTATCACACTACATCAGGACTTAATCAAAAGAGGGTAATGATGGGGGCAGTGCAGAACAGGGTAATGAAAAACCTCGCTAGGTGCCGAAAGCTTTCGAAGGTTGGTGGAGAAGAATACACCAACGGAGACCAAAAATGGACAAAAAAATGAGGTGACTTTTGTCTTCTATACGACTTACGTGAGTGTTCAAGGGACCCTCACAGCTGTTACTCCTTTTACGCGGGTGAACTGCGGATGAGTAGCGTTCTTTAAACAGCAGCTTCGATGTTTCGATAATGTATGCTTTGGTGAAAAAAAAACACCCAAACAATATGCTTACCATTGGGTTTAGCGGAACAGCGGGTATCTGCAAGAACAGAATCGGTCAGTAAGTTATCTTGAGGAAAGTGAAGATTTTCCGAAATAGCAATGAACTTCTCAGCCTATGCTTACTGCGAAACAAGTAAACCATGAAATTTCGTCGTTTATATAAAAGACAACGCAAGATGTACGTTAAATGGCGCAGCGCCCACTAAAGATGGCAATGGGTCACGAGCTTGTCACATCGAATGAAGAAGACAGCGATTCCGGTGTCTTGTCGCTTCGCGCAGCAGGAAGCGCAGCACTCTGCCAATTGTCGCAACTTCGTAGCACCCAGTCACCTGCCTGTACCGCACAGGCAACAAAAATTTAACCATGATTGAGAAGTTAAAGTACAAAAGACCACCGTAACAACAACAAAAACATTCCGCACCAAGGCGGATTGTCTTTCTTTACTGTTGGGACCATGGTGAGGGTTGTTGAGCAGGGACGTTAGTAGGCATGGGTGCACCGGTGAATTGACTTTCCTCTGAAAAATGCTTTTTGTGCACGTGAGCATGCCTGGCGAATGGAGGTGCCAGTGGCGAGTTTTATCAAATGCGCAACTCTGCAACCTGAAAGTGGTATATACAGGAAATTTGATGCGCACTATATTTGAGGTCCTTGTGACTTCTCAGACATGGCTGTATTTCCAAAGAAAGTAAATACAGAATAATTACGTTGTTGACATAAGGTTTAAACACATATGGTTGATTCAATAATACAAATACGCCAATAAGTTGCGTGTGACACAATAGCATGCCTTAACTTGTTCATTACTATTCGTGAAATATTCATAGAGAATGGTTGCACTATTTCTCAAACCTTAAGCGATCACAGGCCTGTATATATTTCTGTTAAACAATTTTTTCGCAATTACTTGTGTCACGAGCAATGCGATGAAGTTATGTCTGCTACACGTGCGAACGGTACTTATGACGCTTTTTTGGAAAAGTTTATTTTATACTACGACTCCCATCAAAATTTTTCTCTCGTGTCAAGTAAACTTAAACTATTGGTGACACGTTAACTGCAAAAGAAGGCAAAGTGTTTTCAGAAGTTCAAAGCATCACAGAATCCAATGGCTTAAGTATATCGAGAATGTTTCGAAATAGCCTTTCTAAGCAACTGCGTGCTCCTGCGTATTATAAGACAGCGTATTATAAGACAGCGTTGTCATTTTTGGTCAGGACAGCAATAAAACACGGCGTTTGCTCAACTCCTTGTCAAACGGATGGTGAAATATAAGGGCACGTATAAGTATGATTTCGGATGGAGCGAGAATACGTGCAGAAAAAAAAGGTGAATTGTTTCAATGATTACTTTGCTAACCTTCCTCTAAGAAATGGTAGTTGAGATGCATGCCATTTCAATAGGTCAAATTGCGAGCGTTCAATCCTTCTACGTACAAAACTGATTCAGATGCCATTGCACTGTGTTTCTGACTAAGTGTTATTAACCCTTGTGATTCGAATAGCAATAAAATCAAGCCTAAAAGGTCATTCTAGATCAAATCGCGCCGTTATTTGCACATAATTATAATATCTGCCAGTCTTCTGTTTCGTTCCCCAAATAACGCAGATTGTGAAACTAGTTGTTCTCTTTAAAAAAAATCACTACTATTTTATCCAAATATAGACTTGTACCTAGCCTTTCCATTTTCTCGAGAAGTCCAAAAAATTATGCTTGTTAGAGCCTCCGAGTTCCACTACAAACTTTGTCTGATAACTTAGCATCAGCATGGCTTCCGTAAAAAACAGATCAACGCAGCTTGCTCTGCATGAACACAAAGAAATAAGTTTAAACAATTTTGAAGAAAGCTTGTCAAGAATGAGAGTTTGTTAATTTGTCAAAACCTTTCGACTCCATGAGTCATAAACTTCTGCACAGAAAGCTATGTCGTTACGGTATACGTGGCATTGCTTTAGAAATAATAAGGTCTTACTTAGGTCATAAACAGGAGTTAGTGCAGATAAATAGCATTAAATCTCAAGATTGTTCAGCTAATGTCGGCGTGCCCCAACAAATTATCCTTGATCCCCTATTATTTATATTTTTCTTCATGACAATGTATACCTTGATGATAGCACATGCTAATGTGCTATCATCTCTAATGCTGACACTCTGCTTATGTTTTTATTTAGCAGTCAAGACGAATTGATAGCAAAACCAAATGCAGTTTTGGATAAATTGCTGTCGTGGTCTCTTGACAGAGGAATCATCATTACTCCTGGCAAACCTAAAGCGGTCCTGCTTCACGGTGAAAATACACGTGTAATTTTAAAGATGATTTACACCTAAGTATAACCAATCTAACTTGTCAATTCTTTATAATTGTTAGGTGTAATGATTGATCAGATTAGGACGTGAGTTAGCGATATTATTATTCTTACAGAGAAACTTTCGCAAATTACAGGAATCATCAAATGCCAAAAATACCTTCCTAGCTTTTTGAAATAATTATTTTACTTTCACTCTTTTTGAACTCCTTAAACCATTGCTGCCTAGTTTGAGCAAAACTTTTCAAACTACTATAAGCATGTGCTCTAAGTAATGAATGAAAGACTCTCCGAGCTATTTACAATAAACCACAAGACTTTCATTCGGCATTTTTATTCCAGGATCTCAAAATAACGAAACTAAAGGCTCTGTTGAAATAGCGTTCAGTGCATATGTATAAAAACAACAGGAAAAGAAGTATTACGCACCTCACTCCTTATTGCGAAAACGAGCACCACTGGGTATCAGCGTTCAGCGCCATGCCAGATTATGGGCCCATTATGGCGCTGGTACCAGTGGCTACAAGCGCTGGTAATGGGACGCTGGAGTGGCAGCGTCCTAGTACTCTGCGCAATACGGCTTCACAGCGTTAAAACGGGGGTATTCATGCGCCATAAATAAATAAATATATAAAAAATAGCACGCATTCAAAATAAATATGAAAACAAAAAACGAAAAAAATAAAATGCTTCTTGACGGAATTTTAACTCGACACCATCCGTTTTCTAACCGAGTACACTACCCACTACGCTACGCTCTATTTCCCGTATTTCCGGTTTAACTTTACAAACTAGTTGCTAAGATATATTACAATACACACAATACAAAAATGGAAAAATAACTAAAGCCATCGATCAAGCATTACTATACCACATCACGTCCTAGAATTCCTTCATGGCCAGTAAGACTTGTACCCTTTCTACCCATAAAGGTACACATTCGTATGTTTTTACTACGTCGAGATATCTTGAGATACTTTCTTTATATACTCTCGTGCTGGTCTCCTGTCAGGATCACAGTGAAATCCAGCCATTCTAGAGCGCCATATACGTTGCAAGGCAGTCATCAAGATAAAATCGAAAAGTAATTTATCCTTATTCTCTATGGTTAAATACCTGATCCCATGAGGGTCTAACGGGAAGTCTTCTTTCATTGTCCTTTGTAATACGCCGCAAAAGTAAACTCCTTTCCAACAGTGCAGGAAAACATGGTGAATAGTTTCTGGTTTCTTACAGATTAGACAGTGATATCGCCAAGGCATAAGAGACCCACGCTCCATTAGGCAGGTTCTTACAGAAAGTGTTCCGGTGTGTATTATAAAAAATTGGCAGCATATCCTCGGAGTGAATGAAGGAGAGTGGGGCGAAGCATTCGTCCGGCCATTCGTTCTTGCTTCCATCCGTCCATGCGTCCATCCGCCTGTTCGTGCGTGCGTATGTTCGTGCGTCCATCCCTGCGTTCGTCCATGCATCCGCCACTGCGTCTGTTCCTGCGTTCATCCATGCATCTGTCTGTGTGTCCGTTCGTCTATCTATTGAACACTCTAAGTACTACCATCTCGCATCTTTTCATCATATATTCCCCATATAGAAGCACCACCATTCAGCGGACATTCCAAGGACTAAACGAGAGGTGGCACACGCACACTTTCTTATGGCTTGCGTTTCGGGTCTACTTCCCACCTTTAACCACCTCGAGTTCATGGTATATACTAGTTCACTGTATTCATGGCACTGCTGCCCAACGCTCGCTTAACCTTATTAAAACCAAGGAGATTACACCCAGCGAGTATAACGTAGCAACACTTTCTTGTCAAGTAGTGCTCATTGTACATGCTATTGGCAGGTAATGGGGATCGCAGCGTGCGCGTTAACTAAAAGCCGAATGCTCCTGTCTCTCATTTCCTATTAGCAGCCATTGGCATGTACACTGAGCACTATTTTTATTGTTCAACAACACACAGAAGAAATCTCTCACTGGCACCACCTTGGAGGTGAAAATGTTATACTTGTTATACACTACAACGGCTACCAGGGACGAACAAATGCCGTTATAAGGAGCTTCGCCCCTGAAAAGAACAAAGAAATAAACGCCAGGGACATTTCATCACCAAAGAGCGCTAGTTCATCTTACTAAAGATATGGACAATGATTGTGATAAGCGGCTCTATAAGGGCCTTAAAATTCCTCGTCCTAAGGCGGGTAAAGACGTAAAAGTAATAAAATCATGAGGATGCCATGAAAAGTGTGTAGTGGTAATGAATGATGAAAGTTTGTGATAACAAAAAACCATGGTGGGCGCGCAAGGCATAAGCACTATTGCCTCGATCGTTCACATTTTTACGTCCAAAGGCCGTGAGGCAAGTGCTTTGTTGAGTGTGGCCATCGCAGCGGATACCTCTCTGGAGAGGTCGTGCTACAAAATGCCCGAGCATATGACATAAAAAGTACGAATTTCTTTTAAAAAAGCTACCAATATTTTATGAGTAAAACTTTGTTCCCTACCGACGAACTCTGTAGAATGTAGTGGTATCTGTTGTCGGTAGGGTGATGGAAACTGTTGTCTTGTTTGCGTGTTTAACTCTTTACACTGGATCAGAATGTGGAGTACGGTCACTGCTTCTCTACATCTGTCACACAAAGGTGGATCACCTCCAGATAAAAGAATTGAATGTGTTGTGCGTGTATGTCCTGTTCTTAACCTTGTAGGAATTACTTCTGTGTGGCATGATTTTGATACCGGCGGCCAATCACCAAGTTGCGGCTTGATGACATGAAATTTATTCCCTGTGTGTGTGTCCCATGTGCTCTGCCAATAACCCCTGAGCTTTCTCTTTAGGATAGCTTTCAATTCAAGTGCAGAAATCGGTATCAAAGTGTTGATAGCGGTTCTGTTGGCGGATCCAGCTAGCTGGTTCACTAGAACATTGCCTTGTATTTCGCGGTGTCCTGGCACCCAGCAGACTATGACATGCTGCTTGGATGAGTAGACTGTGCATAAAAGCAAATAAAGCGAGACACGGACCAGGTTTTTGTGCTTTTTAAGTGTTTACAGAGATTTTACTACACTTAGGGAATCGGTATATATTATTGCCTTCTGTAGTTTTATTCGTTTATTGTATGAACAGCCGCAAGTATCGCATGAGCTTCGCCAGTAAAAATGCTTGTATCAGGGTGCAGAACGCCGACATAGAATCATAAGGAAATGCAAATGCATTTCTTGCACCGGGAAAGGGTACTGTTGCCATCAGACATCTACCCTAACCAACTTCTGTCATTACTTTTAGAGGCGCCCAGCCAGCGAACAGCCCAGTGAGAAGCGAGCGGACAGGCGAGTGAGACGCCAGAATTTTCGGCTCGGCGTCGGCGTTTCACCACTGTGTCTCGAGCACACATTTCTAGATGTTCTTGAAAGGCTTTTAGCCAGCGAACAATCAAGAGTAAGATACGAGTGAACCGGACTGTGAGAGCTGACAGGAGAAAGCAAACGGCAAGAGAAAGAGGACTAAACACTACACATGCCCTCCACTACTCTCTTTGTCCCATCATGAGCTCTGGTTGCTAGGGGTGAGGTTAATCGCACGCGCCCGCTGTTGTTGCTGTGAGAAACGCAATGAGAGCGGAGATATATCATCTGCCACCGCGCATACTTGCATCGGACAATGCCGGATGCCTTAATTATCTCTACTGAGAAATAGATGCGTGCTTATAAGGGAAAAGTGGATAAAGCAGCCGACGCAGCAACGGAAAGTGGGTGTCGGTGAGATCAGTTGCCGTGGCGCATTTCCCTTATGGGCAATGCTGAAAGAGAGCCAATTCGCCCGCCTCACTTGCTGAGCGTTCCCGTTTAGCTGATAAGAAACACCCGCTTCTAAACCGACAAAGAACGCGTCGAGTGGGATTAAAAACTTGCAGTCATGGAGCCACTGAGGGGACCAGAGGGAAAGAGAAAAAGAAAGCTTGTGGCAAAAAGCGAGTAGGGGGGTTGCTGGCGTCTTCTGTTTGGCATAATCGAGTAAGACTCTGCCCATAAATCAACGAGGAGCTTTAGAATAGCGCACCGTGAGTCCTCGCGGGTCGGTCGCTGCCACTGCGCGTGCGTCGTAACACGAGTCGCCATTCGCGTTTACGGCCCACCCGCGGAAAATTCGAAGTAGCGTGCGGCGATTGTAGCCCACGAAGCCCGCAAAGTGCTGTGTGTAGCATCAGTGCAATAGGGTTCAGAGTCGGGGTCAAAGTCCCAAGACGTTTTTCCAGGGGGAGCAAACGCTATTCTAAATCTCATAGGGCACCCGCAATGTCCGCAACGCCCGCAGCGCCTGCAATCATTATTTTAAAACTCCTTAATATTGTTAACCAGCGCAACGCAAAGGGCGCACCGCATGAAAGGGTGAAAATATTGCCCTCACCTTCCCGAAATGAATCATGAGGAAATGCGAAAGCACTGCTTAGTGTCTCCTACGGCGTTTCACTCGTGAGTGAGACCAACTTTATCATTATCTAGTGCATACCCTGAGGTTGCCGCGCGTCACCTGGCTACTCCCACGTGGCAACCGGCAGGTTTAGCCTGACGGCCCATTGGCGGGCACGCTGGGCAGCAAGAATTTGGGCCTGAAGTTCTGGGTTGCGTGGAAGCGCATCCCACACGGGTTTGCTAAAGGTCGGTCCAAGCGACCCGCACTGCCAGAGCATGTGCGCTAATGTAGTGGTCTGCTCGCAAGCGCCGCAGGCGACATAAGGGAATTTGTCAGAATAAATTGCATTTATTCTAACGACGCGCATGAATGGGTTTGAAGTAAGCGCGACGAGACGACTTGCGCTCTCTTGAGTTTTGAACGTGGCATTGGGAATGCCTGCCTCTCGATGTAGTAATACTTGGTATTATCGTTGTGTGTAGAAGGTGTGTCTCTATGTCCCGCGTCATCCGCCCTGGAGCCGTCGCCCAGGTCGAGAGCAGCACGGTAAGTAGGGCGCGCACGCTGCTGTGTGGGCAGACTCGTTCGGGTTCAGCGCAACTCCGCTTATGGAACCGACATGTACGGGGAACCAATATATATAGTGAGGGACAATCGTATCACTGGTGGAGCTGTCCAAGATCCTGGCGGCCTGTGTTGATATGCGTCCCTCCTAAAGGCTCTGACTGTGGATTTGGAGTCGCTCTACACCTGTTCGCACCGATCATTTAGCAGAGTGAGTGTGATTGCCACTTATTCCGCCACCTGGGGGTTCGTTGTGTGTACTGTGGTGCTGTTCGTATTCGAGCCCGTCTGATCCACGACCATCGCTGCAAACTTCTTGCCGTCTCAGCATGTTGCAGCATCAAATAATCTTGCATTTACGCCACTTTTTCCCAGTTTCTTGAGTAGAGTTGTTGCCCCGGCCCGAGAACGCCCCGCATTGTGTACAGGGTGAGTGTTGCGGGGTGTTGGGCAACAATGATGTTTTCCTGTATATGTTTTGATATACGCACGCTATTTGTTTCCAGCTCTGTACGGTTAAAACCTGGCTCACTAAGTATGCGCCGACCAGCTGTTGTAGTGGAAAAACGAGCCAGCTGTGAGCGTTGCTGCGCTTTCACTATCTCGGCAGCAGAGTTGTGCACACCGAGTGCGAGCAAGTATCAATGTGTGTGCGTACGGCAAGCCCCAGTGCTTTTTTGACGATCTTTCTGAAATCGCGTCCAGCTTGACCCACTCCGATCTAAGCCAGTTGTGCATGGCAACGGTGTAAGTAAAGTGGCAGAGCACAAACGCATTGATTAGCCTTAACAAATTGTCTTTCTTAAGGCCTCTATGTCGCCCAGAGATACTTTTTACGAATCGGAAAGGTTGTCGGTCTTGGCAACGATCTTCCGCAGAGCAATGCCGTCGCCACCCTTTGCTTCAATAAAAATTCCGAGGATGCGGATGGTGTCTACACTCCTGCTTTCTTCCCCGTCACTCGTGTAAATGTGTAAATCGCTTTCTTCGACGGGTTTCTATACCTTAGGTCGGCCATCCTCTTCTTTTCTATAAAGCAGGAGCTCCGATTGAGTGGGTGAGCATCTGAGTCCCGTTTGGCACACGTACGATTCCACCTCTACGACTGCTTCTTAAAGGCAATCTTGCACCCGGCCTTCGTTGCCGCGAACGCACCATAGTGTGATGTCTTCAGCGTAGATGGTGTGCTTGATGCGGTCCACGCTAGCCAGTATTTTCGTCAGTTCTATCATGCAGAGATTGAACAGCACCGAAGAAATCACACACCCCTGGGGCGTGCCTCGATATCCGAGTCGTACATCTTTAAAGAAGTCCCCTATGCGCAGTCTCACTTTTCTTCCAGACAAGAAGGAGTTTATGTAGTTGTACAGCCTGTGCCCAAGCTCAAGGCTCGCCACAGTCTCTAAGATGAATTTGTGCTTGATGTTGTCAAAGGCCTTCTCTAGGTTTAGGCCAAGAAGAGCCTTCGTATCTCTAGAGTAACCATTATGTACTTGGTGCCTAATCAGAAACATTGGAACCTGCATTGAAAGGCCGGTAAGAAATCCGCTCACATTGTGCGTATAAATCTCATTTCCCTCGAGTCAGTCGTTAAGTTTATAGAGAGTAGCATGCTCAGCCACCTTATCCATGCACGACTTGAGGAATATGGGGCGAAGATTCTCAACGATAGGACACTTTCCTGGCTTGGGAATCAGTACAGTGTCGGCTAGCTTCTCTTCCTCAGGAAACCTACCCATTTTCCATGCTTCTTTGATGAAACCAGTTAGACGTTCAATGGATGCGTCGTTGAGGTTTATAAGGGCTTTTTTTCATGATCCCGCCCGGCCCTGGAGCTGACTTGCGATTGAGCATCTGTATCACTCTCCTGATTTCAGCCTCTGAAAAGTCTTCGTCCAGTTCAGGTAAAGGAGGGCTGCCATACTCTGGGAACACGTCGTCTTAGTCCTCTCGTTTAACAGGCAGGTACTTGGAAACTAAACAAATAACGAGTTCGTCAACCCCCTCTTTTTTGGTGATTTCGTGAAGGGCGCGGGGTAAAGTTTGTCTTTGGTTGGCCCTAGTGCTGTGCTCGTCCAGGATGTGCTTCAGAAGGAGCCAGGATTTTTCATTCCTCATTTGAACGTCGACGGACTCACAGAGCTTGTCCCACTGCAGTTTGCACAGTGCGTAGCAATGTTGTTCGATTTCTTTGTTCAACTGTCACAGAACGAGCGCTAAACAAGAGCGCGCCGCTAAATCCTTGCGACAACGGGCGGCAGAAACGCCGCGAGGTAAAAAGAAAAAAAAAGAAAGCAAACATCCAGGGCTCCCGGGCGCGCGCTCTCCCCGCAGAAGCACGGCTTCGCAGACGATCCTCCTCACCCCACATCTGCGGCCCAGCAAGACCGCGATTTCTCTCGAACGAACGGGGCGGGGTCAGACCGAGCTGAGTCATCCGACGCGGAGGGCAGACAAACCGTCTCGCCTCTCCCCAGCCTTCGCTGCGTATCGCGCCGACGAAATGACGAGAAAGATCTGGAAAGTCGCGCGCAAGGTATTTAACCGAGCAGCCGAGACGACAGAACAGGAGGTGACGGAAGTTAACGCCAGAGCGCGTAGGAATTCCGCCGTGGAGTCGGCGAAGGTTCTGCCCGTAGTGACAGAACAGGAGGAGACGGAAGTGAGCGCCAGAGTGCGTAGAGAGTCCGCCGTGTAGTCGGCGAAGTTTGTGGTCCGTAGGGACGGCTCGAGCTACAGGCAAGAGTGTGTGTTTACCGCTATCGAGCGAAGACCCGTGGCAACCGCTGCGAGTGTGAAGCCGACGTGTTCCGGCGAAGAAGTTGAAGTTGGAAGAGTGGCCAATTGAAGACGGGAGGTTTCCTGGAAGAGAACTTCGAGAGCTGCGGAACGACAACAACGCTGGACTTTGAGTGAGTGATTCTCGGAAGAGTATCATTCAGACTTTTGTTCCAAGGACTTTGGACTGAATAGGTTTTATATCTCTTTGGTCTTTAAGTGTCTTGGTTGTTCAATGCATGCGACTGCATTGTAGTGCGTATTGTTGTCTGTGTCCGTTGTTTCAAGTGTGGTTGATTGTACTGTGTAGTACATTGTTTGTTTGGTGACGTATTGTATGTAACTATTGTGGAGTGTGCATACGTGTGTATTGTGTTTTGATCTGCCGTTAATGAGAATATAATTTTGTTTGTTTATCAACTCTCGGCTCTGTCTTGTTCTTTGGGCCACAGCCGGCGTCCGCTGGCGCACCAATAAGGACCACTTCTAAATTGTCCACGCTTTCGTGGTGCGGTTCGGGGGCCGATACTTCGGCTCTTGGAATTAGCCCGGCGATCGCCTCCCTAATAACGGGACAGGTGTGACAATTAATCTGGCGTCCGCGAGACAGGACTTTTTGGTGCACAGTGTGTCCAAAGTAGTAGGAAAGAGCCTCGAGTTGTTGATTGTGCTGTCGGAACGATTTTGTGTGTTGTTCAGTGTTCTCGTTAACGAGTGCAGGGGAGTGTTCCGATAGACTGATTTAGGCAGATACTTTTTGCACGCGGCAAGGTTGTATTTGCGAGTTGCGAGACACAATGGATCTCGAAAAGTTAGTTGCGCTTGGTGAGAAGATGGGTCTTTCCGGCGCCGAACTACGGAAATGGGTAAGCCAGAAGGAGAAAGAGGCGGTGGAGAGAGAGAGGTTGGCGGCAGAGAGGGCCAAGGAAGAAAAGGCAGCTGAGTTGGAGAGAGAAAGGCTGGCCGCTGAAAGGGAGAAAGAAGAAGAGAGGCAAAAGAGCGACAGATGAAGGAAGAAAGAGAGCAGCAATTGAAGTTGGAGCTGGAGAGAGAGAAGTTGGCAGCCGAAAGGGCGAGAGAAGAAAGAGAAGCGAGGGAGCGCCAGCTGAAAGAAGAAAGAGAAGCGGAGTGGCTGAAAGGGAACGGCAGCGGCAGCACGAGATTGAACTCGAGCGGCTCCGTTTGCAACAGCGAAGCGAAACTCCCGTCCAAGCTAGAGTTGAAAGCAGCGAACGGGAAGATCACGGCTTCCGCTTGAACCCAAGCAAGCTGCTCGTAGCGTTTGATGAAAGGAAGGACGACCTAGACGCGTACCTCCACCGATTTGAGACGATTGCGAGAGCCAGAATTGGCCGGAACATCAATGGGCAACTGCTTTGAGTACTTGCTTGAGTGGTGAAGCGCTCAGTGTGTACGGTAGGCTGACGCCGACCGATGCAGCCAACTACGCAAAGGTGAAAGCTGCTTTGTTGAAGCGATTTAGATTCACTGTGGAAGGATTCCGGGACAGATTTCGGACAGGAAAGCCAGCTGATGGTGAGAACGGCTACGCAGTATGCCGCCCGACTTTGCCATTATTTCGACAGATGGATTGAACTTTCAGGGACAGCACAGGAGTACGATGAGCTTAGAGAGCTGCTAATTAGAGAACAATTTCTTACTAGTTGCCACCCAAGCCTGTCACTGTACTTAAAAGAGAGGAAGGCTGACTCACTTGAAGACATGCTTGAATTGGCTGATCAATTCTTGGAAGCGCAAGGTGGCACTAATTTGGCCAAGGTAAAGAAGGAGTGTCCCGACGATTCGAAGAAATTGGCTCCCGAAGAAAAGAAGCGTGCACCAGAGAGCATTCAGCGATGTTTTCTGTGCAACCGAGTGGGTCATCGCGCGAAAAACTGTCGAACGATCTTTACGAGCCCTACGGTTGTAAAATGTTTTAAGTGTGGTCAGACTGGGCACAAAGCAGACGCTTGTCGGAACGGAGTGAGTCAAACTCACCAGGTATCCTGTGTGCAAGCAGCACCGAAATCTGATAATAATGCCGTCACCGATGGATTCGTAGAGTTGAAGAATGGGGAGAAAATTCCTATTGTGGGTGCTGTAATGTCAAAACAGCCAACCGGTGTTACGAAAGGAATGCCAACGCTGCCTGGAAAAGTTGCGGGCAAAAGATTACGGTGTTGAGAGATACCGGCAGTTCCACTGTTATCGTGCGGAGAAATTTGGTACGGGAAAGTGAGTTAACAGGCAAAATGAAACCGGTTTGCCTAATTGACCGTACTGTCCGGATGCTTCCCGAAGCAGAAATTGAAGTTGAAACCCCGTACTTCAGCGGGAAGGTTACTGCTTTATGCATGACGACCCCCCTGTATGACCTTGTCATCGGAAACATCGACGGGGCGCGAGGGCCAAGTGATCCAGAATGTTTGGGAGAAGACCCGAAGATCGAGCCCTCGCCAACACAGCGGCCGCGAGATACAAGGGAGGAGCATCCCGTGACGGATCTCACTAGAGCACAAGGTGAAGCTGCGGCGCAAGAGACAGCGAAGGAGAAGATGAGCGTGTCGAATAAGTTCGCGGGCCGAGCAACCGGACTTACGTCGGCACGACCTAAACCGACCGACCGTGTAAAGAAGACGGAGGCGACCAGCCGGGCAAAATGTAGAGGCATTATCAAGCGGGTAAATAAACAGACAGGACCCGTCGAATGTAATGACGCGTTAACGGTGTCGGAAGAGACAACGATGGCTGAGACGACGCCTCAGATATCGTCGTGGGAAAGGGCTCGCCGAAAAAGAGCGTGGAAACACAAGAATAGATCGAGCGAGCACCGCAAAAAGGGGCGCAAGCGCTGTTCGAAGTATTCAGGATAAGTGCTGAGGTCGAATCAGAATGTGTTGGGCAGTGCTGAGTGCCATATGTTGTGTTAATGTTCTTGTTATCCTGTGTCTCAAGTGTATGTCGAGCGAGTCAGTGTTCTGTGCGATGATGTGATGTATAGTGTTGTATAATTGTTGTATAAACAGAACTTTGTACGTTTGTGTTGTTGGAATGTGTTATGAAGTGTTGTAGGCATGTACCTGTGGCTATATTTCACGTGTTGTGTAATCGAATTACAACGTACAATTGTATTGCGTGATATATTGTGAATGTGACGTGTCACGAGCGACGGATTGTGTTACAGTCTGTGAGAGTGTGTGGTGGCTGTTCGCGCTCGTTTGTGTGGTTTGAATATTATGAGATAATATTCTTAAAGTGGGGGGCAGTGTCACAGAACGAGCGCTAAACAAGAGCGCGCCGCCAAATCCTTGCGACAACGGGCGGCAGAAACGCCGCGAGGTAAAAGAAAAAAAAAGAAAGCAAACATCCAGGGCTCCCGGGCGCGCGCTCTCCCCGCAGAAGCACGGCTTCGCAGACGATCCTCCTCACCCCACATCTGCGGCCCAGCAAGACCGCGATTTCTCTCGAACGAACGGGGCGGGGTCAGACCGAGCTGAGTCATCCGACGCGGAGGGCAGACAAACCGTCTCGCCTCTCCCCAGCCTTCGCTGCGTATCGCGCCGACGAAATGACGAGAAAGATCTGGAAAGTCGCGCGCAAGGTATTTAACCGAGCAGCCGAGACGACAGAACAGGAGGTGACGGAAGTTAACGCCAGAGCGCGTAGGAATTCCGCCGTGGAGTCGGCGAAGGTTCTGCCCGTAGTGACAGAACAGGAGGAGACGGAAGTGAGCGCCAGAGTGCGTAGAGAGTCCGCCGTGTAGTCGGCGAAGTTTGTGGTCCGTAGGGACGGCTCGAGCTACAGGCAAGAGTGTGTGTTTACCGCTATCGAGCGAAGACCCGTGGCAACCGCTGCGAGTGTGAAGCCGACGTGTTCCGGCGAAGAAGTTGAAGTTGGAAGAGTGGCCAATTGAAGACGGGAGGTTTCCTGGAAGAGAACTTCGAGAGCTGCGGAACGACAACAACGCTGGACTTTGAGTGAGTGATTCTCGGAAGAGTATCATTCAGACTTTTGTTCCAAGGACTTTGGACTGAATAGGTTTTATATCTCTTTGGTCTTTAAGTGTCTTGGTTGTTCAATGCATGCGACTGCATTGTAGTGCGTATTGTTGTCTGTGTCCGTTGTTTCAAGTGTGGTTGATTGTACTGTGTAGTACATTGTTTGTTTGGTGACGTATTGTATGTAACTATTGTGGAGTGTGCATACGTGTGTATTGTTTTTGATCTGCCGTTAATGAGAATATAATTTTGTTTGTTTATCAACTCTCGGCTCTGTCTTGTTCTTTGGGCCACAGCCGGCGTCCGCTGGCGCACCAATAAGGACCACTTCTAAATTGTCCACGCTTTCGTGGTGCGGTTCGGGGGGCCGATACTTCGGCTCTTGGAATTAGCCCGGCGATCGCCTCCCTAATAACGGGACAGGTGTGACAATTAATCTGGCGTCCGCGAGACAGGACTTTTTGGTGCACAGTGTGTCAAAAGTAGTGAGGAAAGAGCCTCGAGTTGTTGATAGTGCTGTCGGAACGATTTTGTGTGTTGTTCAGTGTTCTCGTTAACGAGTGCAGGGGAGTGTTCCGATAGACTGATTTAGGCAGATACTTTTTGCACGCGGCAAGGTTGTATTTGCGAGTTGCGAGACACAATGGATCTCGAAAAGTTAGTTGCGCTTGGTGAGAAGATGGGTCTTTCCGGCGCCGAACTACGGAAATGGGTAAGCCAGAAGGAGAAAGAGGCGGCGGAGAGAGAGAGGTTGGCGGCAGAGAGGGCCAAGGAAGAAAAGGCAGCTGAGTTGGAGAGAGAAAGGCTGGCCGCTGAAAGGGAGAAAGAAGAAAGAGAGGCAAAAGAGCGACAGATGAAGGAAGAAAGAGAGCAGCAATTGAAGTTGGAGCTGGAGAGAGAGAAGTTGGCAGCCGAAAGGGCGAGGGAAGAAAGAGAAGCGAGGGAGCGCCAGCTGAAAGAAGAAAGAGAAGCGGAGGTGGCTGAAAGGGAACGGCAGCGGCAGCACGAAATTGAACTCGAGCGGCTCCGTTTGCAACAGCGAAACGAAACTCCCGTCCAAGCTAGAGTTGAAAGTAGCGAACGGGAAGATCACGGCTTCCGCTTGAACCCAAGCAAGCTGCTCGTAGCGTTTGATGAAAGGAAGGACGACCTAGACGCGTACCTCCACCGATTTGAGACGATTGCGAAGAGCCAGAATTGGCCGGAACATCAATGGGCAACTGCTTTGAGTACTTGCTTGAGTGGTGAAGCGCTCAGTGTGTACGGCAGGCTGACGCCGACCGATGCAGTCAACTACGCAAAGGTGAAGGCTGCTTTGTTGAAGCGATTTAAATTCACTGTGGAAGGATTCCGGGACAGATTTCGGACAGGAAAGCCAGCTGATGGTGAAACGGCTACGCAGTATGCCGCCCGACTTTGCCATTATTTCGACAGATGGATTGAACTTTCAGGGACAGCGCAGGAGTACGATGAGCTTAGAGAGCTGCTAATTAGAGAACAATTTCTTACTATTTGCCACCCAAGCCTGTCACTGTACTTAAAAGAGAGGAAGGCTGACTCACTTGAAGACATGCTTGAATTGGCTGATCAATTCTTGGAAGCGCAAGGTGGCACTAATTTGGCCAAGGTAAAGAAGGAGTGTCCCGACGATTCGAAGAAATTGGCTCCCGAAGAAAAGAAGCGTGCACCAGAGAGCATTCAGCGATGTTTTCTGTGCAACCGAGTGGGTCATCGCGCGAAAAACTGTCGAACGATCTTTACGAGCCCTACGGTTGTAAAATGTTTTAAGTGCGGTCAGACTGGGCACAAAGCAGACGCTTGTCGGAACGGAGTGAGTCAAACTCACCAGGTATCCTGTGTGCAAGCAGCACCGAAATCTGATAATAATGCCGTCACCGATGGATTCGTAGAGTTGAAGAATGGGGAGAAAATTCCTATTGTGGGTGCTGTAATGTCAAAACAGCCAAACGGTGTTACGAAAGGAATGCCAACGCTGCCTGGAAAAGTTGCGGGCAAAAGATTACGGTGTTGAGAGATACCGGCAGTTCCACTGTTATCGTGCGGAGAAATTTGGTACGGGAAAGTGAGTTAACAGGCAAAATGAAACCGGTTTGCCTAATTGACCGTACTGTCCGGATGCTTCCCGAAGCAGAAATTGAAGTTGAAACCCCGTACTTCAGCGGGAAGGTTACTGCTTTATGCATGACGACCCTCCTGTATGACCTTGTCATCGGAAACATCGACGGGGCGCGAGGGCCAAGTGATCCAGAATGTTTGGGAGAAGACCCGAAGATCGAGCCCTCGCCAACACAGCGGCCGCGAGATACAAGGGAGGAGCATCCCGTGACGGATCTCACTAGAGCACAAGGTGAAGCTGCGGCGCAAGAGACAGCGAAGGAGAAGATGAGCGTGTCGAATAAGTTCGCGGGCCGAGCAACCGGACTTACGTCGGCACGACCTAAACCGACCGACCGTGTAAAGAAGACGGAGTGCGACCAGCCGGGCAAAATGTAGAGGCATTATCAAGCGGGTAAATAAACAGACAGGACCCGTCGAATTTAATGACGCGTTAACGGTGTCGGAAGAGACAACGATGGCTGAGACGACGCCTCAGATATCGTCGTGGGAAAGGGCTCGCCGAAAAAGAGCGTGGAAACACAAGAATAGATCGAGCGAGCACCGCAAAAAGGGGCGCAAGCGCTGTTCGAAGTATTCAGGATAAGTGCTGAGGTCGAATCAGAATGTGTTGGGCAGTGCTGAGTGCCATATGTTGTGTTAATGTTCTTGTTATCCTGTGTCTCAAGTGTATGTCGAGCGAGTCAGTGTTCTGTGCGATGATGTGATGTATAGTGTTGTATAATTGTTGTATAAACAGAACTTTGTACGTTTGTGTTGTTGGAATGTGTTATGAAGTGTTGTAGGCATGTACCTGGGGCTATATTTCACGTGTTGTGTAATCGAATTACAACGTACAATTGTATTGCGTGATATATTGTGAATGTGACGTGTCACGAGCGACGGATTGTGTTACAGTCTGTGAGAGTGTGTGGTGGCTGTTCGCGCTCGTTTGTGTGGTTTGAATATTATGAGATAATATTCTTAAAGTGGGGGGCAGTGTCACAGAACGAGCGCTAAACAAGAGCGCGCCGCCAAATCCTTGCGACAACGGGCGGCAGAAACGCCGCGAGGTAAAAAGAAAAAAAAAGAAAGCAAACATCCAGGGCTCCCGGGCGCGCGCTCTCCCCGCAGAAGCACGGCTTCGCAGACGATCCTCCTCACCCCACATCTGCGGCCCAGCAAGACCGCGATTTCTCTCGAACGAACGGGGCGGGGTCAGACCGAGCTGAGTCATCCGACGCGGAGGGCAGACAAACCGTCTCGCCTCTCCCCAGCCTTCGCTGCGTATCGCGCCGACGAAATGACGAGAAAGATCTGGAAAGTCGCGCGCAAGGTATTTAACCGAGCAGCCGAGACGACAGAACAGGAGGTGACGGAAGTTAACGCCAGAGCGCGTAGGAATTCCGCCGTGGAGTCGGCGAAGGTTCTGCCCGTAGTGACAGAACAGGAGGAGACGGAAGTGAGCGCCAGAGTGCGTAGAGAGTCCGCCGTGTAGTCGGCGAAGTTTGTGGTCCGTAGGGACGGCTCGAGCTACAGGCAAGAGTGTGTGTTTACCGCTATCGAGCGAAGACCCGTGGCAACCGCTGCGAGTGTGAAGCCGACGTGTTCCGGCGAAGAAGTTGAAGTTGGAAGAGTGGCCAATTGAAGACGGGAGGTTTCCTGGAAGAGAACTTCGAGAGCTGCGGAACGACAACAACGCTGGACTTTGAGTGAGTGATTCTCGGAAGAGTATCATTCAGACTTTTGTTCCAAGGACTTTGGACTGAATAGGTTTTATATCTCTTTGGTCTTAAGTGTCTTGGTTGTTCAATGCATGCGACTGCATTGTAGTGCGTATTGTTGTCTGTGTCCGTTGTTTCAAGTGTGGTTGATTGTACTGTGTAGTACATTGTTTGTTTGGTGACGTATTGTATGTAACTATTGTGGAGTGTGCATACGTGTGTATTGTGTTTTGATCTGCCGTTAATGAGAATATAATTTTGTTTGTTTATCAACTCTCGGCTCTGTCTTGTTCTTTGGGCCACAGCCGGCGTCCGCTGGCGCACCAATAAGGACCACTTCTAAATTGTCCACGCTTTCGTGGTGCGGTTCGGGGGGCCGATACTTCGGCTCTTGGAATTAGCCCGGCGATCGCCTCCCTAATAACGGGACAGGTGTGACAATTAATCTGGCGTCCGCGAGACAGGACTTTTGGTGCACAGTGTGTCCAAAGTAGTAGGAAAGAGCCTCGAGTTGTTGATTGTGCTGTCGGAACGATTTTGTGTGTTGTTCAGTGTTCTCGTTAACGAGTGCAGGGGAGTGTTCCGATAGACTGATTTAGGCAGATACTTTTTGCACGCGGCAAGGTTGTATTTGCGAGTTGCGAGACACAATGGATCTCGAAAAGTTAGTTGCGCTTGGTGAGAAGATGGGTCTTTCCGGCGCCGAACTACGGAAATGGGTAAGCCAGAAGGAGAAAGAGGCGGTGGAGAGAGAGAGGTTGGCGGCAGAGAGGGCCAAGGAAGAAAAGGCAGCTGAGTTGGAGAGAGAAAGGCTGGCCGCTGAAAGGGAGAAACAAGAAAGAGAGGCAAAAGAGCGACAGATGAAGGAAGAAAGAGAGCAGCAATTGAAGTTGAAGCTGGAGAGAGAGAAGTTGGCAGCCGAAAGGGCGAGAGAAGAAAGAGAAGCGAGGGAGCGCCAGCTGAAAGAAGAAAGAGAAGCGGAGGTGGCTGAAAGGGAACGGCAGCGGCAGCACGAAATTGAACTCGAGCGGCTCCGTTTGCAACAGCGAAACGAAACTCCCGTCCAAGCTAGAGTTGAAAGTAGCGAACGGGAAGATCACGGCTTCCGCTTGAACCCAAGCAAGCTGCTCGTAGCGTTTGATGAAAGGAAGGACGACCTAGACGCGTACCTCCACCGATTTGAGACGATTGCGAAGAGCCAGAATTGGCCGGAACATCAATGGGCAACTGCTTTGAGTACTTGCTTGAGTGGTGAAGCGCTCAGTGTGTACGGCAGGCTGACGCCGACCGATGCAGCCAACTACGCAAAGGTGAAGGCTGCTTTGTTGAAGCGATTTAGATTCACTGTGGAAGGATTCCGGGACAGATTTCGGACAGGAAAGCCAGCTGATGGTGAAACGGCTACGCAGTATGCCGCCCGACTTTGCCATTATTTCGACAGATGGATTGAACTTTCAGGGACAGCGCAGGAGTACGATGAGCTTAGAGAGCTGCTAATTAGAGAACAATTTCTTACTAGTTGCCACCCAAGCCTGTCACTGTACTTAAAAGAGAGGAAGGCTGACTCACTTGAAGACATGCTTGAATTGGCTGATCAATTCTTGGAAGCGCAAGGTGGCACTAATTTGGCCAAGGTAAAGAAGGAGTGTCCCGACGATTCGAAGAAATTGGCTCCCGAAGAAAAGAAGCGTGCACCAGAGAGCATTCAGCGATGTTTTCTGTGCAACCGAGTGGGTCATCGCGCGAAAAACTGTCGAACGATCTTTACGAGCCCTACGGTTGTAAAATGTTTTAAGTGCGGTCAGACAGGGCACAAAGCAGACGCTTGTCGGAACGGAGTGAGTCAAACTCACCAGGTATCCTGTGTGCAAGCAGCACCGAAATCTGATAATAATGCCGTCACCGATGGATTCGTAGAGTTGAAGAATGGGGAGAAAATTCCTATTGTGGGTGCTGTAATGTCAAAACAGCCAAACGGTGTTACGAAAGGAATGCCAACGCTGCCTGGAAAAGTTGCGGGCAAAAAGATTACGGTGTTGAGAGATACCGGCAGTTCCACTGTTATCGTACGGAGAAATTTGGTACGGGAAAGTGAGTTAACAGGCAAAATGAAACCGGTTTGCCTAATTGACCGTACTGTCCGGATGCTTCCCGAAGCAGAAATTGAAGTTGAAACCCCGTACTTCAGCGGGAAGGTTACTGCTTTATGCATGACGACCCCCCTGTATGACCTTGTCATCGGAAACATCGACGGGGCGCGAGGGCCAAGTGATCCAGAATGTTTGGGAGAAGACCCGAAGATCGAGCCCTCGCCAACACAGCGGCCGCGAGATACAAGGGAGGAGCATCCCGTGACGGATCTCACTAGAGCACAAGGTGAAGCTGCGGCGCAAGAGACAGCGAAGGAGAAGATGAGCGTGTCGAATAAGTTCGCGGGCCGAGCAACCGGACTTACGTCGGCACGACCTAAACCGACCGACCGTGTAAAGAAGACGGAGGCGACCAGCCGGGCAAAATGTAGAGGCATTATCAAGCGGGTAAATAAACAGACAGGACCCGTCGAATGTAATGACGCGTTAACGGTGTCGGAAGAGACAACGATGGCTGAGACGAAGCCTCAGATATCGTCGTGGGAAAGGGCTCGCCGAAAAAGAGCGTGGAAACACATGAATAGATCGAGCGAGCACCGCAAAAAGGGGCGCAAGCGCTGTTCGAAGTATTCAGGATAAGTGCTGAGGTCGAATCAGAATGTGTTGGGCAGTGCTGAGTGCCATATGTTGTGTTAATGTTCTTGTTATCCTGTGTCTCAAGTGTATGTCGAGCGAGTCAGTGTTCTGTGCGATGATGTGATGTATAGTGTTGTATAATTGTTGTATAAACAGAACTTTGTACGTTTGTGTTGTTGGAATGTGTTATGAAGTGTTGTAGGCATGTACCTGTGGCTATATTTCACGTGTTGTGTAATCGAATTACAACGTACAATTGTATTGCGTGATATATTGTGAATGTGACGTGTCACGAGCGACGGATTGTGTTACAGTATCCATGTGACATCAACATGGATACTCTTTGCCTCAGCCTACGGTCGTGCCTCTGCTCCTTCCATCAAAAACAAGAGCTGCCTTGGCTTCGAGCAAGTAGACAAGACTATTGTCCATCTTCTCCACGTTTAAATCTGTCTTTATCTTCTTAGCGGCAGCAGTGGTATCTCTGTGGATGCCCTTGCATCATTCCCAGAATTTGTCAGAAGCACTGGCCCTTGTACCGCGGACATTGCGAAAAAGATCCTAGTCAACCACTGTGAACTTTCGCACTCTGCTACGGTCCACTCTAATAAAAGTTTGCTGAAAAAAGTTGTCGCTGCCAAAATTCATGGCGGTGTTGGCTCATGTAGTCTTTTCGACATTCTTTATGAAAGCGAGGTCTGGCGTCGTGTCTATGGTCACTGAGTTGCCTATCCGCGTAGGAAAAGCCTTATCAGTGATTAAGGTAACCTGTAGTTCAGTGGCGTCCTGCCTAAGGTATTGACCCTTTCTCGTCTCACACCTGTATCCCCATAAGTCATGTGGGGCATTGAAATTACCGATTATGACGAGTGGCCGAGAACCGGCTATTCCACTGCTTTCTAGAGCAAAGCCTTGAACTGCTGGCGTCTGTGCCTAAGGTTACTGTAGACATTCAAAACAAAAAAAACAGTTTTTCCGCTGATTGTGCCATGGTGTGTCGAGCCGGATATCTACCTTTCGGTATTGTATCTGGCCACCTTCAAGTTGTGGGTGATGTGTGTAAGCTTTTTACTTAATAATGTGTCAACACTTCGTCCTCCTGACTGGCCAGGCACTTCCCAGTAACCAGAAAGGGACACTATAGAAGCTAAGGTCTCTTGAACGGCTATATTTCAGGTTTCTCTAATATTGTTCTAAAGTACTGCTGCAGGAGGACTCTTTTACCTGCGTACCCACTGAAGTTCTACTGCGAAATACAGACAGTGCCTTTATCGTTATGCATAATGGATTCTGCTTTCACTACCTCCCGGGGCGATCAGTGTTGCTCGAAAAATCTGTCCTTTTTCGTAAAGAACTCCTTGGAAATCGACGTGAATGGTGATGGCCATTCCCACTTTGCCAGGCGATGCACCGTGTGGCGCAGATTCACGCAGTGTGGCGTGATATTCTAGCACGATGATGCGCTTGTGCATTTTCTTTAGCCCCTCGACTGGATCACATAGTGTGGCCTTCATCTGTTCAACATTCTCCGTGAGGCTAGCTACACCCCCTGCCAAGATCTTAATGTTCTCTGTAATTGTAACCAGCGTTTGTTTAATCTCCTTGACCTGGTAATCCGTGTCCTTAAGCTTACTCACTACTGCCTTGCGTTTGGCTGCCATGGGCCCATCTCCTATTGGGCTGGCACTGACATGTCGAGTGTTTCGCCTTTAGTATTGCTGTGCATTGTGCTCAGCATTCTTTTAAACTCTGCCATTTCATTGGTCATCTTGCTAAGCGTATCCTCAAGCTCAGCGTTTTCGCTTTGCAATCGTAATATCTCCACGTATCTAGCATGCTCTAGGGGTGAGACACAATGCATCGGATGCTCGCCGTCATTACTAGGAACCCTATCGGCCCAGAATAGATTTGACTTACTCCTGTTCTGGTCCTCGGTGGCGTGGACTGCTGCGCACAGCTCGAGTCTCTGTGCGTGCCCGCAGTCTGCCCTAGGCAAGGGGTCCGGTCCGATGCTGGCTGCGTCAGGCTTTTACAGGCCTGACGCAAGATGGGCACGGGAGCTGGGACGTGACCTGCTGCCATCCCTGAAGGAGGGGCTGCGAGCGCCTGACAAAGGAAGACGTTCGGCGCATCGGCTGCATCGATTATTGACTGGAGCCATTGCTCAATCATCTCCAGTCCTCCAAGCCCGACGTATTCGACGCAGCAAATTATCTGGGCCCCGTTGAAATCAAGTTGGACCCAGCTGGTCCAAATTTCAAAGTTTTCATGGTCGAAGTTTAGCCGGCCACGGGGGCGACGCTGAAACCCGGTGGCCTGGAACGCCGACAGCGTCGCACCGGCCACCCAAGGTAACATGGCAGCCGCCGCGTCTCACCTGCGGGGTTACGATCCCGAAGGTGTCACAGAACGAGCGCTAAAAATAGGCGCGCCGCAAATTCTTGCGGTAACGCGCGGAAGAAACGCCGCGAAGTCAAAAGAAACAAAAAAAGGGAAAGAAAAAGAAAACAAACGGCCAAGGCTCCCCGGGCGCGCGCTCTCCCCGCAGAAGCGTGGCTTCCTCGACGAACCTCCTCACCCCACAACGGCGGCCGAGCAAGCCCGCGATTTTTCTAGAACGAAGGAGGCGTGGTCACGCCGAGATGAGTCATCCGACGCGGAGGGCAGTCGAACCGTTTCGCGCCTCTCCCCAGCCTTCGTTGCGCATCGCGCCGACGAAATGAGGAGAACTTTCTGGAAGGTGGCGCGGAACGTATTTAATCGAGCAGCCGAGACGAGAAATCAGGAGGAGACGGAAGTTAACGCCAGAGCGCGTAGGGATTCCGCCGTGTAGTCGGCGAAAGTTTTGGTCCGTAGGGACGAAGCCGGAGATGAAGAGGATTTCCACCTGAGGGGTGACGACTCGAGCTACCGGCAAGAGTGTGTGTTTACCGCTATCGAGCGAAGACGCGGGGCAACCGCTGCGTGTGTGAAGCCGACGTGTTCCGGCGAAGAAGTTGAAGTTTGAAGAGTGGCCAATTGAAGACGGGAGGTTTCCTGGAAGAGAAACTTCGAGAGCTGCGGAACGACAACAACGCTGGACTTTGAGTGAGTGATTCTCGGAAGAGTATCATCTAGACTTTGGTTCCAAGAACTTTGGACTGAATAGGTTTTCTATCCCTTTAGTCTTGAGTGTCTTGGTTATTCAATGCATGCGACTGCATTGTAGTGCGTATTGTTGTCTGTGTCCGTTGTTCGAGTGTGGCTAATTGTACTGTGTAGTGTGTTGATTGATTGGTGACATATTGTATGCAACTATTGTGGAGTGTGCATTTTTGTGTATTGTTTTCGATCTGCCATTATTGAGAATATAATTTGTTTGTTTATCAACTCTCGGCTCTTACTTGTTCTTGGGCCACAGCCGGCGTCCGCTGGCGCGCCAAAAAAGACCACTTCTAAATTGTCCACGCTTTCGTGGTGCGGTTCGGGGGGCCGATATTTCGGCTCTTGGAATTAGCCCGGCGATCGCCTCCCTAATTAACGGGACCTGTGTGACAGAAGGCATGGCCTGTGCTACAGTTCTAGCCTCTCTAGATGACAACTGCGCTGTTACAAGTGATCAGCACCGGTCACTGAATGAAGTAGTGGTGCGTTGCGCTTCCGTTCGAGCAATTACAGCGGCGTCCAACGCAATCCCGGGCTCCAGGACACCAACCGGCAAGACGCAGCCTCCAGAATCGCGCGCTGCAGGAGGCAAATGCAAGGTTATTACGAACTGGAGTCCTCGCCTATCCCAAAACAAGGCCCAGAGGACTTCGTGGTCG
This sequence comes from Rhipicephalus microplus, assembly GCF_013339725.1. NCBI lineage: Eukaryota > Metazoa > Arthropoda > Arachnida > Ixodida > Ixodidae > Rhipicephalus > Rhipicephalus microplus. The sequence goes on along the minus strand of NC_051168.1, from coordinate 162,290,629 downwards.
TGCTCAAGCCACGCGAACATGTGTCGCTACACCAAGCCTTCTCAGAAAACTACTACGGAGCCACTTTTACGGCCCACATAAGACGCGAGTTGGCGAAGTCGGTCATGGTTGTGGTGTGCGTGATTTTGATTGATATGTGGGGTTTAACGTCCCAAAACCACTAGTGGTGTGCGTGACCGAAACCTCATCTTGATCCACACCTCAAACTAGGCGGCAGCGGATCTGATTCTTGGGGAATTTTCAGTGAACACTGAGCGTGCGGTAACCCCGCTCAATAGATACCTGCTACAAGACGGCCGCGATGTGTGCCATGGCGCCATCATCGTCACCAACTAGGACTCCACTGAATCACCTCGAGAACAGGTGCAATAGAAAGCAGCCGCCATCGTCAAGGTGAAGAAATTCGAATCCTCTAAGAAGCTCGGGTTACCTTCGCCGGGAAGGTGAAACCGCGTTTTATGCGTTATGAGGACATACTTATTCCCATGCGAATATATTACTGGACTATTCCAGCCTGCAGCTTGTGTGGGTCCATCGGTGATCGAGCCGATGCACGTACCAACACGCAGCCCAACACGTGCGGATTCTGCGGCCAAAAAGCTCCGCTTGGGGAGGGGGTGCAGTGCCCTCACGAGTGTGTTCTGCAGGGCTCAGAGTGTGGAGGTGAACATGCGACAAACAAGCGAGAGTGCGCGGTCAAATTCCGTACCCACAATGTGATCGCAAAGGGTGGGAGGAAAACGAAATCGGCAGCTAAGAAGAAGAGCCACCATTTCGGCTTCCTCGGTAAGCCACCGAGCTGGGACGACAACAACACTGCGAAGCCAGCAATATTTATCTGGCAACGACAGCAAGTAGCCACCAACGCAGCCACCACCACAAGCCGACAACAGAAAACTGTCGACGAAGCAACAACGCAGCGAGATCAGGACCTAGGCCAACGTTGCAAAACATGGAACGCAGGTGAGCGGTATGAGCAGGGTTGCCCCTCCTTCCCCCTTTATAGCAAACACTGCCGAGCGAACCAAGATAGCAGCTCTCGAGGGTAAAACTAAGATGTTCATAAAAAATAGTGCTCCTAGAATCCAAATCAAAAGAGCTAAGTATTACCTCCTCACCCGCAACTAAGACTATGGAGAGTAAGGCGACGGCCACGGTGGCAGCACTAAGCGTGGAAACTTCACTTGAGGCTCGTCTAGAGACCTGCCGGGACGCCCGTCTTAACACCTTAGAAAATTAAATTTCCGTGGCCGCGACCTCTGCTTTCGGCAAAATGACCAAAACGGTCCCCGCATTCATCGCCAAGCGCTTGGCACAGTCGTCGCGTAGCATCCGAAGATCTCGTGGTCTGATTAAAGACATGTCTGGCCGCTATGTCAAAACCTCACGTCGCGCCTTAGAAAATGATGTAGATTACGATGACACCTGTCCGCTTACAGGAATTGAGGACGCCACCCCCGTCGTGAGGGCTGGCTCCGCAGCTGCGTCCGTACAACCGCTTTTTATCTTGAATGACCATGGCCGGCAACCCTCAAGTTAGACGCTTTCCATGTTATCATTCAGCCACCCCCATTCAAATTACTCAATGGAATTGCCGGGGATTCCGCTCCCATGCCAAGCGGGCTCACCTCCGGCTTTTCCTATTGAATCTCGCTTCACTTCCCGCAGTGGTTGTATACCAAGAGCCAAAGCGTTGCGCTAACCTTTCAATTTATACCCCGTTCCAGCAGGAACCCTTTTTCTGTATATTCCTGCACAAAAATTACACAGCAAACCAAGTGAATTTGGAACCTAATATTGAATATTGCTATGCACTATTCACTCTACTTCCGCTCAAGAAACGAGATGCATCATCGCATATACTCAACATCTACTGTTCTCCAAAACCTGAAAATGTTTCTTTCGCAACACCCTTCTGTCGCGCCCTGAAGGCTGTGGGCAGGGATCCCCATGTGATAGTGGGCGATTTCAACGCACACAACACACTATAGGGGTACGTGCGTGATGCGAAGTGAGGGCTCAAGCTAGCGCAACTTGCGTCCACGCTGGGCCTCACTTTTCACACTGACTGCCCATTCAACGCGAGTGGGTAACTCCGTGACTCTAGACACGTGTCCGGACCTTGCCTTCAGCAAAAAACATTAAACACGCAGACTGGGCCAACATCGAGAAAACGACTACTGCATACTCAAAACAACCGTCTTAACCACACCGCTTTCAAGACCACATGACCAAGCCCACACACCCGACTGGGCAAAGTTCCAAAAGAAAAACTTCATCAATTTGGCCCCGATTCACGAATCAGGTTACCACGCATGGTCAAAAATTTGTTGCCCACCTTCGCACCAGTTGAACACTCAGAGGCTACGCCAGGGGTAGACAACCTCCTCCTTCACCTCTTGAAGGTGCGGCACAGCCTCGTCCGCAGATGGCGCCGCCAAAATCACAATCGGAACTCAAAATTCGCATTGCAGAGCTCACCCAACGAGCGGCTGAGTACGCGGCCCAGCTCGCCGAATAGAATTGGGTGGAACAACGCGACACGGCTGCTAGACAAATGTCAAGCCGGAAAACTTGGCGTCTCTTTCGCGCCTTTTTTGATCCGACCCAAACCAGCGCCAAGACAAAAATTATCTCCAACGGGCTATTCATGGCTTCGATGGAGACGCTTCAAAATTAGCGTGCAAACTACGCGAATATTACCACTGTGTCCGAAATGACATACAAGAACCACCGTACTCGTATGCAGGTTTCGAGAACGCGGAGCTAGATCAGCTCTTCCAGCTCCATGACCTGAAGGCAGCCCTGCCTGAAATGAAGCAAGGAACGGCACCGAGGAGAGACAAAGTCACAGTGAAATTACTTGCCAATCTCCACAACCAGGCGTACGACTCACTCCTCGCGTACGTACATAAACACTATCTGGCTTAGTGGGACACCCCTCCCAATCGAATGGAAGACTGCTCTAGTCACTCATTACAAAAGCCGGCAAAGCCATGAACACGGATAACCTTCGCCCCATCTCTCTAACGTCTTGTGCGGGAAAGCTGATGGAGACTATGATGCAAGATCGGCTATCCGAGTTTTTAGAGAACAAACACGTATTTGCTGACACCAGGTTTGGATTCCGCCCGCACCGGTCTGCAGAGGATGTCTTGCTTCAGTTAGACCACGAAATTCTAAATTCCGTCGATTACCCTTTAATGACAAGGGAGTACTCGCCCGCGACTTGAAAGCAGCTTTCGACAACGTCACACATGGCACCATTCTGACGCATCTTTCTCCAACCAACTGTGGACACAAGACGTTTCAATACGTTAGACAATTCCTCTCTGACCGACAGTCATATATCCGAAAACAACAGGAATAACTCGGCTTCTACCAATTAGCAACGAGAAGTACCCCACAGGACGTGGTTCTCTTCCCCCTACCCTTTATTCTGGCTATGATGAACCTACCGGCGCAGCTGGAGAATGTTGAAGGCATACAACCCGCACTTTGTGCCGACGACATTACCATTGGGGCTAAACACGGATTGGTAGGAGACGTAGAAGCCGACCAGCAGCAAGCGGTGGATATTGTGCACGCCTGCGCCCACTGCTGCGGCCTTCGATGCTCCCTGACTAAATTGGAACTTGTGTGCATTCGCTCCTCGCCAAAGTGCACTACCAAAATCTAACTATCCTTGCAAAATCGACCCATCCCAGCACACGATGATATCAGAGTACTGGGTCTATTTCTTAATTGAACAACTCCATGTCGACAAGACATTGACAAAACTGCGTAAGGTGGGAGACAAGGTGGGCCGTACGGTTAGCCGGGTTTTCAACAAGCGTGAGGGCTTACGTTGCAGAGACGCCAAGCGGCTGGCACATGCATTTGTCACTAGTCGAGCCCTCTACTCAGCGACGAGAATGCCAAGGGCATTCTCGTCGTACCTGCGCGAGTACGACGAGAATGCCCTTGAGGTGATTCTCAGGAAGATGTACAACGGTGCCCTCAGTCTTCCTATAACCACGTCCAACTAGCGTCTCATAGGCCTTGGGATTGTAAACACTTTTTCACTGCTCCGGGAAGCACACTTGACCAATCAATACACGAGACATTCAGACTCCGTCGCGTCGCCGCCTAATAGCCCTACTACACATCCACCATCCAACAGAGACGGAGGAGCGCGTACGCGTTCCAGAAGTCTGGAGATACACCCTGCATGTGTACCCTCTTCCGGCCAGCATGACAAGTTACGACCACAGTAGGTGGTGCCTTGAGTGATTGGAGGCACTAGCTCGCCACTATGGGAACAATCACAGCATATTTTACGTGGACGCCTCCGGCCCTCACCATGGAGGTGGTGCACAGCTGCAGTCGTCTACCCAAATATTGCGATGAAGGGCCTCACATTCAAAGCATAGAACATAACATATGCAGAAGAAGTCGCCATCGCACTAGCTGCCACAGACCTGGGTTCGCGCATCGTCATTGCGTACCCAAGCAGGGCCTGCTGAAATATTCAACGAGGGTGTGTCTCACACTTGGCGTACTGCATCTTACAAAACAGCAATAACGGCGAGGTCTCGCGTCCCAAAGCATCATATGGGCCTCAACTCACAAGGGCCTCGAAGGCGATGAAACGGCTGATGGCACCACCCACGTACTCACTCTCCGGGCAACGCCTTCAGACTCCTTCGAAATGGATCTTAAACCCAATAAACCCTTATTACTTCTAGAAAAATAGAATTCTACTGATTCGGCCATTAAATTTTTCCTAAACCCGGGAGCGTTCTTACAAACGTGGAGGAGCGTTTACTCCTCTGTCTTTACACCAAACCCTGCTGTGCCCGGAAGTTCTTAAATATCCCCATTTTTCCTGTACAGGAAAATGCCCGCACTGTGCAGAGAAGTCTTCAGACATCTTCACATGGTGTGGGCATGCCAGTCAACCCCTCACCTCACCCCGAAACCGAACCCACCCAGAAGAACTGAGAGGTGGCCCTACTATGCTGCTCCAGCCTGGTGAGCCAGAAGGCCCTGGTCACCCGAGCCCGAGTCGTTTTGGACGCCAATAGGCTTCTGTAATGAGGAGACCACCTAGTGTTCGTGAGGGTTGGCTCGCACCGGGCCACCACACACATACTCCCTGTATATATATATATATATATATATATATATCATAAAATCTCTCTCTCTCTCTCTCTGGTGCCGCCCCTGGATTGAAAAACCGTGTCCTGGACATAGAGTGGGCCCCGGATCTCGAACGGGATCCGAGACGCACCCTGGACGTAGAACGACTCCTGCAGCTCCCTTTGGTTCTGAATTTCCCTCGTGATTTGAATCGGCCTCCAGCATCTGATGGTCTGGGCTGGTCCTGCTGATGACAGTTGTTGAGCACGAGGAAGTCATAGAAATTGACAGATGGAGACATATCCCAAGTGGCGCGGGCTCTTAGGCCTCGCGTGTGCCTAGCGACATAATGTATCTGATATCAGTGCTGGCATTCCCTGGATGCAGCGACGTGGTTTTCACCACACAAATCACATATTGGATCCCAAACATGTTCCTCTTCTTGCAGTATAGCTTGTCTCCAAGCCTTGCAGACTGAAGCGTCGGGCGTCGGGCAGACGTCCGAGCGGTTTCCAATTCGGCCGCAGGCATAGCAAGCATCGACTTGCTTCCTGTATAAGGTGCACTTGATGAGAGTGCCGCCATAAGAAACATAATTGCGAACCCTATAACGTTGAACAGAAATATAATGTCTTCCGTATTCTCGATTCTTTTCACTCCGAGGGCCAGTGGATTTCTTGTGTTGACAATATTGTGGTGGATGGCTCCTGGACCGTCACTAACAGAGATCCCATGGATGACTCCTTGAAGGTTGCATGTGGAGCAACCACATATGCACTTACTTCAGGGCGCTGTCCGGCCACCGTATTAGCTTCAACATTAACGTAGCTTTTGCCATTCTCTTGGCTTGAAGTACTGACGACTATATTATTTTTCATTTGATTAGAGCACATTGTGTCCGTGTATGTCACGTCCGGACCAAGCCCCGCCGCGCTCAATATCGCCTCGGCCACGACAGATGCGCCAGCCTTGCTAAGACACAGACCACCTCTCGGCCTCACGACGACCTTAGTTTCTTCATGTAGCAGCGGTGGCATCTTGCTTCCCCTTATTAGGTTTCTGGACAACTCTGAAGCTGTGATAGCTGGGCGTAGGTTTTTGAGCGTTCGTCTTACACGGCGGCGTTCTGGTGCCAGCAGGTTTACTGGTTTTCTTCACTTCCGATCGTCTTCCAGTCACCGTAGTTCATCTGAAATTCTGCTATTTTCTTGAGCGTCCCCCGTTGTCTTCGATGATTCACCTTCTCTTTCATGATGTGGCGAGAACAAGTCTTTTTCTGTTTGAGACCCGGCGCCTGTGCAGTACGCAGAAAGCGCGCGACCGGGCTGAACGACGGTGGCTGTGGCTGCACACTCAGTGTCGTCACGAAAGTCACTTATGAATGTACAAATACTCGACCCAGCAGATCGTTTTGTGTAAACAGCGTCCAGATTATCTTAAAAGTCCATTGCGTCCCAATTTCGGGTGAATGCAGCCTCACAAAGCATCATGAACCGAAGAAATCACTGGAGCCGATCGCAACGCGTCCGACCTGCACGGCGTCATTACCAACCTCCCCACTCGTGAGAACTAAGAGATAAAAAAATAATGTTTTTTTTCTTACACCCTACACGCAATAGTGTTGTTTACCACTTGTGGCGTTTTTTTATGTCGCGAGAAACGCAGTACGCGTTTCCAGCTTTATAGTATCTATACCTTATAGCAGCTAGCGTGCTTGTTAAAAAAATTCGGCAGGTCTCACGTACCTGAAAAGTTAGGTTATGTAAAGCATGTGGAGAAAAGGTGACTATCTTGCAAATTTTTTCTTGAGCAACACGTTACGAAATGACGCCAAATATATGTACAAAGGTTGCACGACAAGATATATTTTGAAGAGTTGCAGATCTTTATATTATCAGCTGTTTGCACTTGCGCAACGATGCCATCTAGAAGTTGCGTATTAGCAACACCAGAATCCAATATAAAGCGCTGATGCTCATGAAGATGTCATGCCTTGACGCTGGTACATTAATCAACCTCAGCGTATGGCGCCTAACCACAGTTGACGTTAACCCGACGTGACGGCTGAATGAAAGAAGTACATAAGTAATGTTTAAAAAATTGAGGCAGGCAGCACTGCAACCGCTATTGACAGTTCACAAAAATTAGCGTGTATTTGAAAAGTAGTTTTGAAACAAGCATAGCTCTGTGTAAAATGCTTCATTGTCTTACAGAATGATTTGGTTGAAATCCAGCTGGAACCTTGACATTTATTCTATGTTTTGGTTGGGCTGTTACTACCGATGTCTGGTATTGCTTATTGCTCGCGCATTAAAATTGTCCATGTGTGTTCTCGTCGTTCCTGTGTACACACTATAACAAAGTGCTCGATTGGGCTGGTTGGTGCTGCATGGTAGACGAAGAAAGTGCTTAACAGAGCAAACAACAGTAGGGGATAGAAGAGACTAGAACAGATCGCTGAACTAACAGCCAAAGTTTACTGCAAACCAACGGCATTATGTAGGAAAACACAATCTCTGCATAACCACGTAAAAATCAGCAAAATCGCACATACATGTGCCTAACGGCCAACCTTACCAAGAGTGAGTCATATCAGTGGACGCTAGATAACTAATTTCACAGGCGTAAAGAAAAATCAAAGGTACGCGATCGCAGGAAGCACAAAATTGTTGAATGGGAAAAACTTCGCAAATCTCGCGCTCTTGACTTTTATATCGCCCCATAAGCACACTTGGCGAAAATTGCCGGACAACCACATTTTTTACAATGGTGCACAAAGTGGCTCGGAACGGAGCCTTTTAGAGGGTAAGCGTGCTCCCTTAACCGACCATTATTGCATCAGCCTGTTTGGCCAATGTAACAGAGCCAGCATGTAAACAATATGTTTACACAATTGCTAGAACACAATACAGCATGTGGGGGTTTCCTAGAACTTGCTTCTTCCGTAAGTCCTTCACTGTTGATCTTCTAGTTTATCCCAGCGAGCTTGTCGTGTGCGCAGAACACAACTCTTACACCTATTTCGCCAGCAGCCTTTTTTACCAATGAGAAACCTCGTGTACCTAGTGAATGAGAGCCATGTTAGAATGAGGCTTCTTGAGTTGGCTGTTGCTTTATCCCTTATCAGTCACTCTTACTTACGAAAGAAGAGTCTCAGCGATGGAAGTAAGCAGAGAATTGGCAAATCTGCTTGCTGAAGGCGGTGAACTTGGTGCGAAAATTTGCATTCTATTTCGTGGTGACAAGAACAAGTTAGAGCTGCCTTCAGGCAAAAAAAAGCTATGCTTCGCTTGACTAGCTTAGAAAGAGTGGACGTAACAGGAATAAGGCTAATCTTTGAGCGTGGCTCGTACTGCCAACAGACATGGTCCACCAAAAAAAAGCATTTCTAAATCTACAATTTGTACCTTGTCATCAGAATAGTCACCGACTTTAATTTTAGTTGCTTCATTTCTTGCCGAAATACGTCAAATATCTCACCGGTGGTTCGCCAAGGGTCGCGTTAGTCGAACTGTCTTTGTCTGAAGAGTGCCTTCCGCAAGACGTCAAGACGGTTGACAACGGTCTAGTGCCATCATCGCCAGCCTACGAAGGGCCAATGTGAAGCTTCTCCAATCTGATAAAGAGGGAGGATTTGTGCTTATAACGAAGTATTTGTATAACAGCACGGCTGAAGAAGCCACGTGAAAGGATTTCAAAGTGCTCCCAGCTATCAAAAGAACTAGAGTGCGGACGCAAGCGGTGAAACTGTGCGACGAAGTGGGGCTGACCACTTTGGCAAAGTCTGTAAAAACGTCAAAAGACCTGTCTTCTATTCAGTGATAACACAAAAAGAAGACAATTCTTTCAGAGCAATCATCTCCAAGAACAGCACTTGGCAGCATCCTGCTGCATTCTATCTTTAGAGGTATCTAGCAGCCCCGAAAACTGACGGCCCCTGTCAAATAAAGAGCCCAGTCACCGTCAGTGATTACCTCCAGATAGAGCACCCGAAACGAGTAAACGCCTTCTCTGTTGATGTCAAGAGCTTGTTTTATACCTTGCTTCATGACCTTCTGTGCCATGAAGTTAGCCAGTGCTTAGTGCGTTATGGCTGCATCAAATTTCAGAATTCATGTGGAGCTCATGTTTGCAGGTTTTTATATCTACTGCGCTCTTATATACTTTCAAACTCTGTACTTCACAGACACCTTCTAAAATCAGCGGGAAGGAGTGTGTATTGGCTCGTGTTAAGCTCCGGTTCTTAGTGACCTTTTACTCACGCAATATGAAAGAAGTGTCATGCCCTATTAAAAAAAACCTCCACCATAGGAATGGTGGATTCCACCATCCAACAATTATGGATTATGGTGCTGGTAATGTTGGTGGCACATGGTGTATAGTAGGGTATTGTGGAGCTGATGGTGGATGACGCACTCCAGCCGGCAATGCTGGAGCATGAAGCAGCGCGATAACCACCGTGACGAGCAGCCATTAAAGAAATAATAAAAATATTTTTATAAAATAACGGTGTAGAAAGCACCCGTAAAAAAAGTTGTGACAGTGCGAAATCAAAATGCAACCTTAGGATTTCTAACTGAGCACACTAACCACTGCGCCGCGCCACCAGATGGCATTTTTGGTGTTGAAGAAATAGTCTAGTCACAAACTCACTGTTCACCTTCAGTTCTGTTTGTCGCTTACTCGAGATCACGGTGTAAGAAAATTGATTTAGGTGTAGACACTGCTCACCCACCGCGCAGGAAAGCGCGTCCAGATAATGTTCGCCTTTCTAATATGCGCCGTCCGCAGTTTCGTGGGGGGCGCTACGACATGGGGGCTTAAGAAACCTAATCCGACGAGGCAGACGCGCGCTTTTCTTTGTTTGTTTTTCACCTCATTGCATTTTTTTTAATTGTGCATGGTAGAAACTAGAGCAAGAAACGCATACCGCGTTTCTCGCGACCGTGCTCGTGAACGAAAAATGTGACGTGTAGCGAACGCCGGGATTGGCTGCATGGCGTTAGAAAAAAAAACAAGGATTATACTTCTCACGTGCGCAACGCCGTTACGAACGCTACGCACGCAGCTCGTTTTCTATTGTACATGAGCCGGCCGCGGTTGCGTGGGAGGCACTGAGACATGGGGGCAAGAGGAGGAAAGAGGCAAACATTATGTGGACGCGCCGTCGGGTGCGAGTGTCCACAGCTAAATTATTTTTCTTGCACCGTGCTCGAGATGGACGGGATATGCATTTGCTACTAAAATTCCCACATTTGACAAGCACGAACACCTGCTGCCTGTAGCGACTGCCACTGCGATAATAGCGACAGCGCTATGTTTTTGTTACAAATTACAACCGCAAGAATAAAAAAAAACTGGCAGCATATCCACGGAGTGAATGAGGGAGAGTGGGGCGAAGCTTTCGTCCATCCATTCGTTTTTGCTTCCGTCCGTCCATGCGTTCGTCTGTGTGACCGTCCATGCATCCATCCGCCCGTCCGTGCGTTTATCTCTTCTTGCGTCCGTCCCTGCGTTCGTCCATGCATCCGCCCCTGCATTCGTTCATGCGTCCATTCATTCATCTGCTTGTGTGTCCGATTGTCCATCTATTCAGCACTCCAAGTACCACCATCTCGCATCTTTTCATCTTCATCATATATTCCCCATACAGAAGCACCGCCATCCAGCGGACATTACATGTACTAAATGAGAGGTGGCACATGCACGCTGTCTTACGGCTTGCGCTTCGGGTCTACTTCGCACCTTTAACCATCTCGAGTTCATGGTATATACTACTTCACTGTATTCATGGCACTGTGGCCCAACGCTCGCTAATCTTTCCTAAAACCAAGGAGGTTATGCCCAGCGAGTATAACGTAGCAACCATTTCCTGTCAGATAGTGCTCCATGTACATGCCAATGGTTGCTAATGCGAAATGAGAGACAGGAGAATGCGGCTTTTACTTTCTTACGACTTGCGCTTCGTATATACTTCCCACCTTTAACCACCTCGAGTTCACGTTATATACTGGTTCATTGTATTCATGGCACTGCGGCTGAACGCTCGCTAAACCTTTCAGAAACTAAGGACGTTACACCCAGCGAGTGTAACCTAGCAACCTTTTTTTGTCAAATAGTGCTCAATGTACATGCCGATGGCTGCTAAAGGGGATCGCAGCTTGTGCGTTAAATAAAACCAAATGCTTCCGTCTTTCATTCCCCATTAACAGCCATTGGCATGTATATTGAGCACAATTTTTCATTGTTCAACAACGCACACAAGAAATCTCTGACTGGCACCACCTGAGTTCAAAATGTTATACTTGTTAAAACTACAACGGCTACGAGGGACGAACGGGTGCTGCTACAAGGAGCTTCGCCCCTAAAACTCAGTGGACTGAGGAGTAGGTAGAGTTTATCGGTGGGTACTGCCAACTTTATTATCCGTTTCTCGTTTTTTCCGAAGGGCGATATCTGTTCAGGCTTTATGACGCTTCTATGCTCATTCTATGGATACGCCAACGCAATTGATTGTGACGTTTTTTGCGCAACGCATAGCGCAGTTGTACCGGCGCACCACTATTGCTCTGTCGTTAGGAGCAACTTTTTATTTGCTTGGCCAAAACGATTGAAGTGCGCCAGAAACATTATGCTATCATATTGGTTCAGTAATTTTACGAATTAACGAGTCTGTGCTCTCGCATAAGAGCCAGCGAAGTGCTAGCAAGTGCGACCGGCGGCTGTCTGTGAAGGAAGGCGTACATTTGATCGCATCATAACGCTGTTTGTCACCTCTTGCGCGGAGACCGTACGCAATAAAAAGGCTTCATTCAAGTTATTTGATGCCACAGCTGTGATGTATTGTCATTTATATTCGTCAAAATTGTGTATTCTGAAACCCTGAAGCACCGATTAAACTTTTACGGGCTCAGTCGGTAGGTATAAACCTTGGTGGAAATCATGGTGATAGTACAGTGGCTAGAAGGAGAAGTGTGATCAGAAGCCATCGCCTGCGGTCACCGTGGTGATTTACAGCCTAGGTTGCGCTCGCACCCGCTTTCACGTCAGCGCGCTGCTGGCGTAGCTGTGGTAGCCGTGGGTTTTTATGAATTTTGTGTTAGCATCATTAGGTTTTACTTGCACTCACACTTTCCACAAGTAACTAACGCATTTATAGTGGAGTCATTAGGTAAAAGAACTCGCTGATATCCAAAGAAATTGTGTTTCCCCGCTTTTTTTGTTCACTTAGTATCACACAAAAGTCCAGACTCCGGTGTATTTTTTTATGGCTTGCACTGCGACTACGAAATGTAGCGACACTGCAAAAATTACCTTCCTATTACTTGGAGTACTTGTTAATTTTCGCGCCAAGCTAAACAACGAAAAAATTACATGATCAAACGTCTTTAGAAAACTCAGGCACCAACTGGCCCAAGAGAAAGTTCTTGAGTTCCACACTGTTTCTTTGTAATTTTAATATAACAAGTTTGCTCAGTGAAGCGTTTTAAATATGAATCCAAATTAACCAGCCTACTATCCATCTTGACGTGAGTGATTATTTTCGCCACAATTAATATGAAGAAGCAACGCCAATATTAAAAATTCGCCAATTGTTTATAAGCTCAACTGCTGTTCCAACTAAGAAATTATTAGAAAAAGCGATAAAAAACTCAGACTGTCCTGTCTCTTCTGGCCTCCTCTCACGTCCTTAGTCGAAGCTTCGAGTGCTTCCTCGTTTTCCTTGTCGAGGTCCTCTCCTTGTTAAGTGACGTATTGTAAAAATAAACTCTTGTTATGATAAACAACTTGACTACGTTGCTGCTCAAATCCCTTTTGTGTCTCACAACCTTCTTGTGGCACATTTAGCAAGCGGTGCACCATTTTTGTGAAGCTGTCCTTGTGAAGCTCATACCAGCTAACCCATAATGTAAAGGTGTCTTCTAAGTCTTCAATAAACAAAAACAGCTCTCTTGAAAGGTACATCAGCGCGCCTCAATCACAGAATGATGTAAAAGTTCAAATACCCTTGTCTGCTTGCATGTCAGCAGTAACTGGAAGCAATCTTCGCACGTTGTTGTTGAGACCTTGCGCCTAGTGACATATCCAGCCAATCAGTAGACCAACTTTACATTACTGGTCTGCTGTAGATAGATGTGGTCCGTCACTTCTGAAGGTGCATAAAGTACACTTGATGCAGCTTCCAATTTGCCGGCATCTATAAAAATGTCCACATTACTCTCACTACCTCATTTTGCCAGACCAATGATACGACTGAACCAACTGCTCTGTTTTTGGAGTCGGGACCTTTCACCAAGTTATAGAAAGTGAGGCAGTTCACAGTTTTTAGGGACTGTGCTGACGTTGGGTGATCGTTGCACCCCGAAAACTTCCTTATAACCCCGAAAAGCTTCTCCAGTGGGCCTTGGCGGAGACGGAATGTCAAGAGGTACTTAAAGCCTACCTGCTTTGCCAGGTATTGCAGCCGCTCCAATGTAGCCTTCAAGCTTACACGCAGCCCTTCTGCTTTGCCAGGTGAAAGAAAACCTCACTTGAATGGCTCTGTGCATGCTTCCCACTTTTTTATGTACTACGAGGTGTCAATCAACAGTTGTGCTTCCTTTGAATTGGGTTTCAGGGCTCCTGGTAGAACTCTTGACGTCATCACGTCAAAAAATTTGTGCACAAAATCAACAAACTTCTCTGTCTGGTCACTGTAAGAACAGTGCTTTACAATCTGACGTTTGTAGAAAAAAAGGCCACGGAGAACTTCTGGGCCTAAAAGATAGAAAGCAAGGTTAACCTTCATTTTTTTCGAAATAGTTTGGGTGTAAATGCATTTCTGTGATTTTGTGCATCGCCTTGAGCGTAGTTCCACATTTGTCTAGTTCATCCTGTCTTTATGAAGTCATTTGGAATGCACTTCACTAAGTGCGGGAAGTGTGAGAAAAAAATAAACGCCTTTTATCTCTAACTGGGTGAGCCGCAAACGTCTTAAATGCAGTTGAAGACCCAGAAACGTCGAACTGCCACCATATCGTACGATTTCATGACGCTCAGTCACAAGTTACGTAGTCCACAGTGAGTCCACCATTCTCGGCAAGAGTGGCTTCTAGAATGATCTTCGAAAGCAGTGGCACCTTCACACTTCCTCGGTATGCAAATACACCAAAGATCTGTTGCCATGACCCTAAAAGTGACTGAAAAAGTATCACCAAACCGTGGTCGCGTGCAACTATTTTTTCGGGCTCAGGAGTGAAATGATCTAGGTCTAAGAAGCCGCCAATTTTACCCGAGCCACCTTCCACAGTAAAATTCTCAGTCAACTTCATCTAATCGATGATGAGTCTTCCGGGACACTTAAATTCAGTCATTTTTTCTGTTTTTTTGCAATTACTGGAAGCACAATGCGTAGAAAACCAAACGTGCTTTCGTACTGCTTCATCTACCTTTTGAGGCAGCTGCTCCTTGGTAGCGCTACAATTTTTTTCTCCACGTATATGCTCATAGAGCCGTGTGCTCTTTATGTGCATAATGAGGCATTCAAGCAGGCATTCAGGTTTATAACCCATCCTCTTTAAAGATTTTAGTGTCACAGCCTTAAAACACTGAATAATTAAAGCCTTCTGCCTAAGTGAAAGCTAACCTATTTTCTTCAGGAGGGTGGCTTCTTCGATTGCCTCGTTTTCTTCCTTCATTTGGGAGATCACTTGCTCTAGCTACTTCACCTTGGTTCTAAGGCGTCGCACTGCCTGAGTCTTCGCTCTCAGCTTTGATGAATTATTTCTTCTAGTCTTCTTCGTTTGCTGCACTCGGCACATTTGGTTAATTAGAATCTCCTCAGATACTTGCATGACACGCACAATTGCTCACTCTGATTTGATATACCTTTACACCAATGTGGTACAGAGTATCGTTCCATTGCTTCGAATTTCCGTTGGAGCACGCTGGCGAAAACTTCGCAATCAGTGCTGCTCCAGTGCAAGCATGCAGGCTGTCAGCCTTTTGCAACAAAAATGTTGGATTTCTTGGCCCGTCAAGCGTGACTTCGACCCCTCGCAAAAACACTCCATGTTTTATCACACTTTCGATGCATCTAAACACCACCATTTTCAGCGCATGAAGAAGGCTCGTGTCCTTTCCGGGTAAGCACACGCTGTAGGCCACGTGAAGGGGATTCTCGCTAAACATGTGCTTCGCCCACTGGTTGGGACATACAGGACTTCTTCAGTGTTCGAAGTGGCACTTTCAGGGCTTCTCAAACATGTGCAGTGAGCATGAACAGTAGCACAGACTTCTTCAGATTCAATGACTTCAGAATTTGGACAACACGTTCCGTCCTTGCGACGACTTCTTTTCGGTGACGAGGGCAGTGATGCTGGCTTCTCCCGTGCAAATCTTTTCTTCGGAACTGGTTTCGAGAGGCATTTGGGTGAATTGGGAAATAAAGTCGGCACAGCGTTCGGCAGGAGAAACGGCCTGGTCCGACCGATGTGCACCGATTCGCCTTGTATTACATGCTCGAAATGCCGCGACACAAACTGCAGATCAAAATGCAACTCACATACTGCTGCATTTCTCTTCAGCGGCTTGTCGCCTCTGAGTACGTTCCGCAGCCACTTCAAAAACAGCTCCTCTTCTTTAGGCACATACTGCTGCATTTCTCTCCATCGGATTTTCGACTCTGGGTATATTCCGCTGCCACTTCAGGAATAGCTTTTCTTCTTTAGGCACGCAGAACTGTGAAAGTTTTTGCTTGCAGGATTTGTAACTGGTCACGCAGCAGTGAACAAAATAGTGGCTTTGGCGCTGGCCCATTTTACAAGCCTGGCTAGCAAATTGCCTAACATCCAAGTGCAAGCTCCTCTAGGATGTCTCAAAAAGCACTGCGAAGGCTGTTAACCACGACTTTGCCATCCAACAATGCACTTTACGGGCGCGTCGAAGTTTGAATGATCACTTCTCACCAGACAAATGCACGCTAGGCTAACGTGGATGGATGGATGGATTGGTGGATTGATATGGCTGTACCCTAATGCCACGAAGCCGTAATACAAAGTGAACCAAAAACTAGATTTTTTTTTCTTTTAAATAGTGAGGTTGAATATTTGTACTTTCCAGTGAAGGGTTTATTTTTCTCGTCCCTTGACTTTAGCCACCAATTAGATAACCTCATTCTTGTTACTTCTACCCTTTTAAAGTTTATTTTGCCCTCCCTATCCATAAACTCAGTGCTTTGAAACATTCTATGTCATTATCCCGAAATATAGGGTGAAGCCATTTGCAGAACATTATCAAGTGTTCGGCAGTTTTTTGCTCCTCTGAACATACCCTGTATACCGTGTCTACCACTTCGTATTTGGCTGAATATGTCTCCGTTTGCAATACTCCCGTCCTGGCCTCCAACAGCAGAGAGCTACTCCGATTATTATCATGTATCTTTTCCTTGGTAATTTCCTGCTTAAAAGTTTGATAGATCTTTAGTGCGGCCTTCTTAATCATGTCAATTCTCCACATACTGGTCTCAGCTTTGTTCACCTTCTTCTTAACCGATAATTATTTTTGGTTTGGCCCCCTGGTGTTTTCTAAGTATTTACCCGCAATTTTCTGATGCGCTTCCTCCATTTCGTGTTGGCATTCCTTATGCACAAGTAGCTGAATACCTTCATAGCCCAATGCTCCTCCCCAATTTCTCTCAATCGCTTCTCAAACTTCATTTTCCTGCTAGCTTCCCTGCCCTAAAATGATGTCCATCCCATATCACCTTGTACTCCCATATTTAATGTATTCCCGTGAGCTCTTAAGCCAAGCCAACCTATTCCACGTTGCTTAATTTCTAATCTTGCTAAAACTTCTGATCTCACGCACAAGAATGCATTGCCGAACGTCAGGCCAGGAATAATGACCCTTTTCTCTATTCCTCTCACAACATCATACCTATTGTGATTCTACAATTCCCCGTTTTTCATCACTGTTGCGAATCTGTTACCTTCAGTCATCACGTGTATTTCGTGTTCCTCTAGGTACTCGGTCCGATTGCTTATTCATACAACCAGATATTTGTATTTATGCGTTATCTCTAGTGTGACCTTCTGTATTCTAAGCTCACTGCCCTCTTTATCATTAAAAACATGACTGCTGATTTTTCCTAACAGGTTGTGAAATCTATCCTATCTCCCTCATCACCGCAGATGTCCATCAATCTATGCAACTCTTTCTTGTTTTCGGCCATTAGCACTATATCTTCTGCGTACATCAATGCTGGTAGTGCCAGTTCAATGAGTTTTCCTTGTTTGACGAAAGAGAGTTTGAAGCCTAGTCCACTTCCCCTAATTTGTCCTCTAATTCTTGTAGGTACATTATGAAAAACAAGGGTGACAGAGGACACCCCTGTCTAAGCCCCCATTTCACCTTTGCGGGCTTGGACACCTGCTTTTCTCACTTTATCACTGTTATAGATATCATTGTTACCTTTATAGACATCCTAAAGTGACTCCATCTTCCACACCCAGTGTGTCTAGTAGTCCCTACAAGTCCTTTTGAACCACGCTATCGTACGCTCTCTTGATATCCAAAAATGCTAGGCAAAAGGGCTTGTGTTCCTTTTCTGCTATATCGATGCACCGCGTCAGTGAGAACGGATGTCTTCCTCATGTGTTTCCGAAACCCATTCTCATTTCTGAAACCAATACTTCTCCAGCACCCCCTCATCTTCTATTCATGCCTGCAGTCGTTATAACCTGCATCACCAGCCTGTAGATCAGTGATGTCACTGTTATAGGACGGTATGTTTATGTAAGCTTTGTCTCCCTTTTCTTTATAGATCGCGGTCATCCTGATAAGTCACATTTCATCGAGGACTTCTCCATCGATTATTATTTTTCTCACTGCCTCTCTCAAATTGTGCTTAGATTTCGCACCCAATGTCTTTATCAGCATAATTGTAATGCGTTCTGGGCCTGTTGATGTACTACTAGGAACCCTTTTCTCAGCCCTTTCCCACTCTCGTTGTGAAAATCAAGCCATATCGCCACTTGATTCATCCTTGTCTATTGTGGTGCATAAAGCACTTCTTTGTTGAATTTTTATTGTCACCCTTTTTTTTATATATTCAATAGCTTCGTCCCCTTCTATCCTAGCACTTTGAGCTGTAGTTATAAACCTCTGCTCTAGGCTCGTCTCATTTCTTAAGGAGTTTAGATGGTTCCAAGATTTCGCAGCTGCCTTTCGATTTTTATGCACTTCTGCCAGCTACTGAGCTCTCTTTCTTCTAATATTTTCATTGGTCAGAAGGAATGCATCCCTTCTACAGCCTAGAAAGATTTCCCATTTTCTTTCAATATCATCTGTCGGTTCAGCCCGCTGCTTAGCATATCTCTGTTCCCTAGAGGTTTGCTGACGTTTCGTCTTAACTTCCTTATCCCACCATTTTCTGGGTTTGTGTTTTTTTTCCTGGGTGACTTGTCACGTGCCTTAGCAAGCTTCAGCTCAAACCGTCTAATTAAATACGTGTGTGTTGACACTGTTTTATTATTCTCGGTGATTACTTTCTCTAAACGTTTAGTGGCTATATATATTTGCCTTTCTGAATCAAATTTTTCCTGTAGTTCTTAATCTTGTCTCCTTGCCACTTTCACTGCTTTTCCAAAACTTAGCTTGATACGTTTGTTAGCCCTACCCTGACTTCGGAGCCAATGTCATCTATGTGCAATGAAGCAATGGTCTGGAACTAAGTCTCTTCGTATAATTGCTGTATTGCTGCCTGTATCTCTAAGAACTCTCACTCTTCGACCCAAGACTTGTCCTTCGACCACTGGCATTCCTTCTAACAGGAAAACACGTTTCCGTAACTTCAAGTCACGTCTACTTTCTTGGCGTTGGACAACTTTGTCACGTGGAGGATGACTATGCTGGTTGGCTGTGGCCTCATGAAGGCATGCAGAACTCTGCCCCTTCTGTGCCTTCGCGTGCTAACAGTTCTCGCTCTTATGACCACTTTTCCCGCATATGTTGCACTTCGACCCTTCTTTTGCTGGGCGGCGACATTCATGAGCTTGATGGCCGATACGGTCGCACAACATGCACCTCGGGGGTTGTCTTTTTTGTGCATCTGGAGTGGTCTTGTTGTACTGCTTCACGTCATCCGGCACTCTTCCCAGATTGGAGAGGTTCTGCGCTTCAAGACAGCGGTCAGTAGCGTCAGCGAGCTCCTGAAGGGACTTGCATTCGCGTTCCTTAAGGAATACGGTCAGCTTCGGATGGCAACACTAATGAAACTGTTCAGCAATCATGTGGTCTCGGAGGTTGTCGAACGTTCTGTGAACATCGGCCATATCAATCCAGTAATCAAAGTATCCTGATAGTCTTGCAGCTAGCTGTCTTTCAGTGTCTCCATCCTCCGGTGGTGCCTTCGGAATTCCCACGATAGCCTTACGCGGTAAACCGGAATCTTTGCAGCAATGCCTTTTTCACTTTGTCATAATCCAGAGAATCAGCTGCAGTCATGCGACCGATCACTGTTAGTGCTTCGCCAGTTAAGCACATGCTCACTGCGAGGGCCCATTTATCTTGTGGGCATTCCTGCCCTGTTGCCACGCGCTCGAACCTTTGCAAGTATGCATGGAGGTCATCGCGTCGTCGCGTTGCTCGTCAAACAATGGCAGTAGTTTTTGTGGGTTGAGAACGGAAGAGGCATGATTCTGCAGATGCATAGGCTCTAAGTTAGGTGCTGGAGCTCTACTAGCTCCTTCTTGAAGCTTCAGTTTAAGCTCAAGAATTTGTCAAGCTTTTTCATCCGCTTCTTTGCTCGCTTCACTTTCGGCAGCGCGTTCATCCGTTTGTCTTGCCTGTTCGCTCTCACTCCACTTCCGCAATTCTGCGCTGAACAAGCCTAGCTGTGACCCTACCGCGGCTAATCTCTCAGTATCCATGTCCGAGTGAATTCCTGTGAGGGTGCACTCGAGGGACGTTATTTTCCTTCGATGCTTTTAACAGCGGTATTGTGGCAGGCTCGCCAGATTGTGACGTAGTGTCAGAATTTGGACCCAGGACCGCTAGCCAAGAAAAAATTGAGCCACGCGTGCACACACACACAAACAAAATATACTTACATGGGAAAAGCAACTATTAGTGGAGCATCTCTAAACAAAGTCTGTCACATGCAGGTCTATGGGGAATCTCACACTAATTAAAAGTCTCTCGCCGTTTTTTGCTTGGGCTTGGACGCTGATCGGTCAGGGTGACGTGCCGTCTGTTCCGTTGGCGCCTTCATGGATGGATGGATGGATGGATGGATATGGCTGTACCCCTTGGATCGGGCGGTGGCTAGCGCCATTTTTCTGTCCCCATTGTTTGTATATATTGAATGCCTTCGTCCTCTTCTAGCCTAGAACCTTGGACTGTGGTTATAAAACTCTGCTCTAGACTCGTCTCATTTCTTAGGAAGTTTAAATGGTTCCAAAATTTCGCAGCTACCTTTCTATCTTTTTAATGTACTTCTGCCAGCCACTGAGCTCCCCTTCTTTTAATCTTTTCATTGATCATAAGGAATGCATCCTTTCTACAACTTAGAAAGGTTTCCCGTTTTCTTTCAACATCACTTGTCGGTTCACCCACTGCTTTGCATGTCTGTGTTCCCTAGAGGCTTCCTGACGTTTTGCTATGGCTCTCTTAACTTCGTCATCCCACCAACCTGTGAGTTTCTGTCTTCTTTTCCGGGGTGAATTGTCACGCGTCTTAACAAGCTCTAGCTCAAAGAGTCTAATTAGATTCGTGTATGTCCACACTGTCTTATTATCCTGCGTGATTACTTTCTCAATTTTTTTCGTGGCTATTTCAATTTGCCTTTCTGGATAAAAATTTTCCTGTAGTTGCTCATCTTGTCTCCTTCCCACGTTCACTGCTCTTCCAAAACTTAGCTTGATACGATTGTGATCACTACCCAGATTTCTGGAGCCACCTTCATCTATGTGCATTCCCCTGAGCTTATCATACATTTCATGTGCATTCCCCTGAGCTTATTATACATTCAGCGTGAGTTGGCCCTCGCCACCTCACGGCCTTCTGCCGCAGTAGCAGCAGGAGGTTAGCGGGCGCTCGGAAGCTCCGCCCTGGAGCAATAGCTCTCAGCCGCGCGTTCGTCCCAGTAGCACACCTGGGTCGTGCCAGCCACCCGGAACGGCAGCTGGACCAGCAGCCCACAGCAAACCGGAACTCGTAATAAATAGGGACGGCAGCCGGAACAGCGGAACCGCGCCTGGTCCCTGGGCCAGTCACCCAACCATAGTCGAGGCCTTGTTCACCAGTTGTCCAGCTGTCAGGAACAGCAGCCAGAACAGCAGCGGATCGCCTGGTTCCTGGGTCAGTCACCCAGCCGGAGTCCAGGACAGTACAGCGCCTAGAGAACGTCTCCTAGTGCCCCGGACTGGTCGTCCTGCCAAGAATTGTCTGTCCTTGCCCATTCGCTGCTTCGAACGCTGTCACGCGCTTCCCAATCCCGTGCGCTCTTCTTTGTCTTCACTCTTCCGCCCATATTATCACACTATCTGTCTATCTATCTATCTATCTCTCTATCTATCTACCTATCTATCTATCTAGCCGCCTATGACTTTTAGCTCTCCTGGCATTTTCAATAATGATATCGATACCAAAGTTGGTATGGCATAACATGACTATATGAAGACCATAATTGACTAGTCATAACAAGTAGATCATGACATGTATGATATGATTTACTTTTCATAATCCTGCAGCCCTCCCAGTGGTGGCTAACACAAGCGACAGACCCTAACTTGAAAATCATGACATGCATGTCATGTAACAACATGACGACATGCCACGCTCATGGTGCGCTCGCGGCCGTTTCGCTAGCGTCACATATATACCAAATTCAGTATAACAGTACGTGAATGGATATTGAAGGTATATATATATATAGTCCAGTAGATCCTCCGTGAGCGGTCACAGCGTGGTTTATTTCGACGTTTCGGCCTAGAGTCAGGCCTTCATCAGGCTAAAAGGTACAGTTTGTTGGTCCTCAGCTTTATACAATTTCAAATCAGAGGGCAAGGAAAGAGAAAAAAAGACAAAAAAGAAAAAAAGAAAAAAGAAAAAGAAAAGAAAAAGAAGGAAAAAGAGAAGAAGAAGAGAAAAATATTATACGGTGGACTCTCCTTGGATGCCCCCCTTCCACTCTTCCTTCCACTTCCCCCTTCCACTCTTCCCTCCACTTCCCCCTTCATCTCTCTCCCCTTTCTCCCCTTCACCTTTATGATGTCAGCAGACCGCTGACATCACATCGCTGACGTGGCATGTGTGCGAAGCAAGGAACTACACCAACGCACTATATCCGATGCCATGCCACGTGTAATAAAGCAACCCTTGCACGTTTTGTCGCTGAGCACTGTGCTACAAACACCATCGATCACCTCAGAGAAGCTTGCAAGCGGATTTTTCAAGATAGCGAGGTTGCCTCTAAGATTAGGATTAAGGTTGGGGGAAAGTTAGGTTAAAGTGACACTAAAGATAAACAATAAATTAGTTTAGACAGATACAGTACACTCTCAAAACACTATTGTCAATAATTTGATTGCCTTAGAAGGTCAACTTACATAAAAACAGTTTAAAGACCCCCGTTTAAAAACCACCACCATCTGCCATTATTTTTTCCACTCTCCCTGTCATCAGCCATTATGCCTACTACCGTTTCCAGCATAACCACTAATATTTCCATCATTTACACTGTTCTTTCCCTATGGCCACCAACGATGCCAGCATCCAACAACCCAGGATTTTCAATACGGTGCCTAAGCTTCATCAGACAAGCACAGTTAAAGTATTGCGCTACATTGACGACTCTTTAGTGTTTTTACTGCATCGACCAACTTGACCCTCGGTGAGCCACCGGTGAGATATTTGACGTATTTTGTCAAGAACTGAATCAATTATAATTAACGTCAGAGCTTATTTATGAAGACCAGCTACTATTTTTAGACTTGGAATCACTTATTTTGGGGGACCATGTCTGTGGGTGGTACAAGCCGCGCTCAAAGAAAAGCCTTCTACTTTTCACGTCCACCAATTTTAAGCTAGTCAAGTGAAGCATCGCCTTTTCTTGCCTAAAGGCAACTATGACTCGCTCTTGTCACCAACAAATAAAATGCAGTTTTTCGCAACAAGGTCGCCGCCTTCAAGAACTAGGTTGTCTATTCTCCTGCTTATTTCCTTCTCTGGGAATCCCCTTACGTAACTAAGAGTGCCTGAAAAGAGACAAAGCAACAGCCTATTCAACAAGCCTCAATCTAGCAAGGCTTTTATTTCCTACATACTGAAGGTTTCTGATATGCTAAGGAAAGTCACTTGCAAAATAGGTGTAAGGGTTGTGTTCTGCAAGAGTGACCAGCTCACTGGGCTATGCCGAAGGGTCAACAGTGAGGAACCTAAGAAAGAAGCATGCAATAAGAAACACGCTACGGGCTATGTTGATTGTGGTTTAGTGATTTTGTACAAGATATTGTTTACATGCGCGCTTGGTTACATTGAACAAACAGGTCTATGCATTAATGATCGCTTGAGGGAGCACGCTTACTCTCTAAAAGGCTCCGTTTCCAGACGCTTAGCGACCCTTTGTTAAAAGTGTGGTTGTCAGCCAATTTTCGACAAGTGTGTGATTATGGCACAATATAAAAATTTGCGCGAGCACGAGATTAGCGAAACCTTCCACATTCAACAATTGGGTGCTTCCTGTGTTACCTTACCTACGATATTTCTTATCGGCTTTAAAATTAGTTTTCTAGGGTCCACCGATATTACTTGCTCTTGGAAAGGTATGCCGTTTGGCACATGTATGTGCAATTTCGCCGATGTTGCGTGGTTATGCGTTGACTCTCTTTTCCTAAATATTGCTGTAGGTTTGCAATAAACTTTAATTGTTCAGCGCTGTGTTCTCGTCTCTTCTATCTCCTCCTGTCGTTTCTACTGTTAAGAAATTTGTTCGTCTACCAGGTAGATATAAACTTATATGTGCGGATTAACATTTTCAAAACCACGATATGATTAGGAGAGACGCCGTAGCTGAGGGTTCGAGAAATTTTGGCCACTTGGGGTTTTTATACGTTTTTCCTCATTGATTTATTTTCCTCATTTATTTATTTCATTTGACTATATCGCAGCCCTAATGTAGGGCTACAGCAGGAGTGGATGAGTTGTACAAAACTAATACAAAGAGAGAAACAACAATAAAACAACGAAAAACTGAAATATATTACAGTAATACATAAAAAACCATCACTATGGTAATGCAAACACGGACTTTACCTATTTCTAAATGGGCAATAGTGACATCAATGAAATTTTGTAATTATAGAGAACGAATACTGCCCGGTAGCGAATTCCACAGGTCTGTATAGTGTACGTGGGAAGAAAGCTAAATTTACGTGTGTTAGTACGAGCAAATAAAGGCTTTCTGTTCAAGATGTGGGAGCTGCGGGTGAAAGATTCTTCCATAAATGCAATGTAGTTACTACCAAAGATGCCAAGAGAGGAGTTGATGACTGTATATAATAGTTTTAAATATACGACGAAATGACAGAATGTAATGGTAAAATGTTCAGTGATTGCAGAGCCTGTGTTGGTGAGAAATTGTGGCTGTAGTTAGGGCGTATGAAGCGGATGGCCTTACGTTGAGCGCTATCGAGGATTTTTAGGTCACCTTGTTTGTGAAGGTAACAAACGACAGAGGCGTATTCTAGAATAGGGGGAATCAGCGTTTTATACAGAAGTAATCTGGTATCACGGGGGTATTTACCCAAAGTACGGCGCAAATAACCTGTCTTTTAGAGCTTTCACGTTTATAAATTCCACGTGGTTGGTCCAGGAAAGATTTTCTTGTCAGAATCACACCCAATTATTTATATTTTGCGACTCCTATAGGTTGTATACCTTCCAAGTATTAATCAATTGAAAGCAGATTCTGTGCATTGGTAAATGACATGACAATTTTTTCATGCAATTGACGTTCATCTGCCATGTTTCACACCAAGAGCTGAAACAAATGAGCGATTTTGAAAGACAGTGATGATCTTCCACAGTAATGATGGGTTCGAGTAATACGCAATCGTCAGCATAAAGTCTTTTTTTAGATAAGGTGCAGGGAGGTAAATCATTATTATATATGAAAAATAATAACGGACTTAGTACAGATCCCTGAGGAACACCTGACGTGACGTCAACAAGGGATGAATCCACTGAGTTGAAGAAATGAAATCGTGTGTGGTAATGTAGGAAACTGGCGATCCAAGAAACAAGACGGGAGTTATTGAGTATGGCATTTAATTTCACTAGCAACTTAGAATGAAGAACGGAGCTGAAAGCTTTAGAGAAGTCAATGAAAATGGCATTTACTTGATTTCCTATGTCTAGGTAAAAGGTGACGTCATTAAAAACTCCACTAATTGTGTAACCATGCTGTATCCACGACGGAAACCGTGCTGAGCAGACGTTACGATTAAAATTTCATTGGAGTAGAGGAATTCAATGATATGCTTGTGAATATTTTGTTCCAACATCTCGCTTGACTGTGGTGTAAGAGATATTAGCCTGTGATTGGATAAGAGTTGTTTATCACCAGATTTATACAAAGGCAAAAATTTCGCTGCTTTTCATGAAAATTATACTTCACCACAGTCTAGGAATTTCTGCAAAATTACAGCGAGGTAACGGGCAGTCCAGGCAGAGTATCTCACCAGAAAGAAATTCGGTATGCCGCCAGAACCGGAACATTTCTTGGTGTCGAGATCCAAGATTAAGTTCAATACACGTTCAGTGCTTTTTACAATATCACCCAGTATATTGGTTTGTACGTCATGATCGAAAATTGGAACTACAAGATTGTCGAGAGTGAAAACTGGCTGAAAATAAAAGTTAAATGCATTAAAAACTACGATGGGTTTGTTTGTAATGGTGTCATTATTCTTGAAAGAGGTACTGGTTCTGTACTAGGCAAGACTGAAGTACAGAACCTGCGAGGATTGGATTTAGGTAACAAAGGAAGTTGTACAGAAAAGTAGAAGTGTAGCGTTTTCTGTGCAAGCCTGAAGTTCCGCCTTAGCTTTCTCAAAGGAAGCTTGAAGCTCATGGTTAGCATGTCTGGTTTTACACAGTCTGGCAACATGGCGAGATAAATGCAATATATCCGCCTTATTCCAAGGCAGGTTGTTAGTCACCTTTTTTTGTTTTGTTGAAATTTAATTATTGATGCAGAATTTCACTAATGTTTCAAAACAACCAACAACACTGTCGACAGGAGACGCAGTGCTAAGTGACAAGAAATGGTCAAAGTTATCTACCCGTGTATCAGAGAAAGACGTATCATCAGCTTTGTTGAAATGCCGAAATGTAGAGTAGCTGTAACTTTCATGCGGGATAGCACATTTAATATGTACAAAAACGGCGTCATGGTCCGAAATTCTTTCTATTATATCGTAAATAAAGCCTATGTTATCAAGACTGTCACTGATAAAGACTAGGTCGAGTACAGAGTTTCGCCGTGTGTTCTTTTCAACCAATTGTATCAGGTTATGGGACGAGGAAAATTAAATAATGCCTTACAGATAAATGAATTAGTGCTGTAATATGTGCGGGAAGGCCAACGAATGCCCTGACATTCTACCCACGGGGCGTGGGTAGATACTAAGTGTCAATAACTTGTGGAACGTACCCGCAAACCAGCGGCATATACCTGCCCGTGGGCATGTGCCACTGCCTGGCGAGAAGCGTTTGACGACTTCCCGCCGCAGTGGTCTAGTGGCTAAGGTACTCGGCTGCTGACCTGCAGGTCGCAGGATCGAATCCTGGCAGCACCGGCTGCACTACCGATGAAGGCGGAAATGCTGCAGGCCCATGTGATCAGATTTGGGTGCACGTTAAAGAACCCCAGGTGGTCAAAATTTCTGCAGCGCTTCACTACGGCGTCTCTCATAATCATTTGGTGGTTTGGGAACAGTAAACCTCAAATATCAATCAATCAGTTTCTGACGATGTACGCGACGAAGTAGTGAGAGTATTCATGTCTTGACCAGGACATAATATTTGTCATCTTACCCTCCCATGCTAATTTCGGTTGGCGCCAAGTTAAAGGCTGGGGTGGACAGTACTGCAATACAAGAGTATCGTAATAGTATTTCGGAGATACTTTTGAGCATCTGTTTTGCTGTATCGAGATAATTTTCAAAAATGTATTTGTATCTCAGTAGTAAAATACTTTTACGATTTATTGCCAGTATCGTTATACTGTCCCATGCATGGGTATCTCATTACTTTTTTTTCGGAAATGAGCTGAGACGTGTTTACAATGGGAAAAAAGTTTTTCTTCTGCCATGACCTTAGCAGTCCATGGCAAGATATGCACCCACCATTTCTACATTTCTGCTGAGTGTAGAACTGACCCCTACTTTCTTGAAAGCGAGCTAGTCACATTGCTACCGGCATTCCGTTGTGCACTTTCAGGCAGAACTGGAATGTATTTGAATGATCGCCTGCTTGAGCTTGCCAACAATGTTATTCTGCCGTTTTGAATTCCATCAGTGATATTTTTATTGTGAGGAGCATTGTATACTGCACATGAGCGCCACCAAACAAAGTCACTTTTAATATATATTTTTTTATGCCAATGAAGCGAGCATTGTTGTTTTCTTCTAAATTCTTTCCTTTCCTCTTTTTTTTGCAGCACCCAGTTGAAAAACCGGAGCTTATTGCGCAAGCCACAAGCCACGCAAATAATTTCGTGTGTGGTGCCATGTGTCATGAACGATACTTCTTTTTGCAAAGCATTCCTCAAAGACGACAGCGTGGCTGCACTACGATTGGAAGTTGGCCTTTTTTCGTTTCCTTTCGCATTCCTTCTTTTCTTCGTTCTTATTTCTGCTCTGTCTATGTTTCTAGAAAACACTGAACCTTCAAATCGAAGTAAGTGCTCGTCTTTTATTGTTTATGTGTTCCCCTCGGGCTTCGCGCTAGGCGACTTCAGTAAAACTAGAAACGAACTAGCCTGAACCACTTGTCTAATTAGTAAGGTTGGTGAAATAAGCGCTGCCATTTGGCACCCAAGAATTTGAGAGCCTTGCCTTCTTTTTTTAGTCAGAGACACATGCTGGGCGCTGTGTTAGTTCAGTGTTGGCCGTCACACGGTACAAGTAACTGCATTAGAAGTAGGACGACGCTTTTTTAGTTAACTCAGTGACGTACTCGTTGCAATTTCGGAACACTAACGGATAACGTACTTACTTTGAGGTGGCGGTCCCACTCCGGTGGCACCCGCTCCGCATTTTAGTCCTTGTTTGCTGATGCACTAGGCTTACTGCGCTCACCATATCGATATGAATTGTATTCGCTAAAACACGAAGCTGTGCTCCTCTGCAGCGGTAGAACGACTTATCTCGTTGGCGAGTGATGTGTCGAGGCCTAACCGACGATGTGTAGATGACGGCCTATTTGAGAAGCTACACAGCTGCTTAAGTGTGACTAACCCGCCAAATGTTACAACAAAACATATTTGTGGTAAATAACAACTTACCTTTTCTCGATTCGTTTGTTCATGGCTCTAGCCCATCGCTTGAGCTACGGTACTTCTAGCATAGCTACTACTGTTGCCCCCAAGTATCCCGATTTCGGTGTACAATGCATGTGACTTGCTCTCTTACTGCATTGTTTTTCATGGCGACTAATCCCTGTATATATGTCATCATTAGCAATTATGTGCAGCGTAAGCCTCCTTTGTAATGCCTTAATGGCACTCAGAGTGCGGTGTTAAATAATGAATAAATTTGTTTGCCAAATATCATGCGCTGCACATTTTAAGTTTGGCGCTGCAGATAACAAATGTCTGTACGGAATATATCTATACCTTACATAAAGAAAAGTATTTCAGTATCTGTACTGTTGTATATCTTGATTCTGGAATACAGAATTCTGGAATTCCGAAATATGCTGAAACGCGCATGCGTCAAAGCAACGCAGCGCCGCGCGTCCCTGCGAATATATGACAGGACCGGCGCCTAGCGTGAAAACGCCGGCGTGACGCGATGAAATGAACGCCAGCGAGCACGCGCAGCGCGTCACGTCGAAATGTAGCACCTTGACTGTGGCGTGTAGACATGTTCTCACATGACACGTATCTCATGGTTATCATGTTTGCACCAGTCACATACCTTCGTCATCCCTTGGCATCAAGTAATACCCTTTGCGTCATGTCAAATATGAAGCTAGCGAAACGACCGCAAGCGCATCATCAGTTTGGCATGTAGTCATGTTTAGCATGACACGCATGTCGTGATTATCAAGTTTGGATGTGTCATTTACCTTTGTCGTACGTTCGAGTCAAGTAATACCGAGTTTGGTACATGTGAAGATAGCGAAACGGTCAGGATCGCATGACGAGCGTAGCATGTAGTCATGTTCTTACATGGCACGCATCTCATGTTTATTATGTTTACACCAGTGTCAAACCTTCGTTATCCCTTTACGTCCCGTAATACCAAATAAGGTAAAAGTGAAGTTAGCGAAACGGCGGCCAGCGTATCATGAGCATGGCGTGTAGTCATGTTGTTACTCGGCGTTGGCGTTTCACAGCGGCGTCTCGAGTACACATTTCCGGATGTTCTTGTGAGCCGCGCAGCCAGTGAACGGCTGAGTGTAAGGCGTGAGTGGACGCGAAAGTGGAGTGCAGGAAAAAAAGTGTAAACGTTGAGAGAACGAGCGGCAAAGCACTTCATCTGCCTTTGTATCTGATAGCTACAAAGTCAGCCTCTTATCAACACGAACGCTACAGAAATGCTGGCAGCACAAAGCTACAAACGCGTTTTAAACGAACTGAATTGAGGTAGTGGCAAAGCACGCTCAAGTAAAGGAGTCGGGGGCTTCGGTTGCTAGAGGTGAGGATAAGCACGCACGCCCACAAGCCAAAGCGTAACATGGTGGATTGATTGATTGATTGATTAATATGTGAGGTTTAACGTCCCCAAACTATCATATGACTATGAGAGACGCTGTAGTGGAAGGCTCCGGAAATTTTGACCACCTGGGGTTCATTAACATGCACCCAAATCTGAGAACATGGGCCTACAACATTTCCTCCTGTATTCGAAATGCAGCCGCCGCAGCCGGGATTTGCTCCCGCGACCTGCGGGTCAGCAGCCGAGTACATTAGCCACTAGGCCACCGCCGCGGGGCGTGTGACATGGTGGAGTCGCTGGTTGCTAGGGGTGCACACGACTGCAGCTGTTGCTATGGGAGAGGGTGGTATGCGGATACCGACCGACGCCTGGCATAGACCGACTAAGAATAGCATTCGCACTGAAAACACTGTAGGTACGATCACAGATAGCATTGGCTAGCATTTACATTTTTGCTGGGTATTCCACCGTCTTGGTGATTTGGTTCTATTATCACCAGCGGATCAGCTCTATGACTAACCTGTGTAACGCTCTCTCGTAAAGCCACACAAACCCCCTCGTTGCAAGTGTTGGAGCGGTGCCAAGTAGATGAAATTGCTGCTGCGCGTTGAGGTCATTCTCTCCTTGACCTGCAGCAGCTGCTGGCCCCTTCACTCACTCGCAGTAAACTTCTCTCGCTTCACGCTCTCCACCACCCACAGCCCTCGATCGCACGTCGAGTATACACAGTTGCGCGTCCACAGTATATCAGATTGATTGCACACGTGCGTCGGCACCTCGGCAGCCAGGGACGTTTATTATCAGCGGGATGCTTTTATACACCTTTTCATAGGAAGAAAAAAAACACCGCCATGGTGAGCTGTGCGTGGGAGTACAAAGGCTAAGGACGCAGCGTTGCCAAGGCACTTTCGAGGGGACGCGCCAATTTGCACAGCCCAAAGAGGGCTATGGCAGCGCCCGAAGAGGCGTTTATGAAAAGGTGAATACAGTCGTGGCGTGTACGATGTTGCCAGCTTACTTTTCTACATATGTTACACACTGTTTTTTTTTTCAGAAGCATTGTCATTTACAATTAAACGAAACATAAGCTTTAAAAGGGTAATTGGTTTGTCAAAATTGTTCATCATTGTTCAGACGCCAAGGCTGTCGTCTCTCCCTTGTTGACCTGCGTACCATGGTGCTTGAAGGGGCATGGACAGCCTGCTTGTCCGGAGGATGAAGCTGTGCCCAAAGCGTTGCTGACGCCATTTTATCTCTTCTGCAGGATGAACCGTTGTCTTCTGATGGCAGACATCTACTAGTGTCACATCCTTCCCCTGTCATGCACACAGATGCCTCACTGTATTCCACCGGCGCGAGCAGAGGTGTTTCGCTGCTTCCCGATGGTGCCCTCGACAGATGGATCTGCTTTCTGATGAGCACTCATTTGTCCGTCTGCTTTCACTTGAAAAACGCATCCGGGACATCTTTTTAAAGTTAATTCGAGCGCGAAAGCTTGACACGATCACTCACACACGCACACAACCATGCATTAAACACACACAGCGGCCACTTCCAACTGATTTATTCATAGCTCGAAGGCTTGAATATACAGTGATCGTGTCAAGCTTTCGCGCTCGAATTACCTTTTCAAAATGCTCTACCAACTAGCCCAACAACAAGTTCTTTTGGGGACATCTTCTGCTCGCAGAAAGGTTTCGCTCTTCGCCTGAGGTCACGGCGGTTTCTTCGCAGCAGTGTTCTCTCTTCTGTGCAAACCAAGTAGGCACGTGGAGACACTATCTTAAGCACCTCTGCTTTCAAGCGCCAGGAGTTATGGTCCATAACTCTGACAGTTTCCCCTTGTTGTCCTTTGCATGTTTTGTCCAAGCTTGATGGGCTGCGACTGTGTGGAATGTTGAGACGTGGGCTGTTGTGTACAAAGGTTTCGGAGCATTCCGGTGCCGACATGGGAACCGCACACTTACGGCTGCTCTTTTCGCAGGCTATGGTAGCGGTGTTCGGCGCCGGTTTTGAGTCATGGCCACATAGCCACAACAGCGATAGCAAGAAAATGTGTTCAGCTGCCAGCATCGATGGGGCCTTCAACGAGTTTCTGTAGTGGATGACGCATCAACAGTTGCTCGGCGCGGCTGCGCAGTGTAGAGAGGCTCTTTGCAGCAGCTCTGGGATAGGCGTGAAAACTTGTCCCGCTGCTGTCATCGACACGTGCCTGCGGCTGCATCTCGATGCGTCATGGGTGCCACATGTGACTAACGGAGGCGTCGACCACCACCAGGGGTGCTCGTCATACGGCAAAAGACTACTTAGGCTGCTGCTGCAACTGGGCCCTTCGGGTTCCGGTGCCGACATGCGAACCGCACACTTACGGCTGCTCTTTTTGCAGGTTCGTTAATTTTATCGTTATAAGATTGGTGCTACTGTTCGAAAGTCGGTACCGGAGCCCCCCGGGACCTTTGTGCGAATGTTGATTTGTGCTGTGATTAGCATTGATGAGCTTATTGCTCTGGCTGCGGTGAAGGCAAGGCTGCTTTTGTCAAGTGATGTGGAGGAAAACCCAGGGCCAATATGCAAGGAACTCGAGCAAGAGCTTGCAAGGGCTCTTCGTTGTTTACCGCAGATATCTGAGGCACAGGACAAGCTTATTAAACAACTCGAGAAATTAGAGACCGCGCAACAAGAACTGAAGGATAAACTTCAAACCCTTGAATGCAAAATCGATAGGTTGGCAGGAGACTTGCCTACTGCATCATCAAGCGAGGAAAAGGCAGAGCTATCCACTCAACACAGCCAGCTTGTTGACAGCATGAGAAACGCTTTATTGAATCCGGACAAAATATAAAACCGGTCGCGTAGAAACAATCTTTTGTTTTTTGGTCTGCCTGATGGGGGTAAGGGAACGTGGAATGAATCTGAAAAGAAAGTGATCGATTTGTGCGCAAAAAAGCTGCGTGTAACAGTGTCCCCCTCCGCAATCGAGCGTGCCCACCGAATTGGCAAGGTCGGGGGCGAGAAACCTCGGGCAGTTATTGTGAAATTAGCGTTTTTCAAAGACAAACAAAGAGTTTGAAGTTTCAAGTTTGAAGTTTATTGAAATTGATTGGTTACAAATGGTGGTTACAATGGGGTTTACTACTGATACAGAGGGAGGTCCCAAAGTCAAGAGACTGTACAGGGGACCTCCCATAAGAGCTGAGTAAACAAAAGTACTTTAACGCAACAAAGATGTGTACACAAAGTAAACACTCAAAAAGAAGCAATTAACACTGAAACATCGTTGGATTATTTAAAATTACAAAAGAAAGCAGAGATGATGAAATGATGAAATGACTATGCTGAATGCAGATAATTCCGAAGGTTGATTTTGAATGCGTGGAAATTGGAGATATTTTAACATGGCATGGTAATGAGTTCCATAGTTGTGTGGCTGAAAAGTTAGTAGTGAACTTACCATAATTAGTTCTGGGTTTCGGTAATAAGAAGCTATTGCTGGATGCGAAACGTGTTGACAAAGAGTAAGGATACTGGCTTTTGATGATTATAGGGAACGGGAGCTTTCCGCTGATGGATTTGTGGATTAGTATTGCGAGGGAATATTTATGTAGTTTTCCCACCGACAGAATACCGTTAGAGGTGAGCAAAGGCAATGCTTCTGATGTGTAGGTGCTATGTGTCATGATGCGAATAGCCTGATTTTGAGTGTGTTGCAATGGAGATAAATGGACTGGATACGTGTTTCCCCATGATGATATGCAATAATTAATATACGTATGAATGAAAGCGTAATAAAGGGATATTAGTGTGTTCATATGGAAAAAATTGCGAACTTTAATTAATATCCTAATGCCATAAGCTGTCTTCTTTGTTAACGATGAAACATGCTCATCAAATTTTAGGTGCTTATCTAATGTGACTCCGAGAAACATGACACTGTCAGTAGGATAAAGTGTGTTTGAAGCGAAAGTTAAAGATGGTGAACCTGAATAAATCCTATGCTTAGAAGAAAAGATGACGAACTGAGATTTTGTAGCATTTATCTGTAGTTTATTTTGCCGGCACCAGGTAACTATGCTGTCCGCGTCGTGGTTAAGCTTGTAGATTAATGAATCAAGGTGGTTATCTGAGCAGAAAATAGTAGTGTCGTCAGCGTAAAGAATACAGTCAGATGATTTTAGGCATTGTGAAAGATCATTGATGTATATTAAAAATAAGAGAGGTCCTAATATTGATCCCTGCGGTACCCCAATGTTACTTGTTTTAGGGTGTGAGTAAGTGTTAGATATAGACACAATATATTCTCTATCTTTTAAGTAGTTACGTAGTAATTTCAGTGGCGGGCCTGCTATTCCAATAGACTCTAATTTAGCAAATAGTATATTGTGAACAAGTGAATCGAATGCCAGTTATATAGTTCCAGTTATATAGTTCTTGGTATTCCTAAAACCCTCATAGACTGGATTAGGGATTATATCAGCGGCAGCAAGCAACGTGTTGTGATAAATGGCGTGCCTTCATCAACAGCTGATGTACTGTCCGGAGTGCCACAGGGGTCGGTCCTGGGGCCACTTCTGTTTTTGATTTTTATCAATGATTTTCCACTGGGTTTGAAATCAACAGTGAGGCTTTATGCTGATGATTGCGTTTTGTATTGCCCAGTCAAGTGTTTTGATGACACCACAGTACTTCAGTCTGACCTTGAAAAGATTGTGTCTTGGTGTGCTCAGTGGCAAATGAGTTTGAACAACTAAATGTTTCCATGTGCAATTTATTAACAAAAAAGGTAGTATCCAGGTCTTATTACTTAAATTCCTGCGCAGTACAAAAGGTAGATCAAGTTAAGTATCTCGGCGTAACATTCACGGCAACACTAGATTGAACCAGTCACATAGATCTAATCACAGCCAAGGCTTCGCGCGTAATTCATTTTTTTTCAAAGAAATTACAGCGACGCGCCGCAAACACTCAAGAAAATCCTGTATATTACAAATGTGCGTCCAATTTTAGAGTATGCTTGTGTGTCTTGGGACCCTTTCACGAATGTACTAAAAGAAAAGTTGAAGTGGGTGCAAAAAAGGGCTGCTAGGTTTGTTACAGGAAACTACGATTTTAGAATAAAGTCTTCTGGAATTATTCAGGCCTTGGGATGGGAACCCCTTTGTGGACGATGGAAACTTCAAAGACTTAAATTTCTCTATAATATATATCACGGTAAGACTGGGCTAAATAAAGAGGGGTATTTAAAGACGACTAGTTATATGCCCGAACGGAAAGATCACTTATATAAAATTAGAGAATATACCTGTCGATTGAATGTCCTCAAAAACTCTTTCTTTCCAAATTCTATTAGTGACTGGAATGCGCTAAAAATACCAATATTCTCTGATTCTAATTTCTTAACAGCCATTGAAACAGCATTTTGAGCTGCTGAAATAACCCATATATTTAACGTCGGCTTTGTGCTTTTCTTGGTTGTTGATTTTTTATATGTATAATTACTGCTTTCATTGTATAATCCTGTGTTTTGTACTTTTGTTCTAATGCTGTATTACAAGTGTTGATTTCTCCTGTATACTCTATTGCACGATTTGTTTGCTTTTGATTTTGCTGTTTTGTATTCTATTTTCTGCTGTAATCCCCCTACAAGAATGCCCAATGGGCGATGTAGGTACTTGTAATAAATAAATAAATAAATAAATAAATAAATAAATAAATAAATAAATAAATAAATAAATTAGCAGTTCTGCTGGTGACCTGCTGCCTTCGAATGGTGATGTTCTGTAATTTAACGGCTCCAGCGAGACATCGCTTGCATCACCTGCTTTTTCAACAAGCTTTTGATCACCTCCACTTCTTTCTCTGCGAGGCCATCTTAATCTAAGAAATTAGGGGCTCAAAATAACAAGTCCAAAGTCGAATATCCCAGAAAAATCTTTGTACTCCTTCACGGTGAGTCGCAGCCCTCCGTCCGCGCAGGGGTGTTTGCGTATACCGCATCAAGCAAAAATGCGCGACAGCTTTTTAACTACTGCTCTCGATTGAATGATATGTAAGGTTTAGCGTCCAAAAACGAGCATATGATTATGATAGACGCCATTGTGGAGGGCTCCGGAAATTTCGACTACCTAGGGTTCTTTAAATTTGAAACGCGGTACTACAAATTTGAAACGCGGTACTACAACATTTCCGCCTCCATCGGAAATGCAACTGCCGCAACCAGGCCTCGAACCTGCGACATGTGCGTCAGCAGCCGAGTACCTTAGCCACTAGACCACCGCAGTGGGGCAACTACTGTTCTTGCAGTAGTGGCTTAGAACCCTTCAAAGTCTGGAAAATTTGAGTAGGAGTCATACACAATGACGTAATGTCTTCCGGCATATTCAAACAAGCCTGTGTCCACTCGGTCCCATGAATGATCAGGTGTATCTAGCAAAAGCAGTGGTTCACCGGCTTGTCTGAACGCATGCAACTGACAGGAACGGCACCACTGTATCATATCAGATATGTCATCGTTTATTTTAGGCCAGTGCATCAGCTTCCAAGCTCGGGCTTTGCAGGTGGCAATGCCAATGTGACCACAGCCCAGGCGCTCTAACATTTCATTGCCAATTTGCGCATTGAAGTGGGGATCACAACTTTTCTTCCCTTAAGCGGTACGCCTATGACAACTGATAGCTCATTTGCGAACCTTTTGAGTTCACCTTCGATTGGCTGCGAAGATTACAGCCTTTTTATCACAATCTTCACTTCAGAGTCTGGCACAATAGCCTCGGCTAGTTCTATCATTGCTTTTGGGCTTACTCGATTAACAAGGTGTTTATAGCGTGAGTTATAGCAATTCTTGCTCCCCCGTATAGTCCCTCGTACAAAACTTAGAGGCACGAAGTCTGCAAGTACGAGACCCTCGTTAATGAATAAGGGAAACAAGTGTATACTTAAGGGCTCGTTTTTCGTGTTTTAAATAATAATAATGAGATCTAACAGACACGTGGGTCGACTGGGACCTCCTTCGTAAGACCCGCGCAGGACGACCTCCTCCCGATGCCCCACCGAGCCTCGAGACGTGGACGGCCCAGCTCAAAGCTGGTGTAAACAAGGCAACGAAAACTATCAGCACAGACCTTCCAACCGAAAGGATGGACAGTCGTCTCGCTCACCTATTAGAGGCCAAACAGTCTCTATTGGCCCGGTGGAAGGGCCAGCGCCTTAATCGGAGGTTACGCAAACGCATATCTCAGCTGAACAAGACCATGATGGATCACTGCCGCATCCTTTCAAAACAGCAGTGGGACGAAATTTGTAATTCGTTTGGTGGTCAGGTTCGAAATGGCAAAACGTGGAACTTACTCAAACACCTCCTCAATGAAACGAACACCCGCACAAATCAGCGTCCTTCGGTCGTGAAGATACTTCATCAGGCTAAACGAACAGTGTCACCGGAAGATGTTGTCAAGAACCTCGTGAAAAAATATCTCCCGCTTCCCACGGGCCCTGTGAACACTCGCCCTGTTTACTCTGGCAGCGACAACACTAACGTAGACGCCGACTTCTCTATTGAAGATGTGTGCCGAGCTCTCCATGAGCTCAATGGCCGCTCAGCCCCTGGCCCCGATGGCATCACCAACAAGCTCCTACGCAACCTGGACGATTCTTCCGTCACTTACCTCACTGACACTATCAACAAGATATGGAAAAAGGGTGAGATAACCGATGCTTGGAAACTAGCTCACACGGTTCTCATACCCAAACCGGGAAAGGCGCCGAGCCTAGGTAACCTACGCCCCATATCTCTCAAGTCGTGCGTGGGAAAAGTGGCTGAGCACGTCGTCCTCAACAGGGTTGGTCGATACCTCGAAGATAACGACTACATCCCGCACCACATGATTGGCTTCCGACCAGGGTTATCCACTCAAGACGCCATGTTACTCATAAAGCATCAAATTCTAGATGGCGGAAACACTCGAGACACTCGTGCAATACTCGGTCTCGATTTAGGAAAGGCCTTCGATACAATAACGCACTCGTCAATCTTGAAAGCGATCGCAGCCCTCGGCCGAGGTAATCGATTTTACTACTTTATCCGCTCTTTTCTCACTCGACGCAGAGCCGTCCTCCGCGTAGGAGACCTAGTGTCGGAAGAAGTGGAGCTCGGACAGCGGGGCACTTCTCAGGGATTCGTCCTCTCACCCACGCTCTTCAACCTCGTGATGATCGGGCTTTCCGAACGACTTTCCAAAATAGACGGGCTAAATCACACTATCTATGCGGATGATGTACCCTTATGGTGCTCCACAGGGTCGGATGGCTTCTTTGAGTCCGCCCTGCAAAAGGCTATCGACACCACCGAGTCTTACCTTGACCACACCGGTCTCAGGTGCTCACCTGCGAAGTCGGAGCTGTTGATATATTTGCCCAAACGCCGGGGTGCCAAGCCCAAAGGGTGGAAACCTCCGGCGGAACGCAATATCACCCTCCACACCAGAGATGGTCGTACTATACCCTGGGTAGACACCATCAAGGTTCTCGGCATGATCATTGAGTCCCGCGGAACCAACACCCAAACAGTACACAAGCTCAGGACTAAGACTGAGAATGCCATACGACTCGTACGTAGAGTAGCCAACAGGCACCATGAGCTCAAAAAAGACAACCTGCTGCGTCTCGTAAACGCGTTTGTTTTGTGCCATTTTACCTACATTGCCACTATACACAAGTGGCTACGTGCTGAGCGCGATCAACTCAATGCGCTTATTCGCAAGGTGGTCAAACGAGCCATTGGCCTCCCTATCCCCAATCCAACGTACACACACCTCGAACTGGGCGTACATAACGCGCTAGTAGAGATCACCGAAGCTCAGGAACGTGTGCAATTGACCCGACTCACTACCACCAAGGCGGGCCGCCATATTCTGCGCGAGCTCGGCTTCTTCTCCTCGAGGGCCAGGGACCCCCAAGAGTTGACTCTAATTCCCCGTGAAATCCGCGACCTTATCACGATTGCTCCCATACCACGAAATGTACACCCCGAATACAACAGAGGCAGGCGCCTAGCTTGGGCGACCGCCATTCTCAAGCGCATAGACATGGAAGCGGACAACGTCTCGTTTGTGGACGCCGCTGCCTATCGCAACCAGCAAGCCTTCGCCGCGGTAGCGGTATCATCCGCACAGCAGACTCTTAACTCAGCCACAATCCTCACCAGAAACGACGAAGTAGCGGAGCAAGTAGCTATAGCTATAGCTATGCTCGACAGCAAACGGGAATTCATCTACAGCGACTCCAGGCTGGCCATTAAAGCCTTCGAACGCGGAGTCATCTCTAACCAGGCGTTACGTATCCTGCGCAATGCGGACCCGAGTGCCCTGAAGCACCACACTGTCATCCGGTTCCCCGCCCATCTCGGCCAGGTGTCGGGTGCCCTATCCAACCTCAACGAGATCGCCCATGATGCAGCGCGCGCACTTACCGACTGCACTGCCACAGAGCAACCTCATCTTGCTGGGTTGGATACAAATCGAGATGCACCAATTACGTACAACCAAATTACAAAGCACTTTTACTTGGAAAGCCGCATTTTTCCATCCTCACATCCGAAACTTAACCGACCGCAGGCATTAACCCTACGCCTATTACAGACACACACGTACCCAAACCTTGCGACGCTTCACGTTTATTACCCCGATGCATACCCCAGCGACACATGCCCATCATGTGGACACACAGCGACACTCGAACACATGCTCTGGGAGTGTAGAACAACTCCTCCCGCCTCTACCTCAAGCAAGTGGGAGAGGTCCCTCAGGAGCTCACTTCTCGCCTACCAGCAATGGGCTGTCCAGCAGGCCCACGAAGCGGCCGCCAGGTACTCCCTGTCGGTCCCTACGTGGGAGACGCCCGCTACGCGCTAAGCGCGTCCTGCAGGACCGAAATAGTGTTTTTTCATTCCAATCCATCTAACAGACAATAATGCCAAGGAAGGTATAGGGGAAGTTATTAGGCCAGTTGTATTGCATGTGAGAAGAAAGAAAAGTGGGTGAAAAGATAACTTGCCGTGGACAGGATCTGAACCTGCGACCTTCTAATAGCGCGTTCGATGATCTACCACTAAGCTACCACGACAGCTATCCCCCCAGCCAATTTATAGGGTACCTATGTCAATTTAAACGTGGGAGTGTCAAACAGCGCCACTAGTAGCCATGGCGGTAAGTGTGGTACACTCTTTATGAGCCTGTTTGGCGTCACGTAGCACGTGAACTTATTACTAAGTGGCAGCTGACCAATAGATCCCCGTATACAATCTAGAGGCACCAAGTCTGCTAGTACGGGACCCTCGTTAATGAATAAGGGAAACAAGTGTATACTTAAGGGCTCGTTTTTCGTGTTTTACACAATAATAGTGAGATCTAACAGACAGTAATGCCAAGGAAGGTATAGGGAAGCTATTAGGCCAATTGTAGTTTAAATGAGAAGAAACAAAAGATGAAAAGGTAACTTGCCGTGGGCAGGATCAGAACGTGCGACCTTCGTGTAACGCGTTCGATCGATGCTTTACCATTGAGGTACCACGACAGCTATCCCCCAAGCCACTTTAATGGGTATCTATGTCAATTTAAACGTGAAGTGTCAGTCTGTGCTACTAGTAGCCATGGCGGCGAGTGTGGTACAATCTTTATGACCCTGTTTGGCGTCACGTAGCACGGGAAGTTATTACTAAGAGGCAGCTGACCAACAGTCCCCCGTATACAACCCAGAGGCACCAAGTCTGCCAGTGTGAGACCCTCGTTAATGAATAAGGAAAACAAGTGTATACTTAAGGGCTCGTTTTTCGTGTTTTACACAATAACGATGAGATATAAGAGACAATAATGCCAAGGAAGGTTTAGGGGAAGGTATTAGACCACTTGTAATGAAAATGAGGAGAAAGAAAAGTGGGTGAAAAGATAACTCGCCGTTGGCAGGATCACAACCTGCGACCTTCGAGTAACGCGTTTGATGTTTTACCACTGAGCTACCGTGACAGCTATCCCCCCAGCCACTTCATTGGGTATCTATGTCAATTTCAACGTGAAGTGTCAGTCAGCGCCACTAGTAGCCATGGCGGCGAGTGTGGTACAATCTTTATGAGCCTTTTTGGTGTCACGGAGCACGTGAACTTATTACTAATTGGCAGCTGACCAATAGTCTCCCGTATATAACTTAGAGGCACCAAGTCTGCAAGTACGGGACCCTCTTTAATGAATAAGGGAAACAAGTGTATACTTAAGGGCTCGTTTTTTGTGTTTTACACAATATAATTGGGATCTAACAGACAATAATGTCAAGAAAGGTGTGGGGGAAGTTATTAGGCCAATGGTAGTGTAAATGAGAACAAAGAAATGTGAGTTCAAAATACTTGCCGTGGCAGGATCCAAACCTGCATCCTTCGAATAACGCGTTCGATACTCTACCCCTGAGTTACCACGCCGCTATCCCCCCAGCCAATTTATAGGTTACCTATGTCATTTTAAACGTGGGAGTGTCAAACAGCGCCACTAGTAGCAATGGCGGTAAGTGTGGTACACACTTTATGAGGCTTTTGGGCGTCACATAGCACGTGAATTTATTATTAAGTGGCAGCTGACCATAGTCCCCCGTATACGACCAAGAGGCACCAAGTCTGCTAGTACAAGACCCTCTTTAATGAATAAGGGAAACAAGTGTATACTTAAGGGCTCATTTTTCGTGTTTTACACAATAAAAATGAGATCTAACAGACAATGATGCCAAGGAAGGTATAAGGAAGCTATTAGGCCAATGTAATGTGAATGAGAAGAAAGAAAAGTGGGTGAAAAGATAACTCGCCGTTGGCAGGATCACAACCTGCGACCTTCGAGTAACGCGTTTGATGTTTTACCACTGAGCTACCGTGACAGCTATCCCCCCAGCCACTTCATTGGGTATCTATGTCAATTTCAACGTGAAGTGTCAGTCAGCGCCACTAGTAGCCATGGCGGCGAGTGTGTACAATCTTTATGAGCCTTTTTGGTGTCACGGAGCACGTGAACTTATTACTAATTGGCAGCTGACCAATAGTCTCCGTATATAACTTAGAGGCACCAAGTCTGCAAGTACGGGACCTCTTTAATGAATAAGGGAAACAAGTGTATACTTAAGGGCTCGTTTTTGTGTTTTACACAATATAATTGGGATCTAACAGACAATAATGTCAAGAAAGGTGTGGGGGAAGTTATTAGGCCAATGGTAGTGTAAATGAGAACAAAGAAATGTGAGTTCAAAATAACTTGCCGTGGGCAGGATCCAAACCTGCATCCTTCGAATAACGCGTTCGATACTCTACCACTGAGTTACCACGCAGCTATCCCCCCAGCCAATTTATAGGTTACCTATGTCATTTTAAACGTGGGAGTGTCAAACAGCGCCACTAGTAGCAATGGCGGTAAGTGTGGTACACACTTTATGAGGCTTTTGGGCGTCACATAGCACGTGAATTTATTATTAAGTGGCAGCTGACCAATAGTCCCCCGTATACGACCAAGAGGCACCAAGTCTGCTAGTACAAGACCCTCTTTAATGAATAAGGGAAACAAGTGTATACTTAAGGGCTCATTTTTCGTGTTTTACACAATAAAAATGAGATCTAACAGACAATGATGCCAAGGAAGGTATAAGGAAGCTATTAGGCCAATTGTAATGTGAATGAGAAGAAAGAAAAGTGGGTGAAAAGATAACTTACCGTGGGCAGGATCCAAACCTGCGACCTTCGATTAACGCGTTGGATGCTCTACCACTGAGCTACCCCAATAGCTATCCCCCCAGCCACTTCATTGGGAATCTATGTCAATTTAAACGTGGGAGTGTCATTCAGTGCCACTAGTAGCCATTGCGGTAAGCGTGGTCCACTCTTTATGAGCCTGTTTGCGTCACGTAGCACGTGAACGTATTACTAAGTGGCAGCTGACCAATTGATCCCCGTATACAACCTAGAGGCAACAAGTCTGCCACTACGAGACCCTCGTTAATGAATAAGGGAAACAAGTGTATACTTAAGGGCTCGGTTTTCGTGTTTTACACAATATTATTGAGATCTAACAGATAATAATGCCAAGGAAGGTATAGGGAAGCATTTAGGACACTTGTAAATGAGAAGAAAGAAAAGGTGAAAAGATGACTTGCAGTGGGCAGGATCTCAACCTGCGACCTTCGAGTAACTCGTTCTATGCTCTACCACTGAGCTACCATGACAGCTATCCCCCCAGCCACTTCATTGGGTATCTATGTCAATTTAAACGTGGGAGTGTCAGCCAGTGCCAATAGTAGCCATGGCGGTAAGTGTGGTACACTCTTTATGAGCCTGTTTGGCGTCATGTAGCACGTGAACTTATTACTAAGTGGCAGCTGACCAATAGATCCCCGTATACAACCTAGAGGCACCAAGTCTGCTAGTACGGGAACCTCGTTAATGAATAAGGGAAACAAGTGTATACTTAAGGGCTCGTTTTTCGTGTTTTACACAATAATAATGATATCTAACAGACAATAATGCCAAGGAAGGTATAGAGAAAGTTATTATGCCAATTGCAATGTAAATGAGAAGAAAAAAGTGTGTAATAAGATAACTTTTCGTGGGCAGGATCCAAACCTGCGACCTTCGAATAACGCGTTCGATGCTCTACCGCTGAGCCACCACGATAGCTATCCCCTTAGCCACTTCATTGGCTATCTACTTCAATTTTACCGTGGGAGTGTCAGTCAGCGCCACTAGTAGCCATGGCGGTAAGTGTGGTACACTCTTTATGAGCCTGTTTGGCGTCACTTAGCACGTGAACCTATTACTAAGGGACAGCTGACCAATAGTCTCCCGTATACAACCTAGAGGCACCAAGTCTGCCTGTACGAGGCCCTCATCAATGAATAAGGGAAACAAGTGTATACTTAAGGGCTCGTTTTTCGTGTTTTAAACAATAGTAATGAGATCTAACAGACAATAGTGCCAAGAAAGGTATAGGGGAATTTGTTCGGCCAATTGTAGTTTAAATTAGAAGAAACAAAAGATGAAAAGGTAACTTGCCGTGGGCAGGATCAGAACGTGCGACCTTCGAGTAACGCGTTCGATCGATGCTTTACCATTGAGGTACCACGACAGCTATCCCCCAAGCCATTTTAATGGGTATCTATGTCAATTTAAACGTGAAGTGTCAGTCTGTGCTACTAGTAGCCATGGCGGCGAGTGTGGTACAATCTTTATGAGCCTGTTTGGCGTCACGTAGCACGGGAAGTTATTACTAAGAGGCAGCTGACCAACAGTCCCCCGTATACAACCCAGAGGCACCAAGTCTGCCAGTATGAGACCCTCGTTAATGAATAAGGAAAACAAGTGTATACTTAAGGGCTCGTTTTTCGTGTTTTACACAATAACGATGAGATATAAGAGACAATAATGCCAAGGAAGGTTTAGGGGAAGGTATTAGACCACTTGTAATGAAATGAGGAGAAAGAAAAGTGGGTGAAAAGATAACTTGCCGTTGGCAGGATCAGAACCTGCGACCTTCGAGTAACGCGTTTGATGTTTTACCACTGAGCTACCGTGACAGCTATCCCCCCAGCCACTTCATTGGGTATCTATGTCAATTTCAACGTGAAGTGTCAGTCAGCGCCACTAGTAGCCATGGCGGCGAGTGTGGTACAATCTTTATGAGCCTTTTTGGTGTCACGGAGCACGTGAACTTATTACTAATTGGCAGCTGACCAATAGTCTCCCGTATATAACTTAGAGGCACCAAGTCTGCAAGTACGGGACC
The DNA here is from genome assembly GCF_013339725.1 of Rhipicephalus microplus. Taxonomy (NCBI): domain Eukaryota; kingdom Metazoa; phylum Arthropoda; class Arachnida; order Ixodida; family Ixodidae; genus Rhipicephalus; species Rhipicephalus microplus. Next base: position 162,245,787 of record NC_051168.1, on the reverse strand, counting down.
CTCTTTAATGAATAAGGGAAACAAGTGTATACTTAAGGGCTCGTTTTTTGTGTTTTACACAATATAATTGGGATCTAACAGACAACAATGTCAAGAAAGGTGTGGGGGAAGTTATTAGGCCAATGGTAGTGTAAATGAGAACAAAGAAATGTGAGTTCAAAATAACTTGCCGTGGGCAGGATCCAAACCTGAATCCTTCGAATAACGCGTTCGATACTCTACCACTGAGTTACCACGCAGCTATCCCCCCAGCCAATTTATAGGTTACCTATGTCATTTTAAACGTGGGAGTGTCAAACAGCGCCACTAGTAGCAATGGCGGTAAGTGTGGTACACACTTTATGAGGCTTTTTGGCATCACATAGCACGTGAATTTATTATTAAGTGGCAGCTGACCAATAGTCCCCCGTATACGACCAAGAGGCACCAAGTCTGCTAGTACAAGACCCTCTTTAATGAATAAGGGAAACAAGTGTATACTTAAGGGCTCATTTTTCGTGTTTTACACAATAAAAATGAGATCTAACAGACAATGATGCCAAGGAAGGTATAGGGAAGCTATTAGGCCAATTGTAATGTGAATGAAAAGAAAGAAAAGTGGGTGAAAAGATAACTTACCGTGGGCAGGATCAGAACCTGTGACCTTCGATTAACGCGTTGGATGCTCTACCACAGAGCTACCACAATAGCTATCCCCCCAGCCACTTCATTGGGTATATATGTCAATTTAAACGTGGGAGTGTCAGTCAGTGCCACTAGTAGCCATGGCGGTAAGTGTGGTACACTCTTTATGAGCCTGTTTGGCGTCACGTAGCACGTTAACTTATTACTAAGTGGCAGCTGACCAATAGATCTCCGTATACAACCTAGAGGCACCAAGTCTGCTAGTACGGGACCCTCGTTAATGAATAAGGGAAACAAGTGTATACTTAAGGGCTCGTTTTTCGTGTTTTACACAATAATAGTGAGATCTAACAGACAGTAATGCCAAGGAAGGTATAGGGAAGCTATTAGGCCAATTGTAATGTGAATGAGAAGAAAGAAAATTGGGTGAAAAGATAACTTACCATGGGCAGGATTCGAACCTGCGACATTCCAATAACGCGTTGGATGCTCTACCACTGAGCTACGACAATAGCTATCCCCCCAGCCACTTCATTGGGTATCTTTGTCAATTTAAACGTGGGAGTGTCAGTCAGTGCCACTAGTAGCCATGGCGGTAAGTGTGGTACACTCTTTATGAGCCTGTTTGGCGTCACGTAGCACGTGAACTTATTACTAAGTGGCAGCTGACCAATAGTCTGCCATATACAACCTAGAGGCACCAAGTCTGCCAGTTCGAGGCCCTCGTTAATGAATAAGGGAAACAAGTGTATACTTAAGGGCTTGTTTTTCGTGTTTTGCACAATAATAATAAGATCTAACAGACGATAGTGCCAAGAAAGGTATAGGGGAAGTTATTCGGCCAATTGTAGTTTAAATGAGAAGAAACAAAACATGAAAAGGTAACTTGCCGTGGGCAGGATCAGAACGTGCGACCTTCGAGTAACGCGTTCGATCGATGCTTTACCATTGAGGTACCACGACAGCTATCCCCCAAGCCACTTTAATGGGTATCTATGTGAATTTAAACGTGAAGTGTCAGTCTGTGCTACTAGTAGCCATGGCGGCGAGTGTGGTACAATCTTTATGAGCCTGTTTGGCGTCACGTAGCACGGGAAGTTAATACTAAGAGGAAGCTGACCAACAGTCCCCCGTATACAACCCAGAAGCACCAAGTCTGCCAGTATGAGACCCTCGTTAATGAATAAGGAAAACAAGTGTATACTTAAGGGCTCGTTTTTCGTGTTTTACACAATAACGATGAGATATAAGAGACAATAATGCCAAGGAAGGTTTAGGAGAAGGTATTAGACCACTTGTAATGAAAATGAGGAGAAAGAAAAGTTGGTGAAAAGATAACTTGCCGTTGGCAGGATCAGAACCTGCGACCTTCGAGTAACGCGTTCGATGTTTTACCACTGAGCTATCATGACAGCTATACCCCCAGCCACTTCATTGAGTATCTATGTCAATTTCAACGTGAAGTGTCAGTCAGCGCCACTAGTAGCCATGGCGGCGAGTGTGGTACAATCTTTATGAGCCTTTTTGGTGTCACGGAGCACGTGAACTTATTACTAATTGGCAGCTGACCAATAGTCTCCCGTATATAACTTAGAGGCACCAAGTCTGCAAGTACGGGACCCTCATTAATGAATAAGGGAAACAAGTGTATACTTAAGGGCTCGTTTTTTGTGTTTTACACAATATAATTGGGATCTAACAGACAATAATGCCAAGAAAGGTGTGGGTGAAGTTATTAGGCCAATGGTAGTGTAGATGAGAACAAAGAAATGTGAGTTCAAAATAACTTGCCGTGGGCAGGATCCAAATCTGCATCCTTCGAATAACGCGTTCGATACTCTACCACTGAGTTACCACGCAGCTATCCCCCCAGCCAATTCATAGGTTACCTATGTCATTTTAAACGTGGGAGTGTCAAACAGCGCCACTAGTAGCAATGGCGGTAAATGTGGTACACACTTCATGAGGCTTTTTGGCGTCACATAGCACGTGAATTTATTATTAAGTGGCAGCTGACCAATAGTCCCCCGTATACGACCAAGAGGCACCAAGTCTGCTAGTACAAGACCCTCTTTAATGATTAAGGGAAACACGTGTATACTTAAGGGCTCATTGTTCGTGTTTTACACAATAAAAATGAGATCTAACAGACAATGATGCCAAGGAAGGTATAGGGAAGGTATTAGGCCAATTGTAAAGTGAATGAGAAGAAAGAAAAGTGGGTGAAAAGATAACTTACCGTGGGCAGGATCCGAACCTGCGACCTTCGATTAACGCGTTGGATGCTCTACCACTGAGCTACCACAATAGCTATCCCCCCAGCCACTTCATTGGGAATCTATGTCAATTTAAACGTGGGAGTGTCAGTCAGTGCCACTAGTAGCCATGGCGGTAAGCGTGGTCCACTCTTTATGAGCCTGTTTGCGTCACGTAGCACGTGAACTTATTACTAAGTGGCAGCTGACCAATAGATCCCCGTGTACAACCTAGAGGCAACAAGTCTGCCACTAAGAGACCCTCGTTAATGAATAAGGGAAACAAGTGTATACTTAAGGGCTCGGTTTTCGTGTTTTACACAATATTATTGAGATCTAACAGATAATAATGGCAAGGAAGGTATAGGGAAGCTCTTAGGACGCTTGTAAATGAGAAGAAAGAAAAGGTGAAAAGATAACTTGCAGTGGGCAGGATCTGAACCTGCGACCTTCGAGTAACTCGTTCTATGCTCTACCACTGAGCTACTATGACAGCCATCCCCCCAGCCACTTCATTGGGTATCTATGTCAATTTAAACTTGGGAGTGTCAGTCAGTGCCACTAGTAGCCAGGGCGGTAAGTGTGGTACACTCTTTATGAGCCTGTTTGGCGTCATGTAGCACGTGAACTTATTACTAAGTGGCAGCTGACCAATAGATCCCCGTATACAACCTAGAGGCACCAAGTCTGCTAGTACGGGAACCTCGTTAATGGATAAGGGAAACAAGTGTATACTTAAGGGCTCGTTTTTCGTGTTTTACACAATAATAATGAGATCTAACAGACAATAATGCCAAGGAAGGTATAGAGAAAGTTATTATGCCAATTGTAATGTAAATGAGAAGAAAAAAGTGTGTAAAAAGATAACTTTTCGTGGGCAGGATCCAAACCTGCGACCTTCGAATAACGCGTTCGATGCTCTACTGCTGAGCCACCACGATAGCTATCCCCTTAGCCACTTCATTGGCTATCTACTTCAATTTTACCGTGGGAGTGTCAGTCAGCGCCACTAGTAGCCATGGCGGTAAGTGTGGTACACTCTTTATGAGCCTGTTTGGCGTCACTTAGCACGTGAACCTATTACTAAGGGGCACCTGACCAATAGTCTCCCGTATACAACCTAGAGGCACCAAGTCTGCCTGTACGAGGCCCTCGTTAATGAATAAGGGAAAGAAGTGTATACTTAAGGGCTCGTTTTTCGTGTTTTAAACAATAGTAATGAGGTCTAACAGACAATATGCCAAGGAAGGTATAGGGGAAGTTATTAGGCCAATTGTAATGTACATTGAAGAAAGAAAAGTGGGTGAAAAGAAAAATTGCCGTGGGCAGGATCCGGATTTGCGACCTTCGAAAAACGCGTTGGATGCTCTACCACTGAGCTACTACAATAGCTATCCCCCCAGTCACATCATTGGGTATCTATGTCAATTTAAACGTGGGAGTGTCAGTCAGAGCCACTAGTAGCCATGGCGGCAAAGTGGTACACTCTTCATGAGCCTGTTTGGCGTCACGTAGCACGTGAACTTATTACTGAGTGGCAGCTGACCAATAGATCCCCGTATACAACCTAGAGGCACCAAGTCTGCCTGTAGGAGACCCTCGTTAATGAATAAGGGAAACAAGTGTATACTTAAGGGATCGTTTTGCTTGTATGAACACAATGTAAATGAGATCTAACAGACAATAGTGCCAAGGAAGGTATAGTGAAAGCTATTAGGTCAATTGTAATTTAAATGAACAGAAAGAAATGTGGGTGAAAAGATAACTTGCTGTGGGCAGGATCCGAACCAGCGACCTTCGAATAACGCGTTCAATGCTCTAACACTATGCTGCCATGATAGCTATCCCCCAAGCCATGTTATTGGGTATCTATGTCAATTTATACGTGGGAGTGTCAGTCAGCGTGACTAATAGCCTTGGCGGTGAGTGTGGTACACTCTTTATGAGCCTGTTTGGCGTCTCGTCACACGTGAACTTATTACTAAGAGTCAGCTGATCAATATTCCCCCTATACAACCTAGAGGCACCAAGTCTACCAGTACGAGACCCTCGTTAATGAATAAGGAAAGCAAGTGTATACAAAGGGCTCGTTTTTCGTGTTTTACACAAAAATAATGAGGTCTAACAGATAATAATGCCAAGGAAGGTATAGGGAAGCTCTTAGGCCAATTGTAATTTAAAGGAGAAGAAAGAAATGGTGAAAAGGTAACTTGCCGTGGGCAGTATCAGAACCTGCGACCTTCGAGTAACGCGTTCGATGCTTTACCACTGAGCTACCACGATAGCTATCCCCCAAGCCATGTTATTGGGTATCTATGTCAATTTAAACGTGGGAGTGTCAGTCAGCGCGACTAGTAGACATGGCGGCGAGAGTGGTACACTCTTTATGAGCCAGTTTGGCGTCACGTAGCACGTGAACTTATTACTAAGTCGCAGCTGACCAATAGCCCCCGTATACAACATAGAGGCACCAAGTCTGCGTATACGAGACCCTCGAAAATGAATAATGGAAACAACTGTATACTTTAGGGATCGTTTTTCGTGTTTTACACGCAAAAATGAGATCTAACAGACAATAATGCCAAGGAAGGTATAGGGGAAGTTATTAGGCCAAATGTAATGTAAATGAGAAGAAAGAAAAGTGGGTGAAAAAATAACTTGCCCTGGACAGGATCCGAACCTGCGACCTTCGAGTAACGCGTTCGATGCTCTACCACTGAGCCACCACGACAGCTATCTCTCCCAGCCACTTTATTGGGTATCTATGTCAATTTAAACGTGGGAGTGTCAGTAAGCGCCCCTAGTATCCGTGGCGGCAAGCGTGGTACACTCTTTATGGGCCGGTTTGGCGTCACGTAGCACGTGAACCTATTACTAAGTGGCAGCTGAAGAATAGTCCACCGTATAGAACCTAGATACACCAAGTCACTAGTACGATTCCCTCGTTAATGAATAAGGGAAACAAGTGTATACTTAAGCACTCCTTTTTCTGTTTTACACAATAGTAAGGAGATCTAACCAACAAAAATGCCGAAGAAGATATAGGGGAAGTTATTAGGCCAATGGTAATGTAAATGAGAAGAAAGAAAAGTGGGTGAAAGATAACTTGCAGTGGGCAGTATCCAAACCTGCGACCTTCGAGTAACGCGTTTGATGCTCTACCACTGAGCTACCATGACAGCTATCTTTCCCAGCCACTTTATTGGGTATCTATGTCAATTTAAACGTGGGAGTGCCAGTCAGCATCACTAGTAGCCATGGCGGCGAGTGTAGTACATGCTTTATGAGCCTGTTTGGCATCACGTAGCACGTGAATCTATTACTAAGAGGCAGCTGTCCAATAGTCCCCGTATACTACCTAGAGGCACCAAGTCTGCCAGTAGGAGATCCTCGTTAATCAATAAGGGAAACAAGTGTATACTTAAGGGCTCGTTTTTCGTGTTTTACACAATATTATTGAGATCTAACACACAATAATGCCAAGGAAGGTATAGGGGAAGTTATTAGGCCAATTGTAAAGTAAATGAGAAGAAAGAAAAGTGGGTGAAAAGATAACTTGCAGTGGGCAGTATCCGAACCTGCGACCTTCGAGTAACGCGTTCGATGCTCTACCACTGAGCTACCACGACAGCTATCTCTCCCAGCCACTTTATTGGGTATCTATGTCAATTTAAACGTGGGAGTGTCAGTCAGCGCCACAAGTATCCATGGCGGCGAGTGTGGTACACTTTTTATGAGCCTGTTTGGCGTCACGTAGCACGTTAACTCATTACTAAATGGCAGCTGACCGATAGTCCTCCGTATGCAACCTAGAGGCACCACGTCTGCCAGTACGAGACCCTCGTTTATGAATAAGGGAAACAAGTGCTTACTTCAGTGTTCGTTTTTCGTGTTTTACACAATATTAATGACATCATACAGCAATAATGTCATGGAAGGTATAGGGGAAGTTATCACGCCAATTGTAAAGTAAATGAGAAGAAGGAAAAGTGGGTGAAAAGATAACTTGCCCTGGCAGGATCCATACCTGTGACCTTCGAATAACGCGTTCAATGCTCTACCAAAGAGCTACCACGACCGCTATTCCCCCAGCAGCTTTATTGGTTATCTATGTCAACTTAAACGTGGGAGTGTCAGTCAGCGCCACTAGTAGTCATAGCGGCGAGTGTGGTACACTCTTTATTAGCCTGTTTGGCGTCACGTAGCACGTGAACTTAATACTAAGTGGCAGCTGACCAATATCCCCCCGTATACAACCTAGACGCACCAAGTCTGCCAGTACGAGATCCTCGTCAATCAATAAGGGAAACAAGTGTATACTTAAGGACTCGGTTTTCGTGTTTCACACACTAATAATGAGATGTAACAGAGAACATAGCCAAGGAAGGTCTAGGGGAAGTTATTAGGTGAATTTTAATGTAATAAGAAGACAGGAAATTGGGTGAAAAATAACTTGCCGGGGGCTGAGTCCAAATCTCCGACCTTCGAGTAGCACGTTCAATGCTCTACCACTGAGCTACCACGACAACTATCCCTCCCAGCCAATTTATTGGGTATCTATCTCAATTTAAACGTGGGAGTGTCAGTCAGCGCCACTAGTAGCCACTGCGGCGAGTGCGGTACACTCTTTATGAGCCTGTTTGACGTCACGTAGCACGTGAACTTATTACTTAGTGGCAGCTCACCAACAGTGTCCGTATACAACCTAGAGGCACAAAGTCTGCCAGTACGAGATCCTCGTTAATCAATAACGCAAACAAGTGTATACTGAAGGACTTGTTTTTCGTGTTTTACACACTAATAATGAGATCTAACTGACAATAATGCCAAGGAAGGTATAGAGGAAGTTATTAGGCGAATTGTAATGTAATGAGAAGAAAGAAAAGTGGGTGAAAACAACTTGCCGTGGGCTGGATCCGAACCTGCGACCTTCGAGTAACGCGTTCCATGCTCTACCACTGCGCTACCACGACAGCTATCTCTCCCAGCCACTTTATTGGGTATTTATGTCAATTTAAACGTGGGAGTGTCAGTCAGCGCCACAAGTATCCATGGCGGCGAGTGTGGTACACTTTTTATGAGCCTCTTTGGCGTCACGTAGCACGTGAACTTATTACTAAGTGGCAGCTGAAGAGTAGTCCACCGTATAGAACCTAGATACACCAAGTCTGCTAGTACGATTCCTTCGTTAATGAATAAGGGAAACGAGTGTATACTTTAGGGCTCCTTTTTGTGTTTTACACAATATTATTGAGATCTAACAGACAAAAATGCCAAGGAAGATACAGGGGAAGTTATTAGGCCAATTGTAATGTAATTGGGAAGAAAGAAAAGTGGTGAAACGATAACTTGCCTTGGGCAGGATCACACCTGCGACCTTCGAATAACGCGTTCAATGCTCTACCAAAGAGCTACCACGACAGCTATCCCTGCCGCCACTTTATTGGGTATCCATGTTAACTTAAACGTGGGAGTGTCAGTCAGCATCACTAGTAGCCATGGCGGCGAGTGTAGTACACTCTTTATGAGCCTGTTTGGCATCACGTAGCACGTGAACTTATTACTAAGGGCAGCTGTCCAATAGTCCCCCGTATACAACCTAGAGGCACCAAGTCTGCCAGTAGGAGATCCTCTTTAATCAATAAGGGAAACAAGTGTATACTTAAGGGCACGTTTTTCGTGTTTTACGCAATATTATTGAGATCTAACAGACAATAATGCCAAGGAAGGTATAGGGAAAGTTATTAGGCGAATTGTAATGTAATAGGAAGAAAGAAAAGTTGGTAAAAAGATAACTTACCGTAGGCAGGATCCGAACGTGCAACCTTCGAATAACGCGTTCGATGCGCTACCACTGATCTACCATGACAGCTACCCCTCACAGCCACTTTATTGGGTATCTTATGTTATATTTAAACGTGGGAGTGTCAGTCAGCGCACTAGTAGCCACTGCGGCGAGTGTGGTACATCTTTTATGAGCCTGTTTGGCGTCACGTAGCACGTGAACTATTACTAAGTGGCAGCTAAGGCCATAGTCCACCGTATACAACCTAGATACACCAAGTCTGCCAGTAGGAGATCCTCGTTAATGCATAAGGGAAACAAGTGTATACTTCAGGTCTCGTTTTTCGTTTTTTACACAATATTAATGACATCTTACAGACAATAATGCCATGGAAGGTACAGGGGAAGTTATCAGGCCAATTGTAAAGTCAATGAGAAGAAAGAAAAGTGGGTGAAAAGATAACTTGCCGTCGGCAGGATCCAACCTGTGACCTTCGAATAACGCGTTCAATGCTCTACCAAAGAGCTACCACGACAGCTATCCCCGCCGCCACTTTATCGGGTATCCATGTCAACTTAAACGTGGGAGTGTCAGTCAGCATCACTAGTAGCCATGGCGGCGAGTGTAGTACATGCTTTATGAGCCTGTTTGGCATCACGTAGCACATGAACTTATTACTAAGGGGCAGCTGTCCAATAGTCCCCCGTATACAACCTAGAGGCACCAAGTCTGCCAGTAGGAGATCCTCGTTAATCAATAAGGAAAACAAGTGTATACTTAAGGGCTCGTTTTTCGTGTTTTACACAATATTATTGAGATCTAACAGACAATAATGCCAAGGAAGGTATAGGGGAAGGTATTAGGTCAATTTTATTGTAAATGAGAAGAAAGTAAAGTGGGTGAAAAGATAACTTACCGTGGGCAGGATCCAAATCTGCGACCTTCGAATAACGCGATCGATGCTCTACCACTGATCTACCATTACAGCTACCCCTCACAGCCACTTTATTGGGTATCTATCTCAATATAAACGTGGGAGTGCCAGTCAGCGCCACTGTAGCCATGACGGTGAGTGTGGTACACTCTTTATGAGGCTGTTTGGTGGCAGATAGCACGTGAACTTATTACTAAGTGGCAGCTGACCAATAGTCCCCCGTAAACAAGCTAGAGGCAACAGGTCTGCCAGTAGGACATCCTCGTAAATCAATAGGGGAAACAAGTGTATACTTAAGGGCTCGTTTTTTGTGTTTTAAGCAATATTATTGAGATCTAACAGACAATATAGTCAAGGAACGTATAGGGGAAGTTATTAGGTCAATGTTATTGTAAATGAGAAGAAAGAAAAGTGGGTGAAAAGATAACTTACCCTAGGCAGGATCCAAACCTGCAACCTTCTAATAACGCGTTCGATGCTCTACCACTGATCTACCATGACAGCTACCTCTCATAGCCACTTTATTGGGTATCTATGTCAATTTAAACGTGGGAGTGTCAGTCAGCGCCACTAGTAGCCACTGCGGCGAGTGTGGTACACTCTTTATGAGCCCTGTTTGGCGTCACGTAGCACGTGAACTTATTACTAAGTGGCAGCTGACCAATAGTCCTCCGGATACAACCTTGAAGGCACCAAGTCGCCATGCACGAGATCCTCGTTAATGAATAAGGAAACAAGTGTATACTAAGGGCTCGTTTTTCGTGTTTTACACATAATAATGAGATCTAACAGACAATAATGCCAAGAAGGTATAGGGAGTTATTAGGCCGAATGTAATGTAATAAGAGAAGAATAAGTGGGCGTGAAAAGATAACTTGCAGTGGGCAGGATCCGAACCTGCGACCTTCGAATAACGCGTTCGATGCTCCTACCACTGAGCTACCACGACAGCTATCCCTCCAGCCACTTTATTGGGATCTATGTCAATTTAAACGTGGGAGTGTCAGTCAGTGCCCACTAGTAGCCACTGCGGCGAGTGTGGTACAGCTCTTTATGAGCCTGTTTGACGTCACGTAGCACGTGAACTATTACTAAGTGGCAGCTGACCAATAGTCCCCCCGTATACAACCTAGAGGCAACAGGTCCATTAGTACGAGACCCTCGTTAATGAATAAGGGAAACAAGTGTATACTTAAGGGCTCTTTTTCGTGTTTTACACACTAATAATGAGATCTAACAGACAATATTGCCAAGGAAGGTATAGGGAAGTTATTAGGCCGAATTGTAATGTAATTGAGAAGAAAGAAAAGTTGGTGAAAAAGATAACTTCCCGTTGGGCAGGATCCAAACCTACGACCTTCGAGTAACGCGTTCGATGCGCTACCACTCAGCTACCCAGACAGCTATCTCCAGCCACTTTATTGGGTATCTACGTCCAATTTAAACGTGGGAGTGTCAGTCAGCGCCACTAGTAGCCGTGGCGGCAAGTGTGGTACACTCTTTATGAGCCGGTTTGGCGTCACGTAGCACGTGAAACTTATTACTAAGTGGCAGCTGACCAACAGTGTCCGTATACAACTAGAGGCACAAAGTCTGCCAGTACGAGATCCTCGTTAATCAATAAGGGAAACAAGTGTATACTTAGGACTCGTTTTTCGTGTTTTACACACTAATAATGAGATCTAACAGACAATATAGCCAAGCAAGGTCTAGGGGAAGTTAATAGGTGAAGTGTAATGTAATAAGAAGAAAGAAAAGTGGTTGAAAAATAACTTGCCGTGAGCTGGGTCTGAATCTCCGACCTTCGAGTAGCACGTTCGATGCTCTACCACTGAGCTACCACGACAACTATCCCTCCCAGCCACTTTATTGGGTATCTATCTCAATTTAAACGTGGGAGTGTCAGTCAGCGCCACTAGTAGCCACTGCGGCGAGTGTAGTACACTCTTTATGAGCCTGTTTGACGTCACGTAGCACGTGATCTTATTACTAAGTGGCAGCTCACCAACAGTGTCCGTATACAACCTAGAGGCACAAAGTCTGCCAGTACGAGATCCTCGTTAATCATTAGGGGAAAAAAGTGTATACTTAAGGACTCGTTTTTCGTGTTTTACACACAAATAATGAGATCTAACTGACAATACTGCCAAGAAAGGTATAGAGGAAGTTATTAGGCGAATTGTAATGTAATAAGAAGAAGGAAAAGTGGGTGAAAAATAACTTGCCGTGGGCTGGATCCGAACCTCCGACCTTCAAGTAGCACGTTCGATGCTCTACCACTGAGCTACCACGACAGCTATCCCTCCCAGCCACATTATTGGGTATCTATCTCAATTTAAACGTGGGAGTGTCAGTCAGCGCCACTAGTAGCCATTTCGGCGAGTGTGGTACACTCTTTATGAGCCTGTTTGACGTCACGTAGCACGTGAACTTATTACTAAGTGGCAGCTCACCAACAGTGTCCGTATACAACCAAAAGGCACAAAGTCTGCCAGTACGAGATCCTCGTTAATCAATAAGGGAAACAAGTGTATACTTAAGGACTCGTTTTTCGTGTTTTACACACTAATAATGAGATCTAACTGACAATAATGCCAAGGAAGGTATAGAGGAAGTTATTAGGCGAATTGTAACGTAATAGAAGAAAGGAAAGATGGGTGAAAAGATAACTTAGCCTGGGCAGGACTTCACACCTGCGACCTTCGATAACGCGAATCGATGCTCTACCACTGAGTCTATCCAGGACAGCTATCCCCCTCAAGCCACTTGATGGGTATCTATGTCAATTATATACGTGAGGAGTGTCAGTCAGCGCCACTAGTAGCCATGGCGGCGAGTGTTAGTACCCTCTTTAGGAGCCTGCTTTGGCGTCAGGTACGCACGTTATCTATTACTAAAGTGGCAGCTGACCAATAGTTCCACCGTACACAACCTAGAGAGCAACACGGTCTGCTAGTACGACATTCCTCGTTAAGATCAAAGGTGAAACGAGTGTATACTTCAGGGTCGTTTTTTGCTGCTATTAGGCCAATAATTAGAGCATCTTAACAGACAATAATACCAATGGAAGGTACAGAGGGAAGTTATCAGGTCCAATTTTATGTAAATGAGAAGAAAGAAAAGTGGGTGTAAAAGATAACTGCCGTCGGCAGGATCCAAACCTGTGACCTTCGAATAACGCGTTCAATGCTCTACCAAGAGCTACCACGACAGCTATCCCCGCCGCCACTTTATCGGGTATCCATGTCAACTTAAACGTGGGAGTGTCAGTCTGCATCACTAGTAGCCATGGCGGCGAGTGTAGTACATGCTTTATGAGCCTGTTTGGCATCACGTAGCACATGAACTTATTACTAAGGGGCAGCTGTCCAATAGTCCCCCGTATACAACCTAGAGGCACCAAGTCTGCCAGTAGGAGATCCTCGTTAATCAATAAGGAAAACAAGTGTATACTTAAGGGCTCGTTTTTCGTGTTTTACACAATATTATTGAGATCTAACAGACAATAATGCCAAGGAAGGTATAGGGGAAGGTATTAGGTCAATTTTATTGTAAATGAGAAGAAAGTAAAGTGGGTGAAAAGATAACTTGCCTTGGGCAGGACCAAACCTGCGACCTTCGAATAACGCGTTCGATGCTCTACCACTGAGCTACCACTACAGCTATCCCCCAGCCACTTTGTTGGGTATCCATGTCAACTTAAACGTGGGAGTGTCAGTCAGCATCAGTAGTAGCCATGGCGGCGAGTGTAGTACATGCTTTATGAGCCTGTTTGGCATCACGTAGCACGTGAACTTATTACTGGGGGCAGCTGACCAATAGTCCCCCGTATACAACATATAGGCACCAAGTCTGCGAGTACGAGACCCTCGTTAATGAAAAGGGAAACAAGTGTATACTTAAGGACTCGTTTTTCGTGTTTTACACACTAATAATAAGATCTAAAAGACAATATTACCAAGGAAGGTATAGGGAAAGTTATTAAGCCAATTGTAATGTAAATGAGAAGAAAGTAAAGTGGGTGAAAAGATAATTTGCTGTGGGCAGGATTCGAACCTGCGACTTTCGAATAACGCGTTCGATGCTCTACCACTGAGCTATCACGACAGCTATCCCCCCAGCCACTTTATAGGGGATCTATGTCAATTTAAACGTGGGACTGTCAGTCAGCGCCACTAGTAGCCATGGCGGCGAGTGTGGTACACTTTTTATGAGCCTGTTTGGCGTCACGTAGCACGTGAACTTATTACTAAGTGGCAGCTGAAGAATAGTCCACCGTACAGAACCTAGATACACCAAGTCTGCTAGTACGATTCCCTCGTTAATGAATAAGGGAAACAAGTGTATACTTCAGGGTTCGTTTTTCGTATTTTACACAATATTAATGACATCTTACAGACAATAATGCCATGGAAGGTACAGGGGAAGTTATCAGGCCAATTGTAAAGTAAATGAGAAGAAAGAAAAGTGGGTGAAAAGATAACTTGCCGTCGGCAGGATCCAAACCTGTGACCTTCGAATAACGCGTTCAATGCTCTACCAAAGAGCTACCACGACAGCTATCCCCGCCGCCACTTTATTGGGTATCTATGTCACCTTAAACGAGGGAGTGTAAGTCAGCGTCACAAGTAGCCGTGGCGGCGAGTGTGGTACACTCTTTATGAGCCTGTTTGGCATCACGTAGCACGTGAACTATTGCTATGTCGTAGCTGACCAATAGTTCCCCGTATACAACATAGAGGCACCAAGTCTGCGTATCCGAGACCCTCGTTAATGAATAAGGGAAACAAGTGTATACTTAAGGGCTCGTTTTCGGGTTTAACACACTAATAATGAGATATAACCGACAATATTACCAAGAAAGTTATTGGGGAAGTTATTAGGTCAATTTTATTGTAAATGAGAAGAAAGAAAAGTAGGTGAAAAGATAACTTGCCCTGGGCAGGATCTAAACCTGCGACTTTCGAGTAAAGCGTTCGATGCTCTAACACTGAGCTACCACGACAGCTATACCCCCAGCCACTTTATTGGGTATCTATGTCAATTTACACGTGGGAGTGTCAGTCAGCGCGACTAGTAGCCATGGCGGTTAGTGTGGTACACTCTTTATGAGCCTGTTGGGCGTCATGTAGCGCGTGAAATTATTACTAATCGCAGCTGACCAATCCTCTCCGTTACAACATTGAGGCACCAAGTCTGCGAGTACGAGACCCTCGTTATGAATAAGGGAACAAATGTATACTTAAGGCTCGTTTTTCGTGCTTTACCAATAATAATGAGATCTAACAGATAATAATGCCAAGGAAGGTATAGGGGACGTTATTAGGCCAATTGTAATTTAAATGATAAGAAAGAAAAGTGGGGGAAAAGATAACTTGCCTTGGACAGGATCCGAACCTGCGACCCTCGAGTAACGCGTTCAATGCTCTACCACTGAGCTACCACGACAGCTATCTCCTTAGCCATTTTATTGGGTATCTACGTCAATTTAAACGTGGGAGTGTCAGTAAGCGCCACTAGTATCCGTGGCGGCAAGTGTGGTACACCCTTTATGAGCCGGTTTGGCGCCATGTAACACGTTATCCTATTACTAAATGGCAGCTGACCGATAGTCCTCCGTATGCAACCTAGAGGCACCACGTCTGCCAGTACGAGACCCTCGTTTTTGAATAAGGTAAACAAGTGTATACTTCAGGGTTCGTTTTTCGTGTTTCACACAATATTAATGACATCTTACAGACAATAATGCTATGGAAGGTATAGGGGAAGTTATCACGCCAATTGTAAAGTAAATGAGAAGAAAGAAAAGTGGGTGAAAACATAACTTGCCCTGGGCAGGATCCAAACCTGCGACCCTCGAGTAACGCGTTCAATGCTCTACCACTGAGCTACCACGACAGCTATCCGTTTAGCCGATTTATTGGGTATCTACGTCATTTTAAACGTCGGAGTGTCAGTAAGCGCCACTAGTATCCGTGGCGGCAAGTGTGGTACACTCTTTATGAGCCGGTTTGGCGTCACGTAGCACGTTAACCTATTACTAAATGGCAGCTGACCGATAGTCCTCCGTATGCAACCTAGAGGCACCACGTCTGCCAGTACGAGACCCTCGTTTATGAATAAGGGAAACAAGTGTATTCTTCAGATTTCGTTTTTCGTGTTTTACACAATATTAATAAAATTTTACAGACAATAATGCCATGGAAGGTATAGGGGAAGTTATCACGCCTATTGTAATGTAAATAAGAAGAAAGAAAAGTGGGTGAAAAGATAACTTGCCCTGGGCAGGATCCAAACCTGCAACCTTCGAATAACGCGTTCGAAGCTCTACCACTGAGCTACCACGACAGCTATCCCTCCCAGCCACTTAATGGGTATCTATGTCAATATAAACGTGGGAGTGTCAGTCAGCGCCACAAGTAGCCATGGCGGCGAGTGTAGTACACTCTTATGAGCCTGTTTGGCGTCAGGTACCACGTGAACTTATTACTAAGTGGCAGCTGACCAATAGCCCCCCGTATACAACATATAGGCACCAAGTCTGCGAGTACGAGACCTTCGTTAATGAAAAGGGAAACATGTGTATACTTAAGGGCTCCTTTTTCGTGTTTTACCCACCAACAATGAGATCTAACCGACAATAATACCAAGGAAGTTATTGGGGAAGCTATTAGACCAAATTTAATTTAAATGAGAAGAAAGAGACGTCGGTGAAAAGATACCTTGCCGTGGGCAGGATCCAAGCCTGCGTCCTTAGAGTAACGCGTTCGATGCACTACCACTGAGCTAACACGACAGCTATCCCCCTAGCCACATTATTGGGTATCTATGTCAATTTAAACGTGGGAGTGTCAGTTAGCGCCACTAGTAGCCAGGGCGGTGAGTGTGGTACACTTTTTATGAGCCTATTTGGCGTCAATTAGCACGTGAACTTACTACTAAATGGCAGCTGACCAATATTCCTCCGTATACATCTTAAAGGCACCACGTCTGCCAGTACGAGACCCTCGGTAAAGAATAAAGGAAACGAGTGTATACTTAAGGGCTCGTTGTTCGTGTTTTACACACTAATAATGAGATCTAACAGACAGTAATGCCAAGGAAGGTATAGGGGATGTTATTAGGCCAATTGTAATGTAAATAAGAAAAATAAAAGTGGGCGAAAACATAACCTTCCGTGGGCAGGATTCAAACCTGTGCCCTTCGAATAATGCGTTCGATGCTCTACCACTAAGCTACCACGACAGCTATCCCCTCAGCCACTTTATTGGGTATGTATGTCAACTTAAACGTGGGAGTGGCAGTCAGTGCCACTAGTAGCCATGGCGGTGAGTGTGGTACAGTCTTTATAAGCCTGTTTGGCGTCATGTAGCACGTGAACTTATTACTAAGTGGCAGCTGACCAATAGTCCCCCGTATACAACCTAGAGGCAACAGGTCCATTAGTACGAGACCCTCGTTAATGAATAAGGGAAACAAGTGTATACTTAAGGGCTCTTTTTCCGTGTTTTACACACTAATAATGAGATCTAACAGACAATATTGCCAAGGAAGGTATAGGGGAAGTTATTAGGCCAATTGTAATGTAAATGAGAAGAAAGAAAAGTGGGTGAAAAGATAACTTCCCTTGGGCAGGATCCAAACCTACGACCTTCGAGTAACGCGTTCGATGCTCTACCACTCAGCTACCACGACAGCTATCTCCCAGCCACTTTATTGGGTATCTACGTCAATTTAAACGTGGGAGTGTCAGTCAGCGCCACTAGTAGCCGTGGCGGCAAGTGTGGTACACTCTTTATGAGCCTGTTTGGCGTCACGTAGCACGTGAACTTATTACTAAGTGGCAGCTGACCAACAGTGTCCGTATACAACCTAGAGGCACCAAGTCTGCGAGTACGAGACCCTCATTAATGAATAAGGGAAAGAAGTGTTTACTTGAGGCCTCGTTTTTTGTGTTTTACACACAAATATAGAGATCTAAATGATAATAATGCCAAGGAAGGTTTAGGGAAAGTTATTAGGCCGATTGTAATGTAAATAAAAAGAAAGAAACGTGCGAGAAAAGATAACTAGCCGTGGGTAGGATCTAAACCTGCGACTTTCGAGCAAAGCGTTCGATGCTCTAACACTGAGCTACCACGACAGCTATCCCCCAGCCACTCCATAGGGAATCTATGTCAATTTTCGTGGGATTGTCAGTCGGCGCCACTAGTAGCCATGGCGGCGAGTGTCGTACACTCTTTATGAGCCTGTTTGGCGTCACGTAGCACGTGAACTTATTAATGTGGCAGCTGACCAATAGTCCCCCGCATACAACCCAGAGGCACGAAGTCTGGGAGTACGAGACCCTCGTTAATGAATAAGGGAAACAAGTGTATACTTAAGGGGTTCGTTTTTTGTGTTTTACACACTAATATTGATATCTAACAGACAATAATGCCAAGGAAGGTATAGGGGAAGTTATTAGGCCAATTGTAACGTAAATGAGAAAAAGAGACGTGGGGGAAAAGACAACTGGCCGTGGGTAGGATCTAAACCTGCGACTTTCGAATAAAGCGTTCGATGCTCTACCACTGAGCTACCACTACAGCTATCCCCCAGCCACTTTATTGGGTATCCATGTAAACTTAAACGTGGGAGTGTCAGTCAGCGTCAGTAGTAGCCATGGCGGCGAGTGTAGTACATGCTTTATGAGCCTGTTTGGCATCACCTAGCACGTGAACTTATTACTGGGGGCAGCTGACCAATAGTCCCCGTATAAAACATATAGGCACCAAGTCTGTGAGTACGAGACCCTCGTTAATGAAAAGGGAAACAAGTGTATGCTTAAGGACTGGTTTTTCGTGTTTTACACACTAATAATAAGATCTAACCGACAATATTGCCAAGGAAGGTATAGGGAAAGTTATTAAACCAATTGTAATGTAAATGAGAAGAAAGTAAAGTGGGTGAAAAGATAATTTGCTGTGGGCAGGATTCGAACCTGCGACTTTCGAATAACGCGTTCGATGCTCTACCACTGAGCTATCAGGACAGCTATCCCCCCAGCCACTTTATTGGGTATCTATGTCAATATATACGTGGGAGTGTCAGTCAGCGCCACTAGTAGCAATGGCGGCGAGTGTAGTACACTCTTTAGGAGCCTGTTTGGCGTCAGGTACGACGTTATCTTATTACTAAGTGGCAGCTGACCAATAGTCTCCCGTAAACAACCTAGAGGCAACAGGTCTGCCAGTACGACATCCTCGTAAATCAATAGGTGAAACGAGTGTATACTTAAGGGCTCGTTTTTTGTGCTCTAGGCAATATTATTGAGATCTAACAGAAAATAATACCAAGGAAGGTAAAGAGGAAGTTATTAGGTCAATTTTATTGTAAATGAGAAGAAAGAAAAGTGGGTGTAAAGATAACTTACCGTAGGCAGGATCCGAACCTGCAACCTTCGAGTAACGCGCTCGATGCTCTACCACTGATCTACCATGACAGCTACCCCTCACAGCCACTTTATTGGGTATCTATGTCAATTTAAACGTGGGAGTGTCAGTCAGCGCCACTGGTAGCCATGGCGGCGAGTAGTTTACACTCTTTATGAGCCTGTTTGGCGTCACGTAGCACGTGAACTTATTGCTATGTCGTAGCTGACCAATAGTTCCCCGTATACAACATAGAGGCACCAAGTCTGCGTATCCGAGACCCTCGTTAATGAATAAGGGAAACAAGTGTATACTTAAGGGCTCGTTTTTCGGGTTTAACACACTAATAATGAGATATAACCGACAATATTACCAAGAAAGTTATTGGGGAAGTTATTAGGTCAATTTTATTGTAAATGAGAAGAAAGAAAAGTAGGTGAAAAGATAACTTGCCCTGGGCAGGATCTAAACCTGCGACTTTCGAGTAAAGCGTTCGATGCTCTAACACTGAGCTACCACGACAGCTATCCCCCCAGCCACTTTATTGGGTATCTATGTCAATTTACACGTGGGAGTGTCAGTCAGCGCGACTAGTAGCCATGGCGGTTAGTGTGGTACACTCTTTATGAGCCTGTTGGGCGTCATGTAGCGCGTGAAATTATTACTAAAAGGCAGCTTATGAATCGTCCCACGTATACAACCTAGAGGCACCAAGTCTGCGAGTACGAGACCCTCGTTAATGAATAAGGGAAACAAATGTATACTTAAGGGCTCGTTTTTCGTGCTTTACACAATAATAATGAGATCTAACAGATAATAATGCCAAGGAAGATATAGGGGACGTTATTAGGCCAATTGTAATTTAAATGATAAGAAAGAAAAGTGGGGGAAAAGATAACTTGCCGTGTGCAGGATCTGAACCTGCGACCTTCGAATAACGCGTTCGATGCTCTACCATTGAGCTTCCACGACAGCTATCCCCCCAGCCACTTCATTGGATATCTATGTCAATTTAAATGTGGCTGTGTCAGTCAGTGCCACTAGTAGCCATGGCGGCGAGTGTGGTACAGGCTTTATGAGCCTATATATATATATATATATAATATATATATATATATATATATGTATATATATATTAAGATATATATATATATATATATATATGTGTGTGTGTGTGTGTGTGTGTGTGTGTGTGTGTGTGTGTGTGTGACGCTATGATGAATGGGAGACGTGGCCTAGTTCATACGCCATGTTTGTTTCGGTCTGACTTCTTCATTCTCGGCTTCTATCTACCATCACTTGATACGTCACACGATTCCCCCTCCCCCCGAAAGATGGCACCGTTTATAACCTACGAAAAATTGAAGAAGCCAATAAACAGACAATGTCCAAACTCACAGTATCATGTCCCGACAGAGTTTCACAGACTCTTTAAATCTTCAATCCCGAGGGAGTAGTCCGGTGAACTCTATAACAACTCTGGTGGGCGAGGCTGACTGTTGCGTTCCGCACAGAGCGGGATACACGTACTGCTAGAACTCTTGTTCGGGCTGACCAATGTTGGAACGCCTTGTTGCATCGGCAGCTCGGATGTCGTCGGGGTTGTATTTTTCGTCGCAAATGGTGCAATTCCGGGGCTTGTTGCTTTCGTGCTTTTTGACAGAATGTTATGAAGTGCCTGAGTGCTTGCGGTGTGCAAGCAGTGCTTTTGCGTCTTTCTCAGCGTTTTTTGTGGTGGTTCAGTCGGTGCAATAGCACGTGCAGGGAGTGTTTCTGGTGACTTTTCTTTGTGCGAATGTGCCTGACATCTTTAATTGGTTTTTGGTTTAGAGATCGTATTTTCCGATGTTCTTTTATTGGTGAGTGCGCTTCCGTTGAATTTCGCGTTCGTCGATGCCCTCGTTGCAGTTTCTCTCGTTGTAGCATGGGTTTATGAACTTGGCTTTGCTTGCTTTGCTCAGGCTGCTCAAAAGAAGACTGTAGTGGCGCCCCTTCCGGAATGGGACATACATTTCCTTCGGTGTTTGACGTGTCCTGTCGACAGCTGATGCTTGGTTAATTGGTGTCTTGCTTGTCGGGCATAGTTGGTAATGCATCATCATTGCTAGCAGGCTCTTCCGATGCTTCGGTGACGTGGTTCATTACGCACGCTTCCGAAAGACAACTGTGTACGTGGTTTGATGTATCATGTAGTTCTGAATTTGTTCGATGCATGAATTGGTGAGTTCTGCATGTGGGCACCACAGGTGACATGGCATTACTAGGTTTGAACTGCAGATTTTGGCAATTCTGCGGTGCCGTTAAAATGACAGGTAGCTCTTCAGGGACTTCTTTTTCGCTGTTCACTGCGAGTGGTCCTTGCTCCTGGTAGCGTGCGACGTTCGATGCATCAGAGCGTTCCGTTTTGTTTGGACTGTCGAGGGTGTGTGCACCGGACGGTGATGCATGAGCCCGTGCGAAAGGAGCATGGCTCGACTGGGTATTTTCTCGGTGTGTGAACTTGTCAATCGTGAACATGGTTTCCTTATGAGGCAAGCGGTGAGCGTCAGGAGCGCTTAATGATCCGCGTGATTGAAAACCACGTGGTGGACCGCGTATGCGAGACGAAGAATTATGAGCATCAGGTCGGTGGGCAACGCCTCGAGTCATAGGCTGGAGTGAGAACTTTCGAAATACCGGCTTTCGTGCAGAAGGGAGGCGTGCTTGATGGTTAGGTTTTTCCCAACACACGCATGGTCTTCCCAAAGTAAATTCATGTGCCACTTCGTCTTGAGGCACTTGTCGATTCGCGCTGGACTTTCGAATGCTTTAGGACTGCTTAGGAAATTGACGATAGTGTGCAGTTGTCTCTAGATGGTTGGCAATGAGTAAGTCTTGGTCATAGTCTTTAAAACGAATAATCATCTCCTCTTTGATTTTTTTCCATGACTCGATGTTCTCGAATGTGTGAATTAGGTAAAATTTAAATGCCTCACCGGTGACGTAGTCGCTGAAGTTCGTAACCATCTCCCGTTCCGACCAAGTTGCAGCGGCAGCGTGGAGCTCGAAAAGGTTGAACCAGTCCTGTACGGGTCCGTCGTCCGCTGATCCGGTGTACTTGGGGATGTCAAGGCCGTCTGATTGTGCTGTCATGATGCTGGTCTTGGTGTGGAGTTGGGATGTTAGTTTTATGGTCCACGTTCGGTCACTGAGTCTTGCTGAGACGTTCGAAGATGGTGACCGTTTGATGAAGTGGCCGCCAGGTCTTCATCCTGTCGACTCGTGTGACGCTATGATGAATGGGAGACGTGGCCTGGCTCATACGCCATGTTTGTTTCGTTCTGACTTCTTCCTTCTCGGCTTCTATCTGCCATCACTTCATACGTCACATGTATATATATATATATAATATATATATATATATATATATATATATATATATTGTCACGGGGTCGTGACGTGGCCAAAGACAGAAAACTTCGTGTCGGGATTTAACTGTTATTTGGGCGAACCTGTGCCCGGTAAAGGGAAAGTCTAATTACAGCAGCAGTCTTGCACAGATAGCAGTCTCAGACTGATAGCGGCGAACGCAGCGTCGGCCTTCGATCAACAACTGACAAGTGGCGAAGCGCGTCGGCATTTATACCCTTGCCGTCGAATGTTCTAGCGTTATCGCTGGCGGTGGCGTAGGTTCCAGAACGATCTGTACCGTTCGCACAGTGGGCGTGATCTTATCCAAATGATCTACTACAGTCCGGAACCTTCTCGAAACCTGCAGGCGCGGTTTTGCGCCGAGAATCGTGTGTTGTTTCGGAACGATAACAAGAACTTGTGAAATGGAACGTGGCAATATATATATATATATATATATATATATATATATATATATATATATATATTTATATATATATATATATATATATAAGTGTGTAAGAATAAGTGTATGTACTCATGGCCAGGAAAAGGTGATACTATCATACGTCATCACATTTGTATGGCGCAAATATTCGCAGCGAAGCATATAAATATATATATATATATATATATATATATATATATATATATATATATATATATATATATATATATATATATATATATATATATTTAGGATAGCTTACAGACGATGCGTTGTCGTAAACGCCAATTTCTCACGTGTTCTAAGAAGAGATTTTATTGATTATTATGCAGGTTTTTGCTTGCCAAGCCCACAATATGGTAAATGAGAAACGCCAGGTGGAGGGCTCCAAAAATCTAGACCGCTTAGGGTTGTTTAACGTACACTCAAATCTGAGCACACAGACCTACAGCAATTTCGCCTCCATCGAAAATGCAGGCGGCGCAGCCTGGATTTGATCCCGCGACCTGCGGTTGAGAAGCCGAGTACTTCAGCCAGTGGACCATCTCGGCGGAGCACTTTCAAAATAGGGTGCACGTAATCGTACAGAAACTACAGCACATATACGTGAATACATATTGTGTACTTACGGTTACAGCGGTCATAAACTGGAATAAAAAAATGATGAATTTAGTGTTTGTTGCTCTAAACAGTTGGAAAGAAAACTATATCAAAAGGCAATTTTTGTAAAAGTACTTCATCACAGTAAAAAGGAAAAGAGAGAATATTTACTGTTAGCGTATGAAATATTGTTACGTGACTTCGGTTGACTGAAAAGGGCATAGTGGGACATACCCAAGAAAGGTGCCTCAGACTGACAGTGAAAAAGTGGAGGTGGTCGGTGAGCTGCGTTGTGGCTGCAAACTGACTACTGTTATTTTCCACGTAACATTTTGGTGGAGGTGCTGGGTGCTCTTTTGACAACGGAGCTACGCAGTGGACGCCTCCTTGAATCTGCTATCATGGCTCCGGATAAGGATACGGCTTCGCCACCTACCTCGCAACGACAGCAACCCGGTACGTCGCCCTAACGCAACCCCATGATCCCGGTACGTTTACTGGAGAGGACATGCGAATGTGGACAAGTGGCTGTGTATGTATGAGCACGTCAGAGAGCAATATGGCTGAGACCCAACCGGTATGCTTGCGAATGTCATTTCTAGTTTGACAAGACCCCTCGCATCCGGTTTGAGACTCATGAACACGAAATCACAAGCTGGGAAATGTTTAAACAACAGCTTCGCGACTTCTTTGGCAACCCGTATGGTCAACAGCTTGATGCCCGAAAGCAATTGACCATACGTACACAGACGTCCACTGAGCCCTACTTGCCCTAAATTCAATACATCTTAGCGTTCTGTCAAAGGGCCGATCCCAACATGACTGAGGCCGACAATATTTCGCACGTTTTAAACGGAATTGCTGACGATGCGTTCAGACTCCTTGTATTTACGAAAGTTACTACCATCGACGCCATGATCAAAGAGTGCCGCCGTCTCGAGCAGGCGAAGAGTCGACGCATTTTGCAGCAGTTCCAGTGCCTACCTAACACCGCGGCAACGTCGTCTTGCGAAGCCACTACTTGCCATCCATCTACAATCGAAGACGTGACGCGCATCGTCCGACGTGAACTCGAGGCCGCTTACCCGGCCGCCAACAAACCGACGTTGCCCGACGCCTCAACGCCAGCTGTCTCCTTGATCCAGGGGTTCCTCCGTATACAATTCGCTAACCTGAGTATCCTGTCCACTGCACCCAACCTGGATAATACCGGTTCCTCGATAGCTTCGGTGGACATGAAACGTTGCCGTCCGTACTCTATTCGAACCAGAAACCCGTCTGAATGGCAAACAGCTGATGATAAGCCAATCTGCTTCCGCTGTGGTCGCGCGGGACAGATCGTTCTTTGCTGCTGCAGCCAGTGGCCATCTATGCCTTCTGGCTCGTACCCCGCTTACACAAACTTATTCCGTCCACCAAACCACCGTTATCTGACCCGCACTGAGTCTACAGCATTTACTGCCCCTGAGGACTACGGCCACCCTGTCCCGTCATCGCCTCCGCCCCAAAGCCGCCCTTCTCGTTCGAATAGGCGTCGCCGCTCACCCTCGCCATCGTTTAACCGCCGCAACCTAGCTGCCCTGTCGACCTTACCCAAAAATCCTCTGTTGCCCCTACGTTCTAACCAGAACACCCTTGAAGTATATGTTGATGGCACACCTGTTGAAGCTTTGATTGATACGGGCAATCACGCCTCTAATATGAGTTCACGTTTTCGTCGTCTCATGAAGAAGGTCCTCACGCCCCCCTTGACCAGTGTCGTCCAAGTTGCAGATGGCGCAACAGTCCCTGTCGTCGGTATGTGAACAGCTCTACTTACCGTAGCCGGTCATCAAGTGGTCGTCTTTTTTACCGTGCTTGCAACATGTCCCCACGACCTCATACTAGGCCTCAATTTTCTTGCCACATATTCTGCTCTGATTGATTTGCTCCACTGGTGTTTTCCGCCTTGAACTGCCGCAAATCAGTGACGCCCCGTACCAACCTACATGCCGATTACAATGCAGTGACTTTGTTCACCCGCCTTCCAAAACTGTGACGTAGATCGATTTTCTGTGCTCACAAGCTGTGCCCGACAGTGACTATTACGCTACGCCTCTCACCGACGTACTCCTTGCGCACAATGTTGCAGTGTCCTACACTGTGCTCAGCATCACAAACAACGTAACTTGTCTAACACTTGTAAATTTCGGCTACATGAATCATGTGCTTCCACAAGGCATTTATGTAGCCCACCTGTGTCCATTGCTCGATTCACAAATTGAAGTGCTTGCCTTAGACACCCTTGTTATCTCGCAGCGCACACCACTGGCAACACCATCGGGCAGTCGTCAAATTGTAGACATGATCGCCACTGATCTTCCGCCTCCGCAAGTTGAAGCCCTACAACATTTTCTCGGGGCCTACTAGGATAATGTAACGTGCTAAAAAAGGTCTTCAACTAGGAAGAACTGAGCCGGTGGGGGAGACGCACCGAAAACTGGCAAGATGGCTGCTTCAATAATAAACAACTAGACAGAGCACGCGCTGCCCCAGAACATCGTTTTCCAATCTCGCAGGCAGCAATGGCTAGCACTTGCCGTAACTAGTGGCCAAGTGGCATTATTCTCCCTCTGAGAAAAAAAAAGGCATCACTCGAATGCTCGAAAAGTACAAAGGCAAAGCCAAGCGAACCAACAGGAAATACGCGCATACACAAAAACAGCGATATGGTTTATGCGCAGTCGCACTATCACAGAAAGTACGGCTTCAGGCCCACCACGTGGACAATCTCCGAGGAGTGCCTTCGCCGTCGTGGTGAGAAGGCGCCGTCGGGGACTACCTCGTAGTTCACACCGCTCACGCGTCGCAACACTTTGTATGATCCGAAGTAGCGACTGAACAGTTTTTCTGACAATCCCTGGCATCAGACTGGAGTCCATACCCAAACTTGATCGCCTGGATGGTATTCAACTTGTCGATGGCGAGCGTTGTAGCGGCATGCGTCTGTACTCTGCTGGTGCGTAATGTGTAGGCGTGCTAACTGGCATGCTTCTTCGGCGTACTGGGTAAGCTGCACAGCATCAGGAGTGATTAAAGCATCGCAATTGTGTGGAAGCATCGCATCCAGCATGGTCTGGACCTCATGTCTATAGACAAGACGGGAAGGCGTGAATCGCGTAGTTTCCGGGACGGCAGTGTTGTACGCGAATGTGACGTACGGTAGCACCTGGTCCCATGTCTTATGCTGGACATCTACGTACATAGATAACATGCCAGCGATGGTCTTGTTGAGTCGCTCTGTCAAACCGTTACTCTGCGGATGATATGCCGTGGTCTTGCGATGGCTCGTCTAGCTGAGCTTGAATACACCATGAATGAGCTGGGCCATGAATGCTGTTCCTCTGTCTGTGATTACGCACGACGGCGCGCCATGTCGAAGAACGATCTGGTCCATGAAGAATTGGGCGACGTCTGAAGCAGTAGCGCGTTGTAGTGCCTTTGTTTCGGTGTACTTAGTCAAATAGTCGGTGGCTACTACGATCCACTTGTTGCCGGCAGATGATAGCGAAAAGGGCCCCAACAAATTCATTCCTATTTGATCAAATGGCGCTCTGGAGGTTCTATTGGTTGAAGAAGCCCCGCAGGCTTTAGTGGCGGGGATTTGCGGCGTTGACATTCCCGGCAGCTTTTCTGGTATCGCTTAACTGACGCAGAAAGCTTAGGCCAGTAGTAAGCTTGTCGAACTCGAGCGAAAGTTCGAGAGGAACCTAAGTGACCAGATATCGGCTCATCGTGGCAGGCCAGAAGAATGTCGTCACGAATGTCAGTTGGCACAACTAGAAGATAAGTTCGCTCACTGCCGTTAGAGTTTTTCTTACACAGGGCCCTATCTCGGAGACAGAACGACGACAGACTTCGAGAAATACATCGAGGTATGGATGAGTTGCATACTTCAAGGTTTTCGATAACTGCGCGAATTTCATCGTCCACACGCTGTCGCGTTATCACATCTGTTGTAGTCAGGGCCCCAAGGACACCATCGTCATCCTCGGTGTTGTGGCCACAAACTTCGACAGGTGCACAGGATAATGAATGAGCATCTTCGTGCTTGCGGCCCGATTTGTAAGCGATCGTGAAATCGTAATCCTGCAGACAAAGACTCGATCGTGCTAGTCGCCCAAACGGGTCCCGTAGGTTGGCTAACCAGCACAACGAATGATGGTCGCTCACTACCTTTAAGTGGCGTCCGTAAAGGTAAGGCCTAAATTTCATTGTGGCCCATACAACAGCGAGGCACCCTTTTTCTGACGTGGAGTAGTCACCTCGGCGCGGGAAATAGTTGGGCTAGCGTACGCTATCACTCGCTCTGTGCCCTCTTGTTGTTGTACGAGGACGGCACCAAGACCCACGTTGCTGTCGTCAGTATGAATTTCAGTATCAGCGTCTTGGTCAAATTGAGCGAGGACTGGTGGTGTCTGCAAACGCTCCCGTAGTTCAGAGAAGGCTGCGTCCTGTTCTTCCTCCCAGACGAATGGAACATCTTCACGAGTGAGTCGAGTGAGCGGTTCAGCAATCCTAGAAAAATCGGCTATAAAGCGGCGATAGTGCGTGCAGAGCCCTAGAAAGCGACGCACTGCCTATTTATCACGTGGAACCGTAAACGAGGCCATGGCGGTACTTTTTTCAGGGTCTGGTCAAATATCATCCGCACTAACAACATGGCCGAGAAACTTAAGTTCCTTGTAACCGAAATGACATTTTTCTAGCTTCAGCGTCAGGTTAGCAGAGCGGAGCGTTTCCAGCACATTCTGCAGACGCTTCAGGTCCTCCTCAAAGATGGCAGAAAACACGACAACATCATCGAGGTAAACTAAGCACGGGTGCCACTTTAGACCGGTAAGAACAGTGTCCATCATTCTCTGGAATGTCGCCGGTGCAGAACAGAGGCCGAAGGGAAGCACTTTGAATCCATATATGCCATCCGGTGTAACGAAGGCGGTTTTTTCACGATCTCGTTCATCAACTTTGATCTGCCAGTAGCCACTTTTCAAATCTATCGATGAAAAATACTTGGCCCGCCGCAGTCTGTCGAGGAAATCGTCGATGCGAGGCAGCGGTTAGACGTCTTTTTTAGTCACGCTGTTAAGTTTCCTGTAGTCCACGCAGAAGCGCAGTGATCCAACTTTTTCTTCACGAGCACGACGGGAGATGACCAGGCACTTTTCTAAAGTTGGATAATGTCATCTTGCAACATTTCTTTGACTTGAGCATTTATAACGTCACGTTCCTTTGCCGAAACGCGGTAAGGGTGTTGGTTTATGGGTGAGACGTCGTTATACGTAATTATTCGGTGCTTGGTGATCGGTATCTGATGAATCTCTGAGGTGGACGCGAAGCACTCTTTAAATTTATATAGCAGTTCACGTAGCTCGGTCTGTTGTTGTTCCTAGAGGGTCGAGTTGACATTAACTTTTCCGAGTAGTTAAGTCACGTCGCTTGGTGTTGGTCGAAGCCCGTCGTTGGCTGATGTAGATGCGAAGCATTCAGAAGCGTCTCCGATAGGGTAGGCGAAAGCGATGGCGGTGTCACGAAACAGGTGCCGGTACTCGTTACTGAAATTAGTCACAAATAGGACAGAGTGTCCGTCATAAAGCGTGACGAGGCTGCGTGCAGCGCAGACACCTAGTGCGAACAAAAGTGTCAAGTTGCCTTCGGTGACAACCTCACCAACCTGTAACTTGTCAGACACCACATCAACTCGGACGCTTGAACGCGGAGGCAACGTGATGCTGTCGGCAGAAACGCGAAGCGTGCTGTCACGGATGTCGTCAGGTTTCTTGGAGGATCTAGCTGTGAAAACGTAAAGGTACGCTCTCGGAGATCGATAATAGCGCCGTGCTCTCGCAAAAAGTCGACTCCGAGGAATAGGTCGCGGGAACAGTCACGAAGTATGAGGCAGCCGGTGAGAAACGTACGCCCCCGAATGCTCACTCTGATAGTGCACATGCCGATTGGGGTGACTACGTGCCCGCCGGCAGTACAAATTTGTGCTTCGTACCAAGGCGTTACAACTTTCTTTATGTGCGCTGCTAGTTTCCCGCTTATGATCGAGCAGTCCGCACCTGTGTCCAATAATGCACTAACGTCGTGGTGACTGTCGACTACCACATGTATATCCAGAGAAAATCTGCTTCTGGCTTTTGTCGCTGTCGTTGGGGAATCGCTCCGTGTCCGTGCTTGCGTCGGTGGGAGGCCTTGCTTGCGTCGAGTGTCAGCGGCCTCGCTCCCGAAGGTCACTGTCGTTAGTTTTGCCGCCTAGGGCTTGGCGAGCGCGCCGTTTCCACTCCTGGGAGGCTCTGAAAATTTGGAGAAGATCACCTTGGGGATGGGGACTGCGACTGCCGCCGCAGTGGCATGCGCTGCTGTGAGAGGTAATCTTCAATATCTCTCGGTTTTTCGCCAAATCTCGGCCGCGGTGCGTCGACGGCGACACCCTGTAGTCCGAGGCGACGATAGTGACATTCCCGGTAAACATGTCCAGCTTCACTACAGTGGTAACACAGTGGCCGTCTGTCCGGTGTGCCCCATACGTTGGATTTTCTGGGAAGCGGTCGTCGATTTTCTAAGTGCTGAATTGGCTGCAGCGAAGGAAGTGCATCCTGACGCATAGAATTAACGAAGCGCGGTGAGGCAGGAATATATCGGCTAACAGCTTCTGCGTATGATGCACGATGTGGCTCCGCCGGGAAAGGTGGGACATAGCTGCAAGGCGGCAGTTGGAGAGCCTGTCGTACTTCGTTTCTAACAAGGCTGCAAATAGACCCTGCAGTAGGTTGGGACCGGCACTGAATCTTTTGTAGTTCGTCGCGCACCACCGATCGAATGAGATCGCAAAGAGACTCGATGTTGATGTTGCTTGCCGCACCTCTGATCTAACCTATTGACGAAGCGGCACTCAGTTGCTGGTCGTACACAGTATAGCGCTGCTGCAGCACTTGCTGCAAGGTTGTGGCTTCCGTCCAAATCCCGCCACGGTCTTAGGGGGACAGCGAACGAGACCAGCGAAAAGCTGCTCATTCATTCCTCGCATTCAATGACGGACCTTCTTTTTTTTCTGCCAGGTCGGGGTCAGCTCGACGAAAGAGGCTCGTCATGTCCTCGACGTACATCATGACGCTTTCATTCGGCATTTGGAGGCGCGACTGAATCCCTCGCTCGGCTCGTTCGCGGCGATCGGGATTGGCCCAACTTGCCAGCAGGTATCGCCAAAGGACGCTCCACGAGAAAAAAGGCTCACGGTTTTCGTACCAAGTACGAGCGCCGTCCTCCAAGCTGAAATACACGTTCCTCATTTTGTCGAAGTCGGTCCAACCATGTAATCCGAAACCCGTTCGAACTGGGCTAGCTAGTGTTTGACATCCTCCAAGACGGAACCGTGGAACATCTTCGGCACACGTGGCTTCCACAGCGTGTGATGCGTGGCTGCAGCGCTTTCCTGTGTGTTGGAGGCTGCAGCGCCTTCCGTAGCGTTCGGGGGTGTGACAGACGTCATCTCGGGAAGACGTCCACGCTCAGGAGGTAGTCTTCGGACTCTTCGGCTTGAGTGGTGGACAGGTGTGTCACTGCAGGTACATGGCTACCTGGAGGCGTTTGGAACATCGGCGGGGGGTTACCCAGCACCTCCACCAGTTGTCACGGGCTACAAAAGGTCTTCAACTAGGAATAACTGAGCCGGCGGGGAGACGCACCGAAAACTGGCATGATTGCTGCTTCAATAATAAACAACTAGCCAGAGCACGCACCGCCCCAGAACATCGTCTTCCATTCCCGCGGGCAGCCATGGCTTGCACTCGCCGTAACTAGCGGCCAAGTGGCAATATTTTTGATTTTGGTGACCGACCTCTAGGGCAGACGTACTTTGTCCAGCATCGCATACACACAGGTGATGCCAACCCCGTTCACCAAAGTCCCTACAGAGTGTCTGCTTTTGAGTGGAGCATCATTCAGAAGGAAGTGAACAAGATGCTAGCGAAGGACATTGTTGAACCATCCTCCAGTTCCTTGGCATCCCTGGTGGTATTAGTTAAAAAAAGGACAGATCGTGGCGATTTTGTGTGGACAATCGCCACCTTAACAACATCACCAAGAAAGACGAATACCCTCTGCCCCGAATCGACGATGCCCTTGATTGCCTCCATTGTGCCGCCTACTTTTCTTCCATCGATCTTCGTTCTGGTTAATGGCAGATTGCCGTGGATCCCACGGAACGAGAGAAGACGGCTTTTGTAACACCTGATGTCCTCTACCATTCCAAAGTCTTGCCTTTCGTCTTATGTAATGCCCTTGCCACCTTGGAACGGATGATGGACTCCCTCCTCCATGAATTCAAGTGGTCTACGTGTATTTGCTATCTGGATGACGTGATTGTGTTTCCTCCCACTTTTGAAGCGCACCTCGGTTGATTGATTTGTCGAGTTTAACGTCCCAAAACCACGCTATGATTATGAGAAACGCCGTAGAGGAGGTAGGGCTCCGGAAATTTCGACCACCTGGGTTTCTTTAACGTGCACCCAAGTCTGGGCACACGGACCTACAACACTTCCACCTCCATCGGAAATGCAGCCGCCGCAGCCGGGATACACCTGCGGGTCAGCAGCCGAGTACCTTATCCACTAGACCACCACGGCGGGGCGTCGCACATCGAAAGACTGTCGAAAGTTCTTGATCGATTCCGTCTCACCGGCCTTCAGCTGAATTCATCCAAGTGCCGGTTTAGTGGCCACCGCGTTACAATACTTGGACATAATGTTGACGCTTACGGCGTACAGCCTGACCCAGAAAAAGTTCGAGCTGTGAAGAACTTTTCTGTGCCAAAAACCGCCAAAAATGTCCGCAAATATATAGGGCTCTGCTCCTACTTTCGGCGGTTCATCAAGAACTTCGCGGAAATCGCTCAGCCCCAACAGATTTACTCAAACCAGATGAGACTTTTACCTGGGGTCTCTCGCAGCAGCAGCATTCTCCGACCTGACCAGTTTGCTCACTTCCTCTCCTAATCTGGCTCACTTCGACCCTACGGCACCGACCGAAGTCCGCACTGATGCCAGTGGTTACGGAAAAGTCGCTGTGTTGGCTCAGCAACAGCGTGGGCAGCATCGCGTGATAGCTTATGCCAGCAGGCTGCTGTCCCCCTCGGAGCGTAATTATTCCATCACAGATCGCGAATGCCTAGCGCTGGTGTGGGCAGTCGCGAAATTTTGCCCTTACTTATATGGCCGACCATTCATAGTTCTCACCGACCACCATGCACTCTGCTGAATTGCCTCCCTCAAAGATCCCACAGGTCATCTCGGCCGCTAGGCACACAGCCTTCAAGAGTATTCTTACACCGTAGTGTATAATTCAGCAAAACTGCACAAAAATGTGGATTGTCTGTCACGCTACCTAGTGGCCAACTTCGATCCTACGAGCACTGATTAAGAGGGTTGCGTCGTTTCCATCTCCCAACTGCTTCATCCCAGGAATGAGCAGCGTCGCTGATCCGGATATCAGCCGTCTAATACAACAGCTCGAATCTTCACCGCAAGACGCTTCTGTTCGCATGTTTACCTTAAAGGACCACACCTTATATCGGCGCAATTTGTCGCCATATGGTCACGACCTACTTCTGGTCACACCAAACCACCTGCGCTTCACAGTCCTACGTGAGCTCCATGACGCGCCAACTGCGGGTCACCTTGGTGTCTCTCGCACATAAAACAGTGTGCGCTGCCGCTTCTACTGGCCTGGCCTTTCGCACTCTGTACGTCGTTATGTCAACGCTTTCGAAATTTGCCAACGTCGCAAAAAGCCGTCGGGACTCTCTTCCGGATACCTTAAGCCCATCGACATCCTATCCGAGCTATTCGTTCGTGTTGGTTTCGACCTTCTTGGTCCCTTCCCAACATCCATCTCCGGAAACAAGTGGGTCGCACCTGCTACTGAATACGCGACCCGCTATGCAGTTACGCGAGCCATGCCAACAAGCTTCGCTACAGACGTCGCTGATTTTCTACTACGCGATCTCATTTTAGTGCATGGAGTCCGTCGTCAACTGCTGACAGACCGAGGCCGTACGTTCCTTTCGAAAGTTGTTGATGATATCCTGCGTTCCTGCTCTACCCAACATAAGCTCAAGACATCGTAGCAAACCCAGACAAACGGGCTCACAGAATGTTTGAACCGCACCTTGACAGACATGCTACTGAAATACTTCTCGGCCGACCATCGTGATTGGGACCTTGCACTACCCTACGTTACGTTCGCATACAATTCCTCCCGGCATGACACTGCTAGGTACTCGCCATTTTAACTTCTATTTTCGCGCGAACCAACATTGCCGTTAGATACCTTCCTGCCAGCCACTGCGCAGTCTACTTCTGTGTATGCAGGCGACGCTATTACCCGAGCTGAGCATGCTCGTCAGCTTGCCCGCAGCAAATTAATAGCGTCCCAAGACTCACAGAAGCATCGTTACGACGAGGGCAATCGCGATGAACGCTTTCCGACAGGTTCCCTCGTTCTTTTTGTCCCCTACGCGACATGCAGGCCTTTCAGAGAAGCTTCTCTCTCGTTTCACGGGCCCACATCACGTGCTTAAACGACTGACCGACACTACGTATGAAATATTCCCTGAAAATTTATCAACCTCTTCTGCTCTACCGTCCCGGGACATCATCCACGTATCAAGGCTAAAGCGTTACCTCACTTCTCCTGCTGTGGCTCTGTAGGCTCGCCGGGTCGGCGCTTTCGCTGCCGGGGGTTGTGTTACGTGATTTCGGCTGACTGAAAAGGGCATATAGGGACATACCTAAGAAAGGTGCCTCAGACTGAGAGTGAAGAAGTGGACGTTGTCGGTGAACTGCGTTGTTGCTGTGAACTGACTACTGTTATTTTCCACGTGACATTAAGATAACATGGGGTTCATAGGAAAGTAGTGCACGTTGAGCAGTATCTGCAATAAATTGTGCAAGGGAGGCAGTACACTGAATCAAATAAACTTTTGCAATTTACGCAAGTCTTCACTCTTAACGTTACTATGGAACTCTCGCTTGTGTTGACTCGCAAAATATTTGCGTGAAGCTAATTTTTATAACATAAATACCACACTGGCCAAAAGTTCATGAATGTCACCTATTGCTCAAAAAAAATCATAACATAAACCTGTATGAAAGTCTCATACATCGTTAAAGGCAAACTCCAGGTATTCTTTGTATTGTTTGGTTTTTTATGTTTATCAGGCACTCCTGTCATGAACCTGAAAGTAGAAACAGTCGGCAAACATGACGACAGTTTTATATAGGCAAAAAAGCACTAGACAACAATAGAAACCCAACCGCAGCTAACGTCTACGCCGCGTCTCTCCGCGTGACATAAACGTTAGCAACAGTCGTGCATACCGGAAACCGCGCAAGGCATGCCGGCCTCGCTAGAACAGTGTATGAAATCGGGGAAAGTGGCGAAAAGTGAACACTCAGGGCCTGGGAAAAGCGACCCCGTCGCAGCAGCCACAACATGCCTGTTATTGACTGTGCTTTGTGCACAAGCTCCTTCGAGCTGTCGGGAGATGATAGTTGACATTCGGATGCATGTAGAGCCCGAATATGTTCGGTCTAAGAGGAGTGGCATTGATGGCTTCGAATTCCGTATGAGAAGGCGCTGCCTGTGCTGCCCGCTAGATATTTTTACTCCATGTGTGATTTGTACATGCACCTTTGGGTAGCGGGGAACAGGGACATTAGAGAAGAAGACTTTCGGCTTGTGAGAAAGGCCTCCTGTGCATGACACCTTCCAGTCTACCGGTAGGTCTCAGTAGAATAAACCTAATCCTAAACGTAACAGAGTGGTAGAAGAGCTGTGTGCAGCACGTCGACGAAGCCACAACTGTTTGAACTTCGCCGGAGCTGTTGTCTTGCCGGTGTGCCACCGACAGCCACTGTCATGGCCAAGGGCGAAGGTCACGGCTTGTCAGCCACGCAATGGTCAGTGCCGGCTGTACCTCTGTATCACTATATGGAATGCCGCCCGTTCGCAGGAAGAGCAAGAGAAGATGTGGATGCGTGGCTGACACATTACAAAAGGATGAGCCGGTACAACTACTGGGATCCCACCGACCAACTGGGAAATGTCGCTCTGTTTCTCATGGAAACCACCCTCATGTGGTACAAAAACCACGAATATTCTTTAACAACGTGGGATTGTTTCGCTGAACAACTCAAGAAGTTCTTCGGCGACTCTGGTTAAAAAAGAAAAGCGTGGAGAGCACGTTGGCTTAAAAAGCTAAGACTCCTAGAGAAACGTGTACCACCTATATAGACGAGATTCTGATGCTTTGCGAGACTATGGACTCTTTCATTCAGACATATAGTCTGAAGAGGACGTGGTTGGACACCTTCTCAAGAGTATAGCAGGAGACGTCTACACAATTTCGAAGGCAGGGAAAAACTCACCTCCATCTCCGCCGTCCAATGTCACTGCCATACTTTCCAGAAGCTGAACACCCGTCCTAATGTCCCGAAATTTGGTAGGCTGGCAAATGTAACAACGGTCACCAGCGTCGACGTGAGCCCGCCCGCCGACCTCACCTCTACTATCTGGGCAAAAGTGTGCGATCAGCTACAGCGATGAGATATGCTGGTCTACGACACCATCCATCATCCGCCTACCTGTTCACGCTACTACCAGGTGTCGTTTGTTGCTCTGCAACCATCGGTATGTGTGACAGACGTTAGTGAAGCTAGAACTTCGTGGCCACGCCGACATCCATTCGTGTCTGACGAGCGGTATGACGAACTCCTTCGTCTTGGCCCCGCCCCACAAAGGCGGGTAGTTCCCCTTCAGCAAGCCTCTCCATTTTTTTCGGTTAGGCGACCCTACACAGTGGAGCACTCTCAGCAGTGGTTCGGCGAGTGACTCAAACCCGTCTGCTAAAATTGTAGCGTCGAAGGCCACATCACCAGGTAGTGCCACTACCTGCCGCCACCGAGGTATGACCGCCCACCGAGATCCCACCTGTCCGCCTTTGAACGAGCACCAACGTTCTTTGGAAGCGCACTTCACGAGATACCAAGGCAGCTGCTTAACCGTTCTCCGGCCTCTGACCGCAATCTGACACCCCCGCCAGCGCCTCGCCCCGATCGGTCGCCGCCTTCTCGGCGCCACTACCCTTCGCCTCCTCCAGAAAACTAGTTGGCGTGACCGTTGAAGGGGAGGTCGCTGGACAGTCATCAATTTCCACAGAAATACCTTCTTTAATTTGCATGTTCACAAATAATGTTCATGTGTTGATCGATGTTGTGTCAACAATGCCTT
Organism: Rhipicephalus microplus; assembly: GCF_013339725.1. Classification (NCBI taxonomy): domain Eukaryota; kingdom Metazoa; phylum Arthropoda; class Arachnida; order Ixodida; family Ixodidae; genus Rhipicephalus; species Rhipicephalus microplus. The sequence continues at coordinate 162,209,006 of NC_051168.1, read as the reverse complement.
TACTAAACACAGGTGGAGCCATATCAGTGATGAGTCTAGCATTCAAATTTCTTCTTGGAGAAAAAGTTATGTTCGGGTGGGACCGCGCTGATACGTTTTGTGGAGTGAGCGGAGATGTCTTACAACGGCTTGGTTTCGGCACAGTAGCTGTAAGTTTGGGGAGCCAGAAGTTTATTTCTGATTAGGCTGTTCTCTTTCATTCTACGCAGGATTGAACCCTAGGACTCTGTTTCCTGAAGTTTTGTGGTGTCATTGTCATATCCGCCGAGGAAAGAATACAGCAGATTCAAATGTTCCAGTAGCGTTTATAGAAAACCCGGCCTGTCAGGAAAGCAACCCTTTGTGTGTTCATAGACACAACTGTACCACCCTTGTCGGCTAAGTGTCTTCCTGTCACCAGTTCACCTGCAACCGAGAAGATATTTGATGCCACCATAGAGCCCATACACCTATGCTGCACAAGAAAAAATGTTCTAATACACTACTGTACGTTGTCGTTTTTGCTAGGGCATACTTGTTTGTGGGTAATCAACTGCTGTAATGAACCTTCGGTACTGCCAGATAGTCTACAACTTGCCAAGATTTGTCAGCATTAGGTGTTCTTTCTTAGCATCCTAGCAGAGGGCAGTGATTTTCCGTATAAGCCCAATTCCGATCATCTGCACACCAGGGACACTTCCATAATGACAATGATCGACAAGACTGTTAACACCAACGAGCGTAATGACCTAGCGAGTATCTGCGCCAACCTGCTGGTCCTTTTCATTTCGCACATCTACAGGCTGCACTATCATTCCCTGCTTCTCGTATAAAGCACCGCATAGATACGAAATCCCATAGACCTTTACGACAAAAATTGTACCGAGTATTGCCCTCGGAACGCGCAGTCAGTAATGAACAGGTTGGCGAGATGCTAAAAAATAATGTAATTCAAAAGCCATGTAGTCCATGGGCCAGTTCTGTAAATTCGGTCAGGATAAATGATGAAGCATGGCAATTTCACGTCGACTACTACCCTCTCGACGCCATCACAAAGAAGGACGTATACCCACTACACGCTTTGATGATGCTATAGAGTGTCCCTACTTTTCGTCAGTTGATTTGAGGTCAGGGTATTGACAGATTCCAAGGCATGAAGAACACAAAGAGAAAACGACATTTGTTACATCAGATGGACTTTTTGAGTTCAGCTTGAAGCCGTTCGGACCATGCAATGCACCTGAAACTGTTGAGGGCTCCATGGACAACATTCTGCGTGGTTTTAAATGGAAAGTAGGCATGTATTATCAGGACGATGTTGTGATTTTTGGGCGCACTTTCTGTGGGCACAAGTTACGCCTCGATCTCGTGCTCAACTGCCTAAGCAAGTCATGCTTAGTGCTCTACTCAAGAACTGTCGTTTTGGAGAGCACCAGACACTTGTTTTTGGACACTTGGTGTTCAAAGAAGGCATACAACCGGATCATGCAAATACGACTGCAGTGTAGGCGTTTAAGCAACCTCACTCAGTGAACGAACTACGCAGTTTTTTGGGCCTCTGCACTTATTACGGTTGATTAATTCCTAGATTTGCCAATATCGCCGCCCACTCACAAGCCTGCTTCAGGAAGGCGTGCCATTTGACTGGAGGCTTGAATGTGCGTCCGCTTTTTTTATTTCCTTTTGACACCCCGTGCGATTCCTCGAAACTTGGATACTCTAGTTCCCCCATATTTTCACACAGACGCTAGCAGTGTTGGTGTAGGCACTGTGTTGGTTCAACGCTTGTACACCAAAGAACATGTTGCACATGTAAGTAGCTCGGTAAACAAGCCCCAGCGTAACTACACCATCAGACAGCAAGAATGCTTCGAAGTAGTCTTCGCAGTCCAGCGCTTCTTGTCCTACCTGTACGGACTCCCCCTTACCATCGTGACAGGTCATCATTTGCTCTGCTGGTTGGTCAATCTGCGTGAGCCATCTGGTTGACTAGCGCGCTGAGCACGCTGTCAGCAGGAATACTACTACACGCTTTTCTATAAAACAGGACGTCATCACGCAGATACAGATTGTCTTTCGCGACTAGGGTTTCTATCGACAGACTGTGACGCGTACAACTTCGACACCTACATCGAACCATTGGACATGCCTTTCCTGAAACCATTGTCTTAAAGACTGTGGAGCGAAGGGACCGCACCATACAGCTGCTCCTCCCTACCGAGTCCCAATCATCGGCGACTGGCTTCTGCGACAGGCTAGTTTAGAAAAATAACTATGCCACGACCGGCTCACGATATCTTTTCATGGTTCCGAAGGGTCTTCACGCTTCCGTCTCGTAGGCTATGCGTGACAGTCCAACTTCCGGGCATCTAAGCAGAGCAAAAAACTCTTTCAGTCTTCAAGAAAGATTTTATTGGGCCAAAATGCGCCAGACGATGAAGCAGTACGTCTCTGGTTGCAACAAGTGTCGTCGCCGCAAGCGGCCTACCAGTGCTCCTCCAGGGCGACTACATCCTATTCGACTCTCTGGAAATCTATTCTACTGAGTTGAGCTTGAACTTCTAGGGTCCTTTCTGCGGTATTCCAATGGCAATTGCTGGATAGTCGTATGCGCCAATCATTTAACACGGTACTGTGAAGCATGCCATCGGCAATAGCAGCTGACGTGTGTTTATTAATGCTGCGTTTCGTGTTTCTACGACATGGACTTCCTAAAACTGTTATCAGTGATCGTGGGCAACAATTTCCTGCAGAAACGGTAGAATAGATGCTTCGTCAATGTTCTTTAAGCTTTCGGCACTCTACGCCATATCATTCACAAACAAACGTCCTGACGGAACAAACTAACAGGACTCTCACGAACATGCCATTCATGTACATCGCCGCCAATCACAAGAACTGGAATAGCGTGCCAGCTTTCATCATTATGCATTTAACACTGCACAGCATGCAACTACGGGCTACAGTTTGTTTTTTCTTTCGTATGCTCGGCCGCCTGGTCATACCCTCGATAACTTGCTCCCATTTATCTACCACCATGATTCCAGTATATTCGAGATCATCTGCCGCGCAGAACAAGCCCAACGTCTAGCTCACCTGCGCACTCTTGCTTCGCAAGATCGCTCGAAGACACGTTTTGACCATCGGCTGCGACACGTTTGCAACGTGTCGGGTGTCTGACAAGGGACAGAGGCAAATACATGTTGACGGGAACAAGAACAGTGGCAGTGTTTATTAACACGTCTTTATATAGGTGGTGGGGGTGGGGTTGGGGCAGTCTCAGTAATAAACCCACGGATCACAGTAACACAGTCAACACGCTGACACGATAACACAGACAGCGCATGTCCGATACATCCCCAGGGGGTAATGAAAGCAACAGTTCCAGGCAGTTGACTGAAAGCAGCATCGTAATGAAGTCTCTTTAGAGGCTTGACTGTGCGGGCAGACCTTTGTGGGCCCAGTGTACGACCTGGAGAAGTTGGAGACTCGTGGCGCGCAGCACATGCGGGTGCTATGCTGTCAGTGGCGGACTGTTGTCGTGGCGAGTGGCCTGGTGATCGTGCTGAGGCAGCTGGTGAGATTCCTGGAGTTGGTTAGGCGGGGTCATCTGGCTCACCCTCGGAATAACTGTCGGCGCTGACGTCTACAGCACACCTCTCACCAGTTGGCAGAGGGTGACGCCTGTTGCGCCTGAACAGCCGATGATCTTCGGTTTGAACTTTGTAGAACCTGGGCGTAGCAGTTGCCACGACTTGTCCTTTCTGTGTTTATGTTTTGTCCCCGAACCTCACGGCTGATCCTTTAGGCAAAGGCGGTAGGGGCCTTCTGCTGCTCTTCTACTGGTGCTTCTTCACGACGGTTGTTGCACTGCAGAAAAATCAGGAAGATTGGCTCTCGGGCATCTGCCCTGCTGAAGTTCTGCTGGATAACAGCCGTCCTTCAGTGGCGTACAACGGTAGGCCAGCAGACCCAGCCAGAAGTCCCTATGTGTGTGAGCACATTTGTTCATTATGCGCTTGACAACCTAGACGCCTTTTTTGCTGAGCCATTAGATTTTGAGAAATACGATTTTACATCAGTAAAATCGTATTTCCTTGCAAAGCCTGCAAACTCGGACTTACAAATTGTGGCCCATTGTCAGTGCACACTTCCATGACTACCCCGTACCATGCTAACATGGCACACAGTGCCGTGGTGGTTGTCCTCGCCGTGGCACCGGCAAGTTTCTCGGCTTCAGGGAAGTTACTAAGTCCATCGAACGCCACAATGTATGAACGTCCTGCAAAATAATCTACACCGACTCAATCCCACGCACAAGCATGAACTGGATGCATCAACAGCGGCTACTGCTGTTGCTTATAAGCGTATTCACAACATGTGGGGCAACTCTGGATCATATTAGTAATATCATGGCTGATGCCACGCCAAAAAACAAGACGACAGGCCCTTTGCATTTCTGAAGACCCAGATGACCCGCATGAACTTTTCTTAGGATATCACGGCACATACGTCTTGGTATTACCACTTCCGTGCCTTTTAGCAATATGCCATTTACAAGGAAAAGTTCAGAGGAAAACAGCTTTAGCTCGCCGTCGATCTTGTTGCCAGTTGAGAGGCAAGAATTGATTGTCCACAGGTCCTTCGCCGTTACATTCACCAGTTTCTGGCGCGTCTTTTCAGTGACCAGTTAAACCAGGAGTGCAACTGCGTGTACTTCGACGTCGTCTATAGCCCCACTGGTGTCGTCCTGAGGAGATGGAGATGATTGTGACAGCATGTCTGCCAGGATAACGTACTTCCCTGGGACATACTATAAAACAAAGTCATAGTTTAGAAGTCTCAAAAAGAACCTTTGCAGACGGGGGGGGGGGCATGTCGCAAATTCTTTTTGCAGCTAAAGACATCAGAGGTTTGTGGTCTGTCTCGATGATGATCTTCTGCCCATAAATGAACTGATAAAACTTGTCGTAGCCGGAAGAAATGGCAAGCGCCTCTTCAATTTGCACATAACGCTGCTCTGTGTCCGTTAATACACGAGATTTATATGTCACTGGCCGCCAGTGGCCGTTGTGACACTGCAAAAGCGCTGCAACAACGCCGCCTTTTGAAGCGTCGCAAGCTATTTTTGATTGCTACCTTGGATCAAAGATGGCTAGCACTGGTGTTGTGCTTAGAATCTGCACAACGTTTTTCCATTCCCTTATGTGGCTGTCTGTCCGTTCGAACAGTACCTGCAATTTCATAAGCGCTCGTAGAGAAGCCACTCGCTCAGACAGGCGTAACACATATTTACCAAAATAGTTTAGAACACAAAGCATGTGCTGCACATCTGATTTGTCTTCAAGCACAGACATTTGAATGCGACTTTTTAACAGTTTAGAGTTTGGTGATATGCCTTCGCGAGTGATGATGTCACCTAGAAACTGCACTTCAGTGACGCTAAACCGGCATTTTTCTGCATTGAGTGTGAGGCCCACTTTTTCAGCCGCTTTCATGACTGCCACTATTCTTTGGTCGTGTTCTGTTTCGGTTGTCCCCCCACACCAAAATATTGTCGAGGGACACCATTTGGTTCTGAAAACCTCGAGGGCCGACGAAATGCCAAACGGCAACCGCTGATACCGATATCTTCCAAGGGGGGTTGCAAGTGTACATATTTTGAACGTTTTCTCGTCCAGCTAAATCTAGTGAAAACCAGATTTTGCGTTTAGACAGCTAAAATATGATGCACCTACTAATTCCCCTTACATGTCCTCGCGCTTTCAGAGCTGAAAATGCTGCTTTGTGACATGCTCGTTTATCTTTCTTGGGTCCATGCAACTACGAAACCTGCCATCTTTTTTTTAACGAGGACCAAGGGGCTCACCCAGTCTGGGGGGGCCATCCTCTTTCGGGATGATGCCGGCATGCTCCATTCTTTGAAGCTCGTCTCGGAGTGGCTCTCGCAGAGACAGGAGAACCCGCCGGGCTGGTTGGACGACTGGCGTTGCCGAAGGTTCTATGACTATGCTGTAGGGCATTTTTAGGCAGCCTAGCCCCAGAAAGACGTATATGTAATTCTTAATTGCTTCGTGTTCTGAAGCCTAGACACTGGCCACCGTCCGTTGAACGAGCCCCAACGCTTCGCTTGCCTCCAGCTCCAGTCAGGCTTGGCGGCAATTCTTCACGACGAAAATTTTCACTTTGGTGGAAGAGTAACGGAGAGTGATTTTCAGTTGCGCCGTTCCAAAGCGAGTAATCATGCCCCCTGTGTAAGCTCGTAGCACCGCACCTGTGGGCGTTAACTTCTCCGCCCCTGGAATCATGCGGTAAACCGAAAACAGTAGGAGGTTGGCCTGTGAACCAGTGTCCACTTTGGGGCGATCTTTCTTCTTGCAATATGAGCTTCTACCTTCCAATCTTTGCTGCCTCCCTTGTCAGTTCCGATTTCTAGAACGTCAAACTCGTCGTCACTGCTGTCCTTGCTTGCTTGGCCGACACTAGACATTTTTCGACAACAAACCGCGAAGTTGTGAAGTTTGCGACATTCATTGCATCTTTTGCCGTAGGCTGGACAGTTTCTTCGTAAGTGTCGTCGATTGCACTTTTTGCAACAGTACTGCTTGCAATCCTCCTCAAGCTTGCTTCGCGAAGTTGCAGCGTGCCTTGAAACAGCATCGACGCGGTTTTCCGTGCGTTCCAGACGTCCTTTCGCTGTGCCAATGATTCTGCCACATTGCACAGTTCTTCCACTTTGGGCAACGTTAAAGACTTTTCTCGAAGCATTTTTTCTCGCAGCTTTGGGCCATTCGTGCCAAACACGATTTGATCCCTGATCAGAGAATCTCGCTGCTCTCCAAGGTTGCATTGCACGGCTTGCCTTTTGAGGCCGCACACAAACTTCTCGAAAGGTTCTCCTTTCGCCTGCTTGCTTTACTAAAACACGTAGCGCTCGTGAACTTCGTTGCTCACCTCATCACAGTAGGACTCAAATTTTTCCAGCGAGCATTGCGTAGTCGTCCCTGCTTTCGTCTTCAATTGAACGTGTTAAACACTTCGAGCACTTCATCACCGGCTTCGCTTAGCAGCAGCGCCACTTTCGCAACTTCGCTTTGAAGATGCTCCGTTGTGGTCGCCTGCAGGTACAGGTCGAACGTCTGCCTGAAACGCCTCCGATTTTCCGAGAGCTTACGGGTCAGTTGCAAGGGGGACGGAGCCTAGAGAAATTCCATCGTTGTCGCTGACATTTCTGACACCATGTAACGTGTCGGGTGTATGACATAAGACAGAGGCAACTACATGTAAACGGGAACAAGAAGAATGGTAGGGTTTATTAACACGTCTTTATATAGGTTGGGGGGGGGGCGGGTCAGTTTCCGTGATAAATGCGCCGATCACGATAACAAAGTCAACACGCTGACACTATAACACAGACAGCGCATGTCTGATAAAACGTGACGTATAATTCTGGAGACCTTGTGTTGCTATGGACGCCAACTATAAAACGTGGGTTGTGTGAAAAACTGATGGCGCACTATGCGGGACCTCATGTTGTCTTAGAGTGTATGAGTGATACCGCGCACCACATCTTCATTCAAATGACCGACGGTCTGCAAAGACTAAACTTGCCATATACCACGTTTGAAGCGCTTCATTCCCAGAGAGACCCTTAAATTCGGCCGGTGGGCTTTGTCTACGAGGAGGAAAATGTTACTGCATGTGTGATTTAGGTATGAGCCTCCGGGTAGCGGGAAGCAGGGAGATTGGAGAAGAGGACATTCGGCTTGTGAGATATACCTCCGGTACATGGCACCTTTGAGCCGACCGGTACGTCAAAGCGGAATGAACGCATTCCTAACCGTAACATTTTTGTGACACCGTGATCGGTAAAAAGCTATCGCTAAAGTTTTGCAGGCTAATTTAGGCTTCTTAATATTTGCACAGGAACAATGCATATGTGTTGCAATAAGCGTGTTCGAAGTTACTCTGGCAAAGCTAAAAGATCTGATTACAAGCCATGTACGAGCTGTCTTTCACACGACGCATTAGGCGTGGTTGCGGTGCGCCCTGATCACGCTATAAAATTGTTTGCTTGCGGTAATGTCTCTGCTTAGTCTTACAAAAACGTTCAGGCATGGACCCTTTGCAGCCTGTACGGTAATACTGCAGTTTGTGTGTTGTCAACAGGCAATGCTTGCTAGGAAACTGTACTATTGGGACGAAGGGTAATATAAAATTCCGAGTGTTTCGCGATTGATCAGGCAATTACATGGAGAATAGTGTGAAACCACATCGTTACACCACTTGCCACCCATGGCACGCAGCCCACAGAGAAAAGAAATTCACACGCCGAATTAACAAAACATCCTATCGTTGGCTTTTGATCACCAAATAATGAGTGACACCTTGGTTCTAGGAGCCTGTCAATCCTGCAGGATCATGTTTTCATTTTTTTCAATATTCTATGTATACGCAAGTCTTGAGTGACGTGGGTGCCGAATAGTTTGAATGGTGAACACTGAACACCAACACGTGTTGAAAGTCATCGTGATCATCATTTTGACTGCCCGCACTGCAGGAAAAAAACCTCTCCCTTTTCCCACCAGTCAACTTGGTCTTGTGATTTCTGCTGCCACTTTATATCTAGAAACTTCCTGATCTCATCTGCCCCCCTAAATTTCTGTCTCTCTCTCATCCGCTTGCCTTCTCTGGGAGTTCAGTCAGTTCACCCTAATGACCAACAGTTATCCTGCCTACGCGCTACCTTCCCAGCCCATGTCCATTCCTTCTGCTGGATTTCAACCATAGTATCTTTAACCTCGGTTTGTTTCCTGATCTGCTTCATTCTTGTCTCTTTAGGGTATACATATAAATTTGCTTCTTATCGCTCGCTGCATTATCTTGCGACGTCCAATGTAATAGCTGCAAAACAATGAGCCTGGGCCAATCTGGAGATCGGCACAATACCATTTATATTCACGTCACCTCTCATCATAAGCTGACATTGAGAAAGGCGAAATGCATAATTTACTAAATGAAAAAAATGATCGAGATGTCCATTCTGCAAGGCGGAAGTACGCGAAACCAACAAATCATATCGGCAAAAAATAAGACATTGGCTTTGCTGCCATCAGCGAGGTGGTGCCTGACGTTGAATGATTCACAGTAAATTCTCGCACATGCACTGTTAGGAGAAAATATCGACGGTGAAGCCGCAGACATGGAAAGATGTAAACGACACAAAACGCAACTTCAACAACGCTGCTCACATTGTGTACAAGTCATACGTCAAACTGCGAATACACCTTCCCCCCCACCTACATTACAATTACCCGTTGCGTTTTCGCCATACTATTGAGTTTTGGAAATAATAAATTTACAGACGGCACGCTATTGCAATTTACTTCACGCAGAGAAACAATGACAGCTGCACAAAAAAGTCTTCTTGTCGCCTTTTGCGTGGTTTAGAGAGGGAGCGAGAGAGAAGACTTCATTGAACACACTGGGCCGGCAAGGTAATCTCGGTATATTTGGGTGGTGACTCGCAGTCCGTGGACTCAGGCCACGTGGAAGTCAGCCTAGAAGTCGGCCCAGAGCTGGTCGTTGAGCTCTGAGCTTTGGAGGGCAGCTCCGTAGCGGCAGCGATGCTGACGGAGGTCACTCGCGGCACCCTCAGCCGAGGCGGTGGCAGGAAATGGACGGCTCGAGTTTTTCTTTTGTTTTGCCTAGATGGTCACTATAGGTGCATCGTGATTGGCGGCATTTCTATGACTGTTGTCATGACCACAATCCTAAGGATGTAGTTCAGCGTTGCTGTGTGCCCGCATGCTTTACAGATATTGGTGAAGTACAGGTTCATGTAGAGTAGGCGTAAAACAGCTGGGCTATAGTAGGAGTGCATTGGGAGTGAGCGAAATATTACGTCATCCCGCCATTTTAATTACCTATTGGTGCCAGTAACGTACGCTTTTCCAGCCTGAGAAGTTGGGTGATGTCTTAGAATGTTGTCAGACGATCGCTTAATCACCATTCTGATTTTCTTTGCTGCGTGCCTACCAAAGTGTCTCCATCGAGCAGACGCAAAGCCCCGTTCTCGGAGTCAGAGGTGGCGGCCACATAATACGCCGCTGCTCGGCGAGTGAATCCTCGAGCCGCGACGGCAGTCACCTCTTCCCCGCGACTGGAACGTCAGTGTGCGTGTCGGGGTTCATAGGAGGATTACCGTCAGAATTTGGGGTTGTGAGCGTGACACCGAGTCGCCATCTCCATACATTAGAAGAATATGCACCACTTCCCGCAAGCCACGTCCGGGTGCGAAACTGTGGACTGCCGCCTGCGAGTCACCTATTACAATCTCTACATGCGGCACTGCGGCGATTTCTAATACTATCGTGGATGTTTTGGTTGCCTCTATGTTTGTTGTCGTCACCGTGGTGTTCGCAAGGCATTTTTTCTTGATTGCCAATGACTACAGTTTCTTGTGCTCGTATCCCTTCTTCATATCTCACAGCATCTACCTATACCACACCCGAACTAGAAGCAAACTGATTTTGAAGCTGCCTAGCACGCTGGTTACGCCGTCTGACGTGATGCGTTCGGTGCATATTCCTAGGAAGCAGCGAAATGGTGAAGTTGTCGTAAACCGAGGCAAGAACATCCGTCTTCTCTTCTCACAGAGTGTGATATCTATGCCAGTGACTCAAGAATTTGTAGATTCGTTTTAGATTTTGATAACCGTTCCCAGTGCACAGCGTCATTGGCCTTAATTACCCCGTCGAGTGAGTTGTGAAGTCCTAGCTCTACGAATCTTTCAGTTGTCACGTTTATTCAAAGAACGGAAACCTTTGGTATCCTGCAATCGATTTCGGTTTTTTCTAAGCCTATCAACTTCAGGTAGGAGTAAACATAAGTAAATTGGCTTATCGCATAAGCCTCCATGAGATGGATCACGCGATGTTCGCACAGACTTTTATGTCTATTCCTGATACGACGCAAGAGTCTGACCGCGTCGTCTACCGAACGACAGAGACGGCGCACCATCGCACTAGTGTCGCTGTTTGCCTGCACGTGTGACCTCTAAACTCTAATTTTGTCTACGTGCGTATGGTACTGCTCTTTTGTTATATGTGGGGTTTAACTTCCCAAAACTACGTTATGGTTAATAGAGATGCCGTAGTGAAGAACTAGGAAGTTTTTGACCACCTGGAGTTCTTTAATGTGCTCTAAATCTGGCACACATTTTCACCTGCATCGAAAATGCAGCCACCGCAGCCGGAATTCAATCCTGCAGGTCAGCAGCCGCGTACCTTAGCCACTAGACTACCACAGCGGATTGTGGGAGTGCTGTTTGCCAACAAAACCTCTTTTTGAAGAATTTTTTTGAAGCATTTCCGCACGTCGCGCGGGGTTTTGTGGGCTCTATTTGTGCAGTTATTGATTGACTGTTCGATATTTGTTGCTGAGGAATCAAGGCCCGTTTCTCACAAGTACTCTTAAACTTCATCCACTCCCACCTGTAGCGTTCAATTGACGTGAACATCACAACCTCCACCAAAAACACGGAGGGCGATTACATCCGCGTATATATGGTAAACAGTGCAGGTATGCTAATTAATTACTCGGGTATCTTATTGCTTCAGAATAGTAAGTAGTGGCGAAATGACCAAGCCATTCAACATGCCCTTTGAGCCCATTTCCAATTCTTGGTTGGTGTGACAACGCACGCGCGCCTTCTTGCAATAAAACTACGTATGTAATTGTACATTTTTCAGCCTACGTCTGATGTGTCAACGTGTTTTATTCACCTGCTTTATAGTTTTTGTATTCAGGAATTGAACTGCGCACTAAACCTCATTACAGTTTGTAGCTGAATACAAAAAAGAATTATACAGGGCTAGCTTGAGTTCAATAGACTGGGCTGACTTATCTAGATGGCCTGGACATTCTATTGGTTTGCATGTACACTGATGTGAGCTGACTTATCTAGATGGCCTGGACATTCTATTTATTTGTAAATACGCCGGTGTGTTGTGAGCGTTCTGCTGATGTCTCTGGAAGTTGAAATAATATACTTCAATCCACATGTTATTGTAATACTGGCCACTACATTGACACCACACTAAATAAGCCTCTGTGCACATTTAATTTTCTAATTTCTGCATTTTCGTGTTTTTGCGCGTATGTTTTGTTACAAAGTCTCATTTATATTTAGAATACTGAAAATACAACTTGAACATCATGCCTGTTGGCTATTTTTTTAAGTCTGCGTGACAAAGTATGTTCATCTGAGATTAACACCAGCCGCTCCTCCCGCTTTCTGGTTCTAAATTTCTGTTTGTTTCAGACATATCCCGCGACACTTTTTATAGGCAAGAAATGTAATGACAAAGTCCCGAAAATTATTTTTTATCTGAGCAAGCATTTTACATGCAAGTATTTACGCAAGCATTTTAGCATGTTGTGTTTCCTTTATACAAGATTTGTCCGAAATAAGCACTTTCGCAACAGCTCAACTCTTTTTTTATGTACCCACGTACGCCTAGCATAATTGGCTGGAACTGAAGTGAACTATTATGTCGATAAAATGCGTGATCATCTTATTCAAGAATAGAAAACAAAGTAGATTTATTTCTGATCTAATTATTGGCTCTGACCCTAGGTTAAAAGCGGGAAAATGCCGCATGAATGTGGATGGGCAAGTAAAGGCAAGGCAGTCGACAGACACATTTTTTTCTAAATACGCGTTCACAGTAATCGATTGATTGATGATTGATACGTGGGGTTTAACGTCCCAAAACCACCATAAGATTACGAGAGACGCCGTAGTGGAGGGCTCCGAAAATGTCGACCACCTGGGGTTTTTTAACATGCACCCAAATCTGAGCACACGGGCCTACATTTCCGCCTCCTTTGGAAATGCAGCCACCACAGCCGGGATGTGAACCCGCGACCGGCGGATCAGCAGCCGTGTATCTTAGTCACTCGATCCCGGCGGCGGGGCTCACAGTAATCGAAGGACATTAAGACTAATATAATAAATTATTAGGAAGGCAGAAATACTGGTAGAGGAATGATATACACTTTCAGCATGTGAAAAGCAGATAGAAAAATTTGCCAAAAAGAAAAGACGTCAGCAAGAGTATTTATTTATACTTGTATGCAACACTTTTTTTACGTTTACAGAAGAATACATCACAAGTATATAACAAAAACTATCACACTATCATATCATCATCATCAGCAGCAGCAGCAGCAGCAGCTGCTGCAGCAGCAGCCTGACTACGTCCACTGTACGACAAAGGCCTGGCCCAAGTTCCGCCTGTCAGATCGTTCCTGTGCTTGCTGCTGCCATATTATGATCATAAACCTTTCAATCTCCTCTGCCCACCTAACATTTCGTGTCCCCTTAACCCACTTGCTTTCTCTGGAAATCCAGGTAAATACCTTGAATGCCCAGTGGTTATACTGTCCACGCGCAACATACCTAGCCCATGCCCACATTCTCTTCATGATTTCAGCAATAATGTAGTTAACTCCGACTTTTTACCTGATCCAATCTGCTCTCTTCTTGTCGCTTAATATGCCACCTTCTATTTTCCTTCCGATTTCTCGCTGCGTCGTCCTCAATGCTGAACCCTCTTTGTAGGTTTCCAAGTTTATGCTCCGTAGCTAAGTACGGGTAAAATGTAGCTGTTACATACACTTCTTAGTGGCAATATACCTGTCATGATTTTAGAGTGCTTCCCAAAAGTGCTCCAGCCCCTACTTATTCTTCTGGTTAATTCAGTCTCGTGGTTAAGGTCCGTGGTTATAACCTGTCCTAGGTAGGCGTAGTCTTTTACAACTCCAAATGCATTATTACCTATATCGAAGCGCTGCTCTCTCCTGAGGTTGTTGTATATTACTTTTGTTTTGTGCAAATTAATTTTAGGATATACCTTTCTGCTCTTCTTGTCTAACTCCGTAATTATGAGTTGCAATCCGCCCCCTGATTTACTCAGCAATGCCGTGTCATCGGTGAAGGACAGGTGACTAAAGCACTTTCCATTAACTCTTCTCTCTAACTCTTTCCGTTCTAGGCCTCTGAAAACTTCCTGTAAGCACGCGGTAAATAGCATTGAGGGGATTGTGTCCCCCTGTCTTACACCCTTCTAGATTGGTACTCTGTTGCATTCTTTATGAAGCACTATAAAAGCAGCTGATCTCCTGTAGATATCTGCCAGGATGTTCATATATGCTTCGTCGACGCCCTGATTACACCGTGTCGGCATGACTGCTGATATTTGTACTGAACAAAACGCCTTCTCGTAATCTATAAAGGCTATGCATTGTGGTTCGCTGAACTGTGAGCATTTCTCTATTACCTGATTGATAGTATGAATGTGCTCAATTGATTAGTAGCCTGTTCGAAATCCTGCTTGTTTCTTTGGCTCATTGAACTCTAATATCTTAATTCTGCTTACAATCAGCTTTGTAAATAACTTGTATACGGTGGAGACCAAGCTGATTAACCTCCTCTCTTATGTAGTAAGATGATGTTAGCGTTCTTCAAAATTGTGGTACTCTTATCAGGATACAAATCGCAAAAGAGGTGGCTAGATTTTTTAACACAATCTCTCCTGAACTTTACAGCAGATCTTACGTTACTTAATCTTCACTAGAAGCATGCTTTCCTAGGATTTTCTAACTACTTCTATAGTTGCAGGGGGGGGGTGCCATCTCTGTTACTGCTAGTTCTTATATTATAGTGGTGGTTGTGCCGGTTACTCTACGGATCTCTGTATATCTTCTCCGCTATTTTAACTATTCTATTTATATCAGTACTTATTTTCTACTTCTTGTCCCTCAGTGCATACATCTGATTTTTGCCTCAAATAAGCCTCTTGACTGCTTCGACGCTTCCTCCGTTGTTCAGAGCATGTTGAAATCTTTCCTTGTAACACCTTTTTACTTCGGATACCTCACGCTTAATAATCAACTTCGAAAGCACTGCCAACTCTATTTTGTCTGATGTACTTGAGGCTTTCTTGCTTTGATGCTTCTTAATGAGGTTATTCATTTCGAAAGACAGGTTGCCAGTGTCCTACCTAACTACCGTACCTCCAACTTCCACTACACATTGTGTAATGATACTCGTCAGGTTATCATTCATTGCGTCAACGCTAAGACTGCTTTCCTCAATAATGCCCGGGTATTTTTCTGAAGCGAGACTTTGAATTTGTGTACTTTCCCTCTCAGTGCACGCTCGTTGTCTGGCTTCTTACGTATCAGTTTCTGTGATTCCTTCTTCAAGTCTAGGTGAATTCGTGATAGTGCCATTCTATGACCACTGCATCGTAACCTTGTTAAGTATTCCCCATCCTGCACGGTGCCTATGTGTGCACTTAGTAGGAAGTCAATTTTGTTCCTACTTCCGCCATTAGGTCTCCTTGATGTTCCTATACGGTTCCCTTGTTTTTGGTAAAAGGTATCCGAAATCCGTAAATTATTTCGTTTCGTGGATTGAATTATTAGCGGCCCTTTGGCATTCTTAGTACCGATGCCATAATTTTCTACTGCCTGCTCTCTACCCAGCTTCTTCCCTATCATGGCATTTAAGTATCCCTTCAGTATAGTATACTGCGTGTTAACCTTACTCATCGTCAATTTCACGTCGCCCCACAGCACAGCAGTGGTCTAGTGGCTAAGGTACTCGGCTGCTGACCCGCAGGGCGCGGGTTCGAATCCCGGCTGCGGCGGCTGCATTTTCGATGGAGGCGGAAATGTTGTAGGCCCGTGTGCTCAGATTTGGGTGCACGTTAAAGAACCCCAGGTGGTCTAAATTTTCGGAGCCCTCCACTACGGCGTCTCTCATAATCATATAGTGGTTTTGGGACGTTAAACCCCACATATCAATCAATCAATTTCACGTCTTCATAGAAGCTTTCAACTGTGGAGTCATCATGGCTGGCTGTAGGTGCGCAAGCCTGTACTACCTTGTTTTTGTACCCTTTATTGATTTTAAATACCATACCTACCACCTTTTTATCAATGCTATATCATTTCTCTGTGATGCCAACTATGTATCCGTGGGTATGGAACTTCACGCCTAGTTTCTTTTTGTCAGCCAAGCCATGATAGCAAGGGACGTGCCCATTCTGTAGCAATGTATAGGCTTTTTCTGTTCTTCTAAACTCACTGAGCGCTATTACATTCCATTTACCACCCTCTTGCTCTTCCAACAGTACAGCTAGACTCGCCTCACTAGATAAGGTTCTAGCATTAAACGTTGCCAAGGTTAGGTTCTAACGGAGGCTGGTCCGGACGCAGAGATTCTTAGTACCTTTTGCTGCGTTGCAGATCTGACCACTGCAGAGGTCAGTTGCTTCGCAGCCGCTGCGGACTGTGGTTATTGAGTTGAATGATATGTGCATGTGGGAAGTAGTGGCCAGATTCTGCCCCAGGTTGGCCAATCATTTTCTGGTGAGGGAGTGCATTATCGGTGGTGGTCGCCGATGAGGCCGCGACTCAGGCCTCTTAATACAGTTCCATCACAGCAGGGATTTTCTTCAATCAGGTCGGGAACTGCACGGCACCGGGATTCAAACCACAGACCTCTTCCTTGCGAGGCTGATGCTCTATCCACTACGTCATCGCTGCTTTCTATTAAACTATATAATGGTATTCCACTGTAGAGTGGTTGAAATGTGTAGTGGTAGGAACGGATAGTTCTATATTTCGAAGTTTGGACGTATTTAATTGTGAAACGTTTTTTACCCATGCTGCTGAAATCCATACCCTGCTTCCGATGTTTGTTTGAAATGAAGATACGTTACATTGAAAACCAGTGATTGCTTGCCCAAAGCTTTGTGCCATAACAGTACCAGTTTTTTCTCGTGGTTTCTGGAACTATCACCGCCAATTTTTTTTCACTGCAGATACATCTGAGGAACTCCACAACCAGGACTTCATTCGTAATTTTTTTATGTATTGCACGCTGTGGAAAACGAGCGATCCATGTTGTGCAGAAGCTGTATTACCAATAGAAAATTGTTCATATTACTACAATATGTTATCCCCCAACTGTCTTCTATTTTTTTTTTCGTGGGAGTATGGTCACCTCTTGTTATGAGCAGGTCTCGCACAACTGAGCCAACACACGATACCACCATTATCTCATACTCTCATGCGTACCCCACACCTTCATGTTCCAGACAACGTGGCTGCATATTTCCCCCGAGCAATTCTAGAAATCCTGTAGTCAAGTAGAATGTTGATACCTAAATTTCGGGCTCACGCAGGCATCGAAGCTTTCATTTCCAAATG
This sequence comes from Rhipicephalus microplus, assembly GCF_013339725.1. NCBI lineage: Eukaryota > Metazoa > Arthropoda > Arachnida > Ixodida > Ixodidae > Rhipicephalus > Rhipicephalus microplus. Next base: position 162,191,741 of record NC_051168.1, on the reverse strand, counting down.
GTAAGGGATATGGCATAGGGCAGCCATAAAATCGGACTCTGTCGAGATAGATAAAAAGGTTTTTATTTAAGCGGCTGAGGCTATAAAGCAGCCGAGGCTACTTAAGCGGCCGAGGTATGAAGACACTACTACAAGTCTCATGCCCCCGTTTACATTTTCGCCCTTACAGGCGCATCTTTATCAACTGGTGGTTCGCCAGTTATAGCGACGAATTAAACATTACTGGCCACGCAGTGAGATTATTGCATAGTTTCAGGTGTTAGAAATATTAGACAGGCCTTGTTGCGTTAACCTCTCCTTGCGTTGTCTGACAAGCTCTGTCCGAATAATCTTCACAGTATTCCGTAGTTGTCGATGCTGGTTTGACCTATAAACGTTAGCTTATAATTACTGCAGGTTTCCCTTGATTTTGCAGACCATCTTTTCCCACATCACCTGCAGTCAGTGGCCGCCCTTTCAGCTAGCTCGTCGAACACGTCTATTTCGCAAGCAGGCCACTCATTCTACTGTTTAGGCATTGCCACCTGGAGATGCTTTTTGCCAGCACAACCCAACAAAGTTTTTTTTCTCAGTATTATTGAGAACTGACAATCTACCTAAGAAGTTATAGGAACTGTTATTAGAGTTATTTGTTGTAAACGCGAAGAAAGAAAACTGGACGGGAAGCTGACTCACCACTAATAGGATCTGAACCTGAGACCTTCAAATAACGCGTCCGATGGTATACCACTGAACTACAATGGTGGTTGTCCCCCAGTCTATAAGGTGCATATGTGCATTTGAACGTAGGAACTTCAGTCAGCGCCACCTGTTCTCTTCGGGAAAAGTGTGGAACACACCTTTTGACTCTTTTGGCGTCAGGTAGTACCTGATCTAATTACGAAATGGCAGCTGACCATGTGATCCCATGCGCACCAGATCAAGGCATCACGTTTGCCACAATAATACCCAGCTATGAATCACTGAAAGCGTAAATTATAAGGAATCGTTTTTCATTGTTCGACAGATCCCCCGTACCTTGCGAATCGACGTTATGCAAAGTAGGCGGCGAGAAGGTGACCGTGTTGTATATTTTGCCCTGAGCGACAGGTAAAGACATGACGCTACATGTACGCCCAAGTATTGCGCACGCAGACACATGTTGATCATTGCAGATCTTTATATAATCCATTTTTTGCATTTCCGCAACAATTCTCACAGAAAAACTGAGTATTATCAACAACTTAAATGATAAGATGATATGAAGTGCTCGTGCTCCCGAGGCAGCAGATTTAAAAGAGTGCATACGTAAGCTTTGATTGATTGATATATAGAGTTTAACGTTCCAAAACAACCATATGAATATAAGAGACGTCGTAGTGGAGGGCTGCGGAAATTTAGACTACCTGGCGTTCTTTAACCTGCACACAAATCTGAGCACACGGGCCTACAGAATTTCCGCCTCCATCGGAAATGCAGCCGCTGCAGCCGGGATTTAATCCCATGACATGTGGGTCAGCAACTGAGCACCTTAGCCACTAAACCACCGTGGTGGGGCCAAATGTAAGCTTCATATATTAGGATATCTGACACTGCAACAAAAACTGACGTTTCACGAACAATACGGACGATTTGAAAAGCAGTACTGAGGTCTGCCGTGGTTTTTTATAGAATGCTTTGTCGCCAAGGAGAATGCGTAGGTTCATTTTCTGCTAAAATCTTGGCATTTATTCTTTGCATTCGCCGTGCGCACGCAGCCGATCTCAGATTTTCGTTGACCCTCTTGCGTTAAATTATCCCAAGTGTGCTATAGTCTTCATAGAGTAGATGCTAAGTTTCAGTCACATATGGCACATACCCATGTACCAGTGGCACATACCCACCGACGAGTATGTGCCACTGTTTTGCAGGAAGTGTTTGACGACGTACACTACGGGAGTGCTGACCAGGACGTAAAATTCAGCTGGCTATCTTACCTTTCCACACTAACGTTGGTTCATGACAAAAAACGAGGGGTTGATTTTCTCCTGTCGTTCTTACACACGATGCATCCTTCGCATTTCTTAGTTCTTCAATAAACGTGAACAATATACGCACTAAGCGCTAGAGCCTATCCGGATTTCGCGCTACTCGGCTGCACGCTGTCATCACCGCTTGTGCGGCTCTAAACGCACAAACAGAAGTTTGATCGGTTAATTGTGCACGATGTTCCTGCAATAAAAATAAGAACGGATAGGTGGCTGCATCGCAAAGCTGTACAGGAGATGAATTAAATGTGATATTTTGCGTATATCAACGAATCGAGAGCATGTGCGCTGTAGACGTGACGGGAACTGCTGTTTACACCACAGCAGTGCGCCAAGAATTACGACAAAATTTATGGAAAAAATAATGCGCTATTTTTTGTATTTTGGCAGCTTGGAGAGTGGCCCTTTAAAGACGATGGCTTTCTTGGAATACTTCGACGCAAGAATTTTGATATGTGTTTCTGCCTGTCCCTCGCCTTTTCTGTTTTTCAACTGAAGTCCTTTTTTTCACTATTCTCTGCCTTAAATTTTAAATTCTTACCACATCCGTACTGTCCACTAGTAGTGCTCAGGTTTCTACGTTCATAGGTGTGTGTGTATATTGATTAAAAAGCAAACTTCACGCATATCTGAGGCCGCACTTGAACACGTCATTGCACTCTGGCATGTTTCTTTATGCTATTGCCGCGGCAACGTGCCTGCAATCAAACAACGCGTAAACCACCGTCTTTTTGTGCCGCGCAGAGACGATAATGGCACAAGCACTCGGCTCGACCCCGCTCACATGTGCCACGCACTTGGAACAACTCGCAAAGCGAAAGACGGAGACACCTGAAGGACATCTGTGGTGCTCCACTGACCAGACATTCTATTACCACAGTCACTTTGAGTTGTGGGAAGTGGCTCACACTTTTCATAAATACGTTTTCAGGTATGCCCGTGTGCTACGACATTGCTACAAATTCGGTGAAAGTGTGGGGTGATGAATGAAAGCTGTACGAACAAAAGACAGCATAGCCTCAACCACCAGAGAGCCGATCTTGTGGAGCTTAGAGCTGTGCACTAGAGGGCCAGTCGCCGTCTTTGAGGTGACTCCCCAGAGTTCATCCCAATCCACTTCACGCTGAGGAGAACTCAGTCAACGGTCTCACCATCATGACTAGCCAGGTAACACCGGCACACGTGGGGATTAATCAGCCTTACCAGCCACCAGTATTTCATGGGGTCTAGTTCCAAGACGGCGAAGATTGGCCAAACCTCTTCAAGAAACTGGCAAGTTTGAATTATCGGGACGAGAGAGTGAAGCTCCGCCGTGTACAAACCTTATCTCTGTTTTACAAACACAAATTCTGGACGGTTTTCGGTTTTGTACACCGACGCAGCCTGGTACCATTGACGGGGAAGTGATGCCTTACCGAGTAGCCCGCTCATTTTAAACAACTTTGTCCCACCGGTAACTTGCCAAATATCCTAAATACATTTTCGTCTAAGCTACACAAAATATAAGTTAGAGCAATTCATTTTACGCCTCTTTCTTTCATCTGAATACCCAATAAGAGCTCTTCGTACTCTAAAACAACGTAGAAAAAAGCCTTGTGCTTAGTTGTATATAGTTAATATTTTTCAAGTGAACCGGAATTTCTTGGGAAGCAACATGTGCTGCCGCTATTTCCATATTGAAACCAAGTGAAAAAATGGGCAAATACCACGTGCAGTGTGAATCGATGATATACGAAGCACGAATGAGAAATGGTGGTGTTACTTTAAAATCAGCAGAGCACTACGAGGTGGAGGTAAATGATGCCGTACATGAATTCCGTGTCATGATTATCAGTTTTAGATGTGTCGTTTACCTTCGTCATCTGTTGACGTCACGTGATTCCAAATTTAGTGTATTTAAAAATAGTGATACGGCCTCGAGCAAGCAATGAGCGTGGTATGGTCTCATGTTCTTACATGACAGGCGTGTCACGATTACCAAGTTTGCACCAATCATATATTTCATCATCCATTGACGTCACGTAACACCAAATTTGATATATGGGGAGCTTGCAAAACGACTGCGACCGCATCATGAAGGGCTCAATATACTCCGATGTAGCGTTGACACGCACGCACGCTGGGCACAGCGACGCTACTTTAGCAAAACGCGAGCATTCTATATTCTAACGCCACGCGTGACCAGCATCCGTCAGTGCGGCCCGATGGCAACCAGCGCGAAATGCGACATGCCTAGTTTCACACCGATGTGTTACTCAGACAGCACTGCGTCTCCCTGTTTTCGTGACAGAGGGACGCTAGACGTGCAGAAACACGCATGCGTGATAGCAACGCAGCGCAGCACGCGCCTTCGAGTATTTGGCAGGGCCGGCGCCTACCGTGACGCGATGAAATGAACGCCAGCGAGTACGCGCACCACGTAACGTTGAAATGTATTGGCGCCTAGACTATGGCGCATAGTCATGTTCCCACATGACACATATCTCATGATTATCATGTTTGCACCAGTCACATACCTTTGTCATTCATTGGCGTCACGTAATACCAAATTTGGCATATGTGAAGCTAGGGAAACGGCCGTGAGCGCATCATGAGCGTGGCATGTAGTGATTTTGGTACATGACACGCATCTCATGTTTATCATGTTTGCATCAGTATCATACCTTCGTCATCCATTCACGTCGCGTAATACCAAATTTGGTATAAGTGAAGCTAGCGAAACAGTTGCTGCCTCGTCATGAGCGTGGCATGTAGTCATGTTGTTACATGACTCGCAACTCATGATTATCATGTTCGCACCAGTCAGATACCTTCGCCTTCTATTCACTTACCGTAATAACAAATTTGGTATATGTGACGCTAGCGAAGCGGCCCTGAGCGCATCATGAGCGTGCCATGTAGTCATGTTGTCACATGACACGCATGGGAGAATTTTCATGTTAGGGTTGGTTCCTTGGGTTCACCATTTAATCAAGTCATACCATACCAGTTTTACAACATGCCTTGTGAACAAAACCACCGCAAGAGCTGCAGGACCAAGACATGTAAATCATGACATTCATGACTTACATATCATGACTTTCATGTTGTGACTTGTGAAATATGTCCTTCGTACACTCATGTTATGCGATACCAAGTTTGGTATCGATACCATTATCGAACAGCCAGGAGAGCTAATAGTCGAAGGCGGCTAGATAGATAGAGTGCTACGCTCAAAGTCACCGAAGTTTGCTAAGAACTGCTTCGGACCTAAAAGCGAATATATGGAGGCCTTTGCAAAAACGTGTTATGTGAACTATGAGACTTCCTTGCCTACCTGGGATGAATTTCGGCGACAATCTCTGGGTACTTGCGCCACCATAGAATGCAAAGAAAAGGCGCCGGCTGCTGTTGAAGCCAGAAACCAACTACCCAGCAAAACTGTCGCAATGTACTTTGACAAAATAATGTGCCTGTTCAAGCGTTAATATTTTAAAATGGCTGAAGATAAAAACGTACACCATCTCTCGCGTGTGGTGAAGCAAGAGCTATTCGCTGTTTGCGTACGCAAGCCACCATGAACATTTCTGAAGTTTCATGCGGAAGCGACAGCTATGGAGATAACGCTAGAACAGCGGGCTCGGAAGCACAATCGGGACATAAACTGCGCACCTGCCAATGTCTTCTGTGTAGGCCTGCAGACTGACATCAAAGCCCTGCGAGAACTCATCAGGTCGGTGATAAGGAAAGAGGTCAGCAAGTTCCAATCACCTCACACTGCAGCAGCACTGCCTATCGTTGAAATAATACGCGATAAACTAAGGCAGACCATTCGGGAGCCAGAGCGTGAGCCACAGCTGATCCGATTCATCCCAACGTAATTTGAAGTACTCAGACAACCGGCGGCGCACAGCAATGCAGAAGTTATGGCGGCGCTCTTTACTCACCGATATTCCGCTGCACACCTCATCCACCGGAACCGCCGGTGATCAGCCTGTAGCTTAGCTACTACAACAATAAAAGGCCCCGGAGGGGAGACTTTGTGTAGGCCTTTGTGCAGGCCTTTGTGGCTTCATTGCAGGGAAGCATGTCGTCGGTATTGGTTTCGCCCTTACCGACGAGCAAAATTGAAGGGCTTTCCATTGTACGCACCACGTGCTCAATATTGTGAGCGGTCAGTGGAGATTGAAGAGTACCTATCCACGCACCTGAGTCCACTCACTCCACGCCAACATCAGCCAAGGTAATCGCCACCAGGTGTTGACGATCACCAGCCCACGTGCATCTTACACATGGCCTGGGCATTGTTCTACAAGCCGATACCCGCAAAACTGAAGCAAGCAATCTGTGGAGGCGGGGTCACTCGTACCTACAGTTACGAAGATTCTCTGTTATGGATTCAGAGTGATGATGCTATGTATCGAGAGGATAAGAGCAGCAGCGTGAAGATTATTTCAGATTTGGGGTCAAAAATAGAAGGATACGGGCTAAACGCTTTAGTTGACGCTTGCAATGATTATTCGCTAATGAGTAAAAAATAGGCCAATAAACTAAAAAAAGGCTGTGACAAAACGGAGTGGGTGACAAATGCGCATGGCATGTGGTCACACTAATAAGCTGCTTGGTAGATGCAGCTCAAGGCTCGAAATAAGAGGCTTTACTTTCCTTGCTGACCTCAACGTATTGCTGGAATATTCGAGGCAGCTTATGTGGGAATGAATTTTCTTCAAGCCAACAGAGCCATAATTATTCTGCGTAGATATTTCGCAACATTTTGATTGAACAAGCGATATATGGCGAGGGATTGAAAGAGTCATGTCTTACTGCTCTGCGCGTTGTTGATGAATGCGTGCGTCACAGTGCCATCACGCTGTAGCATAATGGTGCTGGTCGAAAGTAAGACATTTTGTGACCAAAAAGGAATAGCCGATGAAAATGTAATGAATGTAGGCGATGAAATAGGAATTTGCATGGTGAAGGGTTTTTTCACTTGACGAATGGCCAAACATTTTCCTCCTTACAAATTTAGGGAATGAATTTCAACACATCGCGCCAGATATGGCTATCACCTATTTCAACGAGTTCTGCATGGCGGCCAAACTATACAGCTCAGCGACAGCACCGACCCCTCTGCGAGAGACCTGCAACGTCCACACATCAGTCAACCATATGCTCCTATAAAGCAAAAGAAACGATTATTTGCCTATACAAAAGACTTTTCGAACTGCTTTTTAACCTCTTCGAAGGTGCGATGCACGTATATTGCAAAACACAGGTGTATAAGAGCAGAAGTAACGAGCGAGTCCTCCTTGGTGTACTTTAATAACGTTGTCCTACTTTGGGCTCCAGATGAGTAGGAGCTAGAGCGGCTCCACATAGCAATTAAAGCCATTCGTTCAGGCAACTTGAGTGTCAAACCAGGAAAGCACCTTTTCGGTTTTGAAGAGCTGCGATTCTTCAGACACGTTGTCAGCTGCGAAAGCGGCCGTCCAGATTGTGAAAAGACGGCTGCTGTCATGAAGTCCTTGGCACATAGAGAAGGAAGTCAGTAAGTCGCATCCTGTGTTCATGCAAGTACGATGAATGACTTGTGTAAAATCTTTCGAACAATCCTACATTCTGATTTAGATATTCTAATTGAGTGGCAAAGGGTTCAAGAAATGTGGAAAGATATTCTAATTCAGTGGCAAAATGTTCAAGAAAACGTTCTAGCGTATACCAGACGCAAACTTTCGAAAGCTCAGACGAACTACTTTGCAACCGAAAAGGTGTCTCGCGGTCATCTGGGCGACAAGTAAATTTCGACCATACCTGTACGGTAGACCCTTAGAGCAGTCAGTGATCGCCATTCTCTGTGCTGATTTGCACAGAGAATGGCGGTTACTGGCAATCTTAAATATCCTTTTGGAAGACTAGCAAGATTAAGCCTCAGGCTACAAGAGTATGATATTACTGTGGTTTAGACGCTCTCAATATTTACAATTACAGGCCCTTGACGACAACCAGTTTTCTCCAACGATGTGCCTTATTAGCATTGGTGAAAAACAAAAGCTTTCAAGAATAGCCCACTGATTTTCTACAGATTCCTTTCTTTTTTTGGCAAAGTATGCAAATAAATATTTTGGCCACATAAAAATTCAAAAGCGTTCTCTTTTGTGAAAAACGAAAGAGAGAATTTCTTTACCCTTGAACAAAAACTTCAAAGCGAGCTTTCATTTTCAACTTTAGGAGCTAGTAAATGAGGTGTCCGGAAGTTTTTTTTTTAGTACAACGCTTGGAACTTTGAAACCGCCTTGTTCAACCGTTCTCGTTTAACCGATCTCTAAGTGGCGGCCATGTTGGCCGCTTCAAATAAGGGGAGAGGCAATTTGAAGATGTAGGTTTACATCCTGAACTTTTGACTCACTCCCTCTTGGTAGAGATTGTTCAAGAATGCGATAGCTTATCAACAAAAGAAATATATATAATTAAATACTAGCAAAAAGTATAATAACAGAACTATTGATTTTTGTAAATTATTCTTGAGAAAAGTTTCTGCTTATTTAGATTCTACTGAAAGAGCAATAGATGACTGATATCAAAGAAATTGTTTTCTGTAGCCACCATTGGTTAACCGAGAACCTTTTGGTATTGAGGTTATTGGGAAAATCTACTCAGATCTACGATAAAACCTTGAATGGCCACGCATCCTTTTTCGTTGCTGTGTCCTAGAATATGTGCACAAAGTGATAGTAAATTTCCTGTTTTCAAAGCTAATTCAACGATTGGGTACGATTTTGAACGTGATACCTTTTTAATGCTGCGAGCTTTCTACGGGAGATCGAAAATTGTTCCACTGTTTTTTCTTCTCCACAAAAAGAAAAGGATGAGGAGAGAGTCAAGCCTGCTCTAAACAAATAAAACTTTATTGGAGGAATACGACTGCGTAATCGAGTGACTAAAGCTTCCAGGCATTGGTTATGACATGAGGAAGTTTTCCGGGGTGTCATTAGATGATGAAATTCAGGAAACTTTTAAAAATGGTGTAGAGAATTCTCACATCATCATTTGCCGCGAAAATCTGAACGCTACTATAAAGGCTGTTGTAGATGTAACATTGATCCCAGGCAACACAGAACGTTGGCCCGTTGTTTGGAATAGATTGGCACTTCTTGGCCCGAGAATGGCCCAGTTTGACAACGTACCGCCAACAATGGCTGAGCAAGCCGAATAAAACCGCGAAGTTAGACCAGCATTGAACACATATCGCAAATAATGGCTGTGCCAGCCTAATAGAACGGCGATGTCGGAGCAGCATTGACAACGTTCCACCAATAATGGCTGTGCCAGTCGAATATATCGGTGATGTCGGACCAACATTCAGACCTTCCTACCATTAATGGCCGTGCCAGCGTATTAGAACGGACACATTGGTCCGAGTTGTACAACCAGCAGCCAATATGGGCGAAGCCATACAATTAGGCTGGCATTATTGGCCCGACGTTCAAACGTTATTGCCGGCATCGGCTTAAGAGTCAACTTCGTTGGCATAACATCGGATCGCTGTGAGCTGATTTCTGCGTCTGCTGCTTTGGCGATGTTCTGGTCCCAATAACGTGTCGATTTTTCAAGTTCGAGAGAGTATTATGCCGGGCTCTTGAGTAATACATTTTTGGTCATCAAATCATCCACAGCTAGCTAGTTGATATTTATGATTGTTGATTGAAGTTGCGCAAAGGAAAACTATTTTACTGATAAACATTTATGAAGTTTGACTATGATGCAGTGCTTTCCCAAATGAAAGTCATGCAGATCTGTGCGATGAACCAAGCACGGACGCTAATGCCGTACGTGACCAGCTTCGACGTGACCCGGCGCGCACGTACGCCGGCGTTCGTTTGGTCGCTTCATGCTGGCGATTCCACGCCAAGCGCTTTCGATTTTGTGGATATCAGATGCAAAGCGTATCGTATCGTGTGTCCTGCTATGCTATCGCCAGGACCAATTTAATTTTTTCGCGTTCACAGCGCTGTACTAGTTAACGACACACAAGTGCTTGACACCTGAGAACTGGAGTTATCGGTTGCGTTAGGGTGAATGAATCGTACAACACACGCATCCCGTAATGTGACACACGCATCGACGATTGCATCCTGTATCGCAATGACCACACGAATTACCTACAACATTGCAGCGAGTGGTTGGTAAAGTGTGGTGGAGTGCGTGGACGTTGGGCACCTTATCTCCGTCGGTCGTCGAGAGTTACAATTTTGTTGTGGAACGTTATTTCGATGAGTGTTTTGAGATATATACATTGCCCTCCTGTAGCCAAAACATCAGCTAGTTTACGCAGTGTGTAGACTTAAATGAACCCGCAGTACGACGCGCAAAAAAACGTTTCCATGAGTTCATATGTGCTGATGCATGGAACACATAACACGTAAGCTAAATAGTTTATAAACAAGAAACGCACGCTTACGGCGTAATATTGTTTTATCAAATACAAAACCACAGACCTCTCTCCGCCCCCCCTCCTACCTGCTTTTTTTCAAGTCGGTGGAAAAAAGAAAGTGCTATGCACAGATCTTGCGAGCTGGTTCCTGTAAAGTAGAGAGTTTTATTTCACACTCGCTGTCCATTATTAATTTTCCGTTTAGTGGGGTGGCTATGGCCATCTGGCTGTTTTTTGAGAAATTAATGAACGTACACGTTATACACTGGGAAATGTGTCGAAAATTGCTGTAATATCCAGAACATGAAGAGGATCAATTGACAGCTGATATCAGGACTGGTCCTCACAACTGGAAGGCAATATCTATGAATAAATCTTAAGCTACGAGTGAGTGACTGTTCGGAGTACTGAAGACTATTGCCTGTGTTGTCAGTAGCAGCGCATTGTTCTTGTATATTTGGCATGTGAGATATTGTGATCTCTATCTCAAAGTGTTTCTCAATCTAGCTCAGTCATATTTTTATAGTTTCCTTTCTCCAGACTCAGTGCAGAATAGCAAACAGGATTGTTGTGGTCAGCGAATAACTAGTTCATTGGCCCCAATTATCCCATACTATGTGTGCAATTTTGTGGTGTATGTGTGTTCAGGACGTGCTATCATCAGTGGGAGAGTCAAACAGAACTAAAAGCAAAGAATGGCTTAATAGAACAGAGTAGCTGGTGCATATCACTCTTCCCATAATTTATATCTTAGTGACTTATACTGCTCTACACACATAAATTTATCATTGCTTTTCATATTTAAGCGGCATATGAACATGTTTTCTCAAGGCTTTTTAAACTGAAACGGCCCTTTTCACTTTTATTTGACATTCAGATCAAAATATTTAGCTTATCTGTGTTATCAACGGCGGAAATGGTCACGTCCATCAGATAGGCAGTTACACTGATGAGTCACTTAAGGCACTTAAGTGCAAGAAGGGTGCTACATGGTTAATGCAGTGGTGTAGCCAAGAAATGGGACACTGGGGAAATGACCCACCCTTAAAATTTTCAGCAAAAGGGAAACCGAGAACCAAATAACACATACTCGACTTTCCTGCACTGAAGACCAAGGACGTTATCCCCTATCCGTCCACCACACAAAGTTCCGCCGATATCAGAGTTTATAAGTCCATGGCACATGTTCAAGCACTTTGCCAAGGTTTATGCGACCTTATGTTTTTAAATGGAAACATTTTTCTAAAAGAAACAAATATAACCCTTTATCACCAGTGGCGACATTTGTGTATGCAATTCGTTTATGCTAGCTTTGTCAACTTGAGGGCAGAATAGAGTAAAAAACACAGTTAGTTAGATGAACTGAACCTTCTCCCTAGTAGTCATTATGTCCTCACTTGACCTCAGTCTGTTGTGCACTGATCACTCTAATGTAGGAACTGTTATCTTTGATGGGTCGTTCAAATTGGGTTCTAAAACCAACGTCAAGTGTTGCTTTTCTTCTCCCAAAATTTATGCAATGAAAAACTAATTGCACACACATCAAGAGCTTATGATTTCATTCTTTTTATATAAAAACTAAATAGAACTTACAGCAGAATGATGAAGAATTTAATTTCATAGAAACTGCAAATGCTTGCTGATGCTCGCACAAAAGAACACATCATTTTCTTCCTTGAACTGTAAAATTGAGTGTCTTGTGATTGTGCTATCTAAATCTACATTTGTTGACAGTACAGCATGATTCACACCTGAAGAGGCTACAATCTTAGCAAGTGTTAATAGTAATCTTGTCACGTGATTTGCAGCTAACTAAAAGTAGAGGCTTTGTCTGTCTAGCTAGTACTACATACTCAGGACATCACCACTACAAAGATACGCCAGTCGCCACCAAGAAAGGGCACACCTGCAGTGATTAGTCAACACTTTTCATGTTTTCTGCTGCGCCAATAAGGCTGGCTGAGGGAGCACTGCATCCAGTACCAGGAGGCTTCAGCGACAAAGTCCTACTTACAAAACACTCACCAGCTGAGAGGAGAAGTACTGACATGCCAAGCATTCAAAACGGAATGCCGCAGAAAAGAGCGGTGATTACTTTTACAGCCCATAAAAAACAAGCTAAGAGTTCAAAGTTGTAACGTTGCTGATCTTCCAGCCAAGTAAAATAAGGGTACCCTGAGAAAAGATACTGAGGATGCGCCATCGGGAAATGACAAAAAAAGAACCGACGGAGGTTCGTCTTCATCACATGAACAGCCTTCAACTAATAGGGCGAGTAAGTAACTGACAAACAATGAGTGCACGAGGGAGAGCTGTCCCACGAGGTCGTAAGCAGTCAAATGGCACAGGCTAGAATCAGAGGTGCTGCCAGGGTAGGCACAGAGAGGCTGGATGGGAGGTCCACTCCCTCCCCCAATTTTAGCCTGACCCCTGTGTTTCGTTATGACAATGTGTTAGGAATATGTTCCCAAGAGGAAACATAGTCGTAACACAACGTCCAAGTTTCCCGCCTTTCTGCTCCTCTTGAAGAACCTCGCTTATTGTGGGTGTACCCCCGGTATAGACCAATCATGGCACCGACTCTGGCTAAAATACAATAAGAACCACAGAAAACTCAAAGCAAATGTTAACACCATTCTTTACCTTCTTGCTTTGTGTACAAATTAATATAGCGAGAAGTATGTGGAACAGCAAATAAAAGCACCACAGTCAACACCTGCTACTACCTACTTTCATAATCGTACAAAGTACAGAAGAAGCATGCAAAGAGGAATCCCACGAAAAGAAATATAAAGCAACAGGAGGCTGTGTGGCCCTGACTGAGACAACACCCCAACAAAATGAAAACGCTTTCAGGCATGTCAGCAGTTAATGCACAGCTCTGAAAAGTTATGAAAACATACCTTCAATGCCTTTCTTACACAAGAACTTTAAAATGAATACACACTTATGGAGAAAAAAGTCATTACTCAAATCCGGCTCTTATGCACTGATGGAAGATACTAGGACCTTGTTTCCTAACAATGGTTTCAGTACAACTCTTGAACACACCCTCAAAAGTGCTGACTGCAAGTGATCGAGACATAAAGGCAGACTACAATGCGACACAATAAGCACGTTAAGCACCAACCATGAACTTATGCTAGAGTGGATGCCGCAAGAAATCTTGAACACTGGGAACACTCAGCGTTCCCAACTGAAATCTCGACCTCACAGACACAATAAGAATGTTCCAATGACCTGCTGCCCATCGCCATGTTGTGAAACAGGGGCATATACTCTCGCACAACTCATCTTTACGTGATAAAAATTATCTTGCTTTCAGGTTTATAGAAACCGTTTCACCAAATTCCTCTCTATTAAGCTGACCACCTTCATCGTTGCTGGTAGTGTGTTCAAATTAAAGGAGACAGAGGGCACTGGTGGGGCTGTATGCCGATGGTGTTCTTTAAATAAATGAGCAATGGCCAGCATTGTCATCTATGACCACCTTTCACGTCTGAGCGATTTCTTATATTCACGTTGACATGTTAGTGTAGTAGTTGTGCCTAATAAAAGGCATGAAAGACATAAATATCAGCAAGAGAGGCACGTAAACTTTGAGACGTCTTTTATATTGTAAATTTGATTTGTGTTAGAAATAAAAAAACAAATTGTTGCTCTAACGACACTATGTATAATTTAAAGAAATATTTATACTGTTTCTACTATTTCTCTACCTGCAATGAGTGGATAAAGCCAGGCTTGCTTAAGCTAAAGTGAGATTTGGAAGCTGATCAAAGAACGACAATCAACGTGCTTTCTTGTATAGCCCCTGTTATATTCGGCTCTCGTGTTCATTATTATTATCGTTATATGTATATAGATAGGGCTCACATGTTTCTCAATTTATATGGCCTTTCCTAAAATCTAATGATGTGCCTTGTTCCACACAACTTTTTCAATATGAAAAATGCCATCACTAGCTGTCCTCTTACATTATTTGCCTTGAATGTGTATTTGATTCAGGGAACTGCAGAAAAATTTGCTGCACTGACTTACTGTCAGCGACAAATTCAGTTCAATGCACTAGAGTGGCCGGGAGTCTAAATAGTAGCATTATATCAGTGTGCTAGAGTTGACTCAGAAAATAACTACTCAGGCAGAAGATACACAACAATTATGGCAACGGTGGAGTCGATAAACAAGTAGGTAAAAACTACTATATGTAATCTTGAGGTTCAGTAAGCTTTGTGGACTTTAGACTGGCAGGACAAAAAAGGAAAATTCACGATTGAGTAACGTGCTTGGGCACAAGCTTGCCGAGTTGTCCTGTGATGATGTTTTGAAAAAAAAGAACCAATTGAGAATGTACAGTCAAAATGAATAACAAATATGCATCAACTTTCTTTAAATTACATTGCAGGTGAACAAATCGGTCACTTTTGTGTACATTTTGTTTTTTGTTTTATTTTTTGGTACTGCTGGTCAATTTTGGTTATTGCCGTGTGGATGTAGTATATATCTTTTCTGTAATTTTGAATAAATTTCAGCCGCGAACCGGCACTTGTGTTCCTGTGGCCTATTTGTTTTTAATCTTCTTCCTTGTACTGTTCTAATATCATGATTTCATGCCAAAATAATCTGTCAGTGCTATTCAAGCTTTCTGGCTCCTATAGTTGCATTACTAAACCATGCCCGAGCTATCACCAAGCATACCTCTCAAAATGTTTGGAGGACCGTTTGCTGTACGACAGAGTTCACAGCATTCATTCCACTGGTTACGTAATTATTGCGTTTTGCTGTTCAGGGGCACAAGCACGGTCTTAATCTTTAATTTTTGCAAAAGTGGCTTTATAAGCCTCAGTGCCTATATGATGTGAATGAGTTAGGAAAGATAATTAGGCACGACTTACGACCATGAGCTTGTTGATCTACAAATGAAACAAAGCACAAGATTCAAGACCACACCGGCTTTTGTTCCAACTGATTGAAAAATTCAGGCATTTAGAAAAGTGCCTCAACCTTTTTTTAAGTGAGGTGTAATTGCAGAAGTCAAACTCACAGCAAACATGAAGTTACACTTTATTTTTCATAGCCCTTAGGCGTAAGTACCAGGCAATATAAATTGAAATTACACTTTCACTTTTTATTTGTGGCACTCGAGAACTAGCACATTTGTAAACCCATGCAAAACATAGAATTACTGAATCATATGATAACAATACAGCTGTTATTCAATAATTTCTGTAGCTATCATAACTCAGGTGTCACAAATTCAATAGGGCATTTTTTTCGCACATAAATTATTATTTCAAATAAAACAAATGCATGAAACACAGACAAAATATTTTAACTTTGCCAGAAAAATGACGCTGGCAAAGGCTTTTTAGCTAGATTGACTTGACAACCAGTTAACATGCAATTTTTAATCATGGCATTGTGGGGAATGTTTGCTGATGTTATGTAAGTGGGATATTTTTGCTGTTTCAGGCCAGTTGTGCACTGATGATGACTTCTGCATAGGAAGTGAATCATCTGTCTTTTTTTCATACAATTTAAGTAAAAGTTACTTCAGAGAAACGTTTTTTTAAATTTGGCAGCACGACACCAATGAGGAATGGTTAGCCTATATCATTTCATTATGCATGCGTGTACAAGAGTCTAGTTCACTGCCACCATATGTGCCTTCCAATGCGCTGTCACACACCTATAGGTAGAAGCTTCTTTACGATGTAACATAGACGAGATGTGTAGTCCCTGGCAGAAAGGTGGGCTTCCTGTCGATCAGAGTAAAAGAACATGATCACTGGGTAGACCTAAAGTGACGCCTAAAGCAAGTTTTACAGTGTTACAACCAATGTCTGCATTGAATTTCATTGATATAGATTTCATTCATTTTATTGCTCAGTGGGAGGAAGAACTTGGTGGAATACCGTCAGTTCATATTGGTTTTCTCTATCTATTGGGACCAAGGATGACATAAGTGATGCAGCCAGCAGCTAAAAAAGCAGGAGAAACAGTGCGTGACCTAGAAGTGCCTGGAGTAAGAATATATTCTACCCAACGTTGAACCATTCAATCAACACAAGCCCACAAGTTTGTCTTTTGCAAGGCAGCAGTATAGACAATTGAACGTAAGATCCTCAGAAACGTCGCTGACTCAAGTGGTTGGGCCTGCAAACATATCCGGCAATATCACATTGTTATTGAATCTTGAAGTGCTGCAAAGCATTCGACACAGGTGGTACGTAAACCCACGTGATGTCATACACCTTACGTTGTCTGCCAGGAGAAGCTTTTGGATTTCTCACGTATTTGGGCATGAAAGACTTTAGTAGTATGCCCAATCCTGCTTGCAAGTGGGCATAAATGGTCAGTTCTTGGGTCACAGCATGTGTTGAAGCTAATTTGTCTCCTGTTACTTGCAAACGACTCTGCACCACTGAAAGTCAAGCAGCGTCAAAGCTTATATTTCTTGCAGATGGCAGAATTTATTGTCACGTCAACCAGTCGTCACTTTTTTAATGTCTATATTTCTCTGGGACAGGTGAAAATGTTGTTTGGGATATGTGACAGGGCATCAATGACAATCTCCTATGATATGTTTCGGATATGTTTGACATCTGCTGCAGTTCATGGAAATATGAATGCAGCGGTTGTAACTGAGGGAGTGTAAAATGTACCGTTAAGAGATGTAGTTATGTATTCTATGAGAAGGAAATCACGTAGTTTCGTCCATGTAATAAAGTAATGACGTAATCACTTACCATTTATGCCCACTTGTAAGCACAATTAGGTATATCACAATTAGAGAGCCTTTCAAATACCCCCAAGTACACGGGAAATCCAAAGACATTAGCAGGCAAATAACATAAGATGTAGTAAAGCATCAGGTGGGTGTACGTACCACCTGAGTAGATTCCTATTCCTTGCGGCACTTCCATATTCAGTCACATTGTCACATTTCTGAATATGTTTACAGGGCCAACCACACGATACAGTGACATTTTTGAGGATGTATTGGCTTCAGTCTCCACAAAAAAATGTTGTGATGCTGCTCAGATAGAGGGCACAAGTTTTCAGGACAAGTCAGGGAACTGATTGGCCACCATATGTACTTCTTTTACTAGTCGGTGGTCTAGCACAAATTGCCTTCTAGATGTCGTGCGATGATGTATAGTGGAACTCTCATTTGATATTCAGAGAATAACATATACTGTTGCGCAAGCATCTGTTGATCCCCAAAAGTTTTTAAGAGAGTTCTTGATCTAAGAGAGCTCAATATAGTAGCATTTTTGTGTATTAATAGCACGAAGTGGAGGGAATATGTATATTGGCCTGGTACCATGGTACAAATTGTTGGTATAGTACGTAGTCCACAAAAATTAGACGACGGAGATTGTATGCTTATCAGCATTTAGTATTCGGAGATGGGAAGCTCTCAACACCTATAAATCGGCCTGTGTAGAGCTGAATACTGAATACGGAGAACACGAGGATAATACGGGTGAGCTTTTGGACATCAGATGCACACCTGCTTATGCTGACAAATATGCGTTGTTCAGATGTTGGATTACAGAATTCAGTTGTGAACTGTGCTCATCTGATTAACTCGCGATAAGTAGGTTGTTGAGGCAAGCATGACGTGATTCAAGGCTGGGAAAAATGCTTAAATGTACGTCTAGAGTTTGTCATGCCGCATGGCATATATAGGTGATCAGACACGATGAACGGTGTCAATATCAGTATGTTATTTGAAATGTACACATCTTTTCAAAGGATTTGATGGTTGAACCACATGAGGTCAATTTCGGAGGGAATTGCTGCATCATATATCTGTGACATCATATACGATGTAAGGTAATGAGTTGAAACAGCGATATATATATATATAAATATAAATATATATATATATATATATATATATATATATATATATATATATATATATATATATATATTGTAACAGCGAGCTGTGATAAGAGGGTTTTATTTGCAGGAGGTGAACGATGGTCGTTTGCGGCAGCACACTGCGATCGTGCCAAGTTTCTTCGTCTTCCTCTGCTTCTCTTCTTTACCTTTTTCTAGTCTGTTACATTCTGCCGCAAGCAGGCGAAGCCGGTAGGACGAGATATGATGCACAAGGAGGGTAGAAAGGTTTTAGGCGAGCAACGTGAGTGAGCGGCGTTCTGCTTAATCGTCGACCATTGGACAAAAGACGAGCTATTACGTAAGTGAGCTGACTTAGACGCTCCAAAACTAAAAATGGGCCTGAATATCATGACAGAAGCTTTTGACACAATCCACGCTTGCGTTGCGGTGTCCAAGGTAACACCAAGTCACCTTTTTCGAATGAAACCGGTTCATGACGGTCGTCGTATCGTTCCTTCGAACGACGTTGAGAGGCCAGAGTACAAAGATGAGCGATTCGACGGGCTTCTTCCGCGAGGCACAGGGTGTTTGATACAGAGTCGTCATTGTGTAGAATGAAGGGTAAGAAAGTTTCTAGAGGGCTTAGTGGCAACCTGGCATACAACAGATAAAATGGGCTGAAGTTCGTTGTTTCATGTTTTGCCGTGTTGTACGCATACGTGATAGAAGGCAGCGCTTCATCCCAGTTCTTGTGATTGGAAGAAACGTACATGGCAAGCATGTTGGTCGGTGTTCTGTTTGTCCGTTCAACGAGTCCATTCGTCTGTGGGTGATACGGTGTGGATTGACGGAACTGTGTCGTTCACATGCGTAGCAATTCTTCAACGGCATCGGCAGTGAACTGGCGGCCATGGTCGCTGATAATAACACGCGATGGGCCATGGTGAAGGATCACGGAGTGAAACAAGAAGTCCGCCACGGATGCAGCGGTAGAAGAGGGAATAGCTGCGGTTTCGGCATACCGCGTAAGATGATCTACGCAGACGATTATCCAACGCTTCTTATTGTTAAATAACGAAAATGGACCCATAATGTCAATTCCTGCTTATTCAAAAGGTGTGCTGGTGGTGTTAACGGCTGAAGGGGACCTGGTGTAGCGGTGGCCGGGCGCTTGTAACGTTGGCACGTATCGCAGCTAGCGACGTAACGCTTCGTCGTATCGTACATCCAAGGCCAGTAAAAGCGTTCCTGCGTGCGGCTCAGCGTTCTAATGAAGCCGAAGTGACCGGACGTCGCATCGTCATGCATGGCACGTAGAACATCGGAGCTAAGGCTCTTGGGGACAACTAGAAGAAAACGTACTCCAGGTTTGGAGTAGTTAGTTTTATAGAGCAACTTGTCTCGGAGAGTAAAGCGACCGCTGTGTTGCGAGGCACGTGCGGCGGCAAAAGGAGGATCCAAGTTGACATCGTTGCGTTGTTCTCTCTGGAAATCAGCCGCGTTGGGGAACGTGCTTGTAACAGCAGCAAGGCAGTCGTCAAAAATCTCAGCATCGCAGTCAGTAGCCGCAAGATGAATCCGGGAGAGGCAGTCTGCGTCAGCGTGTCGACGGCCACTCTTGCACGACACCGTAAAGTCGTATTCCTGAAGTCGCAGCGCCCAACGTGCGAGGCGGCCAGAGGGGTCACGCAAACCAACCAGCCAGCATAACGAATGGTGATCGGAAACTATCTTAAATGGCCTCCCGTAAAGATAACAACGAAACTTCTGTACAGTGAAAACAGCTGCCGGACATTCCTGTTCCGTAACTGTGTAATTGCGTTCTAATTTGCTCAGGCAACGGCTGGCAAATGCCACGACATGCTCTGCGCCATTGTGACTTAGTACAAGCACCGCGCCTACACCGATACCACTAGCGTCCGTGTGGACCTCAGTCGGGCAAGTTGGATCGAAGTGACGCAACAGTGGTGCTGAGGTTAGTGCAAACTTAAGTTGTGAGAATGCGGCGTCACACTCTGGTGTCCAGTTGAAGGTTGCATCCTGTCGCAAGGCGTTTGTCAGCGGATACACGATCTCCGCAAATCGTGGAACAAAATGACGAAAATCTGAGCATAAGCCGACAAATGAGCGAAGTTCTCGTGCGGACTGCGGTGATTTAAAAGAGCTCACTGCTTCTATCTTGCGAGGATCGGGTCTGACGCCATCCTTGTCGACCAAGTGCCCCAGCACGAGAGTTTGACGTTCGCCAAAGCGACATTTTTTTTAATTCAGAATCAGCCCGGCTTTTTTGATGCAGTCGAGAACAAGACTGAGACGGTTGTTATGTTCCTCAAACATACGGCCAAAGATCACAACATCGTCAAGGTAGCACATGCATATCTCCCATTTTAAACCACGTAATACTGTGTCCATATATCTTTCAAAGGTGGCTGGAGCCTTACAAAGGCCAAAAGGCATGACATTGAATTCAAATAGGCCATCCGGAGTTATGAAAGCAGCTTTTTCTTTGTCGCCGGGATCCATAGGTATTTGCCAATAACCTGACCGCAAATCAAGCGTTGAAAAATAGGAAGCGGCTTGCAAGCAATCTATGACGTCATCAATTCGTGGTAAGGGATATACATCTTTCTTCGTCACAGTGTTTAGACGGCTGTAATCTACGCAGAATCTCCAGGAACCATCCTTTTTACTGACAAGAATTACCGGGGCTGCCCACGGGCTGGACGACTCTTGCACGACCCCTTTGTTCAGCATGTCCTGTACTTGTTCGGCGATAACATTGCGCTCAGAGGATGACACTCGGTAGGACTTTTGGCGGATGGGGTGTGCAGAGCCAGTGTCTATTCTGTGACGAGCACCGGACTAGGGTAACTGAAGGGGTGCATCTCTATGTTTGAAGTCGAGAGTAGCAACATGCCGGGAAAGGACCTGCACCAGCACTTGCCGTTCCGTCGTACTGAGAGTCTTGCTGATCATAGCGAGCATCAGATCTTCATTATGGCGAATATCACAAGCAGAGGAAGAGGTCGGGAGGTCCGTAGCTATTGCCGCTATCGAGTTGCATGAGGCTTCATCAAAGAGAGCTATCTTCATCCCGCGAGGAAGCACAACCGGCGTGGCAGAACAGCTCAGCGCCCACAATATTGCTACTCCTTTTGTCATGCACACAACAGAACAAGGCACAAGTATGTCCTTCTTAAAACAGTTCTTGCGTAGAGGCCCCACTACGAGGTCAACACAAGCATCATCAACCGCTGTGGAAGAGACTGAAACGGGTTTCAGGCACCAAGATGGTGCTATCACATCATCGATCACACTAATTGTGTTCCTGTCTTCGCCATGGTAGTCTTCTTCGGAAAGCGACAGTAGAAACAAATTGTTTAGTGATATTTTCCCACTACTACAGTCAACGGAAGCACCGAATTGCTCCAGGAAATCGATACCAAGAATGACGTCGTGCGAACAACGAGATAGAACCAGAAATTTTTATACAATACTTTTCCAGCCAATGAAACACTGACAGCACATACACCAAGAGGATTAGGCCACTCGCCGCCTACACCACGAAAGGTGATTGTATCGTCCCATGAAAACATAACTTTGTGACCTAAGCGGTTTCTGAAGGCGAGGCTCATCACAGACACAGTCGCCCCAGTGTCAACTAACGCCATCGTCGGTATTCCATCAATCAACACATTCACTTTGTTTTTGATCATAACAATAGGCAGAGGTATATCTTGAAAAGACCGTCCGGCGACCTCACCTCCATTGGCCGCGGATGCTAGTTTCCCGGCGGCGGAGAAGAAAGATGCAGGGGAGACGGCGAGCGACGCGAACGGTTGGATGATGGTGTCCAACTCCGCTCGGATGCTGGCGAATCACTGCATCTGGTCTCGCGCGAAAAACGGTCCCTTTGAAACAAGTCAGTTGTCCGCAGGTCATATGAAGCACCGGGTCTTGGTGGCGAAGACATGGCTGGTGTCCTTCGTGATCAGTTGCGTTGTTGGCGGCAATACTGAGCAATATGCCCGGTGAAACCACAGTTGTAGCACACGGGAGGGTCACGGTTTATACTATAATCAATGGAACGAATCCTGGGCCGCTGCTGTCGGCGAGGAAGTTCGTTATCACGCAAAGAACGGGTTTCTGCAACTCTCTGGAATTCATTGTATTCGTCGTAAGTTACATCTTGGTAGTAGGGTTGGTACGGTCCTTGCCGCAGCGGGACGTAATCCGGCTGAGAGCCCTGAGTATAAGAATGTGGCTGTGCTCGTCGTGATCGTGCGGCATAGGCAGCGCCTCTATCGTATAGACGTGGCTGATACTGAGGTGTGGCATCATAATCCTCAAAGCCCTCCACCACTCGGTGCGAGGAGAATGAAGCAACGTTTCGCTCGAACTCTGGTGGCTGATAGGGGGAATAAGTGCTTGGGCGGTTTGCCTCTTACGCGTACAGGCCGAGTTCTTCACGTACTATCTGCCGGATTGTTGTTGCAAGATAAAGCGCCTGGTTGCTGTCTATGCTCGCGATGGTCGTCACATTGGGTAGCCTGCCGAACTTTGGCGTGATGCGCCTCGTCTTTAGTTGCTCAAAATTGCGGCAATGACGAATGACGTCGGTGACAGATGTCAAGGTGTTTTTCGCGATGAGGAAACTGTAAACATCCTCGGCGATTTCTTTTAGAATGTGCCCGACTTTGTCTTCCTCAGACATTCCGGAGTCAATGGTCCTTCATAGCTTTATGACTTCCTCAATGTAGGTCGTGCAAGTTTCACCTGGCGCTTGAGCACGTTGCATTAGCGTCTGTTCTGCTCTTTTCTTTATCGTTCTTGGGTCGCCGAAACGCTCTTTGATTTCAGAAACAAATCTGCCCACGTCGTTAGCCTTTCCTCCCAATTCTCGTACCCCATTAATGCAGTATCCGTCGAAAAGAACGCGACGTACGAAAGCTGAGAAGCGGCATCCCATTTGTTAGTGGCGCTCACCCGTTTGTAATAGATGAGCCAAGCCTCGACGTCTTCATCTGGTCTTCCGGCAAAGGGACGAGCATCTCTCAGTTGTGGAGCCGAACTGGTCGGCGCAGAAGTCGAGAGGGGTCGGTGTTCATTTGCGTTGTGGGGCATGTCCAAACCGGATGGATTCGGTGGAAGTCCAGCAATGCGACGGCTCCGTCGAAGACCTTGCGGTTCACCTTCCGTTTTCGGGTGTTGATTACCCAGCACGTCCACCACAACTGTAACAGCGGGCTGTGATAAAATGGTTTTATTTACAGGAGGTGAACGATGGTCGTTTGCGGCAGCACACTGCGGTCGTGCTTAGACTTCCTCTGCTTCTCTTCTCTACTTTTTTCTAGTGTGTTACAGTATATATTCTTTTGTTTCATGTCTGCCCTGTTCTAGATAGAATACTTACAAAAAAGCCCCTCTGATCTATCGCACATCTAACTTGAAATGAAACGTTTTACTCTTTCTTTATATTTCAAATAATTATAGCTTTGCTGCTGTACATCAACGTACGCTATATATAGCATTGACACCCAAGTAAAAATTTTAAACTTTTAAGCTTCTGTGCGTGAAAAAGGAAAATGAAAAGCGTATCTATAAAGTAGGCGCAAAGTAGCTGGTATTTCATCAAATACCCTTTTGGGGGGGGGGGGCATGTGCTCGTAAACAGCACAGTAGGTGCACAAAATTTGTGTTCACGTCATCACTTTCGGGGCTTATTTGCACGTTATAATTTCATGCCGTTTGCAGCAGGGCAGTTGTGTATCGCCTACTGAACTTTTGCGAAACCACCTTTGTGCATAAGCAGTGGCAGCGCACCCCCAGTAAAGGGTAACAGATTTGCCAGAACAGCATTTTTTCAGTTTTGATCAGTGTTTACACACTTGAAACATCTATTAACAAACTTACGGCACACATAGGTGGATACAAAATTTTTATGAAGGAGGATCACCATTTGAAATAACGTATTTGCTCTTCTTGGGGTATAAAAAGTTATAATAACGGGGGAGGGTCACAGCATTTGATTTGCCCTTATGAGATTGGCCGCCCCCTCTGAAAGAGCACACGGAATGCTTCAAAAGTACACACAGTGAAGCAATACGTGTGCAAACCACACCACCACGTGCTACCTTATTAGAGAGAGAGAGATAGATAAAGATGCAAGGAAAGGCAGGGAGGCTAACCTTAATAAACTCCACAATCAACAAGTAACAATAAGCAACATGTTCGAGCACAACCAGTCCAATAGATAAGAATCGATGACATGCAGAAGCTACGTGGCTAGTATGTAATTGTTATCGCAATGTAATCAACAATGTACCGCTGTAAACAGCAGCAGAGGCAAGCATGAGTAGCCGTGATTCAGCTTTGGAGCTCGTGCACAAAACCGGTTTTCCTGTGCCTGAATTCACACGGTGCAAAAACTGTTTCATTCTGGCATGGCATGAAAGAGCGTGCTGTGATGAGTGTCTAGGCTGTCCCACATCTGGGTAGAACGGAGAATATAAACATGCAATTAATTGTAAGCAGCAACATTGGCAAAAAATCTGGCCCTTTGCGTCAGCCTTGTAGAAGTCAAAGAGCATGAAGGTTAATTTCCTGCAAATATTTTTTAGCATCACAGTTTTCTCAGTCTGAGCAACATGGCACACGAAAATTTGTTGGTACTGCCACCTTTATCTGCCAACACACGTCAATATGGACATTCCGTGCCTGCACAGGTAGAGCGCACCCAGCCTTCAACATTGCAGAAATGCGCTAGCTGTCTGCTAGATGGCAGCAAATTCTACACATGGTCTGTACAACGCTGTCGGGTGTTTTTAAAAACACACAAGTTTTCCAATTATTTCTTTTTTAGCCTAACAAGTGTTGTCGTCCTGCCATGACAACAAGGAATTCCTTTTTTGTCGTGCTGTTGGCCTGTGGTTTGCATTCCGAGGCTTCTTGTTTAGGGCAGTGTGCCGGCTATAGCATGGACACCAGTGCTAGTACCCAGTGGCAAGTTTGAAAATGTCTCGTAAGTGCTTTCTATGCATAGAAAATGGAAAAGCTTAAGTCTCAAAGAGACGCTTTCTTTAAGGGCTGAGCCCCTGTTAGTCACTTGCTCTTTAAAGCAGAGCATTTTTTAGCGAACTAAAAGCACATTAAACATATCTGTCTGTCAGTCGGTCTGTGTAGTATCTATCTGATCGATCGATTGAATCTAGCCTAATAAGTTTGGGCACTCTGTGATCGTCCCCTTAACATGGCACCTTAGGCAGCAACTCACTTATGAGTTTACTTAGTCGAGACTCGCTCATACTCAAATTAAGCCATGTGCTAGAGTGAGTAAGGGTGATTAATATTTTAGCGAGCTTTAGGTTGAGCGAGTCTGGTTTAAGAAATTCTCGGTGGGTCAGAATGAGCCCCAGGCGCGAAGTATGTATAGGTGAGTTTGAGTGAGCTCTAATTTTCCACCAACTAATGTTTGACATGAACCAAAACTTGCACGATAGGACAGAGTATGTTATAAAAGGGTTCGTTTCAGCAATTCACTGACATTTGCTTTTTATATTGTACAACATGTTTATTTACACTACTTACAAATGCTTTAGATAGCTAAGAATCATTGGTTGACTGTTTTCGAAAAGCATATTGTTACTGTCTTTTCGACCACTGATTCACCCTGCACCGACCACTCTTGTCTTCTTCTATTGCTTGCTGCACCATCCGGTGTACCAAGGGTCGGTCATGCAGTTTCTTTAACATATTTGGCGTGAGGCCCACCACCGAAGGTGCGAGTGCTGCCATCGCTGTGACGTGCAGGGTTGGGTCACGTGATCTCGCCTCGCACTGGCAAAGGAAAGCTGGCAGTGGCATGTTTAATTTTACCGTGACTTTGCAGTGTCTTCATTTTCGAACAGTGTTGTTTTGCTCTGGCTTCATCTGTGCGGACTTCTGCAGACTACACAATCCGGAAAGGCAGAAAAAGTTACCAGCGGCATGCCTCAGTGCGCTACATACGTGACGGAATTCTCGCGGTGGCTTGCAGCGTCACTGTCAACTAGCTCTTTTTGTGTTGTGGTTGTTATGAAACAATGGGGTTAACATGAGCACCGACCATGAATGCTGGCATAAAAGCGGGACATTTATGTTTCCGCATGAGAGCCACGCTCACAACTAAAAATGTATGTGTGAACAGTCCAAATATGTATATTTCAAAATAGAATGTAGGTGTGTATATCTGGGGGAAGTTGTTATTGCCATTACACTCAAGAATGTGCCCCGTTGTTGTCCAAATTGTCAGAGAGCCCAGATATAGCCCCCCGAAAGTCCAATTCTTTACCCTTTATTTTGGTGATTTCACCTTATTCCAGCCTATTTCGTTGTCAGTTGCTTTTGTGTGTTCGGACAGCACGTTGGACGAAACCTTCTTACATCACACATGTGCCGCTCCAGTTGAAGCTACTTCTCTCGCCAAGGTAACCTAACAGTAGCCTGTGCCACTCCCACCAACCTCCCCTGCTCTCCTTCCCTATGTGTCTACTCGGCCACACTGGTTTCCATCCACCAGTACCGTAGCCGGGGGTGCCACACCAGGCCAATGCCTCTGCCCTTCTAATATTTTCATAAGGTATATAGGGGTGCAGAAAATAATGGTCTACCACATCAACTTGCCTAGCTAGAACCCATTCTAATCAAGGTGCCGCCCCTTCGAAAAACATTTCTGGCAACGCCTCTGCAATCTGCAATTTCAGCTCACAGGGCTCTTTGCTTATAGATTACGTCAGTAGGATGGGCCCATAGCAACTGTCACTTCCTCTCATTGCTAATTTGATCTACAGGCGAAAACTTGGTAAGCTTCGAAAACTGATTCATCTTCCGAGAGCTGCCGTGAAATATCACACAGTTTGTGAATGAAGCTTAAAAAACTGGGCACTCCCTATTTCATTGAAAGCTCTAAGCCCCCGCCCCTTTTTTTTTCTTGGAACTGCGTGGTTTCGGCCACGGTCCTGGCAATGAGCATCCGCGGTACTGTCGCTAGGTCAACGAGTGCACGCCGTTGTTACTTTACCTGGTTGAACGCGCCTTCAAGGGAGAGCCAAAGCGATACCTAAGCCCACGGTGGGAAAAAAATTAACGTGGGAAGTTGGAAAAGGGGAGGTGTAGTGATTAGAAAATTTCTTGGTTTGGGATTCCAACCCATGTATGGAATCCTGAGTGGGCCACCTTTGCCAATTTACATCAACGCATTGCGGAAAAGCGTATTGGGGTTTGGAAGGAGCAGTTATCTCTAGTCACGGGACGTTGCGCATAACGTTCACTTACTCATGTCATTGTACGCTACCTGATTATGAGAATCTTTGTAATCATTAATGTCTAAATATGCTACTGGAAATCATTTGGAGCAGTGTATGACATTTTTTTCTGAAAAAACTGGTTCACAATCTAAATTGTGCACCAGTCTTTTTTATTCACCACCTGTGCTTTTCGGTTTCAGGAATCTCCTAAATTTCATTGTCGCCAGCTTGGCAGATCCATATTTAAATTCGCAGAGTTTTTCAAATAATTTTACAGGCACAGCAAATGCTAATATGGACTTTATCATTGTTGGCTCAGTTCAAAATACCACTTTCGTTGAAATAGCAGTGCTCATGTGTACAATGCACAACTTAGGTGATGTCGAATGGTTTATACATATTCTGTTTGTAAATGTAAGCTTTCTTTTTTATACTGCTCAAAACTTGGTGTCTAGTGATGAAAATTGCATATTTCTTTCCCTGTAACCTGCCCGAAATTTACATTTTAGTGCTCCAAAAGTAATATTTTGCTGCTCCTAAAATTGCTCCAAATCGTATTTCAGCTGTTTCACCCCTGATCTTGTTAAACTGTAGCTTTCAGTGACGCTGTGTTCAATAAGCAAATAAGTTTGATATTCGGACATTCTTTTCACATTTATTCTGGATCCCTCATAATCTAACATGCACCTACCAGTCTGACCAATATAGCATTAGGCACATGACTTAGGAATCTTGTACACTACTCCTGTAATACAAGGAATGGAGGAGTTTAAGTGTTTCTGACCACATTCACCTTTATTTTTGGTTTTGCCTTTGCCCCGAGCATAACAAGTGTGCAAGTGCTGCCCAGCTTCTTGAGAGCCGTACATACCACTGCCGCATCATATCTGGATGCGACACTCTTAATTGTGCGCTATCTTGTTAACAAGTCTAACAAGTTTTGTGTATTTTTATGTAATAATAAGAGCTTGTATCAATAAAAAACTTGATCGCAGCAGGCTAAAGCGGCTTTCATGATTTTTCTCACAGACTTCGCCTATGCTGAAATGTTTCATCCATCTCGCCACCTTTTCGCAGGATCTAGTGACAGCGTAATCTGGAAACCCTGCCGCTGGAAACCTCTGGATTTGAGCATAAACACTGCTCAATACCTTGCGCACACATGATTTGCACACAGCTCCTGCACCAAAGTTGCAGCCAATCTGTCTTTTATCACTTTGGAATGAGCTAATGTGTAAGGCAAAAGAGGCTGTTGCGACCTGGGTCTGTACTGCCAACACAGATGCATTGAAAAGGAGTGAAACAGCTGCTCACATTGGTCATTTTTTATACAATTTTGTTTTTTTGCGCTAAGCTGCTCTAAAAGCATAGTAATAAAAAAAATAGCAGCGAAATGCTCCGAAAAACCTCGAAAGCCAAAATTTTGATGCCGACCTCAGCATCAGTGGGGAAAAATTATCGAGTTTGTCTAATAGAACTTACCCAATTGTTTTTTTTTTTCACTTTCCATCTTTCTGGTGACAAAGGCTCCCATAGCGCCGCCATTAGTTTTAAACTCTAACAATTATGCGTGACCCCACAAAAATGTGCTGCCGTGCATCAAGCGTGCTGCTATTACTAGCTAGGCTGTGTGTTCTAGCGCCAATGTCGGCTAGCGAAAACCACTGAGTTGGGTGACAAGCATAGCGGGGTTGACTCTCCAGTTCTCTGTCGTGCATAGCGCGTTCCTCCAATCACTTTGGCTTTCATGTTGACACTGCTTCCTGCGGTCACCTACGTGTACGTGTTTGCTGTGAGCGAGTAACTGTAAACGTGGAGTCATTTTCTGCCTGCTTCCGATGAGTTTTCCGAAAGCTCTGGCACGTGCACATGGGTTCTCAAAACGGGTTTCGTGAGGGGCAGAATGTGTGTAACCTATTCCTGGTTTACACTCATTAGCTACAAATTAATTCGGACAAGCGAGCCATCAATGCATTTTGCAGTAAAAAGGCCATCGCAATTGAAATCCGCACACAAGTGTCTGCAGGTAGAGAGAAACGCTTGGTTACATGCCAAGCCGTGGTGACAAAACGAGTGTTCAAACCATTCTAAACAATATTAACGGGCACCTTTACACTTTATTCGTGACTGATTACGCATCGGAAATGACTTCGAACAGTTTTCATCAATGGCGATTTGCCACTGCTTCGTTTTGTAATCGAAACTCGCAATAAATGCTTAAAAAGGTGTCACTGCATGCGTTCCGCCCTTGGCTACACGAGCTTTTGGCTTATCTCAATCAGTGTTTCGGTTGGTGGCGGTGTGACTACGATTTCTTACTTTTCTTCTTTTTTTTTGCAATAAAATCTGCCTCTCTATGATCATTGGTTTGTTTGCGTGGACAGGGATTTTCTCACCTGTGGCGCGCGAGCACTTTACGCAAGTCAAGGAGCGGCGCGGGCAGCAATCGCAAAATGATGTATTATAGGGAGTTCTTCATCGACGGTGATGACCTATAAATATTGAAAAATATAAAACTAGCCAACTTGTGCTATATTATTAGCGCGTGGTTGCTCATGTGTAGAGGCGTTATCAGTATCACTCGCTTATCACTTAGTGTCATCTGCACGTGCTTTACGAGATAGTCTATGCGGCGAAATTTATTAACTCTCACGTTGCACTTTTGGAGGTGGTCCTGCATGAGGTGGCCGCGAACGGCAATGCAGCATGCTTTTGTTTGTTAAAAGCTTTTGACGCTATCAAATCGGGCTTTTTTTAAGCGAACGACCACTGTTACGCAAATAAGATTCTTGTGCAATCACATTTTTTAAAATTTTTAATTGAGTGTGATGTGTTTTTTTAATGTTTACACAAACTTAGCTTTCAACAAAACCTTTTTAGATATTATTTCACGTGTTACAAGGGTTAGATAGGTCACGTGTGTGGTATGTAATAAAGTAGTGCAGTTCATACCTAGCAATAATCTGTTCAAAAACTTCCTTCAAAATCTGTTTCAGTGCAGTGTGTATTAAAAGCCGAATAAAAAATGCACTGGTGCCCCCACGTTGCTACACATTGGTATTTTAAGCTCAAAGCACAACTTAGTAGGGGCCTGATAACTGCTCCAAATTGAAACTTTGCTGCTCCAAAAACTGCTCCCAATATAATTTCAGCCGTCTCAACCCAGTTTGAATAAAGCGTTAGCCTTAGGTCTGAAAACTGAAGGTGTAATTACTGCGGCAAATCTGGCGTAAAGTGAAGTATGCTTCTATTCTCTTTAAAGAGACACTAAAAAGCAAAACAATTTTTTGCATATTAGAAACTGTAATTTCATTATCCCAAAAACACCTCTCTTGCCGCGACATGATGCTCGGCAACGGAGAAAACATGCAAGAAGAAAATTTGGGTGAAGATTCCTTTTAGGTTGCCTAGACAAATACAGGGACGTACGAAATATTGAAGGCGTCTACTGGGGGAGGCCCACATAGCTTCTACTCAATAAAAATGAAGTAAATTGTGTTCAGTGGGTGCTAGACCTAGCATACGATGGTTGGAAAATTTCATTGATCCAATGTCGTGAAACGACGAAAAAGACATTTTGAAATTTGCTACGTGCTACGTGATGCTCAAATGCCGGGGTGGAACAGCTGCGCTAATTGCGCCAATTTGATAAAATTCCTCATTTGTGCGCCGAGCTGTGGGGAAACTTTAAATTGGCCGAAATTGCGCCACGCTGCGCCAAAATGCCCAACGAGCCTCAAAATTTTCTCTTAGCCCTAATTTGAGTGAGAAATGGAGACCACTTTAGCCACTTGTAGTTTGCATCATCACTCTATGCGGGCAGACCCTAACCCTAAACCGCAGTGTAAGGTAGCTGCTCATTAGGTCAAGGCACTCGCGAAACTCGATAGACTAGAAGAAGTAACAACGCCGCGTGCCTGTCGGTCTGCTGACCGGAGCAGATATTTACCGGCAGGACGACGCAACTACAACACAGAAGATGTGTTGCCGTAGCGAGCAACACTTTGTTGGAAATATGAATTTTTGTGTGAGCAATTGTGGCCATGGCATGTTAGGAACCATTAGAAACTAAAGCTAAAAGTGTACAAACTCTCTGCATATCGAGCTTGTACACTACCAGCTTTAGTTGATGCCGTGACCACGTCAGTTGCCATGGCGAAGCCACACGTGCTAGATATCCGGTGCCATTGCGAGGCCAACTGACGCGTGCCATTATTACTTTACCTGGTCAAACGTGCCTTGCAAGCAAGCCAAAAAGTTGTGCCCTAAACCTAACCCCCTCATGAAAAAAATGGAGGGGGGCGGGTTGTGGCTCGAAAAGTTTTTGTTCTAAGAGTGCAGAAACGCTGCTTAAGCCACCTTCGCCATGGTACATAACTGGCCTGCGGAAAAACGTTATAATATTTACAAGGGGCTTATAGTTGTAGTCTCTAGACACTGCACAGTTTGTCCAATGACTGATGTATGTATATGCCTCATAATTGTGAGAACTATATGCTCGCTGATGTCTAAAAAGTTACTGGCAAAGTTATTTTGAGTACAATATGACATCTCTGCAGCTGTAAAAAGTCAAAAAGTTTTTTTTCCAGTTTTGCGAATCTCATGGTCACCATCTTGAGAAATCCACATTTGAATTCTAAAACAATTTGACAGGCCTAGTGACTTCTAATGTGGACGTCATCATTGTTTGCTGAGTGTGGGGATTAAAGAAAACACTACTTTGTTGAAATAGCAGTGCTCATAATCACTGTGCATGATTGAAAGAATGTCAAATGGCTTGCCTCTCTCTCTCTCTCTCTCTATATATATATATATATATATATATATATATAACACTTCTTGCTCAAGCTGCTCATATACACACACACACACACACACACATATATATATATATATATATATATATATATATATAAGACTTCTTTCTCAAGCTGCTCGAAATTCAATCTTTCGTGGTAAAAAAAAATTAGTGTTTTTATGCTTCTCACCTGCTCCAAATTCGAGTTTTAGTGCTCCAAAACTACACTTTGCTGCTCCGAAAATTGCTCCAAGTTCTAGTTCGGCTGCTGCACCTCTGACAAATGTTTAAGCACAAAAATTAACATTGAAACTTTAACCTTGATTTTTAATTATTAATAATAAAATGATGACAGTGAAAGTTGTAGCACAGAGTTCTCAGACCACAGTTTGTTATTCTAAGTCAAGTCATTGTTTCTTTTTGTTGTTTCGAGTATATCTACCCACGGCTGGTCTGAAGGCGCACACTCGCTTTCTTTATGGCCTGTGTACAGAAAGGAGGCAGTGCTACTACCTATCGCCGCAATCTCGTTCTAAACTAACTCGCCACCATCCATTGAAAAAAAAAAGGCTAGCGCACTCAAATCATGCTCAGGTTCATTTATACTGTCGCACTTCCTGGTGGTATCAATGCAATATAAACATGGTAGGAAGCATTTATAACAACTCTTTCTGATACTTCAAGACAGGAGTAAATTCATAAATAGTTCATTCTGCACGCATGTACCATTTTGCGTCGCGTTCAGTAGGCTTGGCCACATGATCCGTCACTAACTGGCAGACGAAATGACAGACAAAGTAATCATTTTTTTTTCTGAGAAAAATTGTTTAGGGAACATTTATTTCGAATCCACAAGCCGGCAGCCAGCGCTCATGAAAATGATAAATTTTGTGCATTTTTGTTCAAGGTATCACTTTTCGTGTTTATTGAATTAGGTACTTCAAAAAGATGGAAGTAAAAGCATAATAGAGATTGTCACTATTTTTCACAAGTAGGCGCAAATGGCACTCGCAAGAGCAGGAGTAATAGCAATAGTAATAAGGATGTCAATGAAATCAGTAATTGTTCAACATGAAAACACAAAAGTTAGAAATATGTAAGACCTTGTAGTGATACAGTTTTGGAAAGTCGCAGTAAAGAAAGAAAAAGATAAACAACCCCAAGCCCACACAATCCCATACGCCAGCTTGAGTACCGATGAAAAAATTGTGAAACATTTTCTTATGCAATAGGGTTCGCCACAGACCCTGGGGAACAATATAATTTCTGAGAATCAGAAAATGTTCTCATTAGTATTATTATATTTTCATTCCGCCTGAAGAAAAAGAAAAGCATTGTTTGCAAAACTTTGTCGTGATGATTTTACCTGAAGTAGCGACATTGTTTCTAACCAGAAACGCTTTTGTGTGGGCTTGTAAAGAAAGCCAGATGACATATCAGTTTGATCCGTTAACATTTTTATGCAATTACCTAGAAGAATCCGGACAAACTTTTCAGAAGTATTTAGCACCGACCCTTTTGCATGACTCTTGTCCACTCTTTCCGGAAAGTCCAGTAGCAGTGAATCTTCTATGTGTGGCTCAAGAATCAACT
Organism: Rhipicephalus microplus; assembly: GCF_013339725.1. Lineage (NCBI taxonomy): Eukaryota > Metazoa > Arthropoda > Arachnida > Ixodida > Ixodidae > Rhipicephalus > Rhipicephalus microplus. The sequence goes on along the minus strand of NC_051168.1, from coordinate 162,157,796 downwards.
GCGATTGTCAAGAATTTTTGTTCGAGGAACGTATTTAACTGATATGTTTATGAAGGATGCCAAAAGAAAGGCTTTGGGAATTTTTACCAAGTGGAGTATTTTAACGTGCACCTAAATAATAAATCTGACTATCACACAGGTCCCGTTAAATAGGGAGGCGATCGCCGGGCTAATTCCAAGGGCCGAAGTATCGGCCCCCCGAACCGCACCACGAAAGCGTGGACAATTTAGAAGTGGTCCTTTTTGGCGCGCCAGCGGACGCCGGCTGTGGCCCAAAGAACAAGTCAGAGCCGAGAGTTGATAAACAAAACAGAATGATCTTCTTAATAATGGCAGGTCAAAACAATACACAAGTATGCACACTCCACAATAGTTGAGTACATTATGTCATCAATCAAACAACGTACTACATAGTACAATCAGCCAAACTCGAAACAATGGACACAGACAACGATACGCACTACAATGCAGTTGCATGCATTGAACATCCAAGACACTTAAAGACTAAAGAGATAGAAAACCTATCCAGTCCAAAGTTCTTGAAACAAAAGTCTGGATGATACTCTTCCGAGAATCACTCTCTCAAAATCCAGCGTTGTTGTCGTTCCGCAGCCCCCGAAGTTTCTCTTCCAGGAGACCTCACGTCTTCAATAAGCCACTCTCCAAGCTCCAAACTTCTTCGCTGGAAACACGTCGGCTTCACACACGCAGCTGTTGCCACGCGTCTTCGCTCGATAGCGGTAAACACACACTCTTGTCTGTAGCTCGAGTCGTCACCCCTCAGGTGGAAATCCTCTTCTTCTGCTGCTTTGTCTCTACGGACAAAACCTTCGCTGACTACACGGCGAAATCCCTACGCGCTCTGGTGCTAGCTTCCGTCTTCTCCTAATCTCTCACCTCGGCTGCTCGATTAAATACCCTCCGCGCGAGATTCCAGAAAGTTCTCGTCATTTCGTCGGCGCGATACGCAACGAAGGCCGGGGAGAGGGCGAGACGGCTCGAAGGCCGTCCGCGATGGATGACTCAACCCGGCCCCACCACGCCCCTTTCCATCTAGTAAGTTCGAGTGCTTGCTCGGCCGCCGTTGTGGGGTGAGGAGGTTCGCCGGTGAATCTACGCTTCCGAGGGTGAGAGTCGCGCCCGGGGAGTCTGGATGTTTGTTTTCTCTTTTTTTATTGTTGCCCTCGCGGCGTCACTCCGGCGTTTCGTCGCGAGGACTTGGCGGCGTGTCTTTTTTTAGCGCTCGTTCTGTGACACTGCCCCCCACTTTAAGAATATTATCTCATAATATTCAAAACCATACAAACGAGCGTGAACAGTCACCACACACTCTCACAGACTGTAACACAATTCGTCGCTCATGACACTTCACATTCACAGTAGATCATTCAATACAATTGTACATTGTAATTCAATTCCACAACACATGAAATATAGCCATAGTACATGAATGCAACACTCCATCACATATTCCAAACAATACAAATGTACAGAGTTCTCTCATTACAACAATAGGACAATACTATACATCACATCACAAACATTTTGACTCGCTCGACATACAGTTGTGATGTCGCTCGACATCACAGCACAAACACTTCGACACTTGTGACACAGGATAACAAGAGCACTAACACAACATATGGCACTCAGCCCTGCCAAACACATTCCGATTTGACCTCAGCACCTATCCTGTGCATTTCGAGCGGCGCTTGCGCCCTTTCTTGTGGTGCTCTCTCGATCTCTTCTTATTGTTTTTGCTCTTTTTGTTTCGGCGAGCCCCTTCCAACGACGGTATCTGACGCGGCGTCACAGCCATCGTTCTCACTTCCGACGCTGCTAACGGGTCATGACGCTCAACCGATCCTGCCCGGTTATTCGCCCGCTTGTTCACGTCCCGACATTTGTCCTGGCTGGCCGACTCTGTCACCTTTACACTGTCCTCGGTTGAGGTCGTGCCGACGTAAGTCCAGCTGCCCGGCCCGTGAACTCATCCAACACGATCATCTTCTCATTAGCAGTCTCTTGCGCCACGGCTTCACCTTGGGCTCTAGTGAGATCCGTCACAGGATGCTCCTCTACTGTATCTCGCGGTCGCTGGGTTGGCGAGGGCTCTATCTTAGGGTCTTGTCCCAAACATTCCGGATCATTCGGTCCTCGCGCCCCGTCGATGTTTCCGATGACAAGGTCGTCATGCATAACGCGGTAACCTTCCCGTTGAAGTATGGGGTTTCAACCTCAATTTCTGCTTCGGGAAGCATCCGAACCGTACGGTCAATTAGGCAAACCGGTTTCGTTTTGCCCGTTAACTCACTTTCCCATACCAAATTTCTCCGCACGATAACAGTGGAGCTGCCGGTATCTTTTAACACCGTAATCTTTTTGTCCACAACTTTTCCAGGCAGCGTTGGCATTCCCTTCAAAACACCGGTTGGCTGTTTTGTCATTACAGCACCCACAATAGGCATTTTCTCCCCATTTTTCAACTCTACAAATCCGTCGGTGACGGCATTATCATCGGATTCTGGTGCTGCTAGCACACAGGACACCTGGTGAGTTTGACTCCCTCTGTTACGACGTGCGTCTGCTTTGTGCCCAGTCTGACCACACTTGAAACATTTCACAACCGTAGGGCTCGTGAAGTTAGTTCGACAGTTGTTAGCGCGGTGACCCACTCGGTTACACAGAAAACATCGCGGAATGCTCTCCGGTGCACGCTTCTTTTCTTCAGGAGCCGATTTCTTCGAATCTTCAGGACACTCCTTCTTGACCTTGGCCAAATTAGTGCCACCTTGCGCTTCCAAGAATTGATCAGCTAATTCAAGCATGTCTTCAAGTGAGTCAGCCTTCCTCTCTTTTAAGTACAGTGACAGGCTTGGGTGGCAACTAGTAAGAAATTGTTCTCTAATTAGCAGCTCTCTAAGCTCATCGTACTCCTGCGCTGTCCCTGAAAGTTCAATCCATCTGTCGAAATAATGGCAAAGTCGGGCGGCATACTGCGTAGCCGTCTCACCATCGGCTGGCTTTCCTGTCCGAAATCTGTCCCGGAATCTTTCCACAGTAAATCTAAATCGCTTCAGTAAAGCAGCTTTCACCTTTGCATTGTTGGCTGCATCGGTCGGCGTCAGCCTGCCGTACACACTGAGCGCTTCACCACTCAAGCAAGTACTCAAAGCAGTTGCCAATTGATGTTCCGGCCAATTCTGGCTCCTCGCAATCGTCTCAAATCGGTGAAGGTACGCGTCGAGGTCGTCATTCCTTTCAACAAACGCTACGAGCAGCTTGCTTGGGTTCAAGCGGAAGCCATGATCTTCCCGTTCGCTTCTTTCAACTGTAGCTTGGACGGGAGTTTCAGTTCGCTGTTGCAAACAGAGCCGCTCGAGTTCCATCTCGTGCTGCCGCTGCCGTTCCCTTTCAGCCATCTCCGCTTCTCTTTCTTTTTTCAGCTGTCACTCTCTCGCTTCTCTTTCTTCTTTCTGCTGTCGCTCCCTCACTTCCCTTTCTTCTCTCACCCTTTCGGCTGCCAACTTCTCTCTCTCTCCAGCTCGAACTTCAATTGCTGCTCTCTTTCTTCTTTCAGCTGTCGCTCATTTGCCTCTCTTTCTTCTTTCTCTCTCTCAGCTGCCAACCTCTCTCTCCAACTCAGCTTCTTTTTCCGCTATGGCTCTTTCAACCGCCAACCTTTCTTTTTCCAGCTCAGCTGCCTTTTCTTCCTTGGCTCTCTCAGCTGCCAACCTCTCTCACTCCACTGCCTCTTTCTCCTTCTGGCTTACCCATTTCCGTAGTTCGGCGCCAGAAAGACCCATCTTCTCACCAAGAGCTACTAACTTTTCGAGATCCATGGTGTCTCACAAATAAAGTCTTCCCACGTTTAAAAAATATCTGCCTAAATCAGTCTATCGAAACACTCCACTGCACTCGTTAATGAGAACAATGAACAACACAAAATCGTTCCGATAGCACTATCAACACTCGAGGCTCTTTCTCACTACTTTGGACACACTGTGCACCAAAAGGTCCTGTCGCGGACGCCAGATTAATTGTCAAACAGGTCCCGTTAATTAGGGAGGCGATCGCCGGGCTAATTCCAAGGGCCGAAGTATCGGCCCCCCGAACCGCACCACGAAAGCGTGGACAATTTAGAAGTGGTCCTTTTTGGCGCGCCAGCGGACGCCGGCTGTGGCCCAAAGAACAAGTCAGAGCCGAGAGTTGATAAACAAAATAGAATTATATTCTGAATAATGGCAGATCAAAACAATACACAAGTATGCACACTCCACAATAGTTGAGTACAATATGTCATCAATCAAACAACGTTCTACACAGTACAAGCAGTCACACTCGAAACAACGGACACAGACAACGATACGCACTACAATGCAGTCGCATGCATTGAACATCCAAGACACCTAAAGAGTAAAGAGATAGAAAACCTATCCAGTCCAAAGTTCTTGGAACAAAAGTCTGGATGATACTCTTCCGAGAATCACTCACTCAAAGTCAAGCGTTGTTGTCGTTCCGCAGCCCCTGAAGTTTCTCTTCCAGAAAACCTCGTCGAAGTTTCTCTTCCAGGAAACCTCACGCCTTCAATAGGCCACTCTCCAAGCTCCAAACTTCTTTGCCAGAAACACGACGGCTTCACACACGCAGCTGTTGCCACGCGTCTTCGCTCGATAGCGGTAAACACACACTCTTGTCTGTAGCTCGAGTCGTCGCCCCTCAGGTGGAAATCCTCTTCTTCTCCTGCTTTGTCTCAACAGACAAAACCTTCACCGACTACACGGCGGAATTCCTACGCGCTCTGGCGCTAACTTCCGTCTTCTCCTGATCTCTCACCTCGGCTGCTCGATTAAATACCCTCCGCGCGAGCTTCCAGAAAGTTCTCGTCATTTCGTCGGCGCGATACGCAACGAAGGCTGGGGAGAGGGCGAGACGGCTCGAAGGCCGTCCGCGATGGATGACTCAACCCGGCCTCACCACACCCCTTTCCATCTAGAAAGTTGGAGTGCTTGCCCGGCCGCCGTTGTGGGGTGAGGAGGTTTGTCGGCGAATCTACGCTTCCGAGGGAGAGAGTCGCGCCCGGGGAGGCTGGATGTTTGTTTTCTCTTTTTTTATCGTTGCCCTCGCGGCGTCACTCCGGTGTTTCGTCGCGAGGAGTAGGCGGCGCGCCCTTTTTGAGCGCTCGTTCTGTGACACCGACCACACAAACATTTTCGAATTCAGCGAATAGAATGTGTTTGAGCCTTAAAAAAAGATTTTGTGCCGTTGCGTGCGTATTCATTACCCAATGCATGAGTGCCATAAAATGCAGGCTGTGCCCACACATACGTCTGCTACTCTCACTGCTTCCTAGAAATGGGAAAGTAATTGGTTAGAGAAAGTGGCCGGGGACAGCTGATTTACAACGCAATGTGTATGCGACAAAACGCGTTTTGAAGAGTTGGCTCTCGACGCCCTCACGCGGAGTGTGCTGTCACTGTATAAAAACAACTATATTTTACTCGCGGTGGCTGCTTAGGCCATAAAAGCAGGGAATGAGCGAGCGCCTATAGACCAGCCGTAATCTATCATCCATTCGTTAATATCGTTCCTTTTACAATTGATCAGGTAATCGTGCATGTACCGAAATACATACTGCCAAACCATCTGACATTACTATCCCGATCCATCTTGTTGGCAGTACTTAAAAGAGTACGGAGACGATTTTCAATATTTAGCAATTGCTGTTCTATAGAAAACGATTGGTTTCAAAAAGAGTTTGTGTTGCGAGGGAAAGCATCGCATATGTTTTTAATACCTCTACCTTTAAAAGACACTTTTAGTTTCTATATCAAGTGGGTGGCTTCTCCGTGACATGACAAGGCAGTGTGACGTTGCGGGAATTTTGCACTTCGGTATGTACTAATGGCAGATAAGCGATCTACTCGTGGTCCATACCGAATAAGCGATCTGCTCGTGGTACATACCAACAAGATTCCTCCGAGCGTGTCAACAAGGTTCCTCCGAGTTTGCAAACTCGGAGGAACCTTGTTGACTCGTCACGATAGTGTCCACTTCATTGCTTGCCAATACACTCGAACGAAAACTTCAAAATCAAAGTAAATATCTTATGCATGCTGGCTGACAATTGTGTGGTAAGTGGTAATACTACTTGCATACCGAGGAAACTAAACATATACCTTTTGTGATGTCTCAAGTTTGTCTCGGTACACCTTTAAAAATGATCAAACCGAAAACATTTTTTCGTATTATTCAATTTCGATTTCTCAATCTAGAAAATACCACTTGTACCGCGAAAAGACGCTTGGTAAGCGAGAATACGCCGAAACAAATGTGAATGCAGATGCCGCCTTGATCTTCTCGCACAAAACCACGTGATATCATAAAATTCAAACGCGTGTACTGGGTCTTAATAAATAATAATTCATCAAAAGTTAGTACACTGTCATGAGTCGGTCGCATAGACCTGAGATACCAAGTTTCAGAAATATTTATCAAGCCAATGTTGTGAAAATACAATACATTTTGAAAATTTGAGCATCACGAAATTAAAACTGAACTTCAACCCAAGTTTTTGCCGCTGTTAATGAACTCGTGGCATGAGAGGTCTCGGTGTGCACCATGTCAGTCTAAACTGAGACGTTGGTTCCCTTTAGTGTACCTTTCAGAAAATATTGCCAACTGCTGGTGCAACACAAGCCACCTCAAACACTGCTTTGAAGTATTATTTGATTTTATTCAAGCAAAACATCAGAGGTTCACTGACATTTTAGTCTTAACACTTCGTTGAACTTGGCCTTGTCGTTGACGTCGTTTTGTAGCGCCCTAACAGCAGTCATGAGTTCTTTTTGGGGCATGGCTTAGCGTCAATATGATCTCTTGCTTGTGCCTGATTCAGGTTCTATCTTGATATTTCTGCGGCAGAATGATCCGAAGACATGCAGTGAACTTAGCTTAAATTTCGAAGACCTGTACTACCGTAAAATTGGGGTCACTTTATGGCAGATTTTCCATGTTTTTCCTTCGCTGGAGAATCTTCAATATAAAGACAAATGAATATAGGTAGAAGTTTATAAAACCTTCCCTCGCACTACGGAGTGTTGTGCATTTTTAAAACAAATGGCTTTATTGAGGTGGGGATGTCAGGTGGGGCAAATGACTCTACATCATGTGGGGCAGCTTTGTGACAAAGATGTTTTTGGCTGAATATCATTGGAAAAAAGGCGAGCACAAAGTTATACAATCTAAAGTTCATTTAAGTTATCTACAGCTTGTTTCTGTTCTAGCAACCTCACAGTTGTATGAAAATTTATTCATACATGTACCTCCTCAATCAAGATAGTTTACCTCTGAGATACCTTGTTTGCTTAGTAGATTAAATGGAGTACAAAATTGTGTTTTTGCAGTCCGGTCATCTCCAATTATTCAGGGTCTTTCCCATAGTGTTGATGATGTGCCTAACAGGTTTCACTTCTGTCAGTCATTCCAGGTAAAGGGATCGTTCAAAGTTTGGTATGTCGAAGTTATCCATCTCGAAGGTTTTTTTCTCTGGAACCCGCAAAATCGAATCCTAAACGTTGCTAGTATAGGGAACCAGCGCTGGAATTTCCGCGGTCGCCCTGGCGGTTAGAGCGTGCACGTCTCAGCTGCTCCCGCAGACGTGAGTGGCGGCTAGTAGAGAGAGTGCGTGCGCGCATTGCCGTAACAAAACCAAAGAAGTGGCTACATGGGCTGGTTGGTATTGCTTTTTTTGAGAAGTATACTTCCTTAGTGCGCAGAGAGTGTTTCAGAGGGAAGATATAGCAGAGAGATAAGACATAGTGCACACTTACAGCCAATTTTATCGCACAGCTGGCAGGAAAATATATATGGGCAAGAGGGCAAGGAGATCACGCACAGAAGAAAGGACAAATGATGGCGCATGCGCCAAACCACCTTATTCTAGTCCTAAAATGACGACTTAACTGAAAAGATACCTGTCAATCTGTCGAATAGTGAATACAGGCACCTTTTCAGTTAAGTTGTCAATTTAAGACAGGAATAAAGTGGTTTGGCGTATGCGCCATCATTTGTCCTTTCTTGTGTGCGTGATATCATCGCCCTCTTGACCGTATATATATTCCCGCTATCTGTGCAATAAAATTGGCTGTACGTTTGCACTCTGTCCTATCTCTCTGCTATATCTTACTTATCCGATGGAGGCGAGAATGGTGTAGGCCCGTGTTCTCAGATTTTGGTGCACTCTAAAGAACCCCAGGTTGTCGAAATTTCCGGAGCCCTCCACTACGGCGTCTCTCATAATCATATGGTGGTTTGGGGTCATTAAACCCCACATATCAATCAATGGTATATCTTTCCTCTTAAACATTCCCTGCGCACTAAGAAATCTATTTCTCTAAAGAATAAAGGGCTTTGGTGGTACTGCAGCGTATTCAAATGCAACAGTATGTAAAAAAGAGGACGTATAGAGGAAACAGAGAACGTAGAAAGAGGAGGCAGCGTTGCATCCAAGCGGTCAGCCAAGCAAAATTCTGCTCTCACTCTTCTTTCTAGTGCTGTCGGGCTCGTTTGTAAACCGGATGGCACGTGTCTGCTATATTTATTGGATAGTGAAGACAGCCACCAGTGGAAACAAGGGCCAAACAATCGAGTTTAAACAGTGTTCCGGAAATGAAACAAGCATATTATGCAACAAACGGCATTGTAAACTTTTTTATCTGGTCCACTGAGCGTTGAGTAGTGAACTTCAAGACCAACAAAGTTTCCATGCATCCGTCCATTCGACCACCACCACCAAACTCTATTTGATGCCACTGCGTGTAGTGAACGAAACGATAGGCAGGTAGTCTTTTTTTTTGTAAACAGTTGCGTGCAAAGGAAAGCTGCGTTGCCCACAACACTTGTGCAGGGCCACGTTTATACGCCTCTGATTTGTTATAAAAGATACTCTCGTGGTGAAAACTCGATGCTGAAGTGCCTATGTTTAACTTAATTTGGGCAAACGACAGGGTTGTTGCTACGAAAGAAAGAGCGGACTACTCAAAACTTAGCTTTATGGAGCCAACCGATTCGGTAAGCGTTTTTCTCAGTTGCTGCCGTGGCTAAGTAACATCGGAATTTATCCGTTGCTAGAGAAGTATCAAATGTCTTCGATGCTTACTTGTTTAGTTCACCTAACACACAGCTTCAGTTTTTTCCGCTTAACTGTGTCGGCCTAAAATGAACATGTCTGTTCAACATCGATGATTGCTAGGCTTTAATGTGCCAAAAAGATATCATTATCAAATACGCTGTAGGATGCGTAGCAAGATTGTGACCACTTGGGTTTTTTCAAAGTGCAGATATCTTTTGTTTCACGGGTGTTCTTATATTTCATCCCCATATAAATGCAGCCATTGTGGTCGGAGATCCATCCCGCGCTATCAAGCATAAGACCGCGACACCACCCGTGCTATGCTATCTTATTGGTCTGCTTTATCAACATCCACTTACATAAATACCGCAGACAGGCTGAACATATGCCGCCAGAAAAGAAAAAGTGATGCCGCAGCCAATACCTATTCGTTATTTTCACTACAGAAGTGCGTAGTGCAGCATCGTCGCCACACGGGCATATAAGCCAGTACTACCATAGCACGAAATTTCAACCAGAAATAGATCGTGAGGGAGTTGCCATCACTGCACACCACTCTCTCTTCAATGCCACATGCATAGATGCAGTACAATTTGCAGAGCTTCTCTCTGTTTTCAAGTGCTATTTATGTGAGAGTAGCCTTCAGACAGTTTTTTTAACCACAGTGCAGTATTACTGGCGCAATGGCTTATAGAGCTGTTCGTTCCAAAATGAAGCACGGCAGCGCCACAAGTGCGTGTTCTCCCTGCAGTCGGTCATCTGGGCGCGAATGGCTGAGTTGTGTCGTGACTCTCTGCCTAGTGCTGTTTTTTGGTGAGACACCTATCCAGTCCTGGCCTCCTATGAAACCAAAACTTCCGATCAGTGCAAGTCTCAAAAAGCATGTTAAATTGCGCAGGTTTATTTAATGCGAAAATAACATCATAGGCAACCAGATCAGCACATCTTTCATAGCATTTTGAGATACCATCTTAAAATAATAAAAGAGCCTTGTAATAATCCACATGTGTCAGTGCTGAAATTAGTTTTGCATAGATTCTTTGATGTTGTGTTGTCTATCTGGTGGTCAGTCATCCTCTTGTGCAGTATTAGCTTATGTGTACCCAAGAATAATCCAGAGTTGAAAGTTCGAGCGGTCGTGTGTCTTGTTGTCTTGTTATAAATTTTTACAGCCATAGGCTCCATCTGCAGACTGCTTCACCTGGCTTGCAACCCTGTTAGTCATGCTTAGAAAGCATGAAAGACCTTGTGTTTATTTGTAAATAAGCCATACAAGCTTGTTTCATTCAACTTTCATTGAAACCTATTCCTAAATATTTTGCTCTGTGGCATATTTTTTTTGCACAATGACTGTTCATATCTTTTCATAATGGCCACTTGGCATTTGATCTGGAGAGTTCATTATAACGTCGGCTCTCACTGTTTTTATTGTTTTTTATTGTTTTAGCTTGCATATATGTTATACTGCAGTGCTTAGAACTTCTTTAGGTGTTTATTTCCATTCACGTATGCAGGTGTTTGAAAAAGCTCAGCGTTTCATCAAGACGTGGCTGTTAAAGTTTGTTGGCCTCGATGGAGGTTAGCAAAGGGACTTCACACATGTGTTCATAGATTTGCAGTCTGATTGCTGCTGTCTCCCAGAGCAGGGATGTGCGACAGCCTGTGATAGCTGGTTCCCTGCCGCATCGCTGCTTGCAGGACCCTAGGCAGCCCACCATCATTGCCTTATCTCCTGCTGCAGCCTCTAAATCATCGCCCCAACTCCGCTGCCCTGGTCAACCCTATGCCCATGGAGCCTTGCTGAACTCGCCTTCTAGTTTGAGCTGCATTACTGATTAGCAGTAACTTAAAAAGCTGAACTAAAAAATAAATGGTTTGACTTGATATATTTAGAAATAATGTTACAAAAATTGCGTTTTGGTAGTCTTATTTATAGACTGCTTGTGCGCGGAATATTTGCACCGAGCAGTTATTTTGATTATATGTTTTTTTAGCTAATACTTGATGGAACAGCCTAAGTTACAATTTTTCGCTAAACCGAGGAGGAATGTGTGAGAAAACTAGACAGTAACTAGACTTGTGCTGTCTTATGCTCTACATGTGGGGAGGGTAAAGGAAATGCAAGAAAAAAGGCAAAAATGGACGATTTGTTGGAATCGTGTAGTGTTTCTACACTAGTCATGCAATGGTCAGTCGCCTTGAGGTATACTGCACCGTGAAGCTCATACGGGGCTACTATAAACTGCTAGGGGAAGTTCTGGGGGCGTAAGTAAAGTTTACCTGCTAAGGATTGCAGTAGTAAGAAGCCCATGTTAATAACGGTGGAATATTGGCAAGCCAATCGTCGCCGATATTCGCCGTAAAACGATTGCTGGCGTAATGATGGCATTTCATTGGCAAAAAAGTGACCCGAGAATGATCCTATGCTGGATTTATGTTGGCAACTACGTCGGTGAAAGGACGGGTCTTCATTGGCATGTGTAGAGAAGGCCGGCATCGGCTGGATAATGGCAAATGAAATGGCAGAACGTCGACCCCAGGAAGACTTGAACATGGGTCCTACATCCAAAGAAGGTGCTCTTAGCCGAGATGCCGAACTTGGGCCAATATTGCGGCCGACGTTAGCCGATACGGGTCCAAGATCTGTCCAACGCCGGTATGCGGCCTGGGATAGCTGGTCCTTCTAACGCTACTTTTGCAAGTGCATCTGCTGTCACATTTAGAGTTATGCCTCTATGTCCCGGCACCTTTACTAATTGCACCTGAGTTAGTTGATTTGGTACTAGAGAGGTGAATTCGCTTAATGATTTCAAGTTACGAGATTCCGTGAGCACACTTCAGAATGACAAGGAGTCCGTTATTATTGCGGCTGAATTCATTGATATGGGCAGTTTTCGAAGGCCATTGTTTTGGAATGACCAGCTAAAAATTCTGAAATATATGTGTGAATTCTGAAATTTCAAGCAAAATCAACCAATCCAGAGCAGGTCAGAATATACCAATCTTGAACTCATTCCAAGAACTTCATGGTTCTCACTTGTACATTCCCATCATCGTCGTTCCGTTTTATTAGTGTTCTGAACCGAGGCACACATGCAGAATAAAGTCCTCTGTTGGCCCTGCCTGGTTAAATATTCTTGCGTCTTTCAATATATATATATATATATATATATATATATATATATATATATATAGTGGGAGTAATAATTCAATGGGCCAGTTAGTCTATGTGAAGGTATGGATATGGCACAACGGGAGCGTTGTAAACAAGGATAAATATATTTATTTTCCAAAAGTTTCGGGAGGGGTGAAGGAAGGACCCCTCCCGAAACTGTTGGGAAATAAATATATTTATCCTTGTTGACAACGCTCCCGTTGTGCATATCCTTATATATATATATATATATTAATATATATATATATATATATATAATAGATTGTCATGACGCAGACACAGCAGAAGTCTGATATAGAAGAGCTCACTTCGATTCGAATGAAAGACGCTCGTAAATATAGTCGGGAAAGAACTTCATCTTTCTTTCTTGCTGCGCGAGCTCTTCTCTCCAGGTTGAATGCGGCATTTACCTCTCTCCAGGAAGAGCATAATCCCGATGCCCTGCTACAAAATACGCGGTGCATGTAGTTGACGTAATATGCAACTGGCTCACTGCAATATGGCTTCATCCGCACAACGTGTACAATTTCTGACTTTTGCCAGCAAGTTAGCAAGAAACTGTCCAGAATGACCTAATAATTAACGTCACTTAGCCGCCGTACAACATTGTAGGGACCAAATATTTCTTTGGTAACGTTTCAGAAAGGCCGCGCCGGCGAATAAGGCTCCAGACTCACACTTCCTCCCCTGGTTGATTTGTGACGTTTTGGTGTCGCAGGTTATATCGTTGTGCGTCGTAACTCTGCTGCCGGGTGATTCCCACGCATGCTAGCAGCCGCGCCTCTTCAGCTCGTTGGGTAAAAGCTTGAACATCCACGTCTGTATCGTCGCAGTCGTGCAGCAACGTGGCATCAAGCATTGTCGTCACCTTAGAGCCATACTGAATACTAAATGCCGTGCTTCTGGTACTTTCCTGCTGTGCCATATTATAGGTAAACGTCACGTATGGTACAACGTCGTCCCAATTTTCATCACCCACGTCAATGTACATTTTCTGCACATCGGCAATTTTTTTATTGATTTGTTCTGTTAAGCCGTTAGTTTGTGGGTGGTAGGAGGTAGTTTTCCGATGTGCTGTTCGACTGAGCTCAAGCACTGACTTGAGGATCATGCCCGTGGAAGCGGTACCTCTGTTCCTTGATATAATTTGTAGGAGCACCTTGCCCCAAGACAATATTTTGAATAAAAAATCGTGCCGCTTCTACTGCTGCTCCGCTTGATAAAGCATTTGTGTCTACGTAGCGAGTAAGATAGTCGTAAGCGACAATTATCCTCATGTTTCTAGTGTGTAAAGTTGGAACTGGTCCAAGAAGGTCCATTCCGATTTGTGCAAAAGGCATGGTGGGCCATTGAACTGGTTACAACAATCCGGCTGGTTTTAAATTAAGGTGGCGATTTTCGTCGTTGGCGATCCAGGCACTTCGGGCGTAATGTCTTACAATGCCTGGAAGCTTCAGCCAGTAGTACTTCTGTTGGATTCTGGCCCATGTTCACGTGTAACCGAGGTGGCCGGAGGTTGGCTCAACGTGGCAAGGGTTCTGGATCTCATCGCGAATGGATTTCGGGACGACAAGTACGTGGGCATTTCCACTGGAGGAAAAGTTCTTATATAGGACACCACTGTGCAAGCGGATTGGTGGCAGGCTCCTGCAAATATATTGGGAACGCTTGTAGACCGGCCTTAGGAAAAATAGTAGAAGAAGCATTGTCTTCTTTCTGCTCACATTAATTGGTGAGCGTGTCGACCACTCCTAAAAACGTCATGTCATCTTGTTCTGAAACGTCGTCTTGCTTTGTAGAAGACCTAGATAAGCAATTAGCACCAAAATTCTGCCGTCCCGACTTATAAATAACCACCATATCAAATTCTTGTAGGCGTAAGCTCCAGCGCGCTGGCCACCAGATGGCTCCTTTAAATTGGTCAGCCAGCAAAGGCAGTGGTGGTCGCTGACCGCGTAGAAGGGACGGCCGTAGAGATATGGGCGAAGCTTCATAACGGCCTATACTACAGCAACACATTTCTTTTCCGTTGTGGAATATTGGCACTCGGCACGGGAAATTGTCCTACTTGCATATGCAATCGCTCGCTCAACTGAATCTTGCCACTGGACGAGTACAGCGCGTAAACTTGCGTTGCTGGCATCGGTGTAGATCATGGTAGGAGCGTCCTCGTCAAAGTGAGCAAGCACAGGTAGTGTGTGCAGGCGCTGTAATAGATTGTCAAATGCTGCTTGCTCTTATTCGCCCCATAAAAATGGACCATCGTCTCTCGTTATACGTGCTAAGGGTGACGCTTTGTGCGAGAAATTGGCGATAAACCTGCGGTACTAGGCGCAAAGGCCAAGAAAACATCTCACGGCCTTCTTATCCGTTGTCACCGGAAAATTTCGGATGGCATCGATCTTGTGAACGCATTCGCGGCTCACCACATGTTCTAATAATCGGGTTTCTTTGAAACTAAAATAATATTTTAGGGGCGAAGCTCCTTACAGCAGTACCCATTTGTCTCTCGTAGTCGTAGTAGTAGTAGTCGTAGTGCGTAACTAGTCTTACATTTTGACGTCCAAGGTGGTGCCGGTAAGATATTTTTTCTGGGCGTTGTTGAACAATAAAAAATTCGTAGCGTGCGCGTTAACTAAAAGCCTAATTTTCCTGTCTTTAGTTCCCCCTCAGCAGCCTATGGCAAGCACATTGAGCACTATCTGACAAGAAAGGGTTGCTACGTCATTTTTGCTGGGCATAACCTCCTTCGTTTTAGAAAGGTTTAGCGAGCGTTGGGCCGCATTGCCATGAATACAATGAACTAGTATATACCATGAACTCGAGGTGGTTGAAGGTGGGAAGTAGACATGAAGCGCAATCCGTAAGAAAGTGTGCGTTTGCCACTTCTCATTTAGCTCTTGGATTGTCCGCTGGATGGCGGTGCATATGCAAATCATATATGATGAAAAGATGCGACATGGTTGTACTTGGAGTGTTGAATAGGCGGACGAATGGATACACAGACAGATGCACGGACGGAATCACGGATGGCTGCTCCGACAGAGGGGCGCATGGACGGACGCAAGGGCGGATGCATGGACGAACGCAAAGACGGACGCACAGATGGACGTGTGGACGCTCGAGCAGACGCACGCACGGATGGGCGAATGGACGCACGGATGGTCACACAGATGGACGCATGGACGAACGGAAGCAAGAACGAATGGACGGACGAATGCTTCGCCCCCTCTCTATCATACACTCCGTGGATACGCTGCCATTTATTTCAGCTTTCAGCGTTAAGCCGGCGAACCGTATTGCTCGAAATACGTATTCCTCGAATGTTGCTGAGAAAACAATGACGTCGTCGAGGTATACCAGACACGTCTGCCTTAAGGCCTGTTAGGACGGCATCCATCTGTCTCTAAAATGTTGCTGCGGCTGAGCACAATCCGAAGGGCAAGACTTTAAACTCGTAATGCCCGTCAGGCGTAACAAAACCAGTTTTTTTCTCTGTGTTCCTCATCGACCTCGATTTGTCAATATCCGCTTCTTATGCCGATCGACGAGAAGAAGCGTGCATGCCTCAGCCTGTGAAGTGAGTCGTCATACGCGGTCGTGGGTATACGTATTTATTTGTCACGCGGGTCAGCTAGCGGTAGTTCACACAGAAGCGTAAGCTCTAATCTTTCTTTTACCAAGCACTACTGGTGATGTCCAAAGGCTTTTTAGCGGCTGAGTGATGTCATTATCAAGCACTTTCTGGACTTCTTCTTGAATTGCTTTGCGCTATTTTGGTGCTACGTGGTATGGGTTTTGTCAAATATGTCTTGCCGTCTCTTCTGTTATAATTAGGTGCTTTGTCAGTGGCGCTTGATTCAATCTCGAGATCGATGAAACACAATATTCGAACTGGCCGAGAACACCTAGAAGACTGCCTATGCGCTGGAAATAAACCTGTGCTCACGTTGACAGGTAGTGTTGTTGAAGCGGCCGGTGGGTCTGCCTGTTGCACTGCGAAACACTCGCGGAATTGGTTGTAAACAGGCCAAGATGGCCGGTTTGCAACCCTCAGAAAGAATAACGAAGGTTTCGATGAATGATGAATCCCCGATCTTGATTTGTGCGGTGCACTTTCCGGTGGGTGTAAGTAGCTGGCCTCCAGCTCCTAATATTTGTGACCCCGTCAATACCGTTTTACCTTCTTGAGTTTGTCGGCCAGATTTGCACTCATTTTTGAAAAGTCCGCACCAGTGTCGACCAGTGCTGTCACGTAGTGACCGTCAATTGAAAGTGTAATGTCGGCGGTGACAATGTCGTCTTTCGTCGACTGAGGGATTTTCAATGGAATGGAATGGAATGAAAAAACTTTATTTCGGTCCTGCAGGACGCGCTTAGCGCGTAGTGGGCGTCTCCCACGTAGGGACCGACAGGGAGTACCTGGCGGCCGCTTCGTGGGCCTGCTGGACGGCCCATCGCTGGTCGGCGAGAAGTGAGATTCTGAGGGACCTCTCCCACTTGCTTGAGGTAGAGTCGGGAGGAGTTGTTCTACACTCCCAGAGCATGTGTTCGAGTGTCGCTGTGTGTCCACATGTTGGGCATGTGTCGCTGGGGTATGCATCAGGATAATAAACGTGAAGCGCGGCAAGGTTTGGGTACGTGTGTCTGTAATAGGCGTAGGGTTAATGCCTGTGGTCGGTTAAGTTTCGGATGTGGGGGTGGAAAAATGCGGCGTTCCAAGTAAAAGTGCTTTGTAATTTCATTGTACGTAATTGGTGCATCCCGATTGGTATCCAACCCAGCAAGATGAGGTTTTTTCAACTCTTCGGCAATTCACAACCTTCCCCCGAAGGTCGGTGCTTTTAGTTTCCTCGGTGTGGACTCGGAGATATTTCTCTCGCCATGTCTGTGGTGCTACCTTTATTAGTTCGTGGAAAACGACCAGGAGAGGGCGAGCATGACCGGAACCCAGGAGAAACGTCCCGCGGGATCGTCGTGCTCGTATCAACGTTGCGTCTTCCGTCGAAATAGCGCCGAGGCGTAGTGGACAGAAATCCTTGGTACGCGGTGATGCAATACCGCAAGATATTACCAGCTTCCCCAGAATGGAAGCACAAGGACCTGTAGTCTGGGGTACGCCAGATGTCGGTTTTGTGGAGTTAAGGTCGCGTCGGCGTCGACGTTTCCCTGTAGTACCAAGGCACAGTCGGCGGCTGTTGCTAGTAATACTGCTGAGGTGGCGGCACGTTAGATAGCTATCGACAGAGAATATCTGAATATGTTGGCCTAACTATGTCAGTGTTCGTCAAAATATGTCACAATGATTATGACTATGCCAAAATATAACCCGGAAGTCAAGTTCCTTTCTTCTTGTTCTCGTAATTTTGACCCTAATCCGGGCTATTTCATGGCCAGTTGCTTTTGCGTGTTCGGCCTGCCAGTTCAACAAAACCTTCCTTCTCAGATGTGCACATGTGCGCTCCAGTCTTATCTAAACCTTCTCTCGACACTGTAGTTTTTACCGCACGCGGTTTTAGTTTTTTTCGTATGCCACAGTCTGCATAAAATACATGTTCAAATCAATAATTTCAAGGCTTCTATGTGCCAAACAAGATATGACTTTGAGCCAAGCTGTGCCTTGGATCTCATTATAATAGTGACCGCTTGAAGCTCTTCAATGCGCTCATATATCTTGCTTCACGGGTGTTCTTTGTAGTTCGCCCCCATTTAAATGCAGCCACCATGGTTGCAGATCTATCCCGAGCTAGCTGTTCAGCATAGGAGCACGACACCAGCCCTGCAATGCTTTCATGGTGGTTTGCTTGACCAATATCCACGTACACACAAAAAAACTTCATTAATTTTTGCTTTTTTACTACAGAATTGCGCAGTCTGGCATCGTCGCCGCACGGGCATATCAGCCGGTACTATTTTAGCACTAAATTCAGAACGCCGCCAGAAAATAATTACGAGGAAGTTGCCATCACTGTACAAACATGTCCCTTCGATGTAACATGCATATACGCAGTCCACTTTGCAGAACATGTCTACGTTTTCAAGTGCCCTTTAGGTCAGAGTATTCTTCGGACAAAGTTTTTTAATCAACAATGCAGTATTACTGGCGCCATGGCTTTTAGAGCTGTTCCTTCAAAAATGAAGCATGGCAGCGGCACACGTACATGCTCTTTCTGCGGCCAGTCTTCCGTGCGTGAGCGCCTGAGTTGTGTCGGGAATTTCAGCCAGGTGCTGTTTTTGGCGCGCCACCTATCCAGTGCTCGTCTTCTATGAAATCAAGATTTCGGATCGATGCAGGTCACAAAAAACGCGTGAAATTTTCGAGGCGTATTTATTCCGAAAAGAACCACACAGAAAACCACATCAGCTCATCTTTCATGGTATTTGGAAATACCATTTCAAAATAATGAGAGAGCCTTGCAATAAGCCACAAGTGTCAGGAATGAAGTTGAGTTTGCATAGATTCTTTCGTCTTGTGTTGTCTACCTGGTGGCCAGTCACCTTGTGTCGCATTAGTTGACGTGTGTCTAAGAATAATTCAGACTTGAAAGTTCATGTGCTCGTGTTTCTTATGGTCCTGTTATACAGTTATACAGCCATAGGCCATAGCTGCACACTAGTTCAGCTGGCTTTCGACTCTGTAACTCATGTTTGCAAGTCATAAAATACCTTTTGTGTATTTGTAAGTTAGTAAAACAACCTTGGTTCAATCAGCATTGATTGAAACGTCTTCCTAAATATTTCGGACTGTGCCAGACTTTTTGGCACAGTGACAGCTGAAATATTTGTTCTTTTTTTTCTTAATGGCGATATCGCATTTGATCTTGGTAGTACCGCATAACGTCTCCAGTCATTTTTTTTCATTATTTTTGCCTGCATATAAGTTATACTGCAATGCTCAAAACTTACATTGTGATGTTTATTTCTTTTTAAGTATGGAAGTGTTTGAAAAAGCTCGGCGTTTCGTCAAGACGTGGCTGTTGAAGTTTGTTGGCCTTAATGAAGGTTAGGAACGGCACTTCACAGACGTGTTCATAGTTTTGCAGCCCGATTCCTGCTGCCCCACAGAGCAGGAATCTGCTGCAGCCTGTGATGGATGTCTTTCTGTCCAATCGCTGCTTTGAGGACCCTGGACTGCCCACCATCATTACCTCATCCGCAGCTGCAGCCTCTAAATCATAATTATACTCCTGCTGCCCTGGCCAGACCTTTGTTCATAGAGCCTTGCTGGGCTCGCCTCTTAGTTTGGGTTGTATTACTGAACATTAGTTACTTGAAAAAAAAACTGAACTGAAACAAAAATGGTCTGACCTGGTATAATTAGGAAATAAGTTACAAAAATTGTGTTCGTGTAGTCTAATTTCGAGATTGCTTGTGTGCGGGATATTAGTATCAAGCAGTTATTGTTGCTACTTTTTATCCAACGCTTCGTAGAAGAGCCTGTATTACAATTTCTAGTATAACTGAGAAGGAATGTTTGGAGAAAACTGGACTGTAACTAGACTTGTGCAGACTTATGCTCTATATGTGGAGGGGTGCCGGGCAACGCAAGAAAAAAAGCATAAATAGATGATTTAGTGGATTTGTGAAGTGTTTTTACACTAGGCCATCTAGTGGCGAGTCGCCTTGAAGTATACTACAGCGCGAATCTTGTACGGGGCTGCAACAAGCTGCGAAGGAAGTTCTGGGGGCGTACTGCGAAGTCTACTGCCTAATAAATGCCAGCAGCAAAAAGCCCATACTAATAACGGCGGAGTGTAATCAAGCCAATGGTAGCCAATATTCGTCGTAAGGCCAGCGTCAGCGTAATAATGGCATTTCATTGGTAACAGCGAGGCCCGAGAATGGCCCTTTGCTAGATGTATGTTGGCAACTATGTCGGTAAAAAAAACGGGTCAGCATTGACATATGAAGAGTGAGCCGGCATTGGTTCAATACTGAAATTAAACGGCATAACTTGGGCCCCAGGTTCGGTAAATATGTGCCATCGCAAGAAGTTGCGCATGGCCGTAAATCCTACCTTGTTCTTCGTAATGCGCTCATGCTGCAGCGTTCGCGTGGTTGCCTTGCGTGCATGCGTCACTCGCATTCTGCATAGCGGAGGAAAAATTTCGGAGTGGAAGCTAAAACGAATGTTTGATTCAATAGTAGCGATTTAATAATTAGGTGACCGACCGGTTATAGCTTATACAATCGATGCTATGTCAATGCTGTAGTATTTTTTGTTAGAGAAAGTGACATCAGGTCTTAATTCTTCCATTTAATTTTAGGAATGCCTTACTGCTACGTGCCCTACTGCAAGTCAGATAAGAAAAAAGAAACTTGGCCATGAAACGCCAGCATGCACAGTCGTGGTTTCAACGGCACCACCGACGCCGAATTCACGATTGTGTGCGACTATGAAATTCTCCACTTTCCATAAGGACTCACAGCCCAATCTACAAGCCAAATCAAAATGTCGCATTCGGCGCTCACAGGTACCCGCATTTAAATTGGTCACTCTCTTGTTCCTTTCATTTACCAACCCACAGTTAAGATTGTGGCGCCGTTTAGAGAATTATTAGAGGGATGCTGACGTAATCAATGCTGTGACGCGTAGCGCGACGTGGTTCCATTGCTTTTTGTGACGAAGCTCTTTTTAGTATATCACTTGGTCGGTCATCCTTCTATCCAACGTAGCCAGCATATCGATGGAGTGAATGATATGATGAGTGGGGTGATATGTCCATCCCTCTGATGCGTGCTGTAGTGTGATAGGATTCAACGGACGCGTGGACGTACGAATGCACGGAAGAACGGACGAATGAATGGACGCTTTGCCCTCTAAACATCAACTCCGTGCTTATGCCATGATTTTCTCTATTTATCCATCGTGCGCCGAAGAGCATTTTGCTCCTCGTTGACAAGTCCTACTGAACGTGCCTCATCATAGAGGGGAGACCAGTTGTGGCGAGCACGGCGGGATGGCAGGCGAGCCAGCTTAAGAAGCAAAGAACGCTTCTAAGAAGCAACAAAGCCACGTCGCGGTGCTGCTGTGATTATATTAAGGGGTATGCGAGAATTCACGAAACAGCGTTACAAGGAAAAGCAGTGCTAATTCAATTAGAGCAAGTATCCAATCCATCGAGTGTAAAAAGTAAGCTATAGACGTGGAACACGGCACTCTTCTGACCTCACATGTGGATCGGGCTGCCATGTTTCTTTTTTTCCAGTGGCCCCCGCCCTCCCCTACTATACAGCCCGCGAACTTCCAAGTATAATTTCGAGCACATGTGGACCTCTTGCAGAGGGATCGCAAATTTAACTGCTAAAACATGGGTGGCGCTAACGTGCAGCAAAATAAAAACCCCACTTGAAAATAAAACAATGCAGCATTCACTTTTTCTGTAGTACCACTTGACTAGATAATTTTAAACGAACACATAGTTATAGAAAAGCACAAAACTATTTTTTTCTGGCCACATAAAAGCTTCGCCAACAGTGCGGGAGCATTTCGATCAAAGGAAAGAGTGCCACGGCACGAAAAAAAAGAGCGGGCTATGCCCACCCCTGGAAACACGTGCTCTCCATGCGATTGAGACGGCCGAAGAGAAACCCGCTGCGCGCTCGCCATCTCAGAGGCTGTGGCATTACCATCGGGTTTTTTGGCGCTTGCTCTAAACCAGCTCGGTGCTGTAAGTTACGGCGGTCTAGCATGCTCGCTCTCCTGTTCAAAGTTAGCTGGCTACAAACGCTCTGCGTGCAACGTCATCTTTTGTCTCCTGTTCACTTGCTCGAGCCGAACAACGTCGCTCGTTTAAAAATCTTCCGACTTGTGGGCGGCACGGTGGTTGGCGGCAGCTCAAAGTTATGTCTGCAGCCACCGCACTTAAGCTGTTGCACTATATCGATAGAAATACGTTTTTGGCGATGTGTGAGAGCTTGGGGAAATTAGTTGCATGCCATATTTACCCACATGTTTTTTTACACCTCGCTTTTATTTGTC
The DNA here is from genome assembly GCF_013339725.1 of Rhipicephalus microplus. Taxonomy (NCBI): domain Eukaryota; kingdom Metazoa; phylum Arthropoda; class Arachnida; order Ixodida; family Ixodidae; genus Rhipicephalus; species Rhipicephalus microplus. Next base: position 162,135,506 of record NC_051168.1, on the reverse strand, counting down.
ATAAGCATGCATATTCATCGTCCGTCACGTGAGTCAATATTTTTGCAATCTTAATGTAGGCCGTGGGGACACACCGTGCAGAAGGCTGTGGCTGTGTGCGCTGGCCTCTACAATGCCTGTCATCTATTGCTTTCATCGAAACAGCTTCAGAGGGACTGTACGAGATTTGAAGGTGAAGTTATTTGATTGTCATATTTTACACGTATGTTTTTATATTACCTTCCACGTACTTGTCATATGCTTGCATCTTCATCTTCCGTCACGCGTCACTAGCTATAAATCTCATTGTGCAGCCGTGGGTGCACAATATGCAGATGGGTGTACGCGCTGGCGTTTGAAATCCCAGTAATCTATCGCTGCTGTCGGAAGAGCTTCACAAGAAATTTACAAGATGTGACAACGAGGCTGGACATTTGCATTTTGCCATGAATTACAGAATGGAGAAACTTACAGAATGGAGAAACTTTATGTGTATATTGAAAAATGAAAAATTTTAATCTCTCACTTTTGTCTTTTGTTGTTGCAGTGACTGCAATAACAGTGACACACAGATGGCTAAATACTTTTCGCCTGTTCTTTTTCGCGTGATATCTTGCTCACTGCGCAGAAAAACAGGTGAAAAAAGTGTTAGGCCTGGCGGAGAGTAAATAGAATAATGCCATTGAAACTTGAGATAAAAAGTTCATCCGATTGGAGTATATGAGTGCACTAACCGTTTGTTCGACAAGGTGCAACTTGGAGGACTAACGATTGCCCGGTAAATTGTAAATGTGGGGCTTAGCGATCCCCGTTAAGGTGTAAATATTAAGACTAAATGTTAGTCGTGTTAGGTGATTTATTGAAGTACCGTCGCCTTCGAAAGTTTAAATGGGAGGGACAGATGCGAGTTCTTCAGACTAGTCTGTGGGACGAAATGATGGATCTGGTGGCATTAGGCCACAAGACCTTAATGGTTGTGGCCGCCTTATAAGTCTTTAAAACGACAAATTAAACATCCTTTTACTGCCGCTTTGCCTGGAACTTAAAAAAGATGAACCACACACCCTTTTAAAATACTTTTGCCTTGGACTGTAGCTCACCACAGCCCTAACAAATCTTACACGTCGGAAAGTCACAGCAAGAATACCTAACGGCGCAACCGAGAAGTAGCAGAATGAACCATCGGAGCCATGCTCTCACGCCCTGACCTGACCGTAACGGAAGATGACGAAGTACCGCTGTACACGTGCATATCGACGCGACAACATCTTGGGATTGGCAAACACTGGTGCAGATTACTGTGTCGTCGCTCTAATGTTCACCACGAAGTCAAAAAAAAAACTTAGGATAGCCTTGGAAGGGCCAAAAATCTGTATCGCTCATGGTCACCTAGTAACACCGGCAGAAGTCTGCACAGGAAGAGTGACCATAAAACCAGATTTATCCCGCGAAATTCATAGCCATTTAGCATTGCTGGAAAGAAGCCTTCATTTGTATTAAGTGATTAAACCTAAGTGGTGCTGTCATGCAGTTGAAAACGCGATCTAGATAAAAAGCACTATTACCACGTACGTCATTCAGAAATCACGCATTGAATGTGCTGGAAGACAAGGTCACCATTTCCAGTCGCTCCAGTGTCATTGCGAAATGAGTAGACCCAGAACGTCGGAGAAGGCGACCAGAACCACATGACAATCAGCGAGATCACTGACACAGGAGGAATAGCGCAGCTGCCGGAATGTAAAGTGACAGCGCTGCTTACATATTTCATTAAGGAGCACAAACACATGGATGAAGACACGACGGTTCCCTACATCCAAGTAATTGTAAAAGCCACCAATGATTCGCCGTAAGCGACTTTTCCGACACTCCCGCCCAACCAAGCTCCTGACCTAGCTTTTAGCGTTAATCTCAGCTTTCTGAAGCATAGGCAATACAAGCGTTATGGAACTTCTTTTGCTATACAATGATTGCTTTTCGTCATTGCTAAGAATTCCACGAACCCAATCGGAAAACATTCCATCGCAACGGAGAAAATCGGAGAACCACTCCGTCAGAGGTCGTACCTGTGATGCGAGAGCGTGGGACGGAAAAGAAACCAGTAAATGTTTTGTTAGGCGATGGCATCATCCAGTCATCATAGAGTTCGTTAGAGAACAAAAAGGACGGAAACTATGTTTGTGCATCGCATATTGCCGCCTGACATAGAACATGTATGAGGACGTGTATCTTCTCCCACGTACTGAAGACGCCGTAGATTTACTCCACATATTGATGCACTTCTGACGATGGGCCAAGACCGGCTCTAGGGAAATAAAGGGAACTTAGAGAAGACTGAACACTAGATAGTCTATTAAATTAGACAGTCTTTGCGTGTTCAAGGTAATGCCCTACAGTCTCTGCTCAGAATCTGGGATGTTCTATCGTGTAAAGGATAACATATTGCAAGGCTTTAGGTGCCAGACTGAGCTCGTGAGCTGTGACGACGCCATTGTGCTATTCAACAACTTTTCTGAACACACCCAGTGCTTCAAGGGTGTGCGTCAATCAATTAAGATCTGAGGACTTGCATTGATTTCAGAAACGTACCAGATTGCGCTTGAGAAACGCTTATTCTTGGCTGACGTTACCGGCAATGATGGCGTTAGCTGAGACGCGCGTAAAAGAACAGCCATTGCTTTCTCCCACTCCCCTCCTACAATGACGTACGCTGATTTCTCGGCGTGCAGCCTTCTAATCATAAGTGCCAACTACTGCACTGAACGACAGCGAGCCGACCCAGAACTCGAGGGCCTCCTGGAGTGCCTCGAGTACGCCGCCGTCGATCCGAAGGCATTCAAACGGGCACTTGCGCTGCTTTTAGATGCGGAGCATCTAATACTCGAGGCTTGTAGTGCGGCGCCGTCCGCAAGCTTCCTCCTCCTTCTTCCACCATCTGTGCACCCTTCCTCCTCTACACACCGCGTGCGCTTCTCCTCTTCACGAACATTCGCTAGCTGTATAATGTAGCGCGCATGCGCCGTCACGCTTCGAGAACATCGGCAGCTGACGCGCGCGCATGCGCCGTCGCGCTTCGAGAACATCGGCAGCTGACGCGCGCGCATGCGCCGTTGCGCTTCTCCCCCTTCTCGAACATTCGACAGCTGACAGTGCATGCGCCGTCGCGCTGTATATATACTCAAGGTCGGCGCTCGCTCGCTCAGTTGCCGCTCGTCGGTTGGTTTGTACGGCGCGTTGACGTCCAAGGTCGCGGTGAAATGAATTCCAACGAATCCACAAACACAATGATCGACGTCCCTTCGACCAGCGCCGCCCTTTCGCATACGTGTGTACGTGTTCACTCATTTAACACCCCCTCCTACAACCACGTTAACCAATTTAGCCATCGACCTAAGTAAGTCACAATTTAACACCCCATTTCACAACCACGTTAACCAATTTAGCCATCGACCCAAGTAAGTCGCACTTTAACACCCCGTTAACCAATTATATGCTCCGCATCCTCCTCAGCGTTCCCCCGAGGGAAGCTGCGGGCAATTTTTTTTTGCTAAATGATATTCCTGAAAAGAAGAAAAGAACTTGTTGCATCATCATCATTGCCACTGATCATCTTTATAAACTAGTGCTGCCGTGGCGATATAGTGGCTAAGGTACTCGGCTGCTGACCCACAGGTCACGGGATCGAATGCCGGCTGCGGCGGCTGCATTTACGATGGAAGCGAAAATGCTCTAGGCAAGTGCGCTCAGGCTTTGGTGCACTTTAAGAACACGAGGTGTTCAAAATTTTTGGAGTCCTTTCCTACGGCGTCTCTCATAATCATATGGTGGTTTTGGGACTTAAAATCCCTCATATCAATGAATAAACGTGGAGACACCACGCCACATTTCTGGCACAGCTCATGCTGGGTCTGGAAGCGCGAGGCCAGAACGAACGAGCTCCCGCTCCTCGTGAACGGGACACTGGCAGCCACAGCTGCTCTGCTTAGGCAGTTCCGAATGAAAGTGGCGAGTGGACTCGGACACATCAGCCGCTTTCAGTTTTGTCACGTTCCTCGCTGCAGTAGTGATCCAGACGAGCTCGCCCTGCGACGAGTGGCCGCTTTCATGTTTCTACGTTTCCATGATTAAAACTCTGAGGAAGAAAATTTTGAATTGTGACATACAGTCTCCGATAATAGTTAGAATTTCACCCTTCGCAAGTGCAATGTATATTTACTTCACAATTTCTGCTTCAACTTTCTTTGATTTTCTTATATCTTCCTTAATTTCTTTTTTAAAAAAACTTCGTGAAGAAAGAGAGGAGAAAAGCAAGAACAAAAATAAATTGAAGCGAAAAATGTGAAAACTATACGCAGTGCAATCACCCAGGGTAGAATTCCAACAACTATCGGGGACCGCCTGTCACAATTCAAAATTTCTGTCTTGAAATTTGAAATTATGAAATTGTAGATCTGATGTTTAAAAGAAGCCTTACTAATACCTATAGTAAAGTAAAGAAGACAGATTGTAAACAACTCAACATTTTTTCGCCTTTCAAATCCACTAAATTTATATGTCAAAAACTAAAACAAAAATAAAAATTGTTCGAACTTTACGTACGTCCTCTACATCTGCAACTACGAAAAAATTTTAAAACCAATATTGCCACGCGTTTCCTTATTAACATTAAGCTACAATCGGCTTTTGGCCACAAAGCCTCTCTGAAATGTTCAGCGATAGGTGCGCCTCGTTGCTCTATAAGGTTCACAATTACCGTAGATGGTCTGTTAAGATTACGGCCACTTCCGGGATATTAAGAAATTTCCTGAAACCTACGCGACTACCAGCGATAATGTTCGAATGTTTGACGCCACGTGTGTAAATGCCGAGGCGCTGCACTGCTTGTCAGTTCATGGACGCCAGTGCTCTGCACGGCGCTGTCTGTGCTAGTGCCTTGCTGTAATATGACGTTCTTTTTACCTGGCCACGAGTTCGGCCCAAATAAACAGTTTTTTATTTGACCCGCAGCCTGCTCTCTTCGTGCACATCAAGTTTCGTATTAATAAGCAAACCAACTTGACATAACAGGGCCGGAGAGGGCGGCAGTACTCAAAATGTTTTAAGTTTTACAAAACTTTTATTTAGGAAGAGACAATTAAATCACCAGGCAACTCCTTATTTAGAAACAAAGAAGAAAAGCATGAACAACTTGACAGAGTCATTAAGCTGCGCAGCACGAAAATTCGTGAATGAAGATGAACGTGGTCATACGTGTTTGCAGCAAGAACAACATTATTCACCAAACCAAGATTTTTTTTTTCGTCGGGTTGTACAGAGGGTGATGTCCGCTTCTTCTGCACGTTTCTTCGTCTCAAAATTTTACTTCGTTTTGCCCTGTTCATTTTCTTTCTTTTTGAATTAGCATTGCCAGCTATATGTTTATGGTACGGGCTGAGGATTCGTTTTTCATAACTCACAATAAAGAATAGCTTAGTTCGTCAGTGCCACAGTTTAACCCTATCTTCCTCCAACTGCGGTTCAGACAGCTGTATGGCATTCTTGCGCTGTATGGCGTCAACACACAATCACTGATACACGCCTGCCTGAGAAAAGCCCTCCGAGTAGAGGCCCGCTAATTCGCTGGTGCGCCGAACCCTAGCCCGCAGCCTCTGCGCAGTGATGGTGGCCGGTTGAGGAGAAACCTACCACCCCCTTTTGGTGCTCTGTGATTTCCAGGCTTCCGCTCCTTCGACGCGAGTTTTATCAACCGGCCCATATCTCTTCGATTACTACGTCTTCGTTTCCCGTGTGACAGCTCCACCAACCTCACATCGGACCACCCGTGTAATAATTTCTGCGCCCGGCCACCTGTCATTGACCCCTGATCTCTTAGTAGTCCCACATCTTTTCGAAGCACAATACCACGGGAACTGCATGCGACATCAGACTCTGCAAAGGCTATCTTGTGGCACGCCATGGAGCCTGACAGTTTCATTGTCTCGCCGTTATTCGCGGTCCGATGGCAGAGGCTTCGCCCTTATATGATGTCTTATGAATTGAACCTTCTATCAACTATGACACTCTGTAAGTCTTGCTAGAAGGAATTATCTTACTCGACGATTATTTTGAAGACGTTACTACACTTGATCAGCTGTGCTGTAACTTCAGAGATAGAACTACGATAACCAATATAACCGAGAACTACGGGCCAAATTAGTCGAAGGCCAAACAGCCAGCATCCTTCGTACCAGCCGCGCAGACAGACAAGGCTACCCAGATGAGCGCGGACGTACCGGCCACTTTTGTGGCAAAATCTACGTCTGTTGAGTTCGACGACATCCTCCGAAGTTATGATGAAGGACGCAATCCAACAAGAATACACCTCGAGTTCAGGCATGCTCTTCGACGCGATGCAAACGCCTTGTGTCTGCTCAGAGCACTTACCCGCCATGTGCTGTGCACGTCATCGCTACTCCCAGTAAACGTCACGTGGTTGTCTAAACCCGCCATTTGCACGGCCATTCATTAACCTCTCCATTCCATCACGCTGGTAACTAGACCATGTTCATGTGTGCGTCACACCAAAACCGGCCGCCTCACGCCCAACGTTCATGGTGAGGCCAACGTATCTCATAAGACCGTACTGTTCTTGATTGGTGCCTGTCGGCGATCATGTCCGCACCATGCCCAAAATGAGAATAACCGTCGTGACAGTTTTTCATCGACCTAGCAACGTTTTATTCATCCACTCTTTTGAGGTGCCCACCCACCCTCAGCAACATCTGCGAGCACCTTTCTCAGCCACAGCAATGCGCCTCAAACTCGACCCTTTCAAAAGGCACAATTCAGTCCACGCATGGCCTAATGATGATGACAGTGGCCTGCAGTCTACTTCACCGACCCCTACGCTTCTCCTAGCGCAGCGCGCTGAAAGAATCTTTATGATTATGGCTTTTGATCTTTACTACCTACAATTTCATGGACAGCTTTGTTTTGCCGTACCAACCATCTTGTACAGTCTCAATTTTTAGGAAAGGGAACACGGGAGCGCGTGGCAAGAGCGGTCCAGCGGCAGCTTCCAGAGAGTTCAAGCGGGAGCGAGAGCAACCAAACTCTCTTTTTGCGTCACTTTGCGGCGAGCAAAACAATCATTCGTTGGTGATATGGAACCATCGGCAAGATTGCGGCCCCCTTTTTCGTCAAGGTGATTGCGCGAGAGCTGGTAATCGCCTTCAAGGAGGAGGGGTTGCTTGCCTGCCGTTCTATAACAGCAGCGAATGGTTGTTTTGCTCACCACGAGATGACGCAAAAAAAGACTGTGGTTGCTGTCGCGTCCACTTCATCGCGCTGCCAGAAGCCGCGTGAACGCGCAGGCCACGCGCCACCGTATTTCCTTTAATAAAATTTCCAGTGTACGCACGTACGCCATCGTGACTCATTCAAGGCTAATTTAGGCGCAAGGGCGAGGTGGAGTAATCCATGTTTAGGTTGCAGCAGGGGCACAAAAGTGCTGAAAGAAAAAGTTTACGGAAGGCAAGGAGAGACAACACGAGCGCTGACTACCAAATGTGAAAGTTTTGGGTGCCAGCTTCAATTTCAGGCTGTGAGTGCACTGGAAAATCATAAGGGTAAACTAACGCGTGAAATCGCTTAGGCCTAACATATCAGTAAATTTTGTGACGAAAGCGTGAACGAGCCTTCGGTGGCTTTGCATGCAAAAGAGATCGCGCTTTTCGATAGGGATTAGCATGTGGGATTACACAACTTTAATGCTTCCGCACTGAAGGTTCTACAACGACTGCCCCTGAATCGGGGCCCACACACAGTTTTCTTGCTTATTTCGAGCGAGTGTTCTTAGTGCTGGCGCCCGTGTTTGGAGGCATCGCCACAACGCGCAGGCGCAGAAGCGGTGCCGACCCGTTTTGCCACACCACCCCCCACGCAGATAGGAGCCGTCAGGGTTGAAGAGATTTGAGGACCCGCACCAGGCGTCCAAGGCGGATGGTGTAGGGTGTGAGCTTAGGCGTTGCGGGCGGTTGTCGGCGAATTTTGGGAGGCGTGCGGGGGTTGGTAGGCTCTTGGGAAAGTATGTATGATGGCTTTAGGCGGCCGATGGAAACGCGTACATCCTTTCCACTGATTTGCAGGGTGAATTTTTTGTCGCGACAGATCAATTTGTAAGGTCCGGAGTAAAGCGGCTGGAAAGGTGCGCCTACGGTGTCGTCGCGGAGGAAGGCATGCGAGCAGGTTGCCAGGTCCTAAAACACGAACGGGGTCGGCTTGGTGTGGCGAGCCGCTGGTGAGGGGCGCAGCCCGTCCATTGTGCGACGGAGTCGAGTGACCAAGTCAGCAGGGTCCGAGCTGCTTACATCAGATGTCGGAGCGGAGAGGATTTCTCCAAGTAGGCGAAGTGGCTCCCTGTAGACGATTTCCGCGGACGTGGCTTGAATGTCTCGCTTGAAAGTGGCGCGCAGACCGAGAGCGACGGCGGGGAGAGCTTCGAGCCAGGATGAGTGAGGGTGGCACATGATGGCTGCCTTGAACTACCGGTGAAACCATTTCATCATCCCTTTGGCGCAAGAGTGGTAGCTAGTTGTCCGTGAGCGCTCGAATCCGGTGGAGAGCCCGAGGAGCCTGAAGAGTTGCGATTCGAATTGCCTTCCTTGATCGCTGGTGACTCGATGAGGAGAGCCGAAGCGCGAAACCCAGCCGGAGAAGAAGGCTGATGCGACGTCTTCTGCGGTGATCCTTTCGGGCAGCCACACCTCGAGCCAACGAGTGTAACAATCGATGGCGGTGAGGCAATAGCGGTATGGGCCGGCTGGTGGGAGGGGGCCAGTGATATCGATGTTGAGGTGCTGGAATCGTTCCGTCGGGAGGGGGAATTCTCCAAGTGGCGACGTGACGTGCCGGGTGATTTTGGTGCACTGGTATTGAATGCGTGTGCGTGCCCAGGTGCGGCAGTCCCCTTGCATTGAGGGCCACGCGTACCGGTCAGTCACGAGGCGTGTAGAAGCTTGGATGACGGGATGACTGAGGTTGTGTAACTGGTTGAAGAGGCTTTGGCGATGCAAAGAAGGGACGTATGGTCTCACTCGTCCTGTCGATGTGTCACAGTAGAGAGCGTCTGTTGACCCAGGGATGGTAACTTTTTGAAGTTGAAGGGAAGAGCCATTCTCGAGAAGCTGCTGAAGTTCGGTGTCCGTTTTCTGAGCTTCGGCGAGGGTGTCCGTTGTAACGGTTCGTAGCTCGACAGCCGAGATGCGAGAGAGTGCGTCGGAGACCACGTTTTCCTTTCCGCTGATGTGGCGGATATCTGTGGTGAATAGAGCGATGAAGGAGAGCTGGTTCTGCTGGACCGGTGGAAGTTTTTCGCGGCGTTGGGAGAAGGCGTTATCGATAGGTTTATGGTCGGTGTATATGGTGCAGTGCTGTGCCTCCAGGATGTGGTGAAATTGTTGGACTGCTTCGTAGATGGCAAGGAGCTCTCTGTAGTAGGATAGACAGGTCGTTTCCGCAGGGGGCCAGGTTGCTTCGCCGATGCTGCCGGAAGGCGGGAGCGGCTTCGGGGAAGAGAGAAAAGTTGAATTATTGAATTGCTGCACAAACTTGAAGGAAACAAGGAAGACAGGAAAGAGCGCAGAGAGTTTTTTCGAGAAGAACGCCAAGGGGCGCCAGTTGTTTCCCACACACAGCATGAGAGAGGCTCCGACGGCGGTGCTAGAGGCATCTGTGAAAAGACCCAGAGGCGCCCTGGCTTCGGATGGGAGAGCAGCGTAGCGTTGTACAGGACAGTTTTGCCGCCTTCGAAAGCCTACGTTAAGGCTGGGGTCCAAGTGACAGGATGGTTGCCGCGTTGACCGGCAAACGCATCATAGAAAGGGGCCTGATATGTGGCCGCTTTAGGCACGAAGCACCTGTAAATGTTGATAATGCCCAGGAAACGGCGGAGGTCCTTCGCTGTGGCAGGCAGCGCGTAAATTTGCAGGGCCAGGATGCGGTCAAGCAAGGGTCTAGTTCCTTCTGAAGAGATTTCATGGCCAAGAAACGTGACGATGGGGGCGTCAAGCGTGCTCTTCTGAATGTATATGAGTAAGCCGTGTTCGTCGAGACGCTGGAACAGTTGACAAAGGTGTTGGTGATGTTTCTTTACGTTGCGGGAGACGATCAAGATGTCGTCTAGGTAGACGAACAGGAGTCCAGGCTGCGGACGACGTCGTTGATGAAGCGTTGAAAGGTTTGCCCTGCGTTGCGGAGACCAAAACTTATGTGAGGGAGTTCGAATATACCGAAAGGTGTGATTATTGCGGTCTTTGGGACGTCATCCGGGTTTACAGGAATTTGTGTGTAGGCCTTTACGAGGTCCACCGCTGAGGAGATAGTGCTGTCGTCTAAGCGGTGTGCAAAGTCCTGTATATGACGGACGGAGTACCTGTTGGGTACAGTGCGGGCGTTAAAGGTGCGATAATCTCCGCCGGGGCGCCAGCAATTGGTTTTCTTTGGTACCAGTTGAAACGGTGAGGCGTAAAGTCCCTCCGAGCGGCGGGCAGTACCTTCGCGGAGCTTGGCTTCGAATTTGGCCTGTGTGATTTGTAGGTGGTGCGGGGCTAGCTGACGGGCGCGGCTGAGACGGGGGGCCGGGAGTAGTACGAATGTAGTGCACTGTTGAGTGGCGCACCTCTCGTGGACGCCCACTAGGTCGAGTCAGGTCGGGGAATTCTGTGAAGATGTCATGGTATGGCGACTGGTTCTCAATGGTGAGTGCATTGACGTGAGGCTGTTGGGTGGTCGCACGTTGGCCCAGCGTGAAGAGGCCTGTTGTAGTGTCGATAAGTCGGTCATATCGGCAAACAGGTAGAAGATTGTAGTACGCCAAGAAGTCGGACCGGATGATCGGCTCTGCGACGTCGACGATGACGAAATTCCATGAGAAATCTCGACACAGGCTTTTGAAGTTGATGTTAAGGCGGAGCGAGCCGTAGGTCCTGATGGTCGAATGGTTCGTCGCGCTGAGCTCAAAGGATGTACGAGGACGCTTGTCACGCAGGAAGGTTCGGGGAAAGCAACAGATGTCGGAGCCACAGTCGACGAAGAACCGCCGTTTTGTGACTTGTTCAGTGACGAATATAAGACGACCTCTAAGATGGTAGCTCGCGGCCGTCTCTACGGGCTGCTGTTGAAGTTTTCCTGACGTCCAGCTGAGCAAGGTTGTTGATATTTCCAGGATTTATCTCCGAAGCCGTGATGGTAGTAGGAGGGGCCATTATCCTTTCTGTGCTTTGAAGCGGCGTTGTTGTCTTGGTTTTGGGAGCGTTTTTGTGGATGCAGCTTCGGGCTTTGATCCAGGTGCGTTGTTGAGTCCAGCTGACGGGTGATTTCGTCGACACGGCGCGCGAGCTCGCACTAGACTGTCGGGTGTCAACGACGTTGACGTTGAGAGGCGATGCTGGCAACGAAATCTCGACGACTTGATCAGCGATGTGAGAGAGCTGGTCCAGCGGCAGATTCGGATGCACTTGGAGGGTAGCCTGCGCATGTGAGGGTAGACGCTGAAGCCAGATGATACGGAGGAGGGAGTCGTCGACCGGGGTGTTGCCCAAGAGGTCACGCATGTAACGCAGGAGCTGCGATGGTTTGCGGTCACCGAGTTCTTCGTGCTGGGGTAGGCGATGCACCTTCTCGTCTTGTGAAGGTGAAAGTCGGCGGATCAGTTCTCTGTTCAGGTGTAGGTAACGGTCATCAGCCGGGGGATTCGCAAGTGTATCGCGAACCTCAGCCGCATAGCGAGAGTCTAGATGGGTGACGACGTAGTCATAGCGCGTCCAATCCTGGGTGATGCGTGCCGTGGAAAACTGCGCCTCGACTTGAGCGAACCACACGTCAGGCGCCTCTGCCCTAAACGGCGGAAGTTTGACGGCGACGCGACAAACGTCCGTGTTGGTGGCGGCCGCAGCAATGGAGGCGCCCGAGGTGGCAGAGACCGCTGGAGCGAAGTTGGGGGGGGCGTGACCCAAGTGGGGTGGTGCACGGTCGTCGGACGAGAGGGCTTCATTTTCATTGCGCTGCTGCTGTTCCTGGAGCTGCTGCTCTTGGTTCTGGATCACTTGCTGCTTGGCCTGCAGTTGTTGTTGAAGGGCAGCAAGGGTTTCCTCGTCAGCCATGGTGGTGCAGTACGTTCGTTTTCCGGGTCAGCAGATGTGGGACAACATAACTTTAATGTTTCCGCACTGAAGGTTCTACAACGACTGCCCCTGAATCAGGGCACACAGACAGTTTTCTTGCTTATTTCGGGCGAGAGTGTTCTTATCGCTGGCGTCCATGCTTGGAGGCATCGCTGCGACGCGCAGGCGCAGAAGCGGCGCCGACCCGTTTCGCCACAAGCACTTTCATCATTGTGCCTTCATTTTTATTGGACTCTCCCCAAGTGCTATGTCACGTGGCTTACGTTTGCTTGTTGAAAGATTTTTATTGTTTATGCATATTGAATACTGAAGCAATACTGAAGCACACGAACGAGTCAATTACACGTATTTATTAAGGCCGAACCTGTGGCCGTAACTCAAAGTGACTGTGGTCGAAAAACTGCGAGTCAGGCAAACACCAAAGAGGACGTCCAGCTGTCCTCTTTTTGCTCTCCCTGAAAACTGCCAGCGCAAGGCGCATACAAGCTGAGTCCGGCTAGTTTCACGTGTTGAAAGACAGTCTCTGCGTGGCACATCGGTGAAGGCGCGTTATTTATTTGAAGAGAAAATGTCCAATCATAATCCCTCTCTTCAGGTGCATCGATCTGATGCATCAGACATTGAAAAGATTCCTGGTAGGTCTCATGTGTTTTCCGATTATTATTTTCGGTAGGGCTTCATGCCTAATAATATTCCACCTTCGTCGCGTTGCGGTGTCATGGGCTTCGACGTACAGCAGATTTCACTTTGTAGGTGACGTCGCTGACACAATGAATTACTACGTCAGGGCCGAAGTATCGGCTAAAAATTTTTCAGATAGTCTGCCGTGGCGTACCCGGGTCTATATCCACATTTTGTCACTGGGCTCAATATTGACTTCACGCCGCTGGTTGTACCAGTTAGAATCTATGCGTTGTTGGCGGCGTATGCTGAATCTTGCCAGTGATCGGTCTTCCTGGGCTTTTTCCAGAAAATCGTCCAAGTCATGTGGATTGCAGCTTTCTTCACTTTATGGCTACATGGAATCCAATAGAACGATTACGGTGTGACCATATACAAGTTCGAATGGCATTACTCGTGTGATTTCTTGAATGACTGTAATATAGGCGAATGTGATGTAGGTCAATATTTCATCCTATAGTTTATGTTGAACATCGACATAATTTGGGAGCATATCAGTAATAGTTGCGTTGAAGCATTCCGTTAGGCCGTTTCCTAGAGTGTGGTGTAGCGAGAGAGGAAGACGGGACGGCGGCCAACGTGGTCGTGTCGTTCTCTCGCCACTTAATTCCACGCCTGAAGCGGAGCCGCGTGACTTTCCATGTCCGACACACCAAGTGCGCTAGCTTGTTCTCTTCTTCGCGCAGCTCGAGCTAGCATCAGCTGCGCGAGAGGCGCGGCGCGGTGATTGAGAAATGATGATGGTGATGATGGCACTACAGGGCTCCTCCCTTAGCGCTTTGCGCGATTTGAAGGCATATGAAAAAAGAAAGAAAGCGACAATTGCTATCTACATGAACGACAATCCATAAAGTGTTCATTTGACAAGTCGAGGTTGTCAACGTTCATGGGCCATCGGTGAGCAGTGTGTCTCCGCTGGGTGACTCTGGGAGAAGCGCAAGGGATGAAGAAAGAAGTGTCGGGTCGCTGTGGTCGCCGACAAGCGGGTCTCACGATGACCTGGTCGGACAGGCCGAGAGTAGACCGTGTGTCGCGAGGTCATGCTGCTAACGTCGGCAGAGGGTCGCCAGTGCGGGTTTTGACGTTGGGGTCAATGCAACACAGACCTCAAAGTCGAGCGGCATGTGACGTGCCGGTATAGATAGACGTGCCGACGCATGCAGGAACGTGTCCTAACAATGCCGCCAAGTGTACGGTGGGTAGTCGGGTGCACGCCTAGTGGTGGGACATTGCGTCGGACAGGCCGAGTAGGCGCTTGTACAGTCTTCAGGGCTGTGAGTGCAACTCGTGGCTGCGTAGCAGGGCGGCTGAAAAGTTGCCGCAATGTGTGACGCCAAGCACGTTGTCGTCGCCGACGTAGGTTAATGGGTGGTTGACACGTATGAGGTATGAGCGACGTCGCGGTTGTGACACACGAGCTGTAGTTGTGGACACACGTCTGGTTGTTGCCGTCCGGAGGCAAAGGCTCCGGGGAATAGTGGTGGTGGAACCCAGTCAGCGTGGGCTCACCCGGAGAATTGGACGGGACACCTGCGCTCGTGTAACGACCTCCGGTAGTCCGCGCACGAGGGTTGGCGTGCAGGTCTGCATAATTGATGGCTGCCTCTAGCCAACACCCCCTAGATTGCTCCACCGCAGGCGTGGTATGCCTGGTGAGCCCTGTATGAAGCGGACCGGGCACGTCGTCCTGAAGCGCGTCAGTCATAGTCACAGCGTCTTGGAAGCTTGGCCGTGGTTGATGGCTGGTGGCTTTAACTTCAGCTGCGGAAAACTGCGAGAACAATGGTGGTCGTTGCTGGCAGGACGTGCAGAGCATTGAGGCTGGTAGACAGTCGCCTTCGGACATCAGGGAGGGTGAAGGTCACGCAACCGGGGAGTGAATAGCAGGCGTGACAATGCCCGCAGTCGTGGTAGCCACCAGGGCGTTCGGTGATGTTACCGTCGTAGAACCTGACGTGTCAGCCGTGTTGTGAGCTATGCAGGTCGGCCGAGACGAGCCGGTGGTAAGCATGCCTGCAGCGTCGTCGGCCGAGGATGATGAAAACACAAACCTTGTGGTTGACTGATTGCATTCAGCCCAAATGTCGAGAACCTTGGCGGATGGGCAGTCGGGTGCAGGACACGCGTCGCTAATGGCCAGACGAGAGGTTAAGTCTCGTTTATCGGACGTTGTTGAAGGCGAACGCTTGAAGGTCGAGAAATCAATAACGGGCGAAAGGTCACCTGTGCCAGGCTTCGAGGCGGGCAGCAAGGTGGTCGTCATGGAGTCTGGTGGGGCCATGGTTGGTAGCACAAGTTGCGACGCAGTGACAGCCCCAAAGTCGCGGGACCCTGGAAGTGGTCGATACGTGAGGCCGTTGCGGGCGAGCACCGCATTGCAGAGGGCATCGTAAGGCTGCGGGCTGGTGCTTCAAGTGGCAGAGAGATGACGCAACTCTACCGGAAGGGCGTCATGAAAAATGGCGTGCGTCAGCAGCTGGTCCCTGACGCCATTCAATGCAAGAACGGCATCGAGCTGCATGAACCATACCTTGGGGTAGGTTGATTAGAACGGCGGCACTGGCGGGCAGAGCTGCAGGAACATGGCAGCGGGCCACTCGGCGAAGGACGTGTTCTCCGAGTCACCAATGTAGCGAGAGAGGAAGACGGGTCGGCGGCCAACGTGGTCGTGTCGTTCTCTCGCCACTTTATTCCACGCCTGAAGCGGAGCCGCGTGGCTTTCCATGTCCGACACACCAAGTGCGCTAGCTTGTTCTCTTCCTCGCGCAGCTCGAACTAGCATCAGCTGCACGAGAGGCGCGGCGCGGTGATTGAGAAATGATGATGGTGATGATGGCACTACCGTGGTGTGTCGAAATTTTCTGTGATCTGTATGTGTCATTCGCAGCAGGCATTTCATTAGCTCTGCTGTAAAAGCTGTCCCACGGTCCGTAATAACTATGACTGTCACACCATGCTTGAGGACTATGTTGCTGATGAAGAATAGGGTAACTTCAAGAGCGGTTGCACTGTACTGATAGTCAGTTTCAGCGTAACAAATAAGATAGTCCCTGGCTACATTTACTCACTTTTTGCTCGTAGGGGATGTCAGAAAAGGCCGCACAAGTTTCAATAACCTTGTTGGATTGCAGAATCCGGTAAGTGTAACGATTGATGAAGGCCTGCTGGTTTCAGCGATGAAGTTTTGCGCCGCTATCATTCTCGGCATATTTTTACATAGTGCTGCATGCATGCCAGTAACTTAAGCCAGCAGTCTCTCATTCGAATTTTGGCGAACGTACAGCTCACACACATGTGCCCAAATGTCAGTTCTTCAAGACATGTATGCGGAATTTCTTCTCGCGTAGCTATGGGATCAACTAGTAAACACGTTTTGCTGTTGGGCTCGAAGTTTCTCATGTTCAGGACGTTTAATCAAAAATAAGTTGAAGTCAGCCCTCTAGAGAAAATGCGTGGGAATTGATCGTAAAATCATTGGAGGCATTGTACAAGCGGCAGTAAATTCGGAACAGCCACTTGTTGTTTAACTAGTTCCGATGCATTGACGATGTCTAGGAACGATAAGTTTTCTTCATCTGGCACATCCGCATCAACCGGTGCCCGTGAAGGGCAGTTGGCATCGCTGTGTGTTCTCTCAGATTTATACACGACTGTAATATCGTGCTCTTGTAAACTAAGGCTTCACTTTGCTACCCTGCCTGATGAATCCTTAGATTTGCCAACAAGCACACTCTAAGCCAAAAACAGCCGATATGGGAGCAACGGCTGCTTTTAGTCCTTCAGACCATCTGTTTCTCCCCAAAGTACAAAGCGGAAGAAGGTGGCCGACATGTTCGAAAACGGGGGAGCAACTGTATTAGTCTTAAGTTTGTAAGAGAGCATTGGAAGGAGGAACCGCTGTAATTGCTCTCTTCACGCAATGGTTACTCCCCTGAAGGACAACGCACACAAATATGCATGCTGCCCACATTGATATTCATGGGCCAGATTATTGTTTGTTCTGCGGGCCAAACTTCATGAAATGAAAACAGCAATTTATTTCAGCATCCGCAGATAATAAAGTACCAGCGCTGGCTGAACACGGAAGGCCTGAGAATACAGCTACCGAGAGTGCCCAACACACGCAGCAGCAGCATGGAGAGTTGACACGTCAAAGCGAACCAAACGGCAAAACACGTGCAAAACAAGGATATTAAACAAAATAAGCCTAGACGCGCTGTTAGTCTGCTAGAGAAGGGCTTAAAAGCCGATGAATCACTGAAACAAGTGGAAAAACAAGCCCCCCTCCCCCCCCCAAAAGAAATTATATTGGAGAAAAAAAAACAGACCCAGACGCGCCTTTCATCAGCCATTCAACTTAGTAGCACGCTTCAACGTGTAGTTTGAGAGCAGAACGAAAAATCATATGAGCGGAGCCCCCTCCCCCACCTCCGCGCAGGCCTAAAATGATCTTCCAACATCATTGCGACACGTGTTTTATCTCTACGCAGAACGTATAATTTTATAAGCGCATCATCAAATGAGCACTTTGCATATGGACAGAACAACGGGAGGAGAAATGACCCAAATCTTTCAGATTTCTTTAGCGATGCAAAACCTTAGCGAAACCGAACAATGTGAAAGAGAATCATAAATGCTGAGGGTTAAGGTTAGCGTTGTCAGTATTTTGCACCTTAGAATCTGTATGCGCTGTGAAACCTTCGCACGCCATTTAAGTCACATTTTGACGTGAATACCAATCGACCACAATGTCGACAACCTCAATAACGCCGTTTGAAATTTGCCGAATGCACTTAATAAGGCTGATTCTCACTTGGCTGTTCTTAAGCAGACTTGACTGCTACGAAATAAAACAATATTTGATGCATGTGCTTTACTACTTTTTTTCAGGTGCGTGACACAAGCTTGGTTATACTGCAGATAATGATGCCCCCAAAGATGCTAAAGTACAGAAAGCAAGTGAATTTTGGTGTGTGCAGACGTTTTATACTCCGTATATGAAAGCACCGCTTTTTTGGGGGCAAACTGCGCATGTGTTGGCCAGTGAATAGTGTATCATGCCACGTGGTTACACTGGCACATACTTCGGCATGGCTTTGCTGTACCGTGTGTGTGCTTACGCTTTTACCGTTAAAATACAATGTTTATGTTTTCATTGCGGGGATTGCTGTTTATACTAGAAAGCCAACTGCCAATATTTGTTTACACTGGTGCTACTAAAAGAACGTTTTCCTTATATACACGGGTTTTGGCTTGCCGAAAGCATAACACTTGGGCCTAAATTCACAAAGCTGTTCGTGTGCAGGCCTTAACAACAATGTTTCTTGACTCGTTTTTACCCTGTTTCATGCACATTTCGTGGGTTTAAAATTGCCACTGCATGTTGTCCTCTCCCACTCTGAAACATTCTCGATTAAAGTTCTGCAAGAGTGCGTTTAACATTATTGTGCATCTTCTTGCCGTTACAAGATCCTGAAGTGTTATGCTCTTACTATAGGTGGCAGTGTTCCTAATGTTTGTATTTCCATCACGTTGACCTAGTATGCGATGGGGGCTTGAATGGTAACACATCTTCAGCAAATGTCTTTGTGTAACATGTAGTAGGCAGCACAGTCACACCGGGCGCTAACTTCTAATGATGCTTTTTTAAGGAAACTACGGTGCACTTATTCCAAATTTGTCCAACAGAGCAATAACCTTTTTGGCTGTGAACCAAAAAGACGTCGAAATAATAAAAGCTTGACATATTGTTGTGCTTAGATATATGTGTAATGGAAAGCTATCTGTGGCACTGTCGGACGAAAAATTTTATTATCTGTGCATGCCTTACGATATACTGCTGCGTTCACAGATCTCGTGGCTATCACTCGTCAAGCGAGTGAATAATTGCACCATAGTTTCCTAAGTTTGAAGCATTGTTTGAAGGTAGCACTGTTTATACTCATTTGTGTCTATAGTTTTGTCAAGCTGTTTACATTAGGTACAAGGTAAATAACTGAAGATTATCATGTAGCCTCTGCAAATGGTTGCTTTCAAGCAGGCTTTGCATGCTTGACTTGTGCCTAAAAGTATTGCACTTTTCATGATGCAGCAGCGTATTATAGAAAAGTAGAATTTATAGCAACTATGTGCACGAGCTAAATATGTATTTTAACATGAGTTTACTGTACGTGTTACTTGTCACACGCATGATCTCGCTCAGAATGCCCGTTGGTGGATAGGCTGACTCAATGTCACTCAGCTGTGTATATAGAACAAGTTAACCTAAGCTAAGGGTAGCTCTAACTGCTACAAATATAATGCCTTCTTGAAGTGCTGCACATATTCTTCCAAAATCTTCCTATCTGAGACATCATTTGAAGAGCGTCTACCACATCAGCCTTTATATGGCTTGCCAAGTAACGTTTGGCCGAACCTACCTTTTTCTTCGCATTTAATTTTGCAGTGACACCCTACAATGCTAACGCTGCTGCAGTGTGTGTGACGCATTGTTTTGTATTGATTTTGGCGTGTTAAACCTCACACTTCCAGTTTTCTTGCAGCAATGAGATGCATTTCTTGCAGCAATGAGAAGCACTAGATTCGCCCACAGTCACAACTTTCTTTTACCTAAATGTAACACCAATTATGACAAAATGACGTCCACCCTCGCGGGTTTAAATTGTGGAATAACCTGCCCTATACACTAAAATCATCATCATCGTCTCATGCATTCAAACGTCAACTTAAAAACTTCATCTTGCAAAACTAGGTTGACAACGATGATTACTTAACGATTCTTATGTATCCGGGCATGAAATCGGAAAGTCTTTGCAAATTTAGGTTATTGCTTTATGGCTTGAAAATGTTTTACTTGTATAACTTATTACTATTGTTCTTTTGTAGCATTCTGACTGCCTTTTTGTTTACTTGATGTCACTTTATGTAAGTTCACTGTTTACTTTTAACTTGTGTTGCGTATTTTACGTGCTGTTATAATTAATAATTTAATTGTTGTTGTTAACCGAGGGTCCAACTGCAGTCGCTTGACTTTGAGACCCTCGTCTGTATACTACATCTTATGAATTTTGTATTTTGAATGAATGAACAAACAGAAACTCAATGAGATGCTTTGCATAAGCTTGCGGTGACATTCCGGTGCACTAACCTGATAGAAACACCAGTCCTGCAAAACTCGAGTCCTTCACAAATGGAAAAAATGCCCTTCTCTCTTCAATGATGACACAAGCTGCCCTATGCTGAAAATTCAAGATTGCTTTTACACGAAAGACGCAGAAAACTTTTGAAGTATTATGCCACTCGGTTAGTATTGGCTGTCATTTTGCGAAATCTGTTTCTACGTGTGCTCACACGACGCCTAAAAACAACAATAAAGCATTTCTTTCTCTTTGAATTTCGTCCATTTTTTGTATTAGAAGCACCCAAGCAGTGCTCTGCCAAAGAGCTCTCGCCATGTGTTAAACGTGTGACAAGCATAGTCGAGATAAATATTCATTTCCCCAAGGAGCAACTGGAAGCATGTGCAGTTACTGGAAGCATGTGCAGTTGGCCCTCACAGAGTAACTGCGAACACCCGCGAGTAACGAAAAAGAATAACCGTTGTCTTAAGGGAGCTACTGGTGGGAGTAGTAGTTGGTGCGCAGGGAGCAACTGGTGGAAGTAACTGTTGGTCCGCAGAGAGCAACTGGAGGGAGTAACTGTTCATCCTCCGAAGGAGGAACTGAAAGAAGAGAAACGGTTCGTCCCTCTGCAGTTTCTTCTTTTAGAGGAGTAATGAGAGTGGCAATGCAATTGCTCTCTGAAAGCAGCAACCCCAATACCCCGTTGCTCCCTTTTGGCTTAGAGTGTAAGCAGTGTGAATGGTGGTCACTGACTGCTAGGAATCGGCTGCGTAGAGATACAGTCACAATTTAATTATTGCTCAGATGACCACCAGGCATTCTTTTTCACTGGCAGAGTAGGTTGTCTCAGGTTTTGTGAGCTTGTGGCTTGGATACGCTACCAAATTTTCCTCACCTTTTTGACAATGGACTAGAATGACGCCGAAACCGACATTGCTTGCATCGGTGTGAACTTCAATGTCAGTGGTCTCACCTAAATGGGCAAGGTTTCGAGAACTTTGCATGCGTTTCCTCAACTAGTCTAAGGCTTGCTGTTTGCTTTCACACATGAATGGTACGTCGTGTGTTGTTATATGTGTAATTGGTTCAGAAATCTTGGTAAAGTTCTCCGCAAATCGCCTATATTACACTTATAAACCCAAAAAACCACGTACTGACTCTTTGTCTCTAGGTAGCGGGAACCTTGCGGCAGCAGCTGCCTTTCTAGATCTGGATAAATACCTTCCAAGCTAACGACATGTCGAAAGAATCGGAGCTCTTCAAAGCTGAAGTGCCATTTTTCGACATTAATGGTTCAGTCTGATGAATGGATGTCTTACGATGCTGTACACAGTCACTCTAGATGTTGGTCAACTTTAGTGGAAAATACGATAACGTCATTGAGATACACCAAGCACGACTGTCATTTCAGTACCGTAACGACTGCGGGCATCATCGTTAGAAACATTCCTAGTGCGGTACAGAAGGAAGCGATTTAGGTTCGTACAGGCCATCTGGTGTTACGAATGCCGTCTTTCCACGGTCCCGTTCATAATCCTTGGTCTGCTAATATCATCTATTGAGATCAAGAGAAGAAAAAAAATATGGCACATCGCAGCCGATCCTGTCTATTATCGATGAAAGGCAAAGGGTATAGATTCGGTTTAGTTGGGCTGCTGAGTTTTTATTAGTCCACACAAAAGCGAAGTGTGCCATCTTTGTTCTTCTTAAGTAATACCGAAGACGCCCATAGACTGTGCAAAGGCAGGATGACGTCACTAGAAAGCATTTTCCTTACTTGCTTTTTATAGACTTCTCTTTCCTTCTGTGACACTCAGTAGGAGTGCTGGCGTATCGGTGTCGTAGAAGTCTTCTGTAGTACTCTTGTGCATCGCAGTAGACGTTCATTGCACCTTCAAGAAGTTGAAAAGCAGTTTGAGAATTCCTTTATTAGGGCATGTATTTGGTTATCTTGAGTTTCGGGGGGGGGGGTATAGTTAACATTAAACGGTGACCCAACGTCACCATTCTCTCATAAAGAAGTTGGTGTTGTGTTAAGGTGTATAGCTCGACCACCGTACAAAGCTCGTGGAAAACGTGTGATAGCCATGCCTTGGGCGATGTCTTGGTGTTCCTTTCAGAAATTCGTAAGTACAACATTCGCACAACCATTAGCTAATCAAGCTTGACGCCAGGCCACGCACATTCCTTCATTGAAAAACAACCAAACGTTTCACTCCGCTATTTCTTCGCACTTAGAAAATCTTGATTATCGACAAGCTTCATTATACTGCAGCGTGGCGGCGATTGACTTCATCGTCAACAAATCGTACATCTGTGAGGCGTAGCTCCTGCGAATATATATTCAGCCGAATTTTTGCACTGGACCGATGCAGGTTGATAATGACGCTGTTAGCTTGCACAAAATTTATTTGTAATACCAGCTGCTTTCTTCATTTCGGCTGCACATTGAATACAGCAACGTAGGTACAGCACCGTATTTCTAGCCTTGTGGTGCGCCTTCCAAGAGGCGTAATAATGTCACCACCTTCCACACGTATCTGCGATGTGGTTCATTTCCTTACAATGTTTTTCAGCTTCTTTGCAAATTTATGCCTTATTATCGAGTAATCAGCGCGGCGGGCAACGAAGACATTGAGCTTCTATCCGTCTATTTTATACCACAAATCTGAAGTAATATTTTCGCTGCTGTTTTGTCTGCTGAAAACATCGCATCATCCTAATGAAACCGTAATGAAGCATCTTCGTAACTGTGGTTATCACTGTCCTCATCTCCACAGGTCGCCTGTTTCAGTTTACCGGAGTGGACTTAGAGAATGACGTCTCGGAACTTGGGCTAGATGATCGGGGTCGCAAGTGTGATGGTGATTTTGGCCGATGTTGGCGTGAAGCAAGTGCACGCTGCCGCATGCGCAAATACTCTTAAATCTCTGCTGGCTGTTCTGCGTATCGAGGACATGGTGCCTACAAGGGAAAGCAGCTTCATTCAGCCTGCTGGTGAGGGCAGAACCTGTACAGGTGACCTGCTTTCCGCAATGAAAACAAACGCCTGCGCTCGTTGGTACGCAAAACGTCACTTTTGCGGGTCACCTAGATTAGCATTGGTTCCGGCGGAAGAAGTGCGCTGCGTGCTGTCAGCTTCAAGGAGTCGCTATCGCAACTTCTGAAGTACTGTCCACCACTGGTTGCCTTAATACGTGGGGATGCATGAAATAGGCTGTGGATCACGCTCTGGCTACCGTAAGACCTGCCTCAGTTCATCCCGCACTACGTCGAAGAACATAGTGATGTAATCGGAGGTGCTTGCAACTTACTGCGCTCTTTTCTGACTGATCTGAGGAGCTCCCGCAGGGCTTCGGTGTCATTTCGCAAGCCTCCAGAGTAGACGTTGGTAGGTGCAGTGGTTATATCCCGGTTATTCTGCCGAGACCGCTGTCCCAGTGTCTCTGCGTGGCACACCGGTGAAGGCGCGTTAATTAAATGGGGTGAAGATGTCGCGCCATTATGAACATGTGTGCTGCGATAAATAAATTCAGTTGGCAGTCAGCGCTATTGATGTTTCTCTTTGCCTTCCCTTACTCACCTTTTTAACGCTTTCCTTCAAGAACTTTCGGCGGGCTTGTGCTGCAGCCCCTAATAACGTAGAATTCAACCAGCTAGCCCCAATAGCCTTGCTTCTTGGGGAGTAATTTTTAGCGTCATCATCATTGCCACTGACCATGTTTTTCATTATGTTCCAGCAAACATGACGCTTCTCTCCTGAGCTCATGCTAGGGCTCGATGCCTGAACGTTCGAGGTCATGCTTCCGGTGAACGTAATGCCCGCAGCTGCACGTGTTCTGCTTTGGCAGTTCGATTAGGATCACGAGGTTGACACGGCCACGCCAGCCACCTTCACATGACATCTCGCACATTTCGTGTTAAATAATTCACGTGACTTAGAGCCATGTACCTGCTCGTGGTGCTTTCAGCATTTCAACTGGATGACCTCCAGTTCATGCGTAATGATTCGGCTGCAGGATACCGCGGTGTTTTCTCCACTGTCACAAAAATACAGCAAATGTTTTACTGGCCTGACAAAATCACTCACGCTGCTCGTTACGCTAAGACATATTTAGATTCCCAGTGACCCAAGACACCACTGAAACGACCGGCAGGCTTGGTTGAGCCGATCGAGCCACCTCACCTACAACTCCAGTCCATTCAGATGAAGTTAAAGTTTTCAACGTCGGCTAGAATACCTAAATGAATCCTAGTTGCTAACGTGTACTTTCTCCACAGTCCGAAGACTTGGGCCCTGCCCAGAGGTAGCTTCGTTATTCGTAAAGAAGATCGCTTTGCGTTATGGTGCACCAGATGTCTCCATCACTGGCAGAAATAATGTGTACGCTGAGAACCTAGCTCATATTATTTTTTTGCGTTTTAACATCTCTAAGCTATGCTAAGATTATGAGAAACGCCGTAGCGGAGAGATTTGAAAGTTTCCACCTTCTGGAGTTCTTCATTATGTTCCTCAGTCTAAACACATCTCAAGCTTTATTTGTATCATCGATAATGCGACAGCCACAGCCAAAAGTTTATTCTGCAGCCTGCAGGTCCGCAGCCGAGTCCCTTAGCCCCTAGACCACCCTGACTGATAACAAAACTAACTCAGGCGACTCTGATATACAGCCTAGCACTTCACCACCAGACATCCACTACCATGCTGATTCAAATAGCTTGACTAAACGTCAGAACGAGACCCTCGCCGACAGGCTGACTTCATACGTCGACTTCAGGCATAAAATCTGGGACGCCATTTTTCCGTATGTAACCGTCGCTTTCAACATGTCCCTGCAAGCAGCGATGCCGATAAGAGTATACAAATTGCCCTATGAAATGAACCTGGCGAATACGTCATCCTAACCGAGTTTCATCGACAAAGAAAATCTTCACATCACCATGTACATTCAGCACGCCTAGGAAGCTAGACAACTTCCCTGTTTATGCATAAAGTGTAGCGAACGCTCCACAAAGCTGTTCAGGTGCGAAGTGCAGTCTTCGGTAAGCGTCTACAAATGGCGCACGTGGCCGTTAAGCGTTGAGCAAGGACGAATAAACTTGGATATTAGTTGCTTGCTATTGATGTGTACGTTTGTGAATTACCGGCATGATTTATCGCTTGCGTGCTGCAGTGCAGCCACATGCGACATGGAGTGGGAAGTGGGACACCAGTAAGGGCCGTCGCATTGACAGTACTCGCTGAACTGCAACGACATAAGCGCTACTGACCCGGTGGCGCGCGTCGGCGTTACGGCACTTTTAAAAATGGCGGAAGAAAACGCTCCACCTAGGGCTGCACTACCGATGCCCGTAAGCCAGCCGCCTTCTCCCCGGTTCAACTCTAAAACCCAGGCGAGTGGCTGCAATGAATTCATCAGTTTGAGGACTACAGCTTTGCATTTGGACTTTACCGAGCCACTGATTAGGTAAAAATCAGAACACTGTTGTACTTCATGGGCTCACAAGAAGCGAGACGCATACTTAACGCGTTAGGCCTCACAGCATTGGATTCTGTATAAAGCAAGTTGGATGCCTGTTTTATGAATCTTCGTAATAAGTTTTATGAAAGCGTCTAATTCTACCACCAAATACAAGAATAAAGAACTGTGAATAACTTTGTTACTGCCTTGCATGAACTTGTAAAAAATGCAATTTTTCATTGAAAAAGGTTGAAGACCACATGGTGCGTGACCGCTTTGTAGTGAGACTCGGTTATTTCTCTCTTTCTGACAAGTCGTGCTGCAGTACGAAAATGACACTTGAAGACGCTATTGTGCAGGTCCGTATTTATGAAGATGTGATTCAAGCCCGTCTAGACGCCGTCAAGAAGACCGGCCAGTATTCGACGAAAAAGGGCGCTGCGCGCTCTAAAGCCAAGTTAGGTCAACGCGGACAATTTCAACCTCCTGTTTCAAAAAGGGCAGCGAGAAACAAACCTTCTGAAAATTTTGACGTGAAACTTCAATGTAAACCAACTTGCCGGTAATGTGGTCATATGACGCATGCGTGATTCGACTTTCCAACTCGACAAGCCAAGCGCTACAACTGCAATGGCAAAGAACACTTCGGAAATATTTGCGAAAAGAAGCGGAATAATGCCTCTGTCGAACTGCATCCTGTTTCATCTACCAAGAGCACCAGCGTCGCAAAGTTTCCGTGATTTTGAAAGGACACGACGGACTTTTCAAGCTAGACAGTGGGGCAGTTGTTATGGTCGTCTACAAGGAGTTTCCGGGTGCTAACAAGAATCTGGGCAAGCCAGAGCAAGTAATTCCAGCACCCGGTAACGTACGATCGGATGTCGTGGGGTGGTCCTGGCCACTATGGTTTGAAAAAAGAAAGGCACTGTCCAGCCAGTTTGCGTGTTTCCACTGCGACGGTCTCCCTTATTCGGCTTTCTAGCAATCAATGCAATAGGCATCGCCACAATTGTAGGCCCCGTTTTCATAGAAAAGCCTGCTTTTCCGACAGGTGACGTCTTCTAAAGTCTCGGATAATCCTAAGATGTATGTACTATCAAGTTGCGCCTAGGCGCACAAACCTTTCTATTCAGCCTGCCCAGAATACTTCTACCTGTGCATGCCACTGTAAAGAAGAAGCAGCAGAAGATGGAGAATGAAGGTGTAATTCACCGGATACACTCTTCGAATGAATAGTGAGCTGACATCGTGGTCGTTGCTAAACAGTCAGTGGACTACCGTTGCTGCGTACACTTGACAAAACTGAGACAATCGGTGCTACGCGAACTAGATATGCTATCATCAGTGCAGAGCATTTTGGGGAGTATCAGTCAAGGCAAAGTGTTCTCCAAACTAAATGCCACCGCAAAATTTCATCAAGTTAAATTAGCAGTAAAAAGTCAAGAATTTACTAATTTCATCACTTCTTCGGCAGGTACTGTTTTCAATGTTTTCTACTCAGTATTTGCTTAGCAC
Organism: Rhipicephalus microplus; assembly: GCF_013339725.1. Taxonomy (NCBI): domain Eukaryota; kingdom Metazoa; phylum Arthropoda; class Arachnida; order Ixodida; family Ixodidae; genus Rhipicephalus; species Rhipicephalus microplus. Next base: position 162,108,587 of record NC_051168.1, on the reverse strand, counting down.
CGAAGAGTGGCTGGAGTGGAATACTGTGCAGACGTGCTTCGCATGATCTCCGGCCCGGTGACCGACTATCAGCGGACGCGCTTTGTTCTGGACTTGCTGTTGGTGGGCCCGTCGTCTGCAGGAGGTTGCCCTGAAGCTACGGACACCACTCGTATAGGCGAGTTTGTCCTCGTTTTAGGAGTTTTCAAGACTTTTTTATTAACCCCGCAGTAGCAAGGCTAGGCCTATCTCCTGGGCCAAGCCTGGGCCACGACGGCGAACATCCGGCTTGCGCCTGGTGACCATGGGCTTTCTTAGGCTGAAGATGGAATACTACGTCGAAGGGGCGACTATAGCACCCGAAGATTTTGAAGCGGAATAGTGAGCTCCACTGCTGAAGGCACATGACCGATCTAAGAAAAATCTTCATTGATTGATTGATTGATTTATGGGGTTTAACGTCCCAAACCCATGAAGACTCTGCATGGCGACAGCGCCAAATGTAAGCCTTGCGAGACGCAGGCTGGCAGCGACGGGCGCAAGATGCATTGAGCGCAGCAAGTCAAGTGGGGGAAAGCGCCGGTGTGGAAGAAGCGGGGATCGTTTCTGAAAAGTCCAGCTACAAATTTCAAGGTTGTGTACATGCCCTAGAACTGGTACTTGAGTGTCGTGACAGCGAGAGAACTCGGATGTGCACTAAAAGCAGCAGGGCGTCTAACGAGTGCGATTGCCGCGGAAGGAGACATTGTGCGGGTTAATAACACAAAAAACGCATTGACGGTAAGCACACTTTTTATGGATTGCAGTGGAACTTATGCGGCTGTGAAGATGCTCAAGCTGGGTGATCGTGGCCAGGTGGTTTCGGCGTTTGTGGCGCCGTTAGAGAACTCCATGTGGAAGTGATTTACAACGTTTATGATGGATGCCAAGTGGTAGAAGTTCGGGTGGATTTCTGAAGAAGAATGAATGCATAGATATTCTGGTCGTGAGCCCCTTGGGAAAGTTGAAGGCAATTCATATTACGATCGGGAAAATACGCATACCTCGACAAGTTACTTACTGGAAGTTTCTGTACACTGTGATCCCTTATAGAAATTTAGTCGAGACTTTCTACAACTGCAGACTAGTTGGACACCGAGCGGACGTTTGCTATCGTCCGAAGAGTACCCTACGTCAGTATTGCTGGAAGAATCATCCTACCCTGCCTGAAAGAGAGCCACTCATGTGCACGCTGGACAACATCGTGTGCCATGGTTCGCATCACACAGGGAGCCGGAACTGCGAGTTTCTCCTGGCTCGCAAGCCACTGACAGGCCAGCAGCAGAGCGTCGAAAGAGAGATCAAAGCTGGCAATGATGAGCGGTCCTCGAGGGCCACGGAGCGGTTATGGAGGTGTAAAGATGGCAGAAGCAAAAGCAGAGAGCACTCGAGTCCTTCATGCTATTGACAGGGCGCAGGGGTGGCCAAGATGGCGGATGAGTATCAAGTCCCAACAGCTACGCACGCGACACCAACAAAAAGGTGAGCTTGTCAGGCATGGCCTTCCAGAAGGAAACTGCTCGAGAGGGGGAGTCAGCAGCACTCGCTCAGCGACAGGGAGATTTAATTAAAAAAATAGAAAATAGAATTGCAGAGAGGGAACGCACACTTAAAAACAACCAACGACAAGGGACACAGGCACCGCAGTACAAGGCGCTGCAGTGCCTTGCACTGTGAACGGGAAACAAAGAGCTGGACCCTCAAAGATGACTGTGAACAGAAAATAAAGACCTGGGCGCTCAAGGACACTGTAAACGGGAAATAAAGACCTGGACGCTCAAGGACACTGTAAACGGGAAATAAAGACCTGGACGCTCCAGGATGATGTAGAGAATACCACCGTAGGATTGCCAGTTGAGCAGGATGAGTTTGCGGCAAACTCTAGACTATTTCACATTTGGGAAGCGCACACGAGTCTCTCGAGAAGGTGGAAGAAGCAAAAACATAATCGCGTCCTTCGCAGAAGGAATGCCAAGTTAAAACGTAAAATCGAAACCCATACAATTGAGTTGCAAGTCAAGCAGCGAGGCTAGATTTGTGATTGCCACAATGAACAGTTTGGCAGCAAAATGACATGGCAGCTGTTGAGGCAACTTTTCGATTTGGCTGCAACGAAATCGGCGCATTGGGGACAAATGACTCGTTTAATGCATCAATATGAAGACACAATTGGAGAGGAGTTTATACAGAAACGCCGGAATCTGCACATAACTGATGCAGTAGACGTTTACTTACAACGCTACTCGGGGGTGGAAAACTCCGAAATAGATAAAGGGTTCAAAATTGTGCAGGTGGAGTTTGCCATGGGGCAGCTGCGTACTACGTCTGCCGCAGGTCCGGATGAGGTTGTTAGTAAAATGCTGAGAAACCTAGATTTCAAATATGTTGAGGCGATCACCGACTTGATAAATGAAGATTGGGTGGCCGGGGGATTCCAGCACAACGAAAGCTTGCTAGGATTACATTTATTCTTAAGCCAGGCAAGAAACTCTGCTTGGAGAACCGGCGCCCCATATCGCTGACATCATGCGTGGGCGAATTCATGGAGCACGTTGGTCTTAACAGTCTTCAGGGTTATGCAGAGGACAAGACGATATTTCTGCCAACTATTATGAGTTTCAGGGCCGCCAATTTGTTCACGCCGGGAGTCATAATGCAGTTGGAACACGATGTAGTCAATTCTGAGCAAGGCACGGGCACCAAAGCTGTATTGGCGTTTGACCTGAATAAAGCTTTCGACAATGTTCTGCATGAGGCAATATTGAGTAAGCTATCCGAAATGGACTCTGCGGTCAGGAAATTCCGCTACATCAGATCATTTATGGAGGGCCGAACCGCCGAAATTTTCATAGGAAATAATGAATCAGATTCCTTCGCGTCGGCAGGCAAAGGGATGCCACAGGGTTCAGTTTTGTCGCCGCCCCGGCTTAACTTCGCTTCAAATAAAATACCACCGAGGCTGGAGAAGATACCGGGACTCGAACACACAATTTATGCGGATGATATTACTCTATGGGTAACCAGGGTAGTGACGTGCATCTGGAAGAAACACTAAAACAGGCAGTAAATATTTTCTAAGAGTTGGCAGGGGAGGCGGGACTTTCATGCTCTCAGCCCAAGTCTGAGCTCTTTGTGATGCGGCACAAACCCAGAGGGCTACAAGCGAGACACTATATTTTGCAACCACGATTGAGGTAAAAGTAGGGAGTAGGCCAGTAGCTGAAGCTAAAACAATTAGAATTCTCGGCCTATATCTGTAAACTAGCAGGAAGAACAGGGTGGCCCATGAAAAACATAAGACCTCGGTCAGTGCTACTGTCAGGCTAATGAGGAAAATCGCCAACCGTAGGAGTGGGGTTAAAAAAAGAACTCTGTAAGTTGGTACAGGCGTTTGTGCTCAGCGAGATTACTGGCACGACACCTTATATGAAGTTGAACGCTGCAGAAAAAGGCAAAATCGAAGCTATGATCTAGCAAGCTTACAAAGCAGCACTTTGGTTGACAACAACGCTCCCACTGAAAGGCTGTTAAAACTAGGGGTGCACAACACCCTGGACGAATTATGGGAGGCGCATCTGGCGATGCAGCACGCTAGACTTTCGACAACCAAAGCGGGCAGAATCATATTGGAAAATATTAGCATTTGAGCTGAGGCTCGCACTGGGGCCACCAAAATTCAGGTACGGTGAGAGTTACATAAGGCCCTGTACATAAAACATTTGCCCAAAAATGTGCATTCATTTCACCATGTGCAGCGCAGGCAGGCGAGAGCCAGAGCTTTACACGTTGAGTAAGGCGAACGCAAAGCGGCAGCCTATACAGATGTTGCTGAATATAAGAACAAAGACGCTTTTGTGATTGTGGTGGTGGACAGGGGGGGATACTTGGCCGCCTCAGGATCGGTCAAAACCCGCTCTTCAGAAAATGCAGACGGAGCGGCAATAGTGCTAGCTATAACTAATTCGCAGTCAGAAATTATTCTCAGTGATTTAAGAACAGCCTTCCGAAATCTGGTGAGGGGCAGATATCGGCGACCACCAGACAATTTTCGCACGTGGCGATGGGACGAGAAATTCGAGAAATAGAAATTGCCTTAGTACCAGCACACTCTGTGAACCCTGGGAACGTGGCGGCTTACCTGACTGCTCGAGGTTTCGTCAGCCGGGTAGGTAAGCCACTCGTTGCGGGGAGGTCCGCGAGTAATGAATGGGCTGGTGTCCTTTCACGACTTATCGAATCATTATAAAATAGAGCGGAGGTTTTATCCGTCCCCGAACAAGCGGTGGACTAAGGCACACGAATGCGTCTGGAGAAAACTGGAGACGCGGTCTTTTGCCAACCCTTACGTCTTGAAAAAATATACCCGGAGGAGATAAAGTCACAATGCAAATGATGCCAGGCTGTGGCAGTATATGATCACACTTTGGGAATAAAGCATAGTGCCGCCACCGGTGGATATTATGCGTGATCCCTCTCTTGAGCACTGGGAGGCTGTCTTGACCAGCTCAGACCCAGTCGTCCAGTTAAGGATCGAGAAGTGGGCCACACAGGTCGCTGCCGACCATGGATTGGTGGCCATCTAACACGGAATCGGCCACAGTTGCTTTCTGACAAAATAAAGTTTTACCATCCGTCCATGCTTCCCACCAGAACACTACCAACGCCAAATGAGTCGCATTCTGGAAAGAATGAACGGCCTCGTAAATATTGTCACGGGTTCGTGACAACGACATAGGGAGCAGAAAGTAGGTCAAAGAACAAAACTGTTTATTCAGCCAAACTTGTGGCCATGTAAAAGGGCATTGAGATTAGAGCGAGACACTGACCCTTATATCGGTGAACTCAGCGTCTGCTGTCAATCAACTGACAAACGGTGAAGCGTGTCAGCATTTACACGCTTGCCATCAAACATTCTAGCATTATCGCTAGTGGTGACGTAGGTTGCAGAATAATCCGAAATGCTCACAAACTCGGCGTATTCTAAACAAAATGATCTATTGTAGTCCTGAAGCTTCTCGAGTACTGTAGGCATGTTTGCGCTGAGATTTGCGTACAGTGTAAAGGGGTGATAAAAAAACTTGCCGGGGCACCCTCTAAAGATGCATCAGCCCGATGCTCTTACAACAAATGAAAGAAGAATAATTGTTTAAAAAGTACAAATAATTATTTTTGATACAGTAACAATAGGAAAACCAATATACAGTCTTTCAACTCGCTAACATTTAATAAACGTCTTGGGGCACGCGGCATGAACACCAGGTCACGATTGGTGTCGTTGAGAGTTCGTCATGCGACGCGAGAGCGCAAGGCCGTAAAACAACAAGTCGACAAAATGCTACGCTACTTCATTCAACCATCTCAGAGTCCGTCAGCGTCACCCCTGGTGTTAGTGAAGAAGAGGGACGGCACCCTACGTTTCTGCGTCGATTATCACTACATTGTTATTTTTATACAAGGTGGTACAGCTAAAAGCACCAACAAATTAAATTGTATAAACCAGTGCTACACATCTCCAATCAGTGCAGTATTGTTTTTAGCTATAAAAACCACGTCGGAATAATTTTTCCTGCCGCCAAGCATGGCAATCTCGAAAAATTGCCTAATAAACTTTTAATTAAAAACTTTAGAGAAAAAGCTCCAATAAAGAACTTTTAGTGCTTAATCAGATCAAATAAAATGTTCAATCCGCGGTAAGCTAGCTGTGCTGCTTTATTTATTTCCATCCTTTCTTTGCACTGCGCCAAATTCGAAAAATTCCATGTGAATTCCGCCTAACACATGGCGTTTTTCGTGCCATTACATATAAGCACAAGGAGTTATCAAATACTGCTCGAACATTAAGGTCGCTTGAACAGGATATCAGTGAATACGATGGGTTTTAAGGGATGGTAGAATAGTACGAATAAAACATATTGTGGAAAAAGCGGCCACCACGTGCGAATGCGATGCGAGTCCGGAAGCAGCAATCAACACAGCGTCGATAATTTTTTTCTTTTCTTTTAGGGCTTACGATAATCATCATGGAGGGGAATGGGTAATATGTTTATCAATAGCCCGAAAAAAGAGAAAAAAATGTCAGTGCTGCGTTTAACGCTGCCTGCGGATTCTTATGGAATTCGCACCCGGTGGCCACTTTTTCGTCACTTTTTTTACTTGTACTATCCTACCATCTCTTAACATTCATCTCATTTGCCGATAGTCCGTTGAAGCGATCTTCCTGTGTCAGCAATTTTTGATAATTCCTTGAGTTTACATGTGAGGGCACTAAAAGCGCGGTGCGTTAGATGGCAATTACGTGATATTTAATGAATTTCGTTCACTTAAACAAAGGCTACAAAAATAAAAACAGCACAGTCACCTTACCGCAAGTAGAAAACTTTATTATATCATTTATTGAGCGCTACAAGCTTTGTATTGGAGGTTTTTCTCGAGAGTTCGTATTTGAAAGAGTATGTAAGAAATTTTTGTTCATTGTCAAGCTTGTCGGGCCAAAAACATATTCTGACGTCCTCTGTATGGCTCAGAATATTGATGCACTAATTGGAGATGTCTAGCGCTCGTGATTCTTTTTATTACTTGATGATGTTTAGATAAAATACCCTGTATATATATATTTTTGAAAATTATATACTCCACCTACCGCATCTAGTTTGTCCAGTATTCCCCACAAGTCTTCTTCATTCACACTATCAAAAGCTCTCTTGATTTCCAGAATTGGCAGTCACAGGGGCCTGTGTTCTTTTCCCGCTATTTCAATACACTACAATAATGAAAACAAATTGTCCTCTAACCTTCTTCGTTTACCAAGCACCCCCTCAATCTCCCATCATGCCTGTGGTCTTTTCTTTACTATCTGCATCACCAGCCTGCAAACTACTGATGTCACTATTATATGATGGTAGATGTTTCTATCAGTTTTTCCCCTTTCCTTTATAGATCATGATCATTCTGGTTAGCCTCCACCCATGGGGGCTTCACCATCCATTGTTGCTTTGCTCGCTGCCTCTCAATGGATGCTTGGAGTTTGGTCCTAGTTCCTTTATTAGCAAAATTTGGTGACTTCACAGGCTGTTGATCTGCTATTAGGAACCCTCTTCTCTGCCCTTTCCCACTCTCGTTGTCCCAGTGGAGTCACTGCGCTAATTAGTCCATCCTCATCCAGTATGGTGCATGCAGCAATTCTTTGTTGTCTAAATTTTTTTGTCATCATTGTTTCTATGCGTATATGTTCACTGCTTCCTCCTCTTCTAGCCTAACCCCTTGAACTGTAGATCTAAACCTCTGTTTCATGCATGTCGTATTACTCAGACAATTGAAATGGTTCCAAATCTTCACAGCTGCGTTTCTATTCTTTTTGTTGACTTCCGCCTCACCATAAGCCGCCATCTAATCTTTTATGTTATCAGATTGGACACTTTACTTCTGCGGCTCAAAAAAGTTATTCCATTTTATTTTGATATCATCTTCAAATTCACCCCTCTGTTTAGCATACATGTGTTCCCTGGATTTTATTTTGATATCACCTTCAAGTTCACCCCTCTGTTTAGCATACATGTGTTTCCTGGAGGCTTTTTTACGTCTTACTATGGCTCTTCTTAACTTCCTCGTTCAACCAGCTCTTGGCTTTGTGTCTTTTTTCTCGGTTGATTTGACTCGTATCTTAGCAAGCTCTAACTCAAACGTCTACTCTGTTTTAGTATCAGTGATTATTTTCTCAATCGCATTAGTTGCTATTCATATTTGCCTTTCAGAATAATTATTACCATATGGTTGCTCATAATGCCTCCTTCCCATTTTCATTTCTATTTCCAAACTCAACTTCATACGCTTGTGATGACTACCTAAGCTTCTGGACCCATATTAATCTATGTTCATCACCTTTAGCCGATCATACATCCTATGTGACAGCATCGCAATATCTATTGTCAACTGCAGCCTTCGCATCTGTTATGTTATATGCCCTTCGCACTTTTTTGTACTGTTGCAAATGATAATCATGCTTTTTACACTTATTCATTGGAATTCTGTCTGTTGGATTAGTATATGCATCTATATCGTCTATGTGTGCATATATATCTTCTAAAATGATTACCTCGCGCTCTTCTCCTAGTTCATCGACGCCATTATTCATGCGCTGCACAATTTCTCGGATTTCCTCTCTTGCTTTTGCCCCTGTTCACTAGTACACAAAACCCAGGAGCATCATGTGCCCTGCCACTTTCTATTTTAGCTATAAACGTCCCTTGCACTCCTGCTTAACCCTTTACCAGTCTGTAATTTCATGAGCAAATGCTCTAAAACCACCCCCTTTCTCCTGCCTTCTGTTTTTTTACAATATTCTCATGCGTAGTCCGCATCCTATGCTGGGTGTTCCATGTCCCTAGGATGTGTTTCTACAAACTCATATACCATCGGACTCTCCTTCTTTAGCTGTTTTTTTATCTCTTTCCACTTCAGCCTATTCCTGCCACCCTGCATGTTAATATACCCTACGTCTGAATTTGCTCGGCTCTCAGGCCTACGCTGATTTCTCCCCCAGACTCTACGTGTCCTAGTTAACGGTGCAAATTTGAAATTGTATTGGTCTATGACACCTGTCAAAGATTCCCCCTGGTTGCTTTCCTCATTACTAGCTATCCTGCACCCTGAAACGCCCGCATGCTTCCCGAAAAGCTACTGAGCGTCCTGCAAGTCCCCAATCCGCCTCATGACTCAGCCTGCAATGGATGTTAACTCGGTATTGTTTCAAACCTTCCCATCTATGTACCTCTCTGTTTGTTTCCACTACCTCAAAGCCGTTTTCTCAATTCATCTGCCATATCTCTTTGTTTGAGTTGGCGGCGGCTCTTTGCAGGCGGCTGTCACGCGCCGGTAATACCGGTATCGTGCACATAACTACCTGTCTCTGAGGGGAAATGGCACGCAAGTCATTAACTCCTTTTGCCCGTGTGATCGCTAGTCCTGCTGATTTTTCATTTAAGACATCGTTTGAACACCCACAATTATCACGAGGTGTTGTCTATTAGCTTCTGTTGTGAGTTTTGCACCCGCTTGCCTAATGATTGTTTCCGGCTTATGTCCTGAGAACGTCCGTACTGAAACCCTCTTGTCGCCTCTTGCCATCTCTTTAATTGCTTCTGCGCACCGATTTAAATTCGAGTCCCCGGTGACTGTCACGTGCTGCGACTTTTCTGCTAGAGTATCCCGCACCTGGAGTTTACTTACTCTTGTGACGCCGGCTGCTTTGTCCCCTCCCTCCCTCATCACTACTTCGCTCAAGCTGGGTCATGTGACCATAGACCCCCTTCGAAGAAGGGCGCCCTTAGCCACACGGACGTGCATTACAGTTTGCCGCCATTCTGAGGGCACCGCAGCAGACGACGCAGGCTCTGTGTCCCAGTGACGCTGATGCGCGTTTCTTGCAGCGCACACAGACACCTCTTGCGTTCTTGTAGGACGCTGACCGCGTCAGTAGGACGCGTTCATAAGTCTTTTTCAGGCCGGATTCATGCATTCGCAGTCATAACAAGCCAAACTGCTCATCCAAAGCGTTTAAGGATACAAAATCTTGCTCATTGCGCAGCGGAAGCAGCTCAGAAAGCTTATCGAAGAGTACTAGGAGCTCGTTCAAGCTAAAAAGTGGTTTAATTGCAGCGGATGAGACTGAGAACCAGCCGCCAACACAAACATTATAGCACTCACGCATTTGAACGCTCGCTTTCCATGCCCTAATGATGGCGCTAGCTATCCCACGCTCCTTTGCGAAGCAAAACGGACGAAAAGCTCACCGTCAGGTGGCGTATTTATGAAAAGGGTCTATTGAACTTGTTGAACCTGTTTTCCCCGAGCCTGTTTTTTTTTCTTTTCTTCTCACGGTTCTCTCCATCAGCTGCCCTTTTTTCACCTTCTTTAGTTTCTTTTGGGCTGTCCTAAGCCTTTATCTTATAGCCATAGTTTTTTCTCCCTCTGTCGCCATTGCAGCCTCCAGCCCCCGATATTTATGAGCAGCTCACGCTGGGCAGCTATCATATTTCCCACTTTTTTTCTCGATCACACATTGCCTGGACTTTGTGCAAGCCTTCTCTTCATTCGCGTCTGCAATAGCCTCCAATTTCATTGCCACCCGTATCCTGAATATTTTAGTCTTTTTAGTCAAGTCTTTTAACACAAATTGTCGTGCTCAGTTGTACCATTTGATAATTGAAAATGCACCATACGACGAACTGTACCCTATAAAATCTATGCAGCAGTGCATTCTCGTGGATTATGTTTTTATTCCATGTGCGCCACTTTACGTAGTGCATGACAATTGAGAGCGCGCGAACACACAACTCCCTATTGTAGTACACTGAAGTTCTACATTGCAATAGAGCAGCGGGAAGCACCACTGCAAGCTGGCAAGAGGTGGCGTGACTTGGCGTGAATCTCGGGATCACGGCGCTTTCGCTTTGTCATTTTCTTATATTTAGGTATGCATTTTACATGTGAGGCATCTCTTTGCGGACTGCAGGCACTTGGAGCATCTATCTATCTATCTATCTATCTGTCTATCTATCTATCTATCTATCTATCTATCTATCTATCTATCTGTCTATCTATCTATCTATCTATCTATCTAACTATCTATCTATCTATCTATATATCTATCTATCTATCTGTCTGTCTGTCTGTCTGTCTGTCTGTCTGTCTGTCTGTCTATCTATCTATCTATCTATCTATCTATCTGTATCTATCTATCTATCTATCTATCTATCTATCTATGTGTGTCATCAAAGACTACCGTCATCATCGCCAGAAAGAGCGCGACTCACCCGGCTCGTGACGCTTCCGCTACTAGTGACCTCCGCTTGCCTGATTTCATGCTAAGTTGGAATAAACGACTTGCCACAGACGTTTTGTTGAGTGAGTGTCCGTCGTTGTAGCAGTAGCAAAAGATATCAATGAGTCCTGAATCCACCGAGCCGTTCGCCTGGGACGGCCACCAGTGTTCGAAGAAATGTGGTCAACGTTCCGAGTTTGCCTCGAAGAAGTGGTTCATAAATAAATAACACAACACACTTTATGACAGCAGAAGATAAAAAAGAAGCATATGAAGTAATATACTGTGAAATAGTGGCATCAAAAAATATGCCAAAACGAGATCAAATAAACATTGTGGCAGTAGGCTCTCACAAAGCCCAAACCTATTACAATAAGCAACATTGCATAGAGCCCATACAAGCACTGTCCCCGTACTCACATAGCACAGAAATAGTTTCAGCATTCATTCGAACATGGCAGACCAAAGAAATACATGATGTCACATTAAGCCCACCAAGCGGCGCAGTGCCTACGAAGCCATATGTTTTAACGCATGCATATAAGAATCAATGTTATGCAGTGCTACTCCATCAGAAGGTAAGGCGTTCCATTTGACGATTATCCGTGGAAAAAAAAGAGTACAGAAAAGTGTTTGTGCTGCACTTCAGCTGAGCCACTTTTTTGTTTGATGAGACCGAGTTAAGCGGCTACTGGCGGGTGCTAGGAGTTGAGATGGATGTACCCGTATCATTTTGTAATAAAATAAATGAAAAAGTTTTAGGCTGTAGTGATAAAGTCTTGATTCAAGATCATCTAGTCCTGCTTTTTGTAGGAGGTGTGACGGGATGTTTTTCAGCTATACCTGTTGTATATGAACCTAGCAAATTTTTTTGGGGCACCCTTCAGATTCCATTTATTAGAGCCTGTCCAGGAGTCCCAATCCGCCACAGCCTACTCCATTACAGGCCTGAGAAACTACTTGTAGGCTCATAATTTTATTTCTTGTGTTTAATGCCCCGGGGTGAACGGAAGGTATCCTAATGTCTGTAGGCGTTTTAGCAGAAAACACTACATATTCATTCCAGCACAAATCGGAGGTTATGATGATTCCTAGATACTTATTACTGAGCACGAATGGCTGGTTATCGGCGAAATAAGTGAGTTCGAGTGCTTGCTTCTTAATGGTTATCGTCACTGCTACTGTTTTTTTCGATCAGCTGTCATCTGCTATGCACTACACAAGTTTGCAATTGTACCTAATGCTCTATTTAGTAGCCCCTGATCATAAGGACTAGATACTTCTCGGTATATTGCGCAGTCGTCTGCGAACAGCCAAATTTGCACGCCTATGTCCTGAATTAAAACATTGATGAATAGCAGGAAAAATAAAGGACTGAGAACGGAGCCCTGAGGAACACCAGATGCCTCCGGAGCTGAAAGAGAATATGTGTCGTCGATGATTGCACATTGCCGCTTTGCCGAGAGGTGCGCTGTAATCCAGGCAACAAGGCGATCTTTTTTGATAATAGGCTTCAAATATAATATAAGCTTAGAGCGGGATACCCGACCAAAGGATTTTTCAAATCTAGAAATAATATATTTACCTGATTATATCTGTCTAACGCTAAAGAAAGGTCATTCAATGCTAAGACTAGTAAAGTAACTGTAGACACCCCTCTACGGAATGTGGGTTGCCGATCATGAATCAGAATATTGCTCTCAACAAAGGCAGACGTGTGCTAGAATATCGTATGTTCAAGCAGTTTCACTGAAGCACATAAAATATATATTGGCTAGTATGACGAAAATGATGAGTGGTCCGCTGATTTCAGTATGGAGAAAACTTTAGCGAATCTCCAGTCTTCTGGAAGTTCCGCACGAACGGGTGATTTACGATACAGCAAAGTTAAATATTTGGCGCGCCATTCAGCGCATCGCACAAAAACAGCATTTGGTATTCAATCAGTAGCAGAATATTTCTTGGTTTCTAAATTAAAAAGCAACATCAGGACCCCCTCCTCAGTAACAAGCATATTGTCAACAGGCGGTATTTTTTTGACAAGTGAAACTTTTGAACTGGTTCAAGTTTGTCGTCGAGCATTGCATCACCGATTGAAAGACAAGGCACTGATTTTTTTTGTAAAAAGTATTGCCAGAACTTATCAGGGGATGAAAGAAGAAAGTTATATAGTCTCACGTTTTGGAAATGCTCTTTTGCTTTTTTGATGCCATTTCCTAGCGCAACGCGCCGCTCAGTAATCTTTTCTGCGTTAGCACTTGCTAGATGACGTTTACATCTAGCTCTCGTCTTTTTAAGTTTCTGCTCTATACGAACAAGGTTCTTCGTCAGCCAAGAAATACAGCTGCACACAAGCTTTCGTTTTTTTGGTACAAACTGCGTAATGCAACGAAATACTATTTCCTTTAAAAAAGCCACGTTTGTTCAACGGAGCCATCAGTTTATTCGCACAGAGTGCTAAAATCGGAAAAAGAAATACCATAGGAATCTAGTACATCGATGTCACTAGCATGTGGGAACAATGATTATACGTATTCTTTTATTTTTGTTTCGAAGAAAGCTGCTTTTCAACAGACAACACTACAATGTTATGACCAGATATGCCAGCTAAACTATTTATTCCCGGATGTCTCTTTAATACCTAATTGGAAACAAGAAAAAGGTCTAAAATGGACTTGGCGCTTTGCTGTGTGCGTAATTAAACTAATTGGGTTAAATGGTGCAAGATGACGAAGTCAACGAATGGTTGAGACGCGTCAGTAAGAGCTTCTGCGAAATCATCCGACCAGTTAATCGTTCGTAAGTTGAAATCTCCCACAAGCAACAGGTTGCTGGAATGAATCGTGTTCAAACACAAGAACACGTTGATGTTTTCAGTAAAGAAATTTTTCGACCTCGGGGCACGATAGATTCCCAACACAATCAGGTTGCAATCTGCAAGGAATATCTTTAGCAAAACATTCTCAATTCTTGGCACAATAGGTAACCTAGACGCTCGTAACGATTCTTCGAGTAAATTAGCAACTCCTTCTCTCCTAAGATCACAGTCATTGGGGTAAATTTAAAGCCAATTGGTGTTAACTCATGGTCACTGATATCTTGATGTAACCAGGTTTCCTTTACAACTATGATGTGCGAAATATGCGTTGTGAAATATGCGTTGTGATAATATGCGTTGTGATAATAGTCAGCTAGTTTCTTGAGAACGCTATGAGCATTTACCTTCAGGCAGTGGATGCTTTTTTTGTAACCCCACCAGTTCAACGATTGCGCCTGAGCCTATTCACCTTGAACAACGGAAGCTGAGGAAGACTTTTAATCGGTGCGGATAGGAACTCTGCGATTATTGATACTATTCTGTCAAAACAGGATGCCACCGATGTTTATCTTGTCACATATCATTTCAACTTTTTTTCGGTTCTTTTTTTCCGCAGCACTATCCTAAATGACTTGCCCAGTGTTCTAGTGGCAGTAGAAAAATCTTCACTGAAGGAAACGTTGTGGCCTTCCGGCTTCTAGCAATTTCTTAAAACAATTGTCGTTTCACGGCAGTCCATGCACTTTAGGAGAACCGGCCATAACCTGTTTCCTTGCGTGCATACTAGCCAATGGATTTGCTCAACAGATTTAACATTGAGTTTTTTTGCAAACAAATCATCAACCACACTAGCGAAAAACGACTGTGGCGTTTCACACGCTTCCCCTGGAAGACCAAATACAAGAACAATATTACGACGGCTTCTGTCTTCTACATCAACGAGTTTCATTTCCAAGTTACGGACGGTTTTTTCGAAGCCCGAAATTTCGGTACCGAATGTTTTAGGCGTTGATGTAGACGCCTCAACTTGTTGCAATTTCAATTCAATTATGCCCAGCCTAGTTTGCATCAGCTTTGGTCCATAAGAAGCTGCTGAAGCAGCTCATTGGTGTTGGGTCTAGGATTTGATTGAATGTCTTCACAATGCATCACCAGAGAGAAAAGAACATACAGACTATAGGAGCACGCCAGCTGGAGCAAACAATGGTCATAAGACCTTGTAGATGGATATTTGTTACTAACCTGCATAAAAAAAGCAGAAATGGATTCTTAATGGTGTTTACAGGGGACCAGTTGACGTGCCCCCTGAAAGAATTCTAGCAGAGCCGTCCTCTTAAGTAGGCTGTTGATGATGTCGCTGGGGCGGTGGCATCTAGTCAGGTGAATCAAGCTTGTGGTCGAGCGTTTGTGCGCACTCTCCGAAGTGGTGTGCAGGAAAGACGGAAAACACGAAATCACCGCCTCCCTTGATCACCCCCGTCGTTTCGAGAAAGAAAGTCTGCACAAAAAGCAGAAAATGGTTCATGGTGGTGTTAACGGGGGACCAGCTGACGTGCCCACTGAAAGAATCCCAGCAGGCCCATCATCTTGAGTAGGCTGCCAACGATGTCGCAGATGGCAGTGGTATCCAGTCAGGTGAATCAAGCTTGTGTTCGATTGCTTGTGTGCATTATCCGAAGTGGTGTGCAGGAAAGACAGAACACATGGAATCACCGACTGCTTTGGTCACCCCCGTCATTTCGAGAGAAGAAAGTCTGCACAAAAAGCAGAAAATGGTTCATGGTGGTGTTTACGGGGGACGAGCTGACGTGCCCACTGAGGTTCGGAATCGTTGCCCCTTTATGACTCGAGTGCTCGCTGGCAGCGCGAAGAAAGAGTCGTTGTCTGGTGAAGAGACGCTTTATTGCAGCACTCAGGCGTCCACCCAAGTGCAGGCCTTATCTTCCGCTCTCTTCCCCAATAAAACACCCTCTTTTCAACCCTCGGATGAACAAAGCGTCTCCTTTCCACACAAGCCAATCAGACGTTGAACTCGCATCGCCATAAGCTATTTCAGAAAGACTTTCGTAACAGGCACTGCCTTGATAAAAACCACGTTACCAAATACAACACTGCAAAGGTATACCCTACTGAAACGTTCCGTATCCGATGTCCAATCATTCCGTATGTTTTCGTAAGAATCTTACGGAAATATATGAGAAATATATGTAAAAGATATGTATTTTTATGGAAACATAAGGAATTATTGGACTCGCATACGGAACGTTTCAGTAGGGTAGGTTCTCCGCGTGTTACACTCTCTCCCATGCCAGGCCGCGTAACGGCTGATCTTCGTCGGTAGCCGTACTCACGCTTGAGCACCGTCAGCTCTCTCATTAAACGTCGCTTCGTCGAAGCCTTCGTATGCCCGGTGAGTACACCACGCATACGACCCTGTGCGCGTACCAGGTGTGCATACGGCAGTGAGGTGCCCCGCCAGCCTAACTACGCTCGGTAATGATGTATAGTGGGGGAGGATGAGCTCGTCTGCGTTTCGCAACTATATCTCGGTCAGCTCAGTGGTCACGTCCCTGCGGCATTCTCAATTGCACACGTGCATGCCAACAATGACAGACTTCGACAACTGTGCTTGACCTGACTTTGGCAATACGCGCTTCCGAGAAGGCCTTCCCTGTTTCTTCCAAAACTTGGCGAAATTGACTGCTCTGCCCGTGAATCATGTGTAAGATGGAGTTTCCTTGTTACCATGCGCAGGCCCTTCACGTTCGCCCTCGCGCAACGAATCAGTTTTATTAGTTGACGGGTCGTGAACTCCTTGCCTTGCAGCATTCGCATTAGCTACCCTAAACACAATACGTTACCAATGGTGGCCTCATACTAACTGGTCCCTAAGAAAATTACGAAAGAAAAATGTTCAGCATCTATCTTTATTCATACAAAAAGCAGCAAATAATCTATTCAACAAAGAAGTCATACATTTGTTGGTGTAGCGCTTGTTTATGAATTATTTCTTACGACGGCATTTCAAGTTTTATTTATATTTTTATTGAAGCCGACTTCTAGTATCTGTATTGTTGACGACTAAAGAGATATATTTGTAAAATAGTCACTGCTTACCCGCAAAGGCAAAGTAGTAATTGCACTAGCAACTGATTCGAATGTCACACGAAGAATGGGAAGCAGATCAAGAAAAAGCGCCCCGCGTTGCATACACACAAATGACATAAAAAACGTGCCTCAAGTACAGCTGAACGCGAGTAAGTGTCTTACTTCGATGTGTCTGAAAAGGGTGCCTTTTTCCCAAACGGAGACTGCCGCGAGTGCAGTAAACTTTGTGCGCCCAGTAGCTACAACAGAATTGTTGCGGTGGAAGCCCGAGACGTGCGACTATCGCCGCCATGAGATAAACGCGTGTGCGCGTGAGTGTGTGCATAACCTTGCCTCCGTGCGGCAAATCCACGTGGGAGATGATCGCATCACCATGGGTTTCCGCATCGTGCCGATCTGGCTGCGCATGCTCGCTGCACCATCTCTCTAATCGCACAGCCACCAACAGCATGGAGGGCAGTTGCTCAAAAGCATTAAATTGGGGAATAAAGGGACGCCTCAAGAGTCTGTACTTTTTTTTATATAGCGATGATTTTACTTCCTGAGAAGTTGGAAGAAATCGAAGCCCTACTTCACACAATATACGTAGACGACGTGACGCTGTGGATAAGCAGGAGTTGTGGTGGGCATATTTAGAGCACACTTCAGGCGGCTATGGATATCATTGAACAATAATTCCAAGTGCTAGGGTTCAAATGTTCGGCAGAAAAATCAGAGGCTCTTTTTTATCATCGCCAAAAATAAAGACAAACAGTGTCTTCGGAAGGGGTTGTGACGTTTTTTTACGAGCGAATGGCAATGCTATTCCAACCGTAGACAGTATTAAAATTCTATTAATGTTCATACAAGCAAATGAAAAAAATAACACTGAAACTCTCCAGAGGCTCGAAGCTAGTGTGACCCACTCGTTCCGCCTGCTTAAGCACATTTCTAGAAAGAATGCGGGCATGAAGCAAGCCAATCTTTTAAGGTTGACTTATTCTTTTGTGATAAGCCATGTACTATACGTCGCCTCTTATCTTAAATTGGGAAGGCAGAGCAATAGAAAATTAAAGCCATTATAGGCTAAACAATTGAAACCGCGTAGGACTTCCTCTTAACACCTCTACGAATAAACTTTTTAGGCTGGGTGTCTCCAACACTTTAGATGAGCTAATAAAAGCCGCCGTCACAATGCCAAAAGCTTTTGAGAAGTAGAACCGGAAGAAAAATGATGGAGCACTTGGGGTTCGAGCGAACGAAGTGTTCCAGGCAGACAGCTAGCGTACCAAAATCAACTAGGGCGAGACTAAAAATCAAACCACTTCCAAAAAAGTGAGAGTTGAGCTTAGGCAGGATTTGAAGATGCAGGCACTTTTCTCAAGTGACGTCACCCTTGAATAGCTAAGTGTCAGGCCGAGGGAGCGCTTGTGCCCATTTTGCAGAAACTGGTGGGTAACCGGCGGCAGCAAGATTCAAACCCACGACCTCCCGCAGCCGAAGCGGACACCCTACCACGAAGCCACGGCTTTGCGAAGCTTGAGCTGCAGTCCGTGCAGGCAAAACGTGAAGGTTGATCTGGCATGCTTTACACGGACGCTGTATTTTATGAAAGAAGGGGAGCATGCACAGCGGTAGTGGTTCGCGAGAGCGGAGACCTGGTCTCGTGCTGCACATCTAAGAATACAATCACCACACAGGCACAATACCTTGCGATTGCTTTGACATTTTCTCAAAACTCACACGAGTGATAGGTAATGACTCCAAGTCAGGCAATAAAAACTGTAATAAGGACAAGATTTGCGCTACAGCCACCTTTCTAAGACAAGGACCAGTATCAGCAGGGCAAATTACACTGACATGGTACAAGGGCTATTCAACGTCGGAAGGGTAATTAAAAGGCGCACGCGATCGCCCAAGCGCTCTCTGTTCGGTCGATCACCACTGTCTCGTCACCTCCGCTCCAGCAACCATTCTCCACAAGTGACGAACTACGAACGTATCAGGAAATCACCTCACAATATGAATTTCATGGTAAGATTTATCATGAGGCAGTTAAACACCTGAAAAAAGGAGAAATTTATGTGGCAAAATTTGCAAACCGGGGTGTTTCCAAACCATCACCTGTACAGTAAGTGCATCCGGAAGTGTTTAACACCCGATTCGCGCACTGCAGTAGAACTGCAGCTTTAGCGCACATGATCTGGACATGCCCATCTTACAATGGTCCAAGAGAAATGTAGAAAATTGGGAGGCCTTATTACACAGCCACGATCCTGAAGAACAGCGTCAAATCATCGGTCTCGCCCGGACCGTGGCCGATTGCTAGGGGGATTGCTAGCCTCTTCTGCCATTATTTTAGACGGGCGCAAAAAATGTTATTTCTGTCTTTCTTTCACTGGTAATGCTCCGAGACCGGCATCGCCAGTGCTAAGTGGTAGATATAGTTTGTCGTTTCAACGTTGAAGGCGGTGCACCGGGGCTAATGCCACGCACTCACAAGCAAGCGGTTGGACATTCGATTCCGCGCGCCGGAGTCTTTTTCTCGGTTAATTCTTCGTTGTGCTTTCAGATATATAGATACGTATACATATACGGTGAATGAATGACAGCGGTAACCGATGTCGATGCCGATGGTGGCGGCAAAGTCCAGTCGAGAGGAATCGCAATAACATTGCTACTGCAATAAAACACTAGCCAGAAATAGGACAATGCTGGTAAGAGTCATTAAAAGCCCGTCTCAGCGCAAGACTCTTATAGCGCCGGAGTCTTTTTCATGGTTATTTTTATCCTTTGCGTTTTCATATATATGGATACGTATACATATACGGTGAATGACGGTAGTCACCAACGTCAACACCAACGCTGGCGGCAAAGTCAAGCAGATCGTGTCAATATAATTTCTTTTATGATACAACATTATCTATAAATAGGACGATTCTTGTAAGAACAATTAAAAGTCCGTCTCATAGTAAGCTCTTTCTTCTTAATTAAATCTGCCCTGAGGTTGAAATATTTACGCTGGCATACAATACGTACCCCTAACAGAATGGCTTATATCGCTTTTGTGCTAGCCTTAGTAAAGATGATGCGCTTGAATTTTGTCGGACTATGGACGGCCCACGGTGGGCTCGCAGCTCTCAGTAAACAGCGTTTACAGCTCAAGGGCGATATCTGGGGTTTTAAGTCATAAAACTACGTTATACTTATCAGAGCCGCTCCAGTGAAGGCGTACGGAAATTTCGATCATCTGGTGTTTTTTACCATGCACTGACATTACACGCTGCACTAGGTTCTACCACATCGCCTCCATTTAAATGCGACTGCCGCAGCCCAGACGGAACGTGCCACCATGGGGTCAGCAGCCGAGCACATTAGCCACTGATGCACAACGGCGAACAGTGTGTATTTCTTCTAGAGTGACGTTTTATTTTCAGAGCAAAGGTTCGCCCTAGTGTACCTTTGTATTTAAACCACTGACTGCTGCCTTTAACAAAAGTCGCGACGACGTGAAAATATTGTCGCTTCCCCGCTTTACAATTGCTTTTGAAAAGTGTGAGCACTGTATTTGAAAACATGCCACTACTAATGAAAGTTGATGCCTTAATGAGCATAAGCTTCCGACTTTCATAGCCACATGAGTTGTTCGTGGGGTTTAATTCTTTTTTGTTGTTGTAGATACGTATACATTCCCCACGAAATACTTGCCCACACGCACAACAGATGAACAGTAAGCGATCACCCGCATCCCAGGAAGAACTTCTGGGTACACCCAAGAGGTGCCATAATCGAAATGTCGCTTCTACTTGTAGTGAAATGACTCCTGCCCTAAACGTGAAAGAGCGACGTGTATTTATTGCCGTCGCTTAACGTGAAGTACTCCTACCACGATTGCGTATACAATGCACTAGATGTCACCTCAGCTTTCTCTTCTTCGATGAAGCTTGGGACGCTTCTAGTTGCTCCATTATTAATTTGCAACAATCTCCTTGAGGAGGAGATGAATCGCACGCATCGAGGGTGAAGCTTGAGCAAAGCTAACGTAACCGCAATTGTACTACAAAGGCTCCCCACAGTTGAATTGCAAGGTTGTCGCGATGGTGAGCCTTGCGTTACCACTCAAGTTCATCCGCAAATTCCCAAGGCTGTTATAGCGTATGGTCCCGCAATTTCTCCTTTCATCAGGAATTGGGACGCGGGATTAAATAAAAAAGCCTGTCAGGTTCAATGTTGAAAACGGTCCGTGGGCTTATGCTTTCCCAACTCAACCCTTTTGGCAGGAGCTCTAAGTGAGGCTTGTAGTAATATCATTGATGAGCGCCAATTTGTCCTTCGTTTGTACACGTCCCTATTGAAGGAACTCTTACTCTTCCTGCTTTCCTTCTGTGATCTTTGGTTGAAATGTTGATGAGCGACTTTGTGCTTGGCGGACCACACGCGATTTCTTGAACGCTGCTCACTTTGCTTCTGGTTGGGCCTGTGCGCTGCATTCATCAATTAGCGGCTGTAGCACACCTTCCTTACATTGTAACGGGCGCTTATAAGGCGCAGCATGATGTTGCCATACTTAAAGGTGACGTGCTCTGCTTGAAAAATCTCGAACACGCAATCTCGGCCGTTCAAGTCGTTCAAAAAGTCGCCAGTCTAGCACAAGCTGCACACGTTCGGCGTCACTGATACGCTGCCACAACTGATGACGACAATAGTGCAATATTGAGAATCGACCTGCTTCCCCCGGCACCTCAGCGTCATTCAAGTTCCTGCCACCAAAGATAACATTTCCAAAGTGATGGCGCTTTTGTCTCTTGCAGATACCTTCCCTTATGCAGATAAGTCATGGTGTACTTTATGGTTCGTGAATGCAATTTATTTATTCCGATGCTAGCACGATGCTATCAAAAATATGACTGTGTCCATTGCTGAAGGATTGTGCCGCAAGACAAGCAGTGCGCTAGACGGGCAGTCAATATCAGACGACTTGGGTTCTTGTACCACGCACCCAAAAATTGTCTATTGCTAATGGCGTCTCTTTTACGTAGTAAATCTTGCCAGAGGTCAACTTCCAGTAGGCGTCACATATTTTTATGATGGTGTCATCCTTTGTTTGCCACGTATCCACTAGACAGGCACGATAAGAGGCATTCTTTGTCAAGGAGTGCCTATGACGTGGTTTTCTAATGATGGACTTGTTACGGAGCATGTCTTTATGCTGGATGTGACTATACACAGACACACGCTCGGTAAATAGTCATTCAGTGTTTTTAAGCTTCCAAGTGTGACGTAAGATAGCTCTTCCCTTGCGACGACGAGACACGTAAATATTCTGGCCGCGTAGTCACGAATTCTGGCCGCTTCTTCTACGCTGGCTACCACTGCGTGAAAACACTAGAGTGAAAACACGCTGGTTTCCGCACTCGGCCCGTAAACGGCCTCTTTCTAACAACTCGGCCGTGCATATGATGTGACTGCTTTGGGCGGTAGTCATTGTTCGAAAGCTTTGCGAAAAAAGCCCGGCCAACGCAACTGATTCCGCAAAAGGTAGTACACCCTTGATTGTGTCGACAGGTCACGCAAATAGGTGGGGACGACGGCAGGTACCAAAGGTAAGACTTTGAAACTACTTTGTAGTGCTTTGCGATGTGATTGTGTGTATTGCAGTGGAAACATCAAGTATTATTCCGCAACCTCACACGCTTTTCATAAAGTGACAGATCGGCGATGCAGGACGTTATGATTTTTATGGCGTTTTCGAAGTGGGCACACTGCATTGACTGACACAACTGAAGTTGTAGAAGGTGCAGGCATCAAAATGTGTTCCAAAAATGTCCGTGCTTTCTGTCGCCGAGGCGTGTACACTGCCACATTATCAGCGACATGGTTGCAGGCAACCTTCCTCCTGCACTGCCACTTGGATGTAAAGAAAAGGTAAAAGGTCTTTCGCTCGACGCAATCTGTCTGCGGAACCTTCCATCTCACTAATTGCGTGGTTATGTTCGTTTATCATTTGTCGGTACTTGATAGCCAGAGCGTCTGGAAAGCAGCGCATTATGACCCGATTCATACCACGATGTATTGATCCCGTGATACTCCGAGGCCTTCTAAAGTGCCTACTCACAGCGGCATATTGTCATGAAGTGTGCGAAATGTGCAACATCTGGTGAGGTCTTCGTAGGACACAACGCCCAAAGACGACTCGGGTGACCATTTATGAGGAGATATCGTCGTCCATACCAATCTGACAACAAGAGCTTACTTTGGGAGAGTTGGTTCATCGTGGTTGTTTTCTAGTAACAGCGCGACAACTTCAGAAAGAGACGAAACAGACAGCAAAGAGCGCTGTTTCCTGTCCTTTCTGTTTCTTCCTGAAATTGTCGTTCTGTTACTAGAACACCACTACGAATGCGAGAGCGTTTTGATTGTGAAGTCTTGATTGTTTTCGGCTTGGATTCCTAAATTGACCGCTTTGCATTGCCGGTCAATACATGAGCAAATCCTTGAAATTTTAAATGCGTAGCAACTCGTTGTTTTGATGGATTCTTGCGTCGTAATCATCCTAAAAGCCTGCCATTCACGCATGCTGCCATCAAAGATAGGTATTTGTAGTCTATAAAGTGCAGCCGATCGCTGACGCTGTTGTTTTACCTGGTCTGGGGCATTCATGAGATTTGGGAGGTCGAAGTTGCTCAGTCCGTACCTAGCACCACCATGGGTCCTGATATCCTGCTGATTGCATATGGAACACTATTGGTGCTCAAAATGGTGCAGAAATATAGCCTATCTTGTCCCTATAGCTCTGCGCCAATTTCACTTGCTCAAGAGTCTGTTCGTCTGTGAGTGGGTAAATAGAAGAATCGCGTCAGCAAGTCTCGGCGATGTAGGCTTCTTGTCTCTGAGGCAGTCGCGCTGCACTTGAACTTCTGAGAAATTTGTTTACTGTTGCAGATATACTCAACCATTACAACGCGTCATACAACGCTACGACTTGGGTTATTTAGGGTCAACCTGCGCGCCCATGCGGGGCCCCAAAAAAACAAAGTACTTCACAATACTGCGCCATTATTATGCGATATCCATCTATGAAAAGGCTGAGAGCTCGATGCATCCAGGTCTTAATAGTAAGTGAAAGCTAATTGGGCTTTTGAGCTATACCTGATAATAAATACAGCGAATTATTGATTAGAGACACTGGGCTCAAAGTTCGCAATACAGGTGCTCTTGGTAACGTTAAATGGCTGGGGCACATATTCATAAACTGGAAAAAATACTGCTCCAAAATATTTGGAGGCTCAGTTGTCAGAAGATTAATACTTACAATTTTTCTCTGTGGCGTTGTCACATTCGTCCTCTATGGGCAAATGCAATGAAAGATTATTAAAATATGCATGGCCAGAACTAGAAAACGGTTTGCCAATTGAAACAGATAACACCATTGGACACACACACACACACACATATATATATATATATATATATATATATATATATATATATATATATATATTCAGTGTTTTTAGTCGCATCACCTACAATGGTAATGCTCATATTCATTACATCATATCATCTGCAATAAAACATATTTATGAAAATGCGATTGCAGCAAGCACCAGACACAAATTTACTGACAAAAACTTATCAGCTAGCTCGAAGGTGTTCATCGAAAAGCACGTAAGGTCATCTTCATCGAATTTCACCGGGCATATTTGCCTACAAAAATGCTTAAGAAGGCTGGATTGCTAACGATGAAAAACCGCGCGAAACTGGCACATTTAAAGCTAATGTATCAACTAATGCTCAGTCATCTAAAAAAAGACAAGTTCCGCTAGATAAAGTTATCTGCACCTATGCTCGGTGACAACATTTCGGGTACTGAAGGGAAAGCTACGGAGGGGGAGCTTCTAAATATGTAGCACTACGCAAAGTAGTCCGTTTAGGCGTACATCTCGTAACACTGTGAAGCTGACTGGAGCGCATGATCAGCGTTTCATATAGACGCAGATGCCGCTGAGCATTTGAGGTGAACATAAAAAGGTGGGACTTTCTCACGCGTTCAAGAGCGTGAAGTCACAACAGATGAAAGAAATACGAATATTTAAGTGGTGTGAGCTGCGTTCTCTCTCAAATAGCTCCACGTAAGAAGTGAAGGAGTAACATTTATATTTAACGTTGAAAATACCAGCGCTCCTTTAGTACTATATTCAGTGGTGGTAAGATGCACGCGATGTGGATTGGTAGCATTCCCTTCAGTGCCAAGAAAAGTTGTCACCGAGTATAAAACTACTTGACATACTCACCCTCATATCGTTGCCCCTCACAAATGTCACACAAATTCTTTCAACTTGTCATTCTTCTGACTTGCGATCAGAGAATGGAATAACCTGTCCCCCTCTGTTACGTGGCGCATCTTTAGCAACTTTCCCAATGCGCGTAGATTGCGATGTTAACGTCGCAAACTTGAAACGGTGTTATGTTTCTTTGTTTTTTGTTACTGAAGAAAAGTTTCAAAATATTTGTAGTCTTGAGAAATGTGCTTTATCTACTGATCTTTTTTATTCGTTGTTGTATTTATCGTGCTTTCCTTTTACCTGCCCTTAATCACTTTCCTGGACTGATCAAGTGTTGTAACTCGTATGGAATTGACAGTATGTGTAAAAGCTCTTCCTGAAAGCAACAGCGTCAACCAAAGAACCACGGACGGAGGCTGCTAAGATGGTGCTGCTGCGGAGAGTTGCTGGAGATGACGCGCTGGAGGTATTTAACGGCTACTTTTTCAGTCATCCTCGTCTTCATAAGACAAGGATGACTACGCAACAGTTGTGAGCATGTTTGAAGCATCCTATCAGAAGCAACAGAATGAAGTCTATGAGAGGTATGGGTTTCGTTCAAGGAGTCAAGCCAGGGGCAAGTGTTTTGAACAATTTTTGCGTGACCTGAGGAAGGTAGCTCAGACTTGCAACTTCTAGATATTGAGTGACTCTATGATTCGTTACCTAGTTGTATTTGGCACGAATAATCCGAAGTTACGCAAAAACATTCTCAAAGTTAAAGACCTCACGCAGCTCAAAGCAAAACAGATATGCAAAGCAGCCGAAGCATCAGCTCATCAAAATGAGACCTGGGCCCAGGCAATAAGCACGTAGCGATCGTGAAACAGCGTCAATGGTTCACATGCGGTAGATGCAATCAAACGCGTGACGGTAACAAATGCCCGGCGTTCGGGAAGACAAGTTGCGCGGGCAAGAGGACCAATCACTTCACGGCATGCTGCCGGAAAGTGCCTGCCATCGGTTCCGTAGTAAATGACGAGAACGACTTCGACATCCTCAATGTCAGAGTGTCCACCGTTGAAAGTACAGCTGACTGGACGGTCGTAGCCAATGTAGCCAACCAGCAGGTTGTTTTGAATGTACACACTGGATCCCAAGCCAACTTGCTGCCGTATTCTGTCTTTCGCAAATTCCGAGCGAATGGTGGCCTGAAGCCCAGCAGTTCCGTCCTTCGGTCATACAGTGGTGACGTCATTAAACACTTCGGTTTGGCCACCCTGCCAGTGGTCATGAATGACAAATCTGGCACCTTTACCTTTTTCATATTAGAGAAGAGCAAACAAGCGATACTTGGACTACACGCAACTGAGGCGCTGGCATGGTTGGTGCGTTCAATCGACACAGTGGATGCCCAAAGCTCAGACAAAGTGCTCCAAGAATTGCCGCAGCTTTTCCCAGGTACCTGCTGTGTAGCCCGCCCATACAGGATGGTCTTGCGCGACGATTCCATATCAGTGACAAAGCCAGCACGACGCGTCCTCTTGGCACTCAAAGAACCACTGTGGGCGCAGCTGCAATGCCTGGAAGAAGTCAACATTATTGAAAGGATCTGTGAACCAACAGATTGGGTGAGTCCTCTCATCATTATCAGAAAAAAATGGTGAACTGAGGGTTTGTATGGACCCTAGGAGCAATAATGAGTGCCTGAAGCGCGAGCACTATCAGATGGCGAAGCGAGATGACATCGAGGCAGAACTGGCGGGTGCTAAATATTTCTCACGCTTCGATGCAAACTCGGGTTTCCATCAGACTTCATTGGATTCGGACACATCAAGCATCTGTACGTTCGCTACTCCCTTTGGGCATTACCGTTTCTCGAGACTGCCGTTTGGCATTGCGGCAGTGCCTGAAGTGTTTCAAAAAACGCTGAGTTCAATTTTCGATCGAGCACCAGGCGTGCGCGTGTATGTCGATTACGTCCTGGTATGGGGTGCTACCCGGGCAGAACACGACGAGCGCCTTCGTGGGGAGCTAGATCTAGCAAAGAATGCAGGTCTGACGTTTAATGCAGCCAAATGCAAGTTTGCTTGCAGAGAGGTTGAGTTCTTGGGTGACATTATCAGTCAAGAAAGTATAAAGCCAAATCCCGCATTCAGTGTCTCAATAGTGAAAATGCTGCGCCCGACTGATAAGCGGACGGCTCAGCGAATGCTTGTTGTGGCAAATTACTTTGGCAAGTATATCCCACATCTGGCTGACAAGACAAAGTTGTTGCGCGGTCTTATTAAAAAGGACACAATCTTCGAGTGGACAGAAAACCACACCGCCGAGTGGGCAGCTATCTGCACAGCTCTAAGCAGCGCACCTGTACTAGCTATTTTCAATCCAGCCACAGAAATTAAAATCAGCACGGACGCATCAATAGATGGGCTAGAAGCTGTGCTGTTGCAGCGTCACGGAGGTAGCTGGCGTCCTGTGGTTTACGCGTCGCGTGTCATGACTGACACGGAGCAGAGATACTCGCAAATAAAAAATCAACTATGAGAGTAACATTTGGATGTGAAAAATCACTTTTTTGTCTACGCCCGGAATATTTTTGTAGAAACTGATCACCGCACACTTTTAGCACTTGCGCCGAAAGGAATTGGCGATATGCCACTAAGGCTTCAACGTTTTTTTTTTCTGCGTCTATTCAAATATGATTATTCCCTTCACTTAGTTCCAGGAAAAGAGTTGCTGCAGACTTACACGTTACCAAGGGCTCCCAAACAACCACGGGACATCGGGCCATCTGAGGACGACGTAAAGGTGCATGCAGTAGGTGGGGTCACGGACATGGTAGCAGCTAAACGCTGAGTACGCTTGTGGAAGCCACTAAGAAAGATCGTCATCTTCAGTCAGTCATACGATTCATTAGTGAAGACTGTAGCTAAGCCAGCAGCATGAAGCCATTCGCGGCGGAATTATTACTGGTGTGAGGCATTGTACTAAAAGGAACTAAAACAGTCATACTGAAGTCGATGAGGGCGGACATGCTTCAATAGATACATGAGGGCCACTTGAATTTAAATAAGACTAAAACAAGAGCTCGTCAGCTAGTCTTCTCAACGCCGACTACAAAAGGATGCTCATAGGTTGTACTGTCTGCAGGAAATATGCGTATCAACAACAACGGCAACCATATCTTATGCGAGAAATGCCGCATCATGCTTGGTACAGGGTTGGCATCGATATTTTCCTGTATGCCGAGAGTTCTTGTGCGTGTATGATGCTTTCTCCAACTTCCCCGAAGTTGAAAAGCTAAACGACACCACATCTCGTACTGTTGTTGAGAAATTCAGTGGCATCTTTGCCCGTTACGGTGCTTTACTGGAAGTCTGCAGCGACAACGGTCCCCAGTTTGCGTCTCATGAATTTGCTGTTTTTGCATCCAGGTACGAGTTCCAACACATTAAATCAAGCCCTGGATTTCCACAGTCAAGTGAACTTGCTGAAAAGGGTGTTCAAGTCGTGAAACAAATTCCGAAAATCTAAAGAGACACTGTAGTACTTCTGGTTGGGACTGCTATCCTACCGTGCGACGCCGCTGGAAGACGGTCGGTCGCCTTGTGAGCTCTTGCAAGGCAGAATACTGCGTACACGACTTGCAGACTTCTGCCGGCAGAAGAAAACAACCGTATACAAACGCAAGCCATGAAACACTTGTGCCAAATCTCTACCGGGCCTCCAGAAAAGACAAGTGGTGAGGGTCCATGATAAACCCTGGACTCGCAAAGCGCAAGTAGTGGGACCAGCAGCACCACGACCATACAGGGTGCTTAAAGAAGATAGCAAGCTGCTTCGCCAAAACCGCAAGCATCTAAGTGCGACGCTGGAGCCTTTACAGAACAGCGCACTTCAAAGCGACGAGTCTGACAGCGAGTGCGAGCCCGTCAACGAGCATTAGCCTAGTCCTAGACAGGAGGTGCCTGCAACCTCTACATCCCCCGCCGATGGTTGGTATACACTGATGTTGAGGCACTCGAACAGAAATAGGAGGCCACCAAACAGGCTTCACTACGATCGGAACTTCAATCAAGTGAATGAGTGCCATGTTTCAATGAACTGATAAACTGGGACAAATTTATCGTGCAAGATACGCATGCGCTGTGCGTACTAGCGCTGTCTTCCACCAACTGCTGACGTCAGTGCCAGCCTCTATAAAGCCTAACAGCAGCTATCAGTAAAGGTTCCTTTCTGTTCCTGCTTTAGCTGACTGATACAACATGAAGCGAAGATGCTCTACCTCGTTAAACGACGCCTTGAAGCTTTCAAGGAAGCCCTTACTGCGAAACTCCTCGCATCCATAGACATAAACATAGATAAAGAGGTCACTAAAATTATGGAAAAGGTAGACCCACTGACCCGTACTGTAAGCACGCTCAACGCCAAGCTTGATGGCTTCATGGCACATTACCAAACTTCATAACATATGCATACAAAAATTTTGTTACTCATGGGAAGCTGGTGGAGCAATCAGAAACCAATCGGAAAGAGCGAAATACTTTAGGGGATGAAACTGCCGTGCATTCGATCGACAGCACCAAATGACTGGCACCAGGTGGAAATCAACTGCCAGAATGGCTGCTGTCACAAAACGACCGCTCAAAAAAAGGGCGCGCCGCGAAATTCTCGCGTCGAAACGCCAGAGTGACGCCGCGAGGTCAACGATTAAAAAAAGAGAAAACAAGCATCCAAACACTCCCCGGGCACGCGTCCCTCTCCCCTCGGAAGCGCAGGTTCGCCGACAAACCTCCTCACCCCACATCGGCAGCTGAGCAAGCCCTCGAAATTTCTTAATGGAAAGGGGCGTGGTGATGCCGGGTTGAGTCATCCGTCGCGGGCGGCCCTCGTATCTTCTCGACCTTTACCCCAGCGTTCGCTGTGCATCGCGCCGACGAATTGATAAGAACTTTCTGGAATCTCGCGCGGAAGATATTTAATCGAGCAGCCGAGACGAGAGTTCAGGAGAAGACTGAAGTTAGCGCCAGAGCGCGTAGGGATTCCGCCGTGTAGTCGGCGAAGGTTTTGTCCGTAGAGACCGAGCAGGAGGAGAAGATGATTTCCACCTGAGGGGTGACGACTCGAGCTACAGGGAAGAGTGTGTGTTTACCGCTATCGAGCGAAGACGCGTGGCAACAGCTGCGTGGGTGAAGCCGACGTGTTTCTGGCGAAGAAGTTTGAAGCTGGGAGAGTGGCCAAGTGAAGACGTGAGATTTCCTGGAAGAGAAACTTCGTGGGCAGCAGAACGACAGAGGTTTCATGGAAGAGACACTTCGGGGGCATCGGAACGATAGAGGTTTCCTGAAAGAGAAACTTCGGGGGCAGCGGAACGACAACAACGCTGGACTTTGAGTGAGTGATTCTCGAAAGAGTATCATCCAGACTTTCGTTCCAAGAACTTTGGGCTGAATAGGTTTTCTATCTCTTTAGTCTTTAAGTGTCTTGTTGTTTAATGCATGCGACTGCATTTTCGTACGTATTGTTGTCTGTGTCCGTTGTTTCGAGTGTGGCTGATTGTACTGTGTAGTACAATGTTTGATTGGTGACATATTGTACTCTACTATTTTGGAGTGTGCATACTTGTGTATTGTTTATGATCTGCCGTTATTGAGAATATAATTTTGTTTTGTTTATCAACTCTCGGCTCTGACTTGTTCTTTGGGCCACAGCCGGCGCCCGCTGGCGCGCCAAAAAAGACCACTTCTAAATTGTCCACGCTTTCGTGGTGCGGTTCGGGAGGCCTATACTTCGGCCCTTGGAATTAGCCCGGCGATCGCCTCCCAAATTAACGGGACCTGTGACAGCTGCTCCGACACATAGACAGTGTGAGCCACTCCCCCCTCTTCTAATTTGGCACTGTAATTGCAGATTCTACAGACCTCGTTCTGCAAACTTGCAAGAATATGTTAAACGTAATATTCCAGATATGATCACGTTGCAGGAAACGCACACAAAAAATCAAGCTCCCTGGCTACATCACTCTCACATGCTCCCCCACACCGCAATTCTAGGCAAGAAGTCTCTAACTGCACAGGCTCATAAAATTGAAGACATTAGCTTTGAACACATTATTGTGGAGATAATTCCCACTCCGAAGACCCAACAGAGCGTATACCTGGCCAACTTTTCTAGCCCTCCCCGGGAGCAGTTACAGCAACACAACCACTTCGTCCATAAGCTCCGTCAAATGGTTAACGGCAACCGACTTGTCTTAGAGACTTCAATACCCCACAGGCAGGCTGCGGCTATCACAGCACCACTAAGAAGGTGGCGCGTGTTGATGACGCTGCACAGGAATACGGTCTGACGATGCAGAATGACTTGCTCCTTCCAAGTGGGCAACAGTGTGTCGAGGAATACCAATCCTGATCTCACGTTCACTAGAGACGTGCACAACGCAACGTGGACGAAGCTACCGGACATTCTTGACATTGACCTTCTTATCATACAAATAGAGGTCGAACAGGCTCACCACTCGCTAAAGACAGGAAAAGCTCGGCTCACGAATCGCACCACCTACGGGAATGATCTTGATGATGACTCGACTATTGAAGACTATAAAGTCTGGTTAAACA
The DNA here is from genome assembly GCF_013339725.1 of Rhipicephalus microplus. Lineage (NCBI taxonomy): Eukaryota > Metazoa > Arthropoda > Arachnida > Ixodida > Ixodidae > Rhipicephalus > Rhipicephalus microplus. Next base: position 162,076,964 of record NC_051168.1, on the reverse strand, counting down.
GTATTGTAAGTGTTGCTGACGGGCATACAAAAATGCTACACTTGAACGAGGACAATCCGGCAGTGAATAATCATCTCCTTTACCCTTGGAAAGCTCGAAGATCGCTTATTAAACAATGGCAACGGCAAAAGCTCAAGCTCAAGCGGCGCATCGCCGTACTCACCAGGCACGCACAGCAGTACGCCAAAAACCTTGCGAGCCAGAACTGGTGGTTCTTCTGCCACAAACTTCAATCGAAATTGAGCACAAAGAAGACTTGGCGCATTTTTCGAGCTCTTATCCACAGCACCCACCCCAAAACTAATCAAAGAAATACAATTCAGCAGCTGATGCACAACTATGAGGGCACAGAGCACCATTTACTTCAAGAACTTCAAGCAAAGCTGCATGGCTTTTTTAACCAGCAAGCTACCTCCATCAACACTTCGACACCCAGGTGGTACCGAGGAGCAGCGAACGAACCATTAGACCAGCCTTTCACGCAGGCAGAGCTACACGTCACCCTCGCTAAGCTTACGCGCAACACGAGCCCAGGAAAAGACACAACGGCCAATAAGCACCTACGTCAGCTACCGCCACGGGCATTGACGGTACTCTTTAGGCACTATAACGACTGCTGGAGGAAGGGCGATCTACCACAATCCTGGAAAATTTCGTAGTTGACTATGGTACCCAAGCCAAACAAACCACTCTTGACTGAGAATCTTCGTCCCATTTTCTTTATGTCTTGCACTGCGAAACTCCTTGAGCACATAGCGAACGAGCGGCTCACCATACACCTCGAAGAAAATTGTCACTACCCTAACACCGTGTTCAGCTTCTGCCTAATGCTCAACTCATAAGATGTCCTCTTGCAGATAAAGCAAGGTATTCTTCTTCGTTTTAGCAAGCACTGCCAGTCCTCTGTTCTAGCTCGGGACGTAAAGGACGCGTTTCACAATTTGAGCCTCGAACGCATTCTGCGTAGCTTAGAAGACTTCGGCTGTGGTGCCAAAACATATGCCTGCATGCCAGCTTTCTTCACCAACCGCGCAGCCGCTGTAGGGATTGCCAATAACCGGAGCGAGCTCCTTCAACTTCTTAACAAATGCACGCCGCAAGGCTCAGTGATATCACCGCTGATTTTCAACTTCGCCCTCCTTAAGCTCCCACGTCTCTTAAACGCTGTCCCTGGGATGCATCACGCGTTATATGCCGATGATATCACTATGTGGACAAGAGGTGCAAGAAAGGGGGAACAGAAGGACCGACATCAAGAGGTGGTTAACATCACTGAAAAATATCTCAAGACCTGCGGCCTCCATGTGCTCCGAAAAAGTCGGAACTGTTAGTACTTGCGGTACGCACCCGGGGTAGACCACCAAGGTACGATGCACCTGGCCTACAAGTCTTTGTATAGGGAGTTCAAATACCACAAGATGACACGCTTCGAGTCCTTAGACTACATATACATAAAAATGTGTCTGGCTCCGCTGCCCTACCCCAGCTCCAGAACACTGTGACACAGCTCACTCACCGTATCCGAAGTGTTGCCAACCACAGCAGTAGCTTCAAAGAGCACGACACCCTAAAAATGGTACAAGCTCGCCTTTACAGCCGCATAACGTACCGAACTCCCTATCTCAACCTGAAGACAGCGGAGAAACAAAACTTAATCTGCTGATATGAAAGGCTACAAAGCTTGTTCTAGGAGTGCCGCCAGCCACCTCCACTGACCGACTGCTTCGCATGGGAGTTCACAATACGTAGGAAGAACTCACCAAAGCCCACCTCATCAACCAGGTCGAGAGACTCAAGCTGTCATTTACAGGGCAAGCCGTCCTACGACGCACAGGGTACGAGACCAGCCTAGAATGCAACAAAGAACGCAAGGGCAAAATACTGTCACAGCACCGAGAATGCCTTGAAATTCAGCAGATCCCTCGGAACATCCATCCTAAACATCACCGAGCATGGCTGCTCGCCAGGGTTACATGATCTGGAAAAACAATGGCGGTGACCCGCAGGTGCGATACGTGGACGAAGCCAAATATCCGGGACGTCATGCCTTCGCGATTACCGTCCCAGATTACAAGGGCGCTATCCTCGCGAAACGTGTGGACACAGCTGAAAGAGGCTGCTAAAGCACTCGCCACCCAGACGAGTGAAGATTCCATCGTGGTCTTTACCCACTCACAAACAGCGGCACGCAACTACCTGAAAGGGAGGGTCTCCAATGTGGTGAATAGGCTACTAAAGTGCATGGACAATCCTCCTCCCTACACATGCATCGTGTGGATTCCGGGTCATGAAGGTCTTGAGGAAAATGAAGCGGTACACACCGCAGCCTGCGAATGCGTCAACTGGGGTTCCCGTACAAATAGCCGAGGCACCTCCCACTCAACAACAAAATCAGAGGCAAGAGAACCCATACCACTATTGTATCATGCATTGCTGCAACGTTATCGGCTCGAACGTGGGTCATACTCTTCGCCACATGCATAACTCACAAGAGAAGAAGGCACTGACTACAGGCGTCTTCAAAGCAACACGTTCACCCAGGGCATCCCATTGTACCATATGAGGCCAGCGGTGCGCAGCTACATCTGTCCTCACTGCAATGTTGCAGACACTCTGGCGCATTTCCTACTGCAGTGAAAAGTAAGTGTCCTAAGGCTACAATCAGCAGCACCAGATGTAAGCCAAGACCTCCTCAGTGAAACTTGGGAGGCTGAGATCTCCCAGCCGGACCTGGTCGAGCAGCGCAGCGTCAACTCGTCACTCGAGCCCGGCAGGCTGTCGAAGCCAGACGGTTCCTGAAATAAGGAACTCTCCTACCTTCACTCATAAGCTTAATTCAATAAATGCTTTTTTTCTCTCATTCATTTGCAGCTTGAGACGAGCAACAAGCAAACGCAAAGATTAGAACGGCGCACAAACAGAGCGCATCATTATATAGGCGCGCCATGGCTCGCATCGAAGAGTCCATGCCATGACGTCATCCGCCAGGCGACGCCACCACAACTTTTCGGGGCTAATAGTGTCACACCCCCACTATCGCCTGAAAGGCCACAAATCTCGTGCGGTGCGCTCATTGCACTCCCCCTTACAGCGCCCGGACCACGCGTGGCGCAATCTGCGCACAATAAACATTATGTTTTCTCTCCAGCTTTCGTCGTGTGCTGACGTACATTCCGCTGCTCTCCTACACGAATCTGTCTGTAGACAACTTCAAAAAGGAGACCAGCACTGTATAGGTGGCCCGCTGAAAAATACCACCTGGTGAAGAGTCACGACCCAACTAAGCCGCTCGTACCCAGACCACCAGCCACCGTGGACCGCGGGGACCTCGTTTGCCACTGCAGCACTTCATATTGAAACGGGCAGCTCGAAAAGCCATTGCGCGGTATTAGTGTATTGTGGTTAAAAAAACTAAATAAAGTTTGTCCGAAGGCCACGCTCTTAAAGAGCACTCAAAAATGGCGACCATCTCTGCAGAGTGGACTGCGTCTATGGATGTGGAATCGAAGGGACAGTGCTGTGCAGTGATGGTGACTTTTTCGTAATCATTTCTTTGGTTGCGTGCTGCATTTTCGCTAAGCTAGTGCCAGCTTAGCAAAAAACGATCCCACACCGCCCACTTCTGTAGTAACCCTATAGCAAAACCAGCATCCAGCACCATGCCTGATGATAAGCCCAGTTAATGGATGAATAGATGGATAGATGGATATGGCCATACCCTTTACATCGGGTGGTGGCGAGCGCCACCAAGCCGTATACCTAATGAACCAAATGCTAGATTTGTTTTTCTTCCTTTAAATAGTGAGGTTGAGTATTCGTACTTTGCAGTGATGGGCCTAATTTTTACTCCTCCCTTGACTTTAGCCACCAATAAGATAACCTCCTTCTAGTTAATCCTACCCGCTTAAAGTCTGCTTTGTTCTCTCTGTCTCAATCCCAGTGCTTTGAAAATCTCTGTGCCACCATCCTGAACTATAGAGTGAAGCCCTTTACAGAACATTTCAACCAGTCGGCTCTTCTATGAGCTATTCGTTCGTAGAATGATTTTCCAGATGATCTTGCGTCAGAACAAGACCACAAAAAGTTCTATCATACTCTTAAAAATACCTATGCACCAAAAACTGCTCTATCGCAACTTCGTATACATCAGTGTTCATAGGACTGTTGCCGATGTTTTTGCACTGTTTCTAGGTTGTAGTTACTGTCATAATAATTTTTTTGTATTTCACCTTCGTATACTGTAACTCGCTTTTCTAGTATGTATTTTGCTTACATGTTCATAAGCTGAACTGCATTTGCTATTATATTCAATATTTGCCTATGTATGTGTATATATATGTATATATATATTTTCCTAACATATTTTCTGTCCCACCCCCCTTACCCAATGCCCCTCGAGGGCTCTGTAAGGTACTGTAAATAAATAAATAAATAGGTGTTCAGCAGTTTCTTTTTTCTCTCCACACGCACTGCATACCGTATTTACCCCTTCGGAGCAATTTGGCCCGATATGTCTTGGTTCGCAATACTCCCGTCCTGGTCAGAAGGGACTACCCCGAGTATTATCACAGATCCTTTTCTGGGCAATTTCCTGCTTAAACGTTTCATAGATGTCTAGTGCAGACTTCTTATTCATGCCAATTCTCCGCATATTGGCCTCAGCTTCCTTCAACTTCTTCTTAACCGATAATTCTATTTGGTTCGCCCCCCGGCTGTTTTCCAAGTATTTACCAGTCAATTTCCTGGTTCGCTTCCTTCATTTTATATCGACATTCTTCATGTATAAGTAGCTGAATACCTTCCTAGCCCAATGCTCCTCCCCCATTTCTGTCAATCGCTTCTCAAATTTTATCTTGCTGCCAGCTTCCCTGCCCTCAAACGGTGTCCATCCCATATCACCTTGTACTTCCTGATTTGGTGTATTCCCGTGAGCTCCTAAGGCAAGCCTAGCTACTTACTCCACGTTGCTTAATTACTAATCTTGCTTGAATTTCTGATCTCATGCACAAGACCACATTGCCGAACGTCAGACCAGAAACCGTGGCCCCTTTTCATATTCCTCTCACAACATCATACCTATTTTAATTACACAGTGCCCTGTTTTTCATTACCGCTGCATTCCTGTTACCTTTAGTCGTCACGTATATTTTGTGTTCCCTTAGGTACTTATCCCCATCGCTTATCCATACACCTAGATATTTGTATATATCTGTTATCTCAAGCCTGACCTCCTGTATTCGAAGCTCACTACCTTCATTGTCAATAAAAGTCATGACTGCTGATTTTTCCTTTTTGACACTGAAATCTAACCTATCTCCCTCATTACCACAGATGTCCACCAATCTCTGCAAATTTTCCTTGTTGTCGGCCATAAGCACTATATTATCTGCGTACATCAATGCTGGTAGCGCCTGTTCAATGAGTTTTTATTGTTTGAAAAAACAGAGGTTGAAGCCCAGCCCACTTCCCTCTAATTTTGCCTCTAATCCTTGTAGGTACATCATGAATAATAAGGGTGACAGGGGGCACCCCTGCCTAAGCCCCTGTTTTACCTCTGCAGGCTTCGATACCTGTTTTTCTCACTTTATGACTGCCTTGTTACATTTATAGATATTCTTTAAATGATTAGTGACTACATCTTCCACGCCAAGTGTGTCCAGCATTCCCCACAATTTTTCTTGAACCACGATATTGTACGCTCCCTTGATATCCCAAAATGCTAGCCACAGTGGCCTGTGTTCCTTTTCTGCTATTTCGATGCACTGCGTCATTGAGAACACATTGTCTTCCAACCTGATGTGTTTCCAAAACCCATTCTGTAGTTCCCCCAGCACCCCCTCATCCTCTATCTATGCCTGCAGTCTTTCCTTTATAATCTGCGTCGCCAGCCGGTAGACCACTGATGTCACTGTTATAGGACGGTAGTTGTTTATGTCAGCTTTGTCCCCTTTCCTTTATAGATCATGCTCATCCTGCTAAGTTTCCGTCCATTGGGAACTTCACCATCGTTTATTAATTTGCTCACTGCCTCTCTCAAAGGCTGCTTAGACTTCGGACCTAATGTCTTTATCAGCATAATTGGAATGCCATCTGTGCCTCCTGATGCACAACTAGGAATCCTTTTCTCAGTCCTTTCCCACTCTTTTTGGAAAAATGGAGCCGTTGCGCCCCTTGATTCATCCTTGTCCGTTGTGGTGCATAAAGCACTTCTTTGTTGAAATTTTTTTGTCCCCCTTGCTCTTATATATTCAAAAGCTTCGTCCCCTTCTAGCCTAGTACCTTCAGCTGTAGTAATAAACCTCTGCTCTAGGCTCGTTTCATGTCTTAGGCAGTTTAGGTGGTTGCCAAATTTCACAGCTGTCTTTCTATTTTTTTATGTACTTCTGCCAACCACTGAGCTCCCTTTCTTTTATTCTTTTCATTTATCAGAAGGGACGCATTCCTTCTATAGCTTAGAAAGACTTGCCATTTTCTTTCAACATCATCTGTCGGTTCACCCCGCTGCTTAACATGTCTGTGTTCCCTAGAGGCTTCCTGACGTTTTGCAATGGCTCTCTTAACTTACTCATCACACCAACTTTTGGGATTGTTTCTTCTTTTTCGGGGTGACTTGTCAGGTGTCTTAGCAAGCTCTAGCTCAAACAGTCTAATTAGATTCGTGTATATCCACACTGTTTTATCATCCTCAGTGATTACTTTCTCAATTTGTTCAGTGGCTATTTCAATTTGCTTTTCTGAATAAAAAAATTCCGGTAGTTGCTCATCTTGTCTCCTTCCCACGTTCACTGCTCTTCCAAAACTTAGCTTGATACGTTTGTGATCTCTACCCAGACTTCTGGAGCCACCTTCATCTATCTAATTTCCCTTAGCTTATCATCATACATTCTATGTGACATCAGTGCGTAATCTATCGTCGACTGCAGCCTTCCCACCTCCCATGTTCTTTGCCCTTCACACTTCTCGGTGCTACTGGGTCTCATAACCATATGGTGGTTTTGGGACGTTACACCCCACATATCAAATCTCTGTACTATTGCAAATGATCAAATCAAGCCTTTCACACATATCCATGTTCAGTTCGCCTGTCGGGTCAGTATACCCATCTATATCATTATTAGGAACGCTGTATTGGAGAGTTCCGGAAATTTTCACTTCGGCGATTCTTCACCGTGCACCCAAATCTGAGCACACGTGCCTACAACGATTTCGCCTCCATTAGAAATGCAGCCGCCAATGCCGTGATTCGATCCGGCGACCTGCGGGTCACTGACGCTTCTTCAACCACCGTCGGTGCCATTTTGCAGCTTTTCTAGCAAATCTCGCGGTGCCCGTTAGGTTTCTTCTCGAAAAAAGGAGATCTCTTGTACAGTGGGAACCGATGATATACGAAGTCCGAATGAGAAATGTTGGTATGTCACTTTAAGATCAGCCTAACGTTTGGAGTTGGAGGTAAATATTGCCGTACATGCATGACTTCCGTGTCATGAGTATCATGTGGGGTGTGTCGTTTACCTTCGTCATCTATCCACGTCACGTGATACCACCAGGGGGCGCCGACTAGTGCGAACGCGCTGATTTCGGCTCCTGTTTTTTTCAATGTTTCGGTTGGTTTCTTTTGTCGAAACCTAGTACAATATGTAATAAAGGACGCAGTGTGTTGTGAGGACTTGACCAACACCGGCCTTTCTACAGTGTGAGACTTTTTCCTCTTTATGAGTGTGTGCAGCTCCGACAACGCCACGGCTCAGCTAACCCTAACGCGGTAAGCCGAACGTCGGCGAGGCAGCGAGGGTAGGCCTAACCCTGGGACAGCGGGCGCCTTAGCCCAAAATGGAGATCGTGGAGGGAGAAGAAATCTCTCAGGACGAAGCAAACAGCCCCTGCTGGATGACGGCATATGGCCGCAAGAACAGCAAGGGGATGAGAATGGCGACTACTACCTGCGAACGCACCCCAACGCGTGGCGGACGAAAGGGCGGTGGCTGCACTACCGCCCCACGGAACGTGTACCAACGCATCGTCGCCACCTCGAGATTCCCTCAACTTCTGAGAGACAAGTATCGCATCATCGTAAGACCAAGGGACGGTCTAAATTTGACCAACGTCATTCAAACGCGTTTCGAGCAAGCTCTGGCCATGGCGCCAACCCTGGATCTGGCCGAAATTGAAGAGGACACCACTTGTTCAATAGCACTCAAAACATTCATGTGGTGTGTACTCCTCAGGAGAAGAATGCGTGCACCTACGTAAAGGCGCAGCAAGTCCGACTGGGCGATTGCACGTACAAGGTCTCTGTGTACCCGGCTCCCCTCGATGACACGTGCAAAGGCGTCATAAGGGGTGTCGACGTGGATGTCAACAAGGCTGAACTCCGAGCAGGAATTGTGAACCACCGCAATGCAGGAACCATCGAGGTCAAAAGAATCAAGAGCAACATGGCTGTGGTAGTTTTGGTAAAGGGTATGAAGGTGCTCAATTATGTGTCCTGTAGCGCGAGCATGTTTCGCTGCACACTATACAGGAGACACACGGAGGTCTGCTATGGCTGCGGAGGTTTGGGACACCGTGCTGACGTTTGCCCTAATCCAAACAGCAAGTGGTGCCGCACGTGCGGACAGAAATCGCCAACGGAGGATTATCATTGCACTCCAAAGTGTTCACTATGCGGAGGTCTACATCCCACTGCATACAGAGCATGCAAAGACAGATTTCAAGCTCACTACACCGGAATGCAGTGGCCCTAGGAATGCAGTCCCGTGACTCCAGCATCTCACCTAGCGTCTCCGGCGCACCCAGGAGGAGAGGCCGCTCCGTCACGCCAGCTGTGCAGCAGCGCGAGAGCCGCTCGCGTTCCAGAGGCCGTTCGGCGTCTAGAAGGAGATTCCAGGAGGAACTCACACGGGGCGATCGAGTCAAGGAGGAAACACCCAAATCCAAAAAAGTAACGTAGTCGGCATCGCTGGAGCGTGGTGAAAAGAGTGAGATTGAACAATTACGTTAGGAGATCGCCAGTCTCAAAGTAAAGCTACGCAAGCAGAAAGCCGCGCAGGCCATTTCCAGCCGAGTCGTGGGCGTGAGCATGGCGGAGAACGCCGTGCATAAAAGCACGCAGGAACCCAAAGTCGACGTCAGCAAGGCCAAGCGTAAGGCTCCACCTCCAAAGGATGATAGCGACTCGGAGATGCCCGGAGTCGAAAGCTCGCAGAACAAGATGCTAGAAGAGTTACTTAGGATTTCCAAAAAAATCAGTTAAGCATTAATCAACTTGCACTGCGCATTGAAGCACTTGATAGTAAAGTAGGAGCCATAGAAAATAAGGTAGTCGAACTTGAGAATAAGATGACTATTAAGGCCAGGCCAAAGGTTCGTACACAAACTATAGCTAACAATGATGCGGAGCGACTCCATAGGGTCAGTAAAACGGAAACTATCAAATTGGCGGGCACTCAAAATAATCTAGTAATTTGGCATTGGAATTTCGCTAGCTTTCAAAGGCGCAAGACCTCACTGCAAAAGTACGTTACGGCTCAGGCAAAAAGGCTGCAAGTAATTGTACTACAGAAAACACTGTGCGACACACCCACCTTCGCTGGTTACAAAACGGTGGCGGCAAGGGAGGAGTCCTGGAGAGGTATAGCTACGCTGGTGAGCGAAAAGCTCGCATACGTTGTACATGACATTCAGCCAGGCCATGGCAGAATCGAGGCGCTTTTCAAAGAGGTTATCTCTAACAGGTGGCTTAAACAAAGCGTGTTCATTCGCAATGTTTACAGGCCACCAACCGATCAGTGACAGTCTTTCCACTCCCTGTTTACGAAAGCCGCTACAATCGATAGACAGTCACCGTTCGTAATCGCAGGAGACTTCAATGCCCCACATAACGCATGGGAGTACATCAGGCAAACAGCAAAGGGCATAAAACTAGCGCGGGCAGTCGATGACCTAACGCTAACAGTCATCACCGATCCCCGGTTTCCCACGAGACTGGGCACGTCGGTGGCTAGAGACAACCCCCAATCTCGCGTTTATTGAAAATTTACAGCAAACAACCGGAGATAATAAGCAAGAAATTCTGGGCAGCGATTCCTTCATCATTAGTGTTACCATTCAGGTCAGAGCCCTCCAGGCCAGGGAATTCAAAGTGACGGACTGAGACGCTTTCCGAAAGCTCAGAAACGAGGACCCAGGCGAACACGACAGCTTCAGCGAACTCATTGAGACGCTCAGAGCAGACGTTGAAAAGGCCACAAAAACTATTCAAACCAAGCTCCAAGTTCTCAGGATAGATCCGCACCTCGCACAACTCTTGGAAGCCAAAGCCTTCATTTTGAGGCGATGGAAAACACAGAGGCTTAACCAGCAGTTGCAAAAGAGGGTTGCGGAACTTAACAAAGAGATCGAACAGCACTGCACCGAGTTAGCTCGGCTACAATGGGATGAGATCTGTTCAGCAGTCAATCGACACATGCGTACAGGGAGAAATAGAATCTTCTAGAAAGATTCTATTTATTTTATATAGCATGTGATAGAAACACATGCTAGATGACACGCAGACCAAAGGCAATCAAAGACAGGCACTGTGCCGCCTGATTTACAAGCACAGACAAGAGGGTGGAACAGAAGAAACGCTCTTAGACGAGGTAGAGAATAGATATCTCCCGCCAGGCGCACGACTCTCAGAAGAGTATCCTGAAATAGAATGTGACACGGTAAAAGAGCTCGATGACCCCTTCACGGAGTTTAAAATAGGGCCGTCCTTCACAACTTGAATAGCAGGTCAGCCTCAGAACCAGACGGCATCTCAAACAGACTGTTAAGGAACCTGGATGATAGATCAATTGAGATGCTAAGGAAAGAGGTCAACAAGACTTGGGAGAGTGGAAGCGTGCCGGCAGATTGCAAAGCGGCCTCGATTGCGCTTATTCCAAAACCGGGTAAGCCCTTAAATCTTCACAACCTAAGGCCGATATCGCTAACCTCCTATGTAGGCAAGGTAGCGGAACATGCAATATTCAACAGGATATCGAACTACATAGAACGCAAGGAACTATTCCCACACAACATGATCGGCTTCAGGCCTGGCCTTTCCACACAAGAGGTAATGCTACTTCTTAAGAAGCACATTTTTGATAACAGCACTAGGAATGTTAGGGAAATCTTATCCCTTGACCTGACCAAGGCCTTTGACACCGTATCTCATCGCTTTGTCTTGCAGGCAAGGGCCAGCCTAGGTCTGGGAGAAAAGTTTCAGGCCTTTGTTAGGTCATTCCTGATTAATAGAAAGGCTGCCAAAGGATCGCTCAACACAAGTCAGACGAGTTCGCTTTAGGAGCCAGAGGCACTCCACAAAAAGCGGTCATCCCCCCCTTGTTAATCAATATAGTGATGAAGGGCTTGTCGAGGGGAGAGGCTCAGATCCCTTCCCAATATAGGCCACTTGCTTTACGCAGACGATACTACAATCTGCTTCCCGGGAGGCTCACTCGCAGAAGTAGAAAACGCGCTGCAATCAACCCTAGACGAAACGGAGTTCTACCCAGAAGGCACAGGCCTCCAACTCTCTCCAAACAAATCAGAACTGTTACAGCACAGGCCGGCCAGGCAAGGCGTTAGGAGACTTCCACACCTGGACCAAATGCCCATTTCCTTTTTTGCAAGAAATCGACAGCGCATTTCACGAGTAGATTCAATCAGAATCCTCGGACTACTGGTTGACGCGAAAGGGTGTAACGCCGCAACCCTGACGAACATCACGGCCAAAACTGGAAGCATGCTGAGACTTGTTGCTAGAGTATCAGGACACAGAAAGGGACTAAGTGAAGCCAACCTACTTAGGATCCATCATGCGTTCCTAATGAGCCACATTATTATGTAGCATCAGCCCTTACCTGGACTAGAACAGAAAAAAATAAGCTAGAGACTCTTATCCGTAAGAGCATCAAAAAGGTACGGGTGTTACCAGTAACCACATGCTCTGACAAATTAAGACAACTCGGTTTGCACCAACGTTTCTAGAACTAGGTAAGTTGCGAAACTGAGCGATGTTGCGTGGCGCCGCCGCTGTCAGCGACAAGTGTGGCGCTGCTGTCGCATCTATATTCACTCACTGCATGCTCGCTCGTGTCACTCCCGTAACCTTTATCGCCTGTGCATGTTGCAGTTCGTCGATATCTGTGGAGTCTTCTTTATGCGTGAACAGTTTTGGGCTTCAGCGTGCCCTGTTCTGCTTTGTATGTGTTGCGTGATTTCATCATGCCCACATGTTGCGTTCCCGGCTGTAGAGTGGCTACAGGAAATGAGAGACACTACGATATTTCTTTCATGCCCGCGTATACCTGAGCAGCGAGAGGTATGGGACCACGCTATTCCTCGTGCGGATGACTGCCCAGCATCTCACGTGTGTGATATGCACTTTCATGAGAAGGACATCCTGAAGACTTTCACTCACCTCATCGATGGTAAGAAGGTACAAATCACCGAAGGAAAGTGGGACCTCGTCGAAGGATGCGCTTCACGGATATTCCCAAATTTGCCCGCTTACCTTACCCGCTTACCTATCGCGGGGTCCGCGACAAAGAAGCGAAAGCTGCCCGATAAGAGTGGGGTACTTTCCAGAATATCATCAGAGAAAAAGAATAGACTATCTCCGAGCGCTGAGCTAAAAGACAGTGAATTAAGTCCCGGCAAACCATGAACGAGTGGCGTCATTTCGCTTTAAGACATAGAAAACGTTTGTTTGACTGGTGCATGCTCGCGGAAAGTTGTTGAGAATGGCGAGATTTGCAAGACGTCTTGAGGTGTTTTTAGTGCTCAAAGCAGAAAAAAAGAGCGCCATTCACTTGTTATCTTGGCTTTCAGATTACCTAAATTCAAGGCAGCAGTTTGTCGCGTTTAACAATTCGCATTCGTCATCCCTCCCTGTCACATCAGGTGTGCCGCAGGGCTCGGTCCTTGGGCCTCTTCTTTTGCTAATTTATCTCAACGATGCTGTCGAAATAACAAAAAATACAAAGGTCAAACTCCGTCTATACGCCGACGACTGTGTCCTCTATTCTTGTATTAGTACCTCCCGTGACCAAATACAGTTAAATAATGTTTTTTCTTCTTTCCGTACCTGGAGCTCAACGTGGCAAATGGCACTAAACCTTAACAAAACGGTAAGCATGACATTCACAAACAAGAAGGAACCCCTACATTTTTCCTATGGCCAGAACATGAAGCATGTCAACGAATACAAGTATCTTGGCGTAACATTCTCACCGAACTTAAAATGGCATAAACATATATACCTAATCTGCTCAAAAGCGCTCCGAAAATTGGGCTTCTTGAAGCGAACGTTAAAAGATGCAACTCACGAATGCAAACTAACAGCATACAAATCCCTGATACGGCCTGTTCTTGAATACGCCTCCGTTGTCTGGTCACCTCACTGCGCATGCGACATAGCACACTTGGAAGGTGTTCAAAAAAAGCAATAAGATTCATATATCACCGTTATGATCACAATTTTTTGCCTTCGTCACACGCTGTACGTCTATCACTCAAATCACTTGAACACAGACGTACTTGCGAGCGTATCGGCACTTTACATAAAATCGTGAACAAGATAATCACCATTGACATGCCCTTTTCCTTTGCCAACTCCGTTGCAAACACTCGCAGGTCAAACCCCATTGACATCACACCCTTCATGCCATTTCTAGATTGTTTTAAGTTTTTATTTTTTCCTTTCACAGTGGAATTATGGAATAATCTGGATGTTTCTCTCCGAAAGTTGCCTACCAATAGTTTTTTGAATGAACTACCAAACCATGTGTTTTGTTAGTTTAGTGTGTATTCACTGTTATGGACCCACTCCTGCAATGTCTCGAACTGTGAGACAGCAGTATTTGTAAATAAATAAAATAAAAAAATGCGTTGTCTTCGCAGAATACATGACATTCACTATTAGCAGACATCACTATCGCTTAGCCAAGTCGCCCGGCAATGCAGATACCATCACCCGATTGGCTGAACTTCTGGAGGACATAGAAAAGCTGAAAGTGTGTTCATGTTGTCCCAGTGCATCAGCAGGCAGACTCGTGAGTAATGACTACGAAGTGCTCACCGATACCACAAAGTGTGGTCTCTGCTCGAAGCTTGGCTTCAGCTGCGTTAACAGGCTTCATTAGAGGAACTAAAGAAGACGCAGAGGGAAGACACACCAAAAAATGACCGCACGCGTAGCTTTTTTATGGTCTAAGTTGATAAAGAATGTGACTGACATGAAAAAGAAAATAAGCTGACTACATACCCAGACAAAGGCTGCAAGATTGCGCCACATAGTTGTAATTTATTTTCAAGCACAAAAAAACAGCCATAAGAGAGGTTGCAAGACATTGTAATTGGGTTTTTCGTGTCTAAATGTCTATTGCGAACGTACACCAACTAGCAACTAACCGACAGACTCGTAGGTTATGTTATATCAAGCATTCTTCATTGTGGACAGCTCAGAAAGCCATAACTATACTGTATTTACCTTACACCACAAAATATTACGCAGTATTAAGTTTCTGCGGCAGCAAAAACAAATCTCGATAACCTACTGTTGGCAAAGCTCCTTTAGAACGGCCGCCACGGCGTCTTGCCATGACGACAACGCGTTTTCGTCTGCTAGCAAAAGCTTGTTGCACCGCCAGTGCCAAAACGGAAGTTGTCCCGGCGCCGTGTGATGAGTAGTCTGACGCGGGGAGTTTTGCAACTTACCTAGTCTAGAAACGTTGGTTTGCACAACGAGATTGATGAAGCGATCGAAGCGCAGGTCAACGCCAAGGTGGTCAGGCTCTCGTCAACCAGGGCAGGAAGACGCATTCTTGACGAGGCTGGCATGGCTCCCAGAATGATTGCTGAACAGGAAATTACCTTATCCCGGGAGGTCCGGGAAACCTCTGTTGTCAGCCCATTCCCTCGGAATATGCGTCCGCAATACAATGTAGGGAGGCGAAAAGCCCGAGCACGGGAGATAAAACAAAACACCGCCAAGAATCGAGAATCGACTGTCTTTGTCGACGCGGCTCAGTGAGTACGGCAAGTGTAGCACATTCGCGCTGGTAGTCATTGACGGCAACGGGGAATTACGCTCCTCAGCCTCGGTGAGGTTAGCTACGAGCGCAGTTGCAGAACAGGTCGCCATAACCCTGGCCATGACAAACTGCTCACACACCACCGTGTTAACAAACTCAGGAGTGGCCATCAAAACTTTTGAGTCGGGTAACCTAGCGCGAGAGGCTGCCTCCATTCTAGAAAAAGAACAGACCCTGGCACTCACTTATTCTCTTCATTTCCCACCCATATGGGTGCGGACTTTCATCAGCACTTAACTAACCTCAACTAGCTTACCCAAGACCGTGCGTGAGATCTAACGCGCCGCGGCGGCATGAATGCCTTATGGGGTCAGGATGAAATCCAGCATAACGATCCACTCCTTACGGTTAATGAAGTCAAATTTCACTATCGGCTAAGTAGAAGGACCTATCCTCTTCCTCACCCGAAGTTAAATAGGTCTCAGTCAATTACACTTAGAATGCTCCAGATGGGCCCGTTCCCCTCGCAGGGCCTTCTGAGTCGTATCTCCACAGACGTTGATTCAAGTTGTCCGGAATGTGATGAAATGTATTGTTCTTTAGTGCAAGTGCTTTGGCAATGCCCCGCGTTGCCTAACGGCCCTCTAGCCAGCGAAGCCGACTGGGAAGAAGCACTCCGGAGCGCATCGTTCCAGGCCCAAATCCAGGCGATCCAAAGGGCCCAAGAAAGGGCGGAACATCACGGTGTTCCAGCCCCAACTCAGACGTGGCCAGCGGCTTCCGCAGGTTTCCGATAGGAGTTCCCGCGAAAGCTCCTCAGGATCACATAAAGTTCATTGTCCGTGTGTCTGATGATTGATAGATATGTGGGGTTTAACGTCCCAAAACAACATATGATTATGAGAGACGCCGTAGTGGAGGGCTCCGGAAATTTCGACCTCCTGGGGTTTTTAACATGCACCCAAATCTGAGCACATGGGCCTACAACATCTCTGCCTCCATCGGAAATGCAGCCGCCGCAGCCGGAATTTGATCCCGCGACCTGCGGGTCAGCAGTCGAGTACCTTAGACACTAGACCACTGTGGCGGGGCTGTCTGTCTGTCTGTCCCATGTACAGTGGGAACAGATGATATACGAAGCCTGAATGACAAATGTTGGTATATCCCTTTAAAATCAGCACAACGTTCGGAGGTGGAGGTAACTATTGCAGTACATGCATGACTTCCGTGTATTGATTATCATGTTGGGATTTGTCGTTTACCTTCGTCATCTAATCACGTCACGTGATACCAAATTTAGTACATCTAGAGCCAGCGAAACAGCGGTGAGCACGCTATAAGCGTGGCATGTTGTCATGTTATTAGAAAACACGCATGTCAGGATTATCACGTTTACACTAGTCATATATTTCATCATACATTGACGTCACATAACATAAAACTTGGTATATGTGGAGCTAGCAAAACAGCCGTGAGCACACCATGAAGGGTCAAATATACTCCAATGTAGCGTTGACGCGCGCGCACGCTGTGCACATTGAAGCTACGTTAGCAAAACGCAAGCACTCAATATTCTGACGCCAGGCGCAACCAAAGCGCCAGCCAGCACGCGCACCGCGTCATGTCGAAATGTATTGGCGCCTTGACTGCGGCTTAGAGTCAAGTTCTCACATGACACGCATCTCATGATTATCTTATTTGCACCAGTCGCATACGTTCGTCATCCATCAGCGTCAGGTATTACAAAATTTGGCTTATCTGAAGCCTGCGAAACGGCCTCAAGCGCATCATCAGTGTGGCATGCGGACATGTTGTTACATGACATGCAAGTCGTGATTATAATTTTTGATGTATCATTTATTTTTGTCGTCTGTTCGCGTCGCGTAATGGTGAGTTTGGTACATGTGAAGTTAGCGAAACGGCCACGTGTGCATCATGAGCATGGCATGTAGCCTTGTTGTTACATGACACGCATCTCATGATTATCATGTTTGCACCAGTGACATACCTTAGTCATCTATTCACGTCCCGTAGTACCAAATTCGGTATATTCAAAACTAGCGAAACGGCCACCAGCGCCTCGTGAGCGTGGCATGTAGCCTTGTTGTTACGTCACACACATCTCATGATTATTATGTTCGCACCAGTCACATACGTCATCCATTTACGGACTAGACTACCAAAAATTTGGTATATGTGACGCTGGAGAAATGGCCGCGAGCGCATCATAAGCGTGGCATGCAGTCACCTTATTAAATGACACGCATACCATGATTTTCATATTAGGGACTATTGATTGTGTTCGCCATGCAGTCATGCGCTACCATACCAGTTTTGCAACATGCCATGTGAACAAAACCATCACAAGGGCTGCAGGATTATGAAATGTAAATCATGTCATTCACGACATACATATCATGATTTTCATGTTATGACTACTCTAACATTTTTTTCATACAGTCATGTTATGCTATACCAAGTTTAGTATTGATACCATTATCGAAACGGCCAGGAGAGCTAAAAGTCCTAGGTGGATAGATAGATAGATAGATAGATAGATAGATAGATAGATAGATAGATAGATAGATAGATAGATAGCTAGATAGATAAATAGATAAATAGATAGATAGATAGATAGATAGATAGATAGATAGATAGATAGATAGATAGATAGATAGATAGATAGATAGATAGATAGATAGATAGATAGATACATAGATACGCTCACGGTCACAGAAGTTCGCTAAGAAATGCGTCGCCTTTAAAACTAAAGTATGCCGAAACTTCTTACAGCACATTCGGTCATGAACTTCTCGCCATCTACCTCGGAAGTCAGCACTAGTGCCACCAATAGAAAGATTTAGTGTTCCACATGCTAACTGACCCCAATCGCTTTGTATGGAAACTTCAGTGCTTACACATCTCGTCAAATTCAACATTTTAGCTTGATTTCGGAATTCGCTGTTGATCTGAGGTACATAGAAGGCCCCATTAAAGCCACTGCCAACGCCTTTTTGCGCGTGAGTGTCATGACATCTGATGTTGAGGACTTCAAAACGATTGCAGACGCACATCATTCCGACAGTGAACTCAGTGATATACGTAAAAACAGCAGTTCTCTTTCAGCGGTGGATGTGCCGCGGCCATTTTCAGCAGGTACAATTGCGTGCGACGTGTCTTCCGGCCACAACTACCCATTTGCGCCTTCCTTATACCATCCTCAACTCTTCGCACAGCTGCATGGCCCACAACGTCTCATCACCACTCATTTCGTGTGCCCGGCATCGACAGGGCCGTCCGGCATTTATCCGTGAGTGCTTGCATTGCCTATTGGCAAAGACGACGCGGCACACCAAATCACCGTTTCAGCGATTCCGCTCTCCAGATTGCCGCTTTCACCATATTCACATCGACATCGTCAGTCCGCTTCCTACGTCGCGAGGAAAGCGCTACATCTTCACTCGTGTCGACTGTTACACACGCTGGTTAGAGGTGTTGCCGCTACATGACATCACGGCATCATCAGTGGCCTCAAATTTCCTTGCCGGATGAATCTCTTGCTTTGCTGCCCCACTGTTTTAACTACGGACTGCGGCTGTCAGCTTGAGTCCGTGTTTTCAGAGCACTGAAACGTATCATCGGTGTACGGCCCACTCATACAGCTTCATACCACCCTTTTGAAAACGAATTGATCGAACGATTCCTCCGACAGCTAAAGGCTGCACTCCTCGCTCGCGATTATCTAACTTCATGGGTTGACAATCTTCTCCTCGTGCTGCTCGGAATTCGCTCAATGATCAACAGACATTGGGTGCACAGCAGCCGTAATGGTATACGACACAGCCATCCGCCTATCTAGCGAGTTCTTCGTCTCTAAGGCAATCTAACTGTCACTGCCTGACTACGTTGAGAACTTGCAGCTTTCCTGTTGATGCCTGTGACCTACACCAGCCCGACCACCTTCCACCTATGATCTCTTCGTAAGTAAGAACTTTCCCCACGTCACGTGTTTGAGTGACGAGAAGACATCTGGTAGTCGCTTACGCCATTATACGAGGGTCCTTTCAAGCTGATCAACGGTACGAAATAAGCTTCACAGTGGCTATAAATAAATGCAAGGACGTTGTGGCAATCGACCGGGTGTAACCAGCGTGCATGCCGAATTCACATATGTCAGTTTACCTTCCGTTAACTCAAACTGCAGCATCAGCACGAATTAGTATACTTATCTTCACTCATAATAATGATCTTAAAATTACGACTCATATTCTACGGAGGGGGGGGGGGGGGGGAGGGAGAAGCTTTGTAGTGGCACACCCGCACTATTCCCTACAGCGCCCCGAATCTTGACCGGATGCGCTACTTGCACTCCCACTTACAGCACCCGGACCACGCGTGGCATGATCCGCGCACAATAGAGATTATGTTGTTTCTCCAGCATTCTTCGTGTGCTGACGTACTTTCTGCTTTTCTCCGACACACGTCTGTTTATAGGCAACGTATGTCGCGTCCCTATAGATAGAATGCCAAGGAGAGGAAGATTACGAGAAATTAAGAACAGCCAGCCTGAAGCAAGGGCGATGTCTTTTGACCCTCTTTCTTGGCTATTATCACACCTCTACTGCTGCAGAATATAGATTTCTCCTGTGAAGATGCCGCTTGTCAGCATTTTAGCTTCCTGCATGGTAGGATGGACAGCACCCATTCAGGGGTAGAAGAAACGCATGGCAGAGGGACCCTCTGCTCATACATGTGGGAGGTAGATGTGATCTGCCACTAGCCTATTTAACGGAGGCGAGTTTCTTTTACAGCTAAAGCTGTTATGAGACTACAACGTGGGTCACGCGCAGCGCCGTAGTTGTCCACCACCACTTCCCCACTACCGCCGATGTCCGCAACCACAACACGCGAAATTCGAAAAAAAACCTAATACTCATGACCAAGTGGGGCTCGAATCCAGGTCCGCTAGGTGCGAGCCCAGTTTTCTACCATTGAGCCACGCTTGTGCTTGGGACTTGTTGGCAAACTTGCCTTAAGCAGGCTTTATGTCGGGAAAGCATTAGCGGCACTACGACTTATAAAGCGTTTCAAGACAGCAAAAGCACAACCAGTGGTCACACAGTGTGAGTAGGGTAACGAGTGGGTCGTGCAATGTTCCAACCCATCCCATAAGCTTGTTCTTGATGACCTGATGCTGATGCTGATGACCTCTGATGGATGGCGCTTACCCACAAAGGGGGATGGGCCAAGAACCGCGCGGCAGGATACTTAAATCAAACTAACTGAAAATGAAGCCAATCTGAAAAAGTAGCTTAAAATAATACTACCGAAAAAACAAAAATGTGTGCTGAGCAAGCGGTCAAACCATCTTTCGTTTTTGAAATACATAACTACGATTTGTAAACTAAAGATCTGAAAAGGTAGTGGTTCACTAGCATGGTAATCTTTTAGTTGCGTTGATGTAATCAAACATAGCGGAGCATACATACCTGTGGCAGTAACCAAATAAAGTTCCGCCAAGTGATAAATTTACTGGTAAATTTACTTGTATTCCTAGCTTTTGTAATGGGGCTACTAAAAATCTTTTTCTCTGATAAGAATAACGATGACAGAATAAAAAGAAATGTTCAATTGTTTCAATTTCGTTGCACCAATGGATAGCGGTGACGCCTTGAGCTGAGCTTTATTAAGGTAATAATTTAGTTGTGGAACTGCACAGCGCAATCTGGTATAAGTGACCTATAACTGGCGAGATACACACCACTGTTTATTCCAGCAATAGCTCAAACGCTCGAAATCTTTGAATTTATCCAAATTACCTTTTCCCTATTGCAGGCAAGCATTTCGGAATCTTAGCGCGGTAACGTAAGCCGCATCTGGCAAAACTGGGATGGTGGGCCCAGCCAGGGAGACTGATGCTAAAGAGTCCGCCATTTCGTTCAAATATAATCCGCGGTGGCCTGGTACCCACAGCAAATGCAGTTTTTTTACATTTTTCGGTACTAAATGCCAAAACGTATTCATCAGCTCTGAATTTACTGCCGCAGAAAGTGCATTACAAACTGATAACAAATCTGTAATGATAACTGCTAATGATTCACTTGAGGGTAATTTGCGTAGGGCAAGAACAATGGCCAATAATTCTGCCATAAATACCGGTGTATAATCTGGGAGTCGAATCGAAAAGGACCAGTCCAAAGAAGGAGAGAAGATGCCAACCCCAGCCTTTTCTTTTGACACAGATGCATCAGTCGCTGATATTGCTTATCTTTAGGTGGGCTAGATAATCTACTAACTGGTCATTTAAATACCTATATGCCAATTTTTTTCGCGTTATGAGGAAATATATCATCGAATTGTATGCTAAGCATTGACTTTAGGTTGTGTATTGGACCAATGTCTAATTTTTACATTCAGTTGCTTTAGTAGCGCTTGTGCAAATACTATTTGCGGGGTGTGTAGTCGCGACCAATGGGTTTTGAAAAATAAAGTCGGTTCTTGAATGAAAGCGTAAAATGAGAGTCTTTGGTGTGAACTGTATATCTTTAAGAATTAACTGTGGCCATTACGCACTTGAGGCATCGTCGTCACCCTCGTCGTCAGCCTCATTGTCGTCCACGAACAATTGGCACAAAATTGCTTGCAAGTGCTTAGTGGATACCACGCTTCTCAGAAGAGTGACGAAAATAAGCATAGCGAATGCCAGCCTACTAGCCTAAAATGTTTAATATTAAAGCCGTAGTGGGGATCACCCAAGTGTGCTAGCAGTAGTTACCCGATGATTGTTGTGAAAAGGCTTCGAAACACCACTCTTCTAGCTTTGGCTGTGACTGTGCAGCGCCTTCCGCGCAGGCCCAGTGTTTTATTTTTTTTATAGTAACACGAATGAATGCATGCATACATGAATGAATGCCTAACAACTGGCTCAGCTGCCATATATTCCAAGACTTTCAATCCATTTACTTCCCGATTTACTTGGCTACTGCAGTCAAACAAAAAAAAAGAAGTCCAATGAAGTATACACCTTTTCACAGGAAGGAAAAAAACACCGCCTCGATGGGCTGTGCGCGGGAGTACAAAGGCCAAGGGCGCAGCGTTGCCAGTGCATTTTCGAGGGGACGTGCCGATTTGCACAGCCCAAGAAGGGCTAAGGCGGCGCCCAGGGAGGCGTTTATGAAAAGGTGAATAGATATATATATATTACTTATCTATAAAATTTTTCCACCCGCAATCTAGTGTGCCCAAATCATTACAAATACACTAATCAGCATATCGTACCATCACCCGTGAAGGCCGCACGAGGCTGCAGCATTGAGGTCAGGCGCTGATTTTCACCCTTCCGGACGATGAAGAGATGAAGTTTCGAGAAGAAATTAACATGATATCTTTAAAACGCTCCGTTCGCCGAAAATATGGCGTAGGCGTCGTTGGTTGTGAGTGAAAAAATCGTCAACTTTGTGTGACCGAAAAATCGGAATAGATGCTAATAAAATAAATAGCAAAAAATTTAGGGTTTGAGCGGTGATATAATCCGGGTATTTTGCATAACAAGGGGTTGTTCTGCTATGTAACCATGCCTCTCTTCTTTCATGATATTTATTAAACAAATGGAACGCGCATTTGTTACGCAAGTGAGCAAACAAAAATCAAATCACACGGCGACCATAATCACGCAAGCAATACTAGGAAACATTCAATGGCTAATACAGAGTGTAGTAGAAGAGGGAGAGTTTTTCACGTCGTTTTATACCAAAATGGGTATGGCGCCTAACACCTCAACTACATGGAGTACCAGTCAGGTCTAAAACTACCTACACAGCCATGCCTCTGTTAATATTGACAGTGAAAATAATGTCCTCTGCTCGAAAGTGCTGCTAAAATAACTTCTATGCTATGGAAACACAAGCGTCTTGCACACATTGTTCACAATACAACGTGAAATATTGTCGTTTTAAAGTCTGGTACAAGTGTACATTGTCATCGGGTTTTAGAATATGAGATTATCAGAGTGACTTCGTAGTTTGAAACCAGTCACCCACTACGAAAGACACATACCTATAAGGCCTTGTATTCGATGCATCGCAAGTTTGAAAAGATTTCATACATTAAGTTTTTGAAGTACGCGCTACGATCAGGATATCGTTATGACGTTCAAGTCTTCAATGGGAAGCTTCAGGGTATCCCCTTTTTTTCTGCCCACCCAAAGTAGCTGTCGAAAATTAATATCCATTCAACAAGTTCAGTTATTTCAAAGCGCGGGGAGCCATGATGTTCGCTGTTGACCACATCAATGCACCGAACCCGCCAGCACATTTCTAGCGTAAAAAAAATGTGCACAAAATATACAGAAATGGAGAAGTGTCAAGGGTGATCTTTAATATCGACGTGTGCAAGATTTTTGAGAACAATGCTGGGAATGCGTACGAACTTCCCAATTGCATTAAATGGGTGGCGCAATGTTGATTATTCATATAAAAATAGCGCCAGAAACGGAGGACAAGAAAAGATTGAGACAGACGGCGGCACAGACTTGTGTGAAATTTTAATTTTTGCTGAAACCACGCAATATGTACTTGAGCAGTTTCAGAAGATTATATGAGGAACGACAAAACAAAGAAAACAACATTCACCTAAGACCACGTAATCATCGTGATAGGACATTATGAACATCATGTGTGCCATCGTTCTGAAGAAAATCCGTTTTTGGAGTTGCGCAATTGATGGTCTTTCGACACATGCACTGCCCTATCTTCCCATTTCCGCGGCCTCATAAATTTAGCGTATCAATTGGGAACATGTACGTTTCTGTCAGCCCTATCGAAAAAGCAGCAATGCCAGTGCATGCCAGTGCAATTCAGCATGTTGGGTGACACTTAAATCTCGATGACTCTTAATCACCACACACTGCTGAAAATCGGAGGAACAGCCGCAATTTCGGAAGTGAATGCCAAGGTGGCCCCATACTGTTGAGACAATGCTCATTTAAATACCGGCCAGCTTGGCTGATGTATGTCTTGCCGCAAGACAGGGGTAGGCAATACACTATACCCTTCATGCATGGACCTAAATTGTTCCGATGCTTAAATCGGCAGGCTCACACTCCTACGGAACCACATTTCATAGCCTTGCACATCCTCGCCAGCCTTTCTGGAGCAGCAAAAAGCAAAGCTACGTCGTGCCTGCTTGCCACTTTTTTGAGGTTGTTGGTGACGCCATGAATACAGGAAATAACGACAAAGTTTCAATTGTCACGTTCTCATGTACAAGTTCGAGCATTAGTCTCTGGACTAGGTCTGATTTTTCTGAGTAGGTACACGTTTAGATAAACATAAAAGCTCTAAAAAGGTGTTGTCCTGGAGAAAAGGAGAGGCAAAGTACGCAAACACATTCAGACAACACAAGCGGAAATCCCTCCCTCAGGCATTGAGCACACGATAAACGGTGCACTAGACTAAGACTCAGACGTCGTATACTTTGGCGATATGTAAGATGCAATAGGTGGGCCAGATAGACACACCGTTTAAAATTTAGTTAAACTACAATGAGGCATATGTACGTTCTCTGCCAGCGCTATCGAAAAAAATGGCGTTGCCAGTGCATGCCAGAGCATTTCAGCACGTTGGGTGACCCTGAAAACGCTGTACAGTGTGTCGCACTGTAATACAGCGCGCTGGGAGCCATCGGGACACACTGTATAGCGATGTGACCAAGTGTCTTACATTGTGCTGCGAGGCTCTAGTCTCGCTTGACAGTGTGTGGCCACACACTGGAAACACTGGCGGCATATTGGAACTGGACGTGCTCGGCCGCCTCTCTGTAACGCTTCATATTTTATCACGAGATTTCGAGCCTAAAATTTGTCGAATATTTTCGAAGGTTATTCTATTCTCTCTGTCTCTCTCTCTCTCTCTCTCTCTCTCTATATATATATATATATATATATATATATATATATATATATATATATTGTCACGAGGTTGTGATACACGCAGCACTTGAGAGGAAGCACGCAGGAGTCAGGGCGGTGTCAGGCGAACTGTTTATTGGGCGAACTTGTGCCCAGCAAAACGGGGCCAAACACAACTCATAGCAACAGCGGCGTGAACAGTCGTCGGCCGACGGAAAAAAAAGAAAAGACCCCCAGTGGCGCACTGCGCCGGCTTTTTATACACGCGTCGTAACGCGTTCCAGAGTGGCATACAAGATAAACGCGGCCTGCGTTGCGCTTAACAGAAAGTGATAGCGTCTTCCTTCGTAAACCAAAAGAACCGCACGTGTCAGTCTTTTTATACACGCGTCGTAACGCGTTCCAGAGTGGCATACAAGATAAACGCGGCCTGCGTTGCGCTTAACAGAAAGTGATAGCGTCTTCCTTCGTAAACCAAAAGAACCGCACGTGTCACTACCCCCCTCTGAAAAAGCATCGTCCCGATGCTAAAGACAGAACATAAGAGAGAGTACATGCAATAAATTACATTAACAATGCGTCACAGCTAATCAGCGCGCGTAATAATGTTTAAGTCGCACCACGTGTACGACTTCGGGTCGTGCACGGCGTCGTTGGGATGACGTTAAGCCATCGGGCACGACCTCATAGTCCAGTTCACCACGACGTCGGACTACCTTGTAGGGTCCAAAGTAGCGTCGCAGGAGCTTCTCAGACAATCCCCATCGTCGTATTGG
This sequence comes from Rhipicephalus microplus, assembly GCF_013339725.1. Classification (NCBI taxonomy): domain Eukaryota; kingdom Metazoa; phylum Arthropoda; class Arachnida; order Ixodida; family Ixodidae; genus Rhipicephalus; species Rhipicephalus microplus. The sequence goes on along the minus strand of NC_051168.1, from coordinate 162,051,219 downwards.
CGTCCAGACCCAGACAAGGTCGCCGGGTTGGTATTCGGTGTGGTGTCGTCGAAGGTTGTAGTGGCGCCTGTCGACCGTCTGTTGGCTCTTGATACGCATGCGGGCTAGCTGTCGAGCTTCTTCAGCGCGATCCAGGTAGCTGGCGACATCGAGGTCTTCTTCGTAGGTGCCGACCGGTAGCATGGCGTCAAGTGTCGTTGTTGGGCTCCGTCCGTAGACGAGCTTGTATGGAGCAAACTGCGTCGTTTCCTGCACGGCCGTGTTGTACGCGAAGGTTACATACGGGAGTATGGCGTCCCACGTCTTGTGCTCGACGTCCACGTACATGGCCAGCATGTCGGCGATGGTCTTATTTAGACGCTCGGTGAGGCCATTCGTCTGTGGGTGATACGCGGTGGTTCCGCGGTGGCTTGTCTGACTGTACCTCAAGATCGCTTGCGTTAGGTCAGCCGTAAAGGCCGTACCTCTGTCGGTGATGAGGACCTCGGGGGCTCCATGGCGGAGGACGATGTTCTCAATGAAGAACTTGGCGACCTCGGCGGCAGTGCCCTTGGGCAAGGCCCTTGTTTCGACATAGCGGGTGAGGTAGTCAGTCGCTACGACAATCCATTTGTTGCCAGAAGTCGACGTCGGGAACGGCCCCAGTAAGTCCATGCCGATTTGTTGGAATGGCCGTTGAGGTGGTTCGACGGGTTGCAGAAGTCCGGCTGGCCTAGTTGTCGGCGTCTTGCGTCGCTGACACTCTCTGCATGTTTTTACGTAGTGGGCGCCGTCGGCAGTGAGGCGAGGCCAATAGTACTTCTCTTGTATTCGTGACAGTGTGCGGGAAACACCAAGATGTCCGGCTGCCGGGTCGTCGTGTAATGCTTTTAAAACCTCTGGACGTAACGCTGAAGGTACCACGAGGAGGTGGTCGGCGCGGAGCGGCGAGAAGTTCTTCTTCAGGAGGACGTTGTTTCGCAGGAAAAACGAAGCCAGTCCTCGGCGGAATACTTTCGGCACGTCGGCGGTCTTGCCTTGCAGGTAGTCCATGAGGATCTTGAGCTCTGGGTCAGCTCGTTGGCGTTCCGCGAAGTCGTCGGTACTTATGGGTCCCAGGAAAGAGTCGTCGTCCTGGTCATCCTGGGGCGGCGGATCGACAGGGGCGCGAGACAAGCAGTCGGCGTCGGAGTGCTTTCGTCCGCTCTTGTAGACGACGGTGATGTCAAATTCTTGTAGTCTGAGACTCCACCGTGCGAGGCGCCCTGATGGATTCTTCAAGTTAGCTAGCCAACACAAGGCGTGGTGGTCACTCACGACTTTGAAAGGCCTGCCGTACAGGTAGGGGCGGAACTTTGATGTAGCCCAGATGATGGCAAGGCATTCCTTTTCTGTCGTGGAATAATTGGCTTCTGCCTTCGAAAGTGACCGGCTAGCGTAACTGATGACCCTTTCAAGTCCGTCGGTCCTCTGCACGATCACGGCGCCGAGCCCTGTGCTGCTTGCGTCCGTGTGAATTTCGGTGTCAGCTTCTTCGTCGAAGTGCGCCAGTATTGGCGGCGTTTGCAGGCGTCGCTTTAATTCTTGAAATGCCTCGACTTGCGGCGTTTCCCATTTGAAGTCGACGTCGACCTTCGTGAGGTACGTCAGTGGCTCGGCGATCCGCGAAAAGTTCTTGACAAAGCGCCTGTAATAAGCGCATAGGCCAAGAAATCGGCGTACTGCCTTCTTGTCGGTGGGTGCAGGAAAGTCGGCGATCGCAGCTGTTTTCTGTGGATCAGGGATCACTCCCGACTTGCTGATAACGTGGCCAAGGAACAATAGTTCCTCATAGGCGAAGCGGCACTTTTCTGGCTTCAGGGTAAGTCCCGAGGCTTCGATTACCCGAAGAACAGCTTCAAGGCGCCGGAGGTGCTCGTCGAAGTTGGAAGAAAATACGACTACGTCGTCCAAGTAGACGAGGCAAGTCTGCCACTTCAAGCCTGCGAGTACTGTGTCCATAACCCGTTGGAACGTCGCAGGCGCCGAGCAAAGACCAAAGGGCATGACCTTAAACTCGAATAGGCCGTCTGGTGTTATGAAGGCAGTCTTCTCTCGGTCTCTCTCGTCTACTTCGATTTGCCAGTAGCCGGTTTTGAGATCCATCGACGAAAAATACTTGGCGTTGTAGAGTCTGTCCAGAGCATCGTCTATCCGTGGGAGGGGATACACGTCTTTCTTCGTGATCTTGTTCAGGCGACGATAATCGACGCAAAAACGTAGGGTTCCGTCCTTCTTCTTCACCAACACCACGGGTGATGCCCACGGACTCGTAGACGGCTGAATGATGTCGTCACGCAGCATTTCGTCGACTTGTTGCTTGATGGCCTCGCGTTCCCGTGCAGAAACTCGGTAGGGGCTCTGACGGAGCGGACGGGCATATTCGTTGGTTATGACGCGATGTTTCGCGAGAGGGATCTGACGAAGCCTCGACGACGACGAGAAGCAGTCCTTGTATTGGTGGAGTAAGGCTTTGAGCTCCTTTTGTTGCTGCCTGGAAAGGCTTGATTGACGTCGAAGGCGGGCGCGGACACTGCTGTCGACGTTGCGGCTCCCTGAGAATCGGTGAGGGCGAAGGCATTGCTCGCTTCCACAAATTCGCTTAGATATGCTACCGTCGTGCCCCTATTCAAGTGCCTATATTCGTTGCTGAAGTTCGTCACCATTACCTTGGCTTCGCCGTTATGAAGCTTGGCTATGCCTCTTGCGACGCACATCTGACGGTTTAGGAGCAGGTGCTGGTCGCCTTCGATGACACCTTGTAAGTTGGTAGACGCTTTGGTGCCGACGGAAATGATGACGCTCGACAGTGGCGGGATGGTTACCTGCTCTTCTGTCACATTCAAGGCATTGTGAGCGACGTTGCAGTCTGACGCCGTTGCATTATCCGTGGACAGCGTGATTGACCTGGATCTTAGGTCGATGACTGCGCCTTGCTGGTCCAGGAAATCCATGCCTAAAATGACGTCTCTCGAGCATTGCTGCAGGACCACAAAATTCACAGAATACGTCTGGCTGTGAATCGTGACTCTTGCCGTGCAGGTTCCAGTCGGTGTTATAAGGTGGCCCCCTGCTGTTCGGATATCCGGTCCTTCCCATGCAGTCTTTACCTTCTTGAGCTTAGCGGCGAAGAGACCACTGATGATAGAGTAGTCGGCGCCGGTATCGACTAGGGCGGTGACGCTGTGGCCGTCGATGATCACGTCGAGGTCGGTGGTTCGTCGTCTGGCGTTCCGGTTAGGTCGGGGCGTCGGATCACGGCTGCGTCGGCTTGGTCCGGTGCTGCTATGTCGCGTCGGCGGCGAGGCTTTGTCGTAAAGACTCTGCTCAGGCGGCGTACTGCGACTACGTCGGGAAAGTTCGTGCGTCGTGGTCGTCGTCATCGGCAGCGGCGGCAGCGGCGGAGGAGGATCTTCGGCATTGCGTCGTGCAGCAACCGCACCTCCATCGGTTGCTGCCTTTAGTTTCCCGGGTAGGGGCTTGGGGATCGGCCCCGGTTAGGGCCGGTGTACTGGCGGCGATCCGGGGAGACGTAGCGGCCAGGCGAAGGTGAACGGGATGGTCGTCGTTGTTGCCACTGCGATCCGGCGATGTAGTCGGCGATGTCGCGAGGTCGCTCACCTGGGCGCGGACGCGGCGCGTTCACGTCGAAGCCACGCAGTCCCATCTCACGGTACTGGCAGTAGCGGTAGGTGTGCCCGGCTTCGCCGCAGTGGTAGCATAGTGGGCGGTGGTTCGGGGTGCGCCAAACGTCAGTTTTCCTCGGCGAGCGCTGGATTACTGGCGAGCGGGAAGGCGTCGGGAGTGGCGGCGGTGGCTGGCGACGAAACTGCGGAGACGTTGGGTCCTGGTGTTGGCGAGGAGCGGCGACAGGTCGTCGTGCAGTAGCGGCGTAGTTCATCGCCTCCGGTTGGGGCTGTGGCCGTTCAGGAACGCTCAGTGAGCGCTGTAGTTCCTCGCGGACTACGTCTTCGAGAGAGGCGACTTGGGGCTGAGACGATGGCAACATGCGGCGCAGTTCTTCACGAACAATAGCACGTATGGTCTTGCGCAGGTCGTCGGGGCAGAGTCCTCGGACTTCTGCGACGTCTGGCGACATGCGCCGATCGTATTGGCTGGTCCGCATTTCAAGAGTCTTCTCGATGGTGGTAGCCTCGGAGAGGAACTCTTGTACCGTCTTTGGCGGGGTTCTGATCAGTCCGGCGAAGAGCTCCTGCTTCACTCCTCGCATAAGCAGACGAACCTTCTTGTCCTCAGACATGTCGGCGTCGGCGTGGCGGAAAAGTCGCGTCATCTCCTCCGTAAAGATCGTTACGTTTTCGTTGGGGAGCTGCACCCGAGTTTCAAGCAGTGCTGCGGCTCTTTCCTTTCGCACGACGCTTGCAAAGGTGCGCAGGAAAGCAACGCGGAAGTCGTCCCAGGTTCGAAGCGTTGACTCGCGGTTCTCGAACCAAGTCCTTGCGGCGTCTTCCAGGTAAAAATACACATGACGCAGCTTGTCGTCCGGGTCCCACTTATTGAGGGCTGCGACGCGGTCGTAAATGTCAAGCCAGCTTTCCGGGTCTTCGTAGGTCGATCCGCGGAAGGTAGGCGGCTCTTTGGGCTGGTTGACGACCACGGTTGCCGAAGACCTTGCTTCCGTCATCGTGGATGCCGGCTTCGTAGCAGCCTTTGTTTTCTTGTCCTTGTCGGGGAGCGGCAGGTATTCGGGCGGTAGTCCTTGTTGTCTTCGGCTCACTCGAACGACCGGGTCGGCGTCGTCCTCTTGCCGGCTTGGGCTTGGCTCACGGCATGACGGGGGCGTACGGTACATGGACCGAGAAGCACCTCCACCAGATGTCACGAGGTTGTGATACACGCAGCACTTGAGAGGAAGCACGCAGGAGTCAGGGCGGTGTCAGGCGAACTGTTTATTGGGCGAACTTGTGCCCAGCAAAACGGGGCCAAACACAACTCATAGCAACAGCGGCGTGAACAGTCGTCGGCCGACGGAAAAAAATAAAAGACCCCCAGTGGTGCACTGCGCCGGCTTTTTATACACGCGTCGTAACGCGTTCCAGAGTGGCATACAAGATAAACGCGGCCTGCGTTGCGCTTAACAGAAAGTGATAGCGTCTTCCTTCGTAAACCAAAAGAACCGCACGTGTCAGTCTTTTTATACACGCGTCGTAACGCGTTCCAGAGTGGCATACAAGATAAACGCGGCCTGCGTTGCGCTTAACAGAAAGTGATAGCGTCTTCCTTCGTAAACCAAAAGAACCGCACGTGTCAATATATATAGTTATGCTGTAGATACCAGGTGTTCAGCGCGCGTTTTCCAGGAAGTGTGATCGAGTGTTGTAAATTTAGTTTATAAACAACATATAAAACTTATAATTCGCAGCGCAGTATAGCAGTAGTATCATTCTTATAATCAAGATTAACCCACTCAAGCAGTCAGTTGTTCCGGCCATACCTAAAATAGCCGCGCGTTCACCGTATACCATTAGCTGCTGCAACGCCCAATCGTGGTATTTTTGCGTCTGATTTGTGCAGTTAAACGTTTAAACATGACCTCGTGTGGGTCAGTTATGATTTGTAATTAATTCCACGACTCTTCGTAATTGGATATTTACTATATTCACAGCAGCAGTGCAAAACGAAGTATTCCTCTAATCTTAATATTAATTTCGACTACACTGACTACTTCGGCTGTAATACGTGCGACCTTAATAAAGACAACTGAAAGTACTTACAAAAGCGTAAACAAAATGACAGTGTTCAGTGAGATGTGCAGATGCACCATATTTAGTGAATTGCTATGACTAACCACTTGGAAAGTTGCTCCAATTGCTGCATAATATATCTGTGGTTATGCTTTTGAGTTTTACGGCAGGACGTGCCAGATAGATGTTATCATCCGAAGCAGCTTTTAACAATCTAACAATACCTGTTAGGATGGCAGCACAAATAAAATATTCCTTGCCTTTCAAAGTTAGAAAATAATAACATGTCGGAATCAGAGACTAGTTTTGACATATAGATAAAATACGTGTAAAGACTCTATCACGTTTTCGAGGATGTGACGGACTGTGAGGTATAAAAAAAAGAGAGATGACTTTATTTTTTGTACCTTGTAGCACATCACAAGCACGTAGGTTTACAAACTAGCCGTCATCGCCACAACCTTCGTCTTTCACGTGTGGCGTAATTGGTCGCGTTTCAGACTCAATATGCGTAGTGTGTCAAAGTAGTTGGTTCAACTCCCACAGCTAACTTTTTATCTTTTTTTAAGTGTTCGTGTTTCAGCCTTATTTCCGATGTGAGCATGACCAAAACTTTTAAAAGCAGTTTAAAACACAGATATCGGCTGATAAAGGTGTCCCTGTGTAGCAGCGTGCAGCGTCGCAGTATCGAACGCCACACTGCTCCTGTAATCAGGTGTGGCATTGGGGCAGTGTCACGGGGTCTTCCGATACGAAAGCCTAAACAAAGCCCATTAAGAGATTACAGCTTCAACGATACTAAGGCTACAGCATTCGGAAACAGTTTTTGAACTGGAGAACGGAAACAACGATAACCTCACTTTATCTACAAATTTTAACACGATAAAAAAATTGGGTTACACCTGCAGGCAAACGGCCATAATGGTGAGACGGTGCGAAGACTACGTCGTTCGGTAGACGACACGATCCGACTCCTACGTCGTATCACGAACAGACGTACTGGTATGCGCGAACACTGCGCGATCCGTCTAGTGCAGGCGTACGCAATAAGCCGTATAACATACGTTGCCTCCTACCTCAAATTGCTAGGCTCAGAAAAAAACAAGATCGAATGTATAATACGAAAGGCTTTCAAGAGAGCAATTGGAGTTCCACTGAATGCGAGCACTGAAAAGTTACTAGAACTTGGACTGCACAACTCACTCGACGAGTTAATTGAGGCCCATGTCGTTTCGCAAAACGAACGCTTGTCGGGGTATAAGACGGGTTGACACATCCTCGAGTCACTTGGCATACGGTACCACACTCAGCAGGGAGAAAAAGCGGATGTTCCTGCCTCGGTTCGCGACCGCCTAATTGTTCCGCCGCTTCCTAAGAATATGCACCCGACGCACCACGTCGGGCGCCGTAACCAGCGAGCTAGTGACCTTCAAAAGAAGTACGGCACTAGCGACGAAGTTGTGTACGTAGATGCCGCGAGATATGGTGACGGGAGACACGCACACGCCGCTGCGGTCGTTGACCGTGCGGGCAAATGCCTCGCGAGCGCCACGGTGACCACGGGACATACGGAGGCGGCCGAAGAAGCCGTGATAGCCCTAGCAATCGCCACGGTGCCGAACGCTACGATCGTAATCAGCGACTCTCAGGCAGCAATCCGCGGCTTCGCGCGCGGCCGCGTCTCGCGGGAAGCGGCCCGCATCCTTAAGAGGTGCGGTGATGGTGACTCAGCGTCGCGATCGCCACAACAAAATTTAACAGTCTTCCTCCTTTGGACCCCGGCACACACAGATGTCCCGCTTCCGGGCAACGAGGCGGCCCACGCCGCGGCTCGAGGTCTCACTCGCCGAGCCGCGGCACATTCCGTGGCCGCCGCCTCCGCTCCCGAGAACGGGGCTTCTGATCTGCCGGATCGAGACACCTTGACAGACACGCAGCGACAACACAGACCACAATGGTCGTGGGGTGATCGTCTCATCACGTTCCGAGATATTACGCAACACTACAGACTGGAAAGGCGAAAGTTCCCGCCACCGCATGACAAATTAAACAGACACGATGCCGTAAGCTATCGCTTACTACAAACCCACTCTTACCCCAGCCCGGTCGTCTTACGCCACTGCTACCCGCACTTACACATTACCGATCTATGTAAAGCATGCGGGCACAGAGCAACGCTGCGCCACATGCTCTGGGAATGCGCCGATAACAATGGTCGAGAAACGGCCGCCGTTCGGGATGCGCCTATGGCGGCGGCCAATACCAGGCAACAGGAAGCCTCGAGCTCACTCGTTCCCGCCGCCGTCCCGTCTGCGGGTGCCGCGGGGGACCTTCTCCGTCGGCGACGCCGCTGGTGGAAGGCGGCGCTCAGAAGCTCGGAGCTCAACGACCAGCTCTGGGCTGTCCGGCAGGCCGAAGATGGCGCCCGAGTTCAGGGACTCAGCGCCGCCATCTGAGGCCACCAAGACCAAGCTGCCGGCGAAGTTCTAATAAAGTTTCCTCTCTCTCTCTACACACGCAAGCACCCTGGCAGCATTGCAATCACTAAAAAGCGCAATCTCTTTTCTCTGATCAGTCGTCAGCCCCTTGCCACCCATGACAACAATAATATTATTCCTTTGCACAGATATAAGCTTGCGCATGTAATCATATAGAATTGATTTGCCATTTCAAACACAACTTGCGCGCAGAATTAAGTTTTCGGGTTGTCGTACAGTCACTTGTTTTTCTTGATGATTAATTTGTGGAGTTTAAACTCCCAAACCACGATACGATTATGAGAGAGGCCGTAGTGGACGGATCCGAAAGTTTCAACCACCAGGGATTCTTTAACGTGCTCCCAAATCTGAGCATACGGGCTTACAACGTTTCCGCTTCTACCGTAAATGCAGCCACCGCGGCTTGGACTAGACCCCACGACCTGCGGGTAAGCACTCAAGTACCTTAGCCACTCGACCACCACGGTGGGGCACTTATTTTTATAAGATACTTTTTTTTCTACAAGACCTATTGCGTATATCTTATATTGTTGGCGGGACCGCAATACCAACTTACTGACACGTAAGGCCATGCACTCAAAAGCATGGACTTACTTTGTCTTGTTGCCCACTAGCCCCGCCACGATGGTCACGAGGCAAAGGTACTCGGCTGCTGGCCTGCAGGTCGCGGGATCGAATCCCGGCTGCGGCGGCTGCATTTCTAAGGGAGGCTGAAATGTTGTAGACCCGTGTGCTCAGATTTGAGTGCATGTTAAACAACGCCAAATTGTCGAAATTTCCGGAGCCCTTCACCACGGCGTCTCTCACAACCTTATAGTGGTTTTAGGATATAAACTCCACAAATTAATCAATTGTTGCCCACTGAGCGTCGGCATCTTGGCGTTGCCGATCTAACCTATATGTGTCGCGGTAGTGAAATATGGGACACAGAAATTTGTAAGGGTTGATTACCAACACAGAACATGATGATCAGTGACGACGTCTAATTCCGGCTGTATAGGTAGGGGTGAAACTGTTGGACGGACCATACGATGGCGATGCATTCTTGTTTGATGATGGCGTAATTTGGCACAACAGGAGAAAGAGTACGGCTAGCGTAGGCCACAACATGTTCTTCGCAAGCGTCATTCTGCTGAAGCAGCACAGCACTGGTGCCAAGTACACTTTCGTCAGTGCGTAGCACAGTGGTTGCTGCATTGTCGAAATGGCGGAGCACTGGCCGTGATTTGAGGAATGGCTTGAGAGTGTTAAAAGCGGCTTCGCAGTCATCCTATTAGCCAAAGTGTGCGCTCGCAGACAGGAGTTTGTACAGGAAATTGGCTATAATGGCGAAACGGCGCACAAAGTGGCGGAAGTACGACGCTAAGCAAAAAAAGCTGCGAAGGTTTTTGGATGTCGTTGATGTAGGACAGCGAAGTCCCACAGCAACTTTGTCGGGATCAGTATGAATGCCATGTTCACTGACGACATGACCTAATACCTTGATGCCGGGACTGGCAAACCGACACTTCTTAGGGTTAAGCTGGGCACCAGCCTTTGTTGAACAGGATAGAACATCGTCTAACCGTTATAGCTGCTGTGAAAAGCTGGACAAAAAGATTACAATGCCTTCAGGTAGCAAAAGCAGGTGTAGCACTCTAATTCACACAGTACCATATTTATCATTCGTTCGAGTGTTGCTGGGGCGTCGTATAAGCCAAAAAGCATTACAATGAATTGGAAGAGTCTATCAAGTGTGGCCGACAGTGAGCGACACACGCGCATATATATATATATATATATATATATATATATATATATATATATATATATATATATATATATATATATATATATATATATATATATATACTTATATATATTTATACATTGTAAAGAAGAAAACGCATCGTTGGCAAGCAAAATCGCCACCGCGCCTGGGTACTGGGTTTAAGGTTCTTTAGTACTGATCGTTGCCGGCACCTGCTTGACCGTTGCCCTGTCCTGATCGTGTTTTCGTCGTAAGGCCACCATCACAACACACGCCAATGAACCCCTTTTCTATATATATATATATATACATACATATATATATATATATATATATATATATATATATATATATATATATATATATATATATATATATATATATATATATATATAGTGGGAGTAATAATTCAATGGGCCAGTTAGTCTTCGTGAAGGTATGGAATATGGCACAACGGGAGCGTTGTTGTCAACAAGGATAAATATATTTATTTCCCAACAGTTTCGAGAGGGGTCCTCCCTTCATCAGGGGATGAGTTATACTGGCATGAACTTCCAAACTTCGTTGCTGTCGCGTCCCTCTCGCCTTGAAAGATGTTTGCGAGAGTGAGAGGGAACAAAAATCATTGTAGAACAATGTCATGCCCTTGATCAGCAGCGCGATGACAAATTTCTTTATTACGATACACCATCTGGTGGTAATTTCCACGTCGTAGACTTCGCAAGCATTGAAGGGCTGCTTTGGAGTCGCAGAAATTGGCCCATCTACTAGGGGATTCTTGCGTAACAAACTCCACAGCGGCTCGAAGAGCGGTGAGCGCGGATCCCGTAGATGTGACGTGTGATGTCTTGAATTTGATGGTGATTGATCGAAATGGTATGACAAAGGCACCTGTCAAACTTCCCAAGACCGAACCGTCCGTGTAAACATGAATTCGGTTAGCATACGACAAATGCAAGAGGTTCAGTGAAATCTGCTTGAGGGCTGCAGATGACAGGCTTGCCTTTTTAGATATCCCCGGCACTTCAAGGTGCACAATCGGTCTTTTCATGCTCCACTCTGGAGATGAAGATAGTGGTATGGTTGCGGGCGAGACTCTCCACGAGATGGAATTCTGGTTAGCCGCAACAACTTTGGAAAACGCTGCCTTTGGTCTTTCTAGTGGAAAGCTAGCAAGGTGGTGGTTAGGCACTCTGGATATGTGACGGATATGTGTCCGGAGTGTGTCGACAGTTATATATGTCGTGATCGGATGGTCTTTAGCAATACCAATTGTTACTAACGTATTAGCGCACCGAGGTAGACCCATGCATGTGCGGAGGTCTTGGCCTTGAATGCTTTGCAGGACCCTGATGTTAGTTTTTCCGGCGTTTGAAAGCACGGGCGTGCTATACCACAAATATCCCAAGAAGAGCGCTCTGTACAGATGAAGCATAGATGACACTGATGTGCCCCACGTTTTACCAGCGAGAAATCTCCTAACGTGTGTGATTGAGCTGAGCTTCTTTTTCAAGTGCGAGATATGAGCACTCCACGAGAGATCTCTGTCGATAGTGACGCCCAGGAATCGGTGACGTCTCATATACGAAAGGTTCACGTTGTCGATAGAAACAGGATAACAGATCATGGGCTTGCGGGTAAAAGGAACTAAGACGCACTTCTCGGTATAAACTGTGAGGCCTTGAGCATGAAGGTACGTCGACGTTATTCTCGCTGCTTTCTGGAGCCGTGCGCGTACCTCGAGTCGTGTCACTGCTGAAGCCCAGATACATATATCATCGGCGTATGTAGAGATTTTGACTGATCGAGGTAGGCTTTGTACAAGACCAATGATCGTGAGGTTAAACAGCGTAGGGCTGAGAACCCCACCTTGTGGAACGCCATGAGCGGTGTCATGACAACGGTGCGGCCTTCCGCAGTGAGCACGAAGAAGGATCTCCTCTGTAGGTAGCTCCGAATCCATCGAAACATTTCTGCACCGATTCCAATGTTCGCCAGAGCATCTAGGATGGCATCGTGCGTTACGTTGTCATATGCACCTTTCACATCGAGGAACATTGCAACCGAGATACGCTTGAGGTGTTTCTGTTGTTGCACAGAGGTTACGAGGTCGATGACATTATCAATAGAAGAGCGGCCTCTTCGAAAACCAGCCATGACCTCTGGGTATATTTTATAGCGTTTAAGGTACCACTCGAGGGGTGTCAGAACCATTTTTCCATTATTTTCCTCACGCAGCTGGATAGCGCAATAGGTCGATGTGATGCCAGATCAAGCGGTGACTTTCCAGATTTGAGGATTGCTACCAAGAGGTTGGATTTCCATCTTTCTGGAACGACGCCATCGTTCCATGACTGGTTGTAGCGTTTTAGTAGCTGGTCTTGGCCGCGTCTTCCAAGATGGCATAAAGCAGCGTACGTAACACCGTATGGCCCAGGTAACGATGAACGTCTGCAGGTGGCTAGAGCTGCATCCAGTTCCTCGAGTGAGAAAAACATGTAGCGGGAGAGGAAGACGAGACGGCAGCCAACGTGGTCGTGTCGTTTTCTCGCCACTTTATTCCACGCCTGAAGCGGAGCGGCGTGGCTTTCCACGTCCGACACACCAAGTGCGCTAGCTTGTTCTCATTCTCGCACAGCTCGATCTCGCATCAGCTGCGCGAGAGGCGCGGCGCGGTGATTGAGAAATGATGATGATCATCATGCACTACAGGGCTCCCCCCATAGCGCCTTGCGCGATTTGAAGTGTATATAACAAAGAAAGAGAAAGAGACTATATACATGAACGACAATCCGCAAGGTGTCCGTTTGGGAAGTCCAGTTTGTCAACGTGTAGTGACCATCGGGAAGCAGTGGGTCTCTGGTGGGCGACACTAGGAGTTGCGCAATGGACGAAGAAGTAAGCGTTTGGAAACTGTGTTTGCACACAAGTGGGTGACAGGATGACAAGCTGGGGCTAGCTGGGAGCGCACACGGTGTCGCGAGTGGGTATTGCAGGTAGAGAGGCATTCAGGGTGAGGTGACGACGGGTGCACAAAAGCCGATTTTGCCCCTGCGTGCGAAGCAATTAGAAGTGGCGTAGTGAAGTCTTGCAGACCACCCATCAACAAGCAACGGCTTTGACGGTGCTTTCGCGGGCGTGCACAGCACTGGTGCCGATGTCGGTACGCAGGTGTCGTGACGTGAGTGGTATTTGAATATGAGTGGACCTGACTACTTACGTTGGCAGTAAGTAGCATTGTACACGTTGGGTCGAGGTGAATGACGTATGCGTCTTGTAAAAGGGTGTGCCTACAGTCCAGTTACACGCAAGCTCGCCTACGAATTTCGTCAAGAACTCAGTAAGAGGCGTGTCATGAGATCCAGCAGATATGGACTCTGGAGGAGGCTCAGTGGGCGTACCTTGACTCGGGGAAACACCTTCAGTAGTCGGCGCACATCGGTTCGTGCGCAGGTCGGTATGGAAGATGGGTGCCTGTATGCCAGGCGTGAGATGTGCGGTCTGCTGTGACATAGCATAGGCAGACCAGGCACGTCGTCCTCAGGAGCGTCGGTCATAGTGGCAACTTCTCGGAAGTTTGGTCGTGGTTGACAGCTTGTGGCTTCAACTTCGCCTGCGAGAGACTGCGAAGGCGAGGATGGTTGCTGCTGCCAGGACACGCAGATCATTGAGGTTAGTGGAGAGGCATCTTCGAACATTGTCGACACTGAAGCCTTCGCGACAGGGGGGTGAATAGCAGGCGTGACGATGTCCGTAGTCGTGGTAGACACCAGGCCGTTCGGTGATGTTGTCGTCGTAGCACCTGACGTGTCAGCCACGTTGTGAGCAGTGGAGGTCGGCCGATACGAGCCGGTGGTAAGCCTGCCTGCAGAGTCGTCGCCCGAGGACTTTGAAAAAACGCACTTCGTGGTGGACAGGTTGTCAGCAGCAGGAACTGACGTCAAGAACCTCGTCGGATTTCTGACCGGGTGCGAGAATTACTGCGCTAGTGGCCGGACCAAAGGTGGAGGGAAACGTTGTCGGGAATGTTAGGTTGCGGTCAGATGAGAGCTTCGGGCCGGAGGGTCCAGCACGCTGCGACGCAGGGAAAACCTGAAAGTCGCGGGTCCCTGGAAGTGGTCGGTACGTGAGGCCATAGCTGGCAAGCACCGGAGAGCAGAGGTCATCGTAAGGCTGCTGGCTGGAGGTTGAAGTGGCCGAGAGATGAGACAACTCTGCCGGAAGGGCGTCTTGAAGAATGGCGTGCATAAGCAGCTGGTTCGTGACGCCATTCAACGCAAGAACGGCATCGAGCTGCATGAACCATACCTTGGGGTAGGTTGATTGGAATGGCGGCGCTGGCGAGCAGAGTTGCGGGAACATGGCAGCGGGCCGCTCAGCGAAGGGCGTCTTCTCCGGTTCACCAATGTAGCGTGAGAGGAAGTACGAGACGGCGGCCGACATGCTCGTGTCGTTCTCTCGCCACTTTATTTCACGCCTGAGTGGAGCCGTGTGGCTTTCCACGTCCGACACACCAACTGCGCTAGCTTGTTGTAATCCTCGCGCAGCTCGAGCTCGCATCAGCTGCGCGAGAGGTGTGGCGCGGTGATTGAGAAATGATCATGAAGATCATGCACTACAAGCATATTCAGTTCAGAAACTCGTGCTACGGGAACATTCCCGAGAAACTTTTCAACTCATGGTAACCACTTGCCCACAATCCTCGCGCAGAAATCTTCAGCAACGTCAACCTGCAGGCGGCCTTGATGGAAAGCCAATGTGCTGAATGGACGTTGTTGTGGAGTCGAGCCAAGGCCACGCACCGTCCTCCATATACGAGATATAGGCTGGCGAGGATCGAATGATTCACAAACTTTCTTCCACCGTTGGTCCTCCAGCTTGTCCATGCGACGTTGGATTTTCTTTTGTAGACGCCGAGCGTCTCTGAGGTCATGAATCGAATTAGTGCGCCTGTACCTCCTCTCCGCCCGCCTAAGAATCGTTTGTAGTCGTTCCAGTTCTTTATCAAATTCTGTACGCTTTGATGTGTATTTAAAGGTGCACGTAACCTCTTCCATCACATTTTTCATTACCTCCTCGAGGCCGCACGCGATATCATCGCATGCCTCTTCCACCTTTAGCTTGTACATTGTCCAAATAACTCTTCTGTTAGTTGATGAGAAGGAAGTTGCAAAACCTGTGACCTTCAGATACGTTGGAATATGATCACTGCCGTGAGACTCAATATCAGTGAACCATCGCACTTGCTGGGCGAATTGCCGTGACGCCAATGCAAGATCCAACCAACTGCTATATCTCGAACCACGCAAATACGCTAGACTGCCGTCATTTATAACGTTAAGTTCGTGGCGTGAGGCAAATTCAGGAAGTTGTCGGCCTCTAGAATCGATCTTTGTGCTTCCCCAAAGCAAGTGATGAGCATTAAAATCACCAATAACAATTCAAGGTCCAGGTGTAGCGGTCAAGATGTCATGTAGTCTTTCACCATCAAACTGACTAGATGGTGAGATGTATGCGCCGATAAGTGTGAAGGTTACCTTCTTCTTTTCAGCTCAGAGGCATACGTATTGATTTCCGTTATGGGGTTGCACCAAAGTGGATTGTAGATTAAATCTGTGCGGATATATATAATTACTTTGCTGGGCTCACCCCAAGTCAATGTAGTGTAGGCTTCGTAGGCAGAAAGCTTTATCGCTTTTGACAAATTTGGATCACATATTACTAATATAGAAAATCTGTTGCGGAAAACGTAATGTTGAAAACATGAGATACTTGATTTAAGCCCTCTGGCATTCCACTGTAAAACTGACGCACTACGTACTTCGTCTCGGAATGAAGGCAGTGAAAGAGCCATTTTGTCTATGCAAAGCTGGCAAGTACTGGACTAGGGGCATCCAATACTTCCACTGCGCATCATGCTGTAGGCGTGTTCGTGTTCCCTATAAGTGTGCGAGTGGCAATAATGAGAGACTTACTCATCGTCAAAATTTCTCGGTCACGCTCTGTCACCTCATCTTGGCGAGATGCAAAAAGTGGTGCTACCGGTGCACGTTCCAGTTTGTCTGCAGGGGTTATCCTTGAAAGTGAAGGCCATGCTTCTTCCAGAGCCTCGTTTTCAGGGGCAACATTCTCAATGCACGTGTTCTTTCTGTCCGGCGGTGGTGGTGAAGCTGATTCGACGAAAGGAGGCTTTACAGAAGACTTGATACTGTGGGCAGACTTTCTAGATGAACGTCGGCGACGAGAACGATGTCGCCTGACGACAGCAACCACTTCTCGGTGAGTCGAACGGTCCCTCGCCATTTTCTTCAAAACCGAAATCTCCTGCATTATTTTCGGACACTCTTTTGATGTGGCGACGTGGGGCCCTTGCCACTTCGGCCATTTATAGGAATTAGCTTTACAGCTGTCGGCAGAGTGTGGTGCACCACAACGAGATCATGTTGTAATTTCCACAGACGGCGCGTCACTATGACCAATTTTTTGACATTTCCGGCACTGAAGTGGCTTATGGGACAAATGCCGCACAGCATGTCGGAAATGACCCACCTTATAATGTGTCGGTAGACAATAACTCTTAAAGTCTATCTTCACACATGTCGTCTTTCCTAGGTGGCACACCGTGTAGATTTGGGGCCCATCATTAGCAGGCTTAGTAAGAATGGGCAGCATCTTCGTTCGAGATGGTCACATCGATGTCCTATATGACGCCTGTAGGTGCCTGATTTCCTAGCGGAATGATAGTGTGAGCATTCAGGCCGCCAAGGACGGTAACCTTTGCTCAGTGAATCTAACGCTGACGCTTGAGCAACGTTTTCCGGGATTCACTCTGATATCCTTAATACGGTTCGGCACAAGTGTTTCGAGCTCTGAAGATACAGCTTGCCTGGTCAGTAGTCTCATGTTGATGGATGGTTGCGTAGACAGGAATAGGATGGTGTACCTCAGCGGGCTTTGCGCGGCTCTCCCAGCAGATGCGTCCATGGATGCCCTGAGCATCCTCCACTTTGCTTTCTAGCACATGACGGTCATGTATTCATCGTCGGAGCTGTCGACGCTCACGGCAGTGTCAACGAGGGTAGCCTTGATGTCACTGGGAAGGCAGTTTCACTTCCTTGAGGCTGCCGGCGCTGTCGCCGGCAACTCATGTGGGCGTGCAGATGAGTCCACTTTTATCGCCACCGAAAAGAAAACTACGTTCCCGGCGTAACTGCGAAAATAAGTGAAAAGTCTAAAAATGAACGGAAAATACCCTCTTATGCGATACGGGATGCCATGTTTTACTGTTGCAACTATCAGCCGGATGGTAGGAAGTGGCTCCTTGTTATACCTCACCAATTGCGCTCCAACTTGTGCGCATAATTTCACGCAGACCCTCAAAACGCCCACGCTGGCGTTTGAAAAACATACAACCATCTTCGTCAGCGCTTTTTCTGGCGTCAAATGTACTCCTACATGCACGTGTTCTTTCTGTCCGGCGGTGGTGGTGAAGCTGATTCGACGAAAGGAGGCTTTACAGAAGACTTGATACTGTGGGCAGACTTTCTAGATGAACGTCGGCGACGAGAACGATGTCGCCTGACGACAGCAACCACTTCTCGGTGAGTCGAACGGTCCCTCGCCATTTTCTTCAAAACCGAAATCTCCTGCATTATTTTCGGACACTCTTTTGATGTGGCGACGTGGGGCCCTTGCCACTTCGGCCATTTATAGGAATTAGCTTTACAGCTGTCGGCAGAGTGTGGTGCACCACAACGAGATCATGTTGTAATTTCCACAGACGGCGCTCACATGACCAATTTTTTGACATTTCCGGCACTGAAGTGGCTTAGGGACAAATGGCCGCACAGCATGTCGGAAATGACCCACCTTATAATGTGTCGGTAGACAATAACTCTTAAAGTCTATCTTCACACATGTCGTCTTTCCTAGGTGGCACACCTGTAGTATTTGGGGCCCATCATTAGCAGGCTTAGTAAGAATGGGCAGATCTTCGTTCGAGATGGTCACATCGATGTCATATATGACGCCTGTAGTTGCCTGATTTCCTAGCGGAATGATAGTGTGAGCATTCAGGCCGCCAAGGACGGTAACTTTGCTCAGTGAATCTAACGCTGACGCTTGAGCAACGTTTTTCCGGGGATTCACTCTGATATCCTTAATACGGTTCGGCACAAGTGTTTCGAGCTCTGAAGATACAGCTTGCCTGTTCAGTAGTCTCATGTTGATGGATGGTTGCGTAGACAGGAATAGGATGGTGTACCTCAGCGGGCTTTGCGCGGCTCTCCCAGCAGATGCGTCCATGGATGCCCTGAGCATCCTCCACTTTGCTTTCTAGCACATGACGGTCATGTATTCATCGTCGGAGCTGTCGACGCTCACGGCAGTGTCAACGAGGGTAGCCTTGATGTCACTGGGAAGGCAGTTTCACTTCCTTGAGGCTGCCGGCGCTGTCGCCGGCAACTCATGTGGGCGTGCAGATGAGTCCACTTTATCGCCACCGAAAAGAAAACTACGTTCCCGGCGTAACTGCGAAATAAGTGAAAAGTCTAAAAATGAACGGAAAATACCCTCTTATGCGATACGGATGCCATGTTTTACTGTTGCAACTATCAGCCGGATGGTAGGAAGTGGCTCCTTGTTATACCTCACCAATTGCGCTCCAACTTGTGCGCATAATTTCACGCAGACCCTCAAAACGCCCACGCTGGCGTTTGAAAAACATACAACCATCTTCGTCAGCGCTTTTTCTGGCGTCAAATGTACTCCTACATTCACAAGTACATACATTCTTGCACTGAGTGTCAGCGACGGAAAAGAACTTGCCATGTCTTTGGCGAATTAAAACTAATGCTGTGTCCAGCTAGGCCGTTTGATAGAATCCGCATCAACCTCTACTGCCCCCTACCTTGTACTCCTGCTGGAAATTACTGGATTATTGTGGGAGTTGAGCCCTGTAACCCGTTACGCTGAAACCGCCGCTTTTCCAGCTGCTGCTGCTCGTGATGTCGCCTTGTTCATCTTGCGTAGCTTTGTCCTTTGCCATGGCACGCGAAGTGACATGCTTAGCGACCGTGGGTGTGCGTTTCTATCGCATGTCGTCCAGAAATTTCTCAGTGAGTGCAATATTATTCATCGCACCACTACAAGCTATCTCCCACAGACACACAGTTTGAAGGAGTGCTTTTAACTGCACGCTCGGTGATATGCTCTCTATCTAAATATTCTCCGTCTATTCTAGTTGGGACTTGGTGCTTCCTTTCATCACGTATGCTTATAATACGGCCACGCAAGCAACTACTGGGGTTTTCACTTTTCTTTTCTACTGTACGAACGTGAGCCCTCTTTTACGTTTGACACGGTACTTAATTACAGTCCAGTTGCTTCAGAATATCACCCAGCCTCCGAATTTGTTCGGTGTGCTGGAGAGTGCTGCCAGTTAGCGCGTTCATTCACGTCCGTCGCACAGGGTCTCTAAAAAGAATGACTTGACGAAGACAAGCCCACTCACAGCATCCCCATAGGCTCATTTGTACGGCTTTTAGTTCTATTCCAGTCCCCTGGCCTCTCCCAAAAGTTTGCACCCAAGTACCATGGTCTGTACCGCATCGTTCAATGCACATCAATGGTCAACTACGTCATCGATCCAGTGACACCTGCCGATGACAGACGATGCCGTGGTCGTGAGACTGTCCACATCAGTTGTTCAAAACCTCACTATGATCCCTTTGTGCTTGCTTCACCACGAGCCGCCAGGATGGCTCCTCTTCACCACCGGGGCAAAAGTAGTGCGGAAGAGGAAGAGAGACAGTATCTAGTCGAAGAAGCTAGGAGACAACTACGACGAAAAGTGAAGGTCGTGGAAGTGACTAACGCCCCTTAAAGCATGCAGTTGGTTTTATTTATTAAACCTCCTAATATATATATATATATATATATGAGATCTAACAGACTATAATGATAAGGAAAGTATAGGGGAAGATATTAGACCGAATTGTAATGTAAATATGAAGAAAAGTGGGTGAAAATATAACTTGCCATGGGCAGTATCCGAACCTGTGACCTACGAAAGACGCGTTTGATGCTATACCACTGAGCTACCACGACAGCTATCCCTCCAGCCACTTTATTGGGTTGATATGTGAAATAAACGTGGGAGTGTCAGTCAGCGCTACCAGTAGCCATGGCGGCGAGTGTAGCACACTCTTTTGAGCCTATTTGGCGTCACGTAGCACGTGAACTTATTACGAGTGGGCAGCTGACCAATTGTCCCTCGTACACAACCTAAAGGCACTAAGTCTGCCAGTACGAGACCCTCGTTAATAAATTAAGGAAAGAAGTGTATACTTAAGGGCTCGTTTTTCTGTGTTTTTACACAATAATAATGAGATCTAACAGACAATAATGCCAAGGAAATTATAGGGGAAGATATTGAACCGAATCGTAATGTAAATATGAAGAAAAGTGGGTGAAAAGATAACTTGTTGTGGGCAGGATCTGAACTTGCGACCTTCGAATGACAGGTTTGATGCTCTACCAATAAGCTACCACGACAGCTATCCCCCCCAGCCACTTTATTTGGTTTATATGTGAATTAAACGTGGGAGTGTAAGCCAGCGCCACCAGTACAATGCGGCACGTGTAGCACACTCTTTTGAGTCTATTTGGCGTCACGTTGCACGTGAAAATAATATGAGTGGGCAGCTGACCAATCGTCCCTCAATAGAACATAAAGGCACTAAGCCTGCCCGTATGAGATCCTCGTTAATCAATCAAGAAAAAGTGTATACTTAAGGGCTCGTTTTTCCGTGTTTTACACAATATTAATGAGATCTAACAGACAATAATGCCAAGGAAAGTATAGGGAAATTTATGAAACCGAATTGGAATGTAATTATGAAGAAAAGCAAGTGAAAAGAAAACTTACCGTGGGCAGGATCCCAACCTGCGACATTCGAATGACGCGTTCGATGCTCTGCCACTGAGCTACCACGACAGCTATCCCTCCAGCCACTTTATTGGGTTGATATGTGAAATAAACGCGGGAGTGTCAGTCAGTGCCAACAGTGGCCCTGGCGGCGAGTGTTTCACATTTTTTTGAGCCTATTTGGCGTCACGTAGCACGTGAACTTATTACGAGTGGGCAGCTCACCAATTGTCCCTCGTATACAACCTAAAGGCAGTAAGTCTGCCAGTACGAGACCATCGTTAATGAATTAAGGAAAGAAGTGTATACTTAAGGGCTTGTTTTTCTGTTTCTTACACAATATTATTGAGATCTAACCGGCAATAATGCCAAGGAAAGAATAGGGGAAGATATTAGACCAAATTGTAATGTAAATATGAATAAAACTGGGTGAAACGATAACTTGCCATGGGAGGGATCCAAACCTGCGACCTTCGAATGACGCGTTTCATGATCTACCACTGAGCTACCACTACAGCCATCCCACCAGCCACTTCATTGGGTTTATATGTGAATTAAACGTGGGAGTGTCAGTCAGCGCCACCAGTAGCCATGGCGGCGACTGTAGCACACTCTTTTGAGCCTATTTGGCGTCACGTAGCATGTGAAAATAATATGAGTGGGCAGCTGACCAATTGTCCCTCAATAGAACCTAAAGGCACTAAGTCTGCCAGTACGAGACCCTCGTTAATGAATAAAGCAAAGAAGTGTACTCTTAGGGGCTCGTTTTTCTGTGTTTTACACAATATAAATGATTTCTAACAGACAATAATGTCAAGGAAAATATAGGGGAAGATATTAGACCGAATTGTAATGTATATATGAAGAAGAGTGGGTGAAAAGATAACTTGCCGTGAGCAGAATTCAAACCTGCGACCTTGGAATGACGCGTTCGATGCTCTACCACTGAGCTACCACGATAGCTATCCCCCCAGCTGCTTTGTCGGGTTTATATGTGAATTTTTATTATTTACAATACTGCCACTCTCATCCGAGAGCATAGCAGGAGGGCATACAAATGTGTGTACAAGAAACATGTGAATCTGCAGGCTTGATTCATGAGGAAGAACAAAATAGAACATATGCGCACAAAGACAGAATATTTGCACAACTTTACGCATAAACACGCCTATATTACAAGCTGTAGTAACAAGAAGAAGAAATAAACCAAGGAAACAAGTCCATCAAAAAGGTAAGAATAGTTCCAAAACAAGGCTGCAGCAACGAAATACACAAGAAATTAACAGATTTGTAAGCTGGAATGCTACACGTGTGCTGTTCGGTTAGCGCAACAATAAGTGGTACTTCTACACTGAATAATCTAGCATTTCGACGAACTTAGATAACGAGTCAGTGCTTGTTACCACGGGGTCGAGTTTATTCCACTCGCGTAGTACCATGGGAAAGAAAGAGTACATAAACGTGTCGTCACTGCAGGAATATTCGGTTATGGTGCGGTCGTGTTTGTGACGTGTAGGGCGGGTCTGAGAAAAAGATATGTATTTATGCGTATCAATCTTGTAACTGTTATGAATTAGCTGGAACAAGAATTTTTAGGTGAGCGTGCCTCGCTCTAACTGACAAACTTTTTATTCCTGAATCAGCCAAGAGGTTAGAGGGAAAGTCAGTCCGTTTATATTTATTGTAGATAAACCTTATAGCCTTGCGTTGGACACTTTTAATCTTTTTCATGAGGGTAGTCGAGTGCGGAAACCATATCGAGCTTGCGTATTCCTTAAGCGGTCTTACGAACGTTCTATAAGCTAACAGCTTGGTGGGAGTGGGGGACGTCTTTAGGCACCGTTTTAGGTAGAACAGTTTGCGCAACGCGGCGGCGGTAATATTTGTGATGTGTGAATCCCATCGAAGATCGGAAGTAAGCGTAATTCCTAAATATTTGTGTTGTGAAACCTTACTTAAGGGTATGTCATTAATGAAGTATGTAAACATAGAAGGCTGTTTTTTTTGTTGAAACAGTCATGGTAACGGATTTTTTAATGTTTATTGTCATTTGCGAGTACTAAGCGACGTGGTAAGCATTAGGTTGTCCGTATAGCTAGTAATTTCCCTGTAAATAATGCAGTCATCTGCAAATAACTTGATGTTGCACTCGATATTGGAAGTTATGTCGTTAATAAAAATTAATAAAGAATAATAAGGGTCCCAGGACTGACCCCTGCGGAATCCCGGATGTCACAGGTACGGTCTCAGATGGTGTGTTTTCGAAGACAACAAACTGGGACCTGTTCGAGAGGAATTCTTTTACCCATGCCGATATTGCGCCTTTGCCAATCACGTTTTCCAATTTCTCAATTAATTTAGTATGGCCTACACAATCAAACGCCTTGGAAAAATCCAACAGAATGATGTCTGTTTGCGCGTGGTTGTTTATTGATAGTGCGAGGTCGTGGACTACTTCTGCCAGCTGTGTAATAGTTGATAGGCCGCTGCGGAAGCCGTGCTGATGAGGTGATAAAAAGTTCACTTTTTCAAAGTAAACAGTTAGATGCTTCAGAATTATGTGCTCAAGTAATTTGCATGACGTGCTTGTTAGTGAAATAGGCCTGAAATTTGAAACGTCATTTTTGTCTCCTGATTTGTGAATTGGTACTATTTTTCAATTTTCCAGTCTTCCGGAAGGGTAGATGTTGAAAGCGACTTGCGAAAAATTAGGCCGAGGCACTTGCTACACCATTCTGCATATCTTTTTAGGAATTCATTCGGTATGTCATCCGGGCCGGTGGATTTTTTTGGGTCCAAGTTAAGCAATAGTTGCATAATTCCAGCGTCTGTAATGTTAATTTCGTCAATTGTGTCAGTATTGTGCTGTTCCAAATAAGGTGAAATGCCATTATCTGTCGTGAATACCGAGCGGAAAAAATCATTAGGCGCATTCGACTTCGCTACCTTCTCTTCTGCTGTTAGTGTAGACGACGCTTCAGGACTTTACGAAACTGCCTCCAGAATTTCTGCGGGCTATTTGTGATAAAGTTTGGAAGAGTTACGTTGAAGTAATGCTGTTTGGCTTGCTGCGTCTTTGTTTTCAGTCTCATGACTGCATTTAATAACTTCTCGTTACCTGGTGAGTTGGCGGGGTTGATCCTCGCTGCCCGCCGTAACCTTTTTACTTGACGTTTCGCTTGGATAACTTCTCGATTTATCCATGGGTTTTTTTAGGTTGATTTTTTTGTGTTTCACATGTATAAAGGTATTGATGCAGTGAAAAACAATGACCTTGAACTGGAGGCACAACAAATTTACATTTGCGGACATGTCTGAGGCAGTTTCAAAGAAAGGTTGGAATTCATGCGCGAGATACGTTTGAATACTGTCATTGTTGGCTTTCTGATAATTGATAATGGTTACTGCGGTAGGGCGAACTGGGAATTTACAATCAAGTACCAACCGACAAACAGGCATCTTGTGGTCAGATATCCCGTCAGCAACGCTTATCTCGATTTGCTCGTTTAGAAAATGGTCGCTCAGAAGGACGAGGTCAAGAATATTTTCAGTGGTTCCTTGTATGCGTGTTGCATCGGCTACTACCTGATGAAGGTTAAAATCAAGCATTAAATTAACCAGTGCTTTCGATGACAGAGACGTGTGGTGCATAGTAGCCCAGTCAAAATCAGCGAGGTTGAAGTCACCCATAATAATCACACGATTGCTGCGTGCATGCTGCGAAAGAAATTCTTGGATGAAAGATATACCGTCTTCACCGGAGGACGGGCTACGATAGACGCATTCAGCGATTGTACTCGGGCCGTCGCAAGCTATCTTACAAAAAACAGCCTCCGCACTTGCTACCTCGGGCAAACATGTGAAACGGATACATTTTTTTAATTAATAAAGCTACCCCTCCACCTCGAGTTGGCCTATCTTTCCTGATAACTGAGTAGTTTGGGGGAGCAATTTCATGGCTGGATACGTCTGGGGAAAGCCATGTCTCCGTTATAGCCTCAAGGTCAGGATCATAATCAAGTAAGATATGCTCGAGTTGTTCTATCTTGTTTAGTATACTCCGGGCATTTATGTTCAGCAAGGTTAGCTCTTTAACAGCGCGTTGCTTCGAGTGGTCGGCTTGCTCGGGATTTCTTTTTTGCTTGGTTTCTTTTATTGGACCTTTGCTTGCATTTTAGTCGTTTTTTTTTTCATCGGTATCTTGTCGCTCATTTCATCGCTCCAAACGAATGCGCGCTTGTCAATGTACAATTTGTCAAATGAAAGGGTAACCTTTTCTTTATTTTCACGGTTTGGCTTCGCACTATCCCATAGCTTCTTTCTTACCTCTCGTACTTTCGGCGAGAAGTCTTCGCCGATAGCAAACGAAGTACCTTTCAGTTTGAATCCTCTTTTTAGAATATCTGTTTTCTCTCTCCAGTCCAACAGCCTAAAAATTACTGGCCGTGTATTTTTGGGTGCAGGTTTACCTAACCGGTGTATCCGTTCTATGGCAACCTTATCTAACTCGAGTATCTCATTGATTATAGTCGTGTTCACGGTTTCCGCTAACGTATCGCTTGTTTCTGCGTCAACCTCTGAGAGACCGTAAACAATCAAGTTATTGCGCCGGCTACGGTTGTCCAAGTCATCCATTTTCTTTTCCAGAACTTCAATGGCTCGACTCATAGAATCAATCTGAGTTTGGCAAGATTCAATTTTAACTTCTAGTATAGCCAGGCCATCTAATTTCTTGTCAATGTTAGCTAGCCGCTCTTCCTTAATGTCTCTGATGTCGGCCGCTATTGCTTGCAGTTGCTTTGCAATGGCAGCTAAATCCGGGCCTGGGTTTGATTCGATTTCCCCGGCTAGCATGAGCAATTTTCGCACAGACACTGCAGTTTCATAGATACAACAACACAGCCATGGGCATGGCAGCACTACCAAAAACGGGTCACTTGAACGATAGCATTTTCCGCAATTTTTTCTTACCTGCAGTAGGAAGACGAACGGATTAGACGCCATACTGGCAGAGCCGCCGTGCCCAATAGCTGTGGTGCTGGCGGGTAGGCAATTCATAAGCTTGGTGGGCGGTGGCGCTGGTATGAAGTGATGCGCCAAGTGGTCGGCGCACGTTGAGGTCCGGTGATTTAGTGGCAGATACTGTAGATTATCCATGTGGCAGGTCGCATTTGGAAGCGCGTGGCAGCTGGTGACCTCATGGTCTAGTGCAGTCCAGGGCAATCTATGTAGTTCGGCGCTTCTAGCGGTGCCGAGAAGCGCCGGTCCCACGAACATCTGAAGTAGGAAGACGAACGGATTAGACGCCATACTGGCAGAGCCGCCGATTAAACACGGGAGTGTCAGTCAGTGCCACCAGTAGCCATGGCGGTGAGTGTAGCACACCCTTTTGAGCCTATTTGGCGTCACGTAGCACGTGAACCTATTACGAGTGGGCAGCTCACCAATTGTCCATCGTATACAACCTAAAGGCACTAAGTCTGCCAGTACCAGATATCGTTGCCGACACGGTCTAATGGTCGGGATGGGCATGGTAGAGGTAATAAGGTACCACTGGCGCGATAAAGGGAAGTCTTTCGTCTCTGGCACGTCGAGCTAGCCCGAACGTGCTGTCGTATCAAACGGTACATGCCACGCCAATAATATAGAAGCCATATGCGACAATAAGTATTCATAAAACCTGCGTAGCCACATTTGGGGTCGTCATGAAACGTGGAACGAATTTCGGATCGCAGACGACGTGGAATCACGAGTAGACACTGACGTCCACCTAAGGCGTAGTTGCGTCGGTACAGCACGTTGTAGCGAGTGGTGAAGTGCTCGACTTGCCGACGCATCGTGCGAGTAGGGGGAGAAGCCGTCCGCCCAGCCAGGATGTCTAGAATCGAAGCAACCCAAGGGTACTTGCGTTGCTCAGATGGCATGTCGGTGATGTTGACAGTAGTGGCATCATAGATGAGGCTTTCGCAGCAGGCCGGGTCAAGGGGTAGGGGTGAACGGGAGAGGCCGTCTGCGTCTGAATGTTTCCGGCCGGAGTGGTAGACCGCGCGAATATTCAATTCTTGGAGGCATAACGCCCACCGGGCGAGGCGACCACTTGGATCCTTGAGTGATTTGGATCCTTGAGGTCCAAGGCGACCACTTGGATCCTTGAGGTCAAAATTTGTCTATCGCCCAAATAATGGTGAGGCATTCCTTTTGGTGACGGAATAGTTGATTTCAGCTTTGCTAAAAGTTCAGCCTGCGTAGGCAACCACGTACTCTTGGAAGCCATCTTTGTGCTGTGCAAAAAAAGCACCTAGCCCGACATCACTAGCGTCGGGGTGGATCTCTGTGGGTTCCGATGGGTCGTAGTGTCGCAGATTAGGCGGTAACGTGAGGAGGCGGCGCAGTTCATTCAAAGAATCAAGACAGGTGGCATACCAGGCCGAAAGGTCTCTAGAGCCGGCAAGGAGCTTTGTCAAAGGAGCGATGATCGTCGCGAAATTGCGGGCGAAGCGCCGGAAGTACGAGCAAAAGCCTATAAAGCTGCGGAGATGTTTCATGGTGGTTGGTTTGCGAAACGCTGAAACGGCTGTAAGTTTGGCAGGGTCAGGAAGAATGCCGTCCTTTGAAGCGACGTGGCCAAGGATTGTTAGCTTGCGAGCGGCGAAATGGCACTTCTTCAGATTCAGTTGCAGCCCCGCGGTGGAGATACATGCGTGGACTTTCTGGAGGCGCGTTAAATGGGTTGCGAAATCAGTTGAAAAGACGACAATGTCATCTAAATAACAAAAGCAAACGTTCCATTTGAGACCTCGAAGGATAGAGTCCATCATTCGCTCTAAAGTAGCTGGCGCGTTGCAGAGGCCGAAGGGCATGACTGTGAATTGTAAAGCCCGTCGGGCCTGACGAAAGCTGTTCTTTCGCGATCGGCCTCTGCCATGGGTATCTGCGAGCATCCAGAGCACAGATATAAAGAGGAGGAAAATTCCGCTCCATGTAGGCAGTACAAGGCATCGACAATGCGTGGCAACGGATAGACATCCTTGCGCGTAATTCAGTTGAGACGTCGGTAGTCCACGCAGAACCTGGTGGATTCGTCCTTCTTCTTCCCCAGCACAACTGGAGACGCCCAGGAACTGCTTGACGGTTTGATTACGCCACGTTTCAGCATATCATTGACTTAATCGTTGATAACATGGCATTAGGCAGTTGACACACGATATGGACGCTTTCGTAAAGTGTCTCCTGACCAGTATCTATACGGTGAACAACAGATGGTGCTCGACCTTACGAAGGCTGACTGTGGTCAAACGAGGCTCGAAAACGCTGGAGAAGCTTGATCAGCTGTTCCTGCTGCCCAGGCGTGAGGTGACAATCAACGAACTGGCGGAATACCCCCATAAAGTCATTCGCGTCAGTTGCGGGTGTAATGGCACAAGTCGGTAGAAATGGCTTGCCTGAATACATCCGGTCTTTGAAAATACATTCTAAGGTCTCGAGGCTCCGCAGACACTTGCCGCGTAGTAGGATGTATGGACAAGCAGAGACGTTGCACGCATAAAGTACTGCCGAACCATTGGAAAAGTTGATGACGGCAAACGGGAGGACGATGGTTTGGCGGTGAGCACTAGCTGTAGTTGGATAGAACAGGAGCGTTGAGTTAGTGGCAGCAGAGGAAAACACAGGCACTAGGACGGCGGAGAAAGGCGTGAAGGGGACATCAGCTGCGGCAAACACTTTTGAGGGACTGTGGTGGTCGATATCAAGGCACGGAGTCAACGTAAGTTCAGCACGTGCCCAGTCGATGAGGGCTTGATGGGTAGAAAGGAAATCATATCCTAGTATGACGTCGTAAGATGAACGTGAAAGGAGAACAATGTTGATAGCGTACCAAACATGTTGAAAAAGAACACGTGCTGTGCACTGAGCCGTCGGCGCAGTGAAATGGGAGGTGGCTGTACACAGAGCAAGATTCGTAATCGGCATTGTAACTTTTCTCAAATCACGACACAGTTTTTCAATAATGACAGGAACGAGGGCACCTGTGTCGACAAGTGCACGTACAGCAACACCTTCTACTAGCACATCAATTTCGTTGGGTGGACAAAGAGTAGGTCTTGGAGAGTTCGACGACGACGCAGTTCTTGCCGCTGGAACTGCGGCTGTCAGTTTTCCTCTCGAACTGGGCTCGTTCGCCGAAGCATCGGGAAGACAGATCGGCATTGGGGCGGTTATGACTGGCGATAGTCGACAGGGCGTTGTGGGAACAACGAGTCGGCGATAGAGGGAGATGGTTGCTGGTGATTTTGGGCAGCCTGGTAATTTGCAGAATTGCCACGGTCTGGAGGCTGGAAGTTGCGACGGTGACCGTAGCGTGCTAAATGTCCCACAAAACCGCATGCAAAACAGATGGGTCGATTATCGAAGGTGCACCATTGGTTAACGACAGAAGGTGTGGGGGGCGTAGTAGGATGTGGTGCCCTGTATGTAGGCAGCGTCATAGGGTAGGAGGACCCGGTGGTCCGGTATGCGCCAGAAACAGGTAGGGCTGGGGGTCTAGAAACGATGGCAGCATAGGTCAGCGGCATAGAGACAGATGGCGATGAAGGCATTGCCTGCGTGACCTGTGTCTAAATGACCTGGCGTAGACGAGGGTCTAACGAGGTCACTGTCTCGGATGCTTCAGCCACAAGAAAAAGTTGACGCGCAACTTCTTCTCGAATGAATTGTTTGATGTGGGGCAGTAAGACGGTGTGATCAGCAGCGAAGTCGTGCACGAGGGCGGAAACTTCAGCTGTAACTTCAACGGCCCTGCGCGCTGATACACGCTGCCTACGCAACACGTTGTACTCCTGGCAGAGCTTGACAACGTCGGTGACAGTCTGTGGGTTCTTAGCGACGAGCATCCGGAAGGTATCGTCGTCAACTCATTCTTATGTGCTTGATTTACTCGTGTTCGGTTATAGATGCGTCGACCTGCATGCAAAGAGACAAGACATCTTCGATATAACTTGTAAAGGCCTCGTCCCTGCGCTGGACTTGACTACGCAGACGCTGTTCCACGGGAAGCCGGCGCACGGCGGGATGACCGAAGAACGCGGCGATGGTAGTCTGGAAGGCGGACCAGTTGGTAATGTCGCCTCCGTCGTTCTTGAACCAGAGGCTGGCCACACCAGCGAGGTAAAAGCGCACGTTCGTGAGCTGGTCGCAGGCGTTCCATTTGTTGGAGGCGCTTACAGTTTCGTACTCGACGAGCCAGTCCTCGACGTCTTGTTCGTCGTTGCCGCGCAAAGTTGGTGGGTCGCGTTGCTAAGGCACGCCAGTACAGTAGACTGTCGGTGATGGGGCAGCTTGAGAAGGGCCAGGAGCAGTCATGGTGAACGGTAAGGGTAGCGTCCAGTTGCGAAGTTCCAGGTTGATGGGAACCCCGGCTCCTCCACCACTTAAAATACAGGTGTCGTACGTCGAGAAAGCTGCAGACGCAGCTTAGCGAAAGGTGCTTTAAGAGGCAGGCATGGCTACTGGCGAGCGGCGCGCGCGAGCTTCTACTACTGCCACCGATCAACAACATGTTCTACAGTAAGAGCAGAGCTTCCGTTATTCAGATTCATTACTATATATATATATATATATATATATATATATATATATATATATATATATATATATGTCACCAGCCATGAGCAGGAATAACCTGCTCACGGCTGATTATTTTTTCATCCACTTTTCTTATTTACACTCCATTGGTCCTAATACCTTCCCCTGTACATTCCTTGGCATTACTGTCTGTTATATCTCTTAACTATATATATATATATATATATATATATATATATTAATATATATATATATATATATATATATATATATATATATATATATGACGCTACAAATGGAGACAGGTCGTGTTCCAGATGCCATGCGTTTGTTCTAATGCACGTGCACTTCCTCTTCGTCGGCTTCTCCTAGAATCACCTTGTGAATGTGTCACACTTCTCCTCCCCTCGAGAAAGTCTCAGTTCAGAAGGTTCAAAATAACGCCGCAGTTTGCTAACATGCACAATGTCAGAGTTTCTACGTAAGGGTAGCACGGAGCGGTTGATCTCATAGTTCACTGTTGAGACCTTGCGTAGAATCTTGTAGGGTCCTTCCATGACATAACTCAGTTTGCCATTGTTGGGATGCCCTGGTGTCTCGTAAAGGACAAAGTGACCGACTTGGAACTCAATCGGAAGAAATTTTCTATCATAAACGACTTTGTTCTTATTGTGGTAGGCGATAGAATTGGTAACTACTGTTTTTCGCGCTTCTTCGACGATTTTTTTCGTTGTTCCAGTACATTAGGATAAGATTGAATTCCTTACATCAGGAAGGAAGGTGCGTAGCCGGTCACTTTGTGGAGTGTTCTTTTGTATTCGTCAATTACCTCCGTAAGCAGCTTAGTCCAAGACTTCTGTGGTTCGTCATTGATCTTACATTTAAGTCTCGTTACGATAGTCTGGTTTGTCCGCTCGTTCATGCCGTTGCATTGTGGATGATCAGAGGAGGTGAATAGTTGGTGTATATGATTATGTTTTAAAAACTGCTTGAATTTTCTTGCGGTAAATCCTGTTCCACGGTCTAAAAGGAGCTTTCGTGGTTTTCCAGAAGAAAAAATTGTTTTTAAGCATGAAATGTAGGCGTCGCTGTTCTCACTTTTATCCCTTTCCGACCCCGAGTCCAGTAAACTGGACATACAAAAAAAAGCGATTACTACAACTAAAAATCGACCAAAGCGAAACCGAAACCAATTTTCAAGCTTTCCCCAGACCATGAGAAATATCTCAATTAAACTAGTTCCTGCCTTGGCCGCATAGGCTTGAGGGGGCCGCACAGAGTAATGGCGTCTTACAGCGGCAGGCCGCCACGTGCAACGCGCTAGAGTAAGTGGTTTTTTAGAGAAAGTCATGTTTGTTTAATTGATGTAGCAAAATTTCGTCTTGTTAAATAAAATCAACTCGAAATGATGTTATTTACAGATTGCCTCAAATAAGGGTACTTTGTGCACAACGCGACAATATTTTTATGTCCAGTGCACTGGACACTGGGATTCAATGCTTGCGTTTCGTTGAAAAATATCCGTGAACGGAGTATTACGTTTGATTTTTAATACGTGACCCAGAAAATAATAGTTTCTAACTTAAAATCGAAACATTTCTAAAACTTATTGTTTTTTCTTGCAAACTAAGTTTGAACACACTTTGGTTATTTTGTTTGCAGAAAAAGCGCTGACTGATGATGAAATCCAAAAACTATTGTTTGGAGACGAGTCAGATCTTGATGTGGATTCAGACTCGGGCGACAAAGCGGAAAATTTTCAACCGGAGTCCGCGCTTCATAGTGAAGAAAGCGACGAAAACGAAGATAGTTCCAGTGAAGATGAAAATGTCAAAAACAAGAAGTTTGAGAAAACACATTTAGAGGAACGTACACGCCAAAAAGCTGCACAGTCCTGGAAAGTGCAAGCATTTTCGGCTCCAACTGACATCGAAAAAGCTACAGCTTCACTAGCCTGTCAGGAGCCTCAGACGCCTTTGACATATTTCAATGAGTACTTTGAGGACGACTTTTGGGAATTTGTAGCGACAAGAACTAACTTGTACTGGGTCCAGACAAATGGAACCACGCTAGGTATGACAGCTAAGGAGGCCAAAGCTCTCTTTGGAATCCACATCGGAATGGGCAGCCTGAAGTTTCCTCAAGCGCGTATGTATTGGGCAGCAGCGACCCGAGTATATTGATTGCTGATGCCATGGCGCGAGATTGATTCTTCCGACTCAGAAACGCCTTGCACGTCTGCAACAATGACAGCGACCAAGATGACAACAACCGATGCTGGAAGGTTCAGCCACTTTTAGATCGTGTGAGGAAAGCCTGCCTGAAAATTTTGAGGTCGCATGCAGCCTGTGTGGATGAACAAATGGTTCCGTTTACAGGAAGAACACAACTGCATCAGTACGTTAGGGGCAAACCATACCCAACTGGACTTAAGAACTTTGTGCTTGCCGACCGTCTAGGGAGGATACTGGACTTTGAAATTTACCAGGGTGCCACGACACCAATTCCCTCAAAGCACAAGGACATCGGAATCAGCGGAGGGATTGTCATGCGGCTTGCTGAAACGATGCCTCCTTGGGAGGACCGCGTGTTGTGTTTTGACAGGTTTTTCACGTCGGTGCCGCTAATTGAGCGTCTTCTGAAGCAAGGAATGTTCGGTCACGGTACTGTTATGACGAACCGAATAAGGACAACCTTGAAGTCTGATAAAGAGCTGCTTGATGATGGGCGCGGATCAAGCCACGAGAAGGTGAGCGCTGACGGCAAAATGGTTGTGGTTAAATGAATGGACACGAGGTCAGTTACGCTGCTGTCCTCGTGTTGTGGAACGGAACCAGTGGACACCACAAAGCGATACGACCAGAAGCAAAAAAAAAAAATATGTTGAAGTAGAAAGGCCAGCGTGCGTCCGTTTCTACAACAATCGCAAGGGTGCAGTAGGTCTGAACGACTTCCTGATCAGCCTCTACCACATAATAATGAAGACTAAAAAATGGTCTGTTAAGGTCATTTTTCACTTCACTGATCTCGCTTTGGTGAACAGTTGGCTCAATTACAAGGAAGACACCAAAGAGGCAGGCTACACAAAGAGCCAAGTGCTGCATCTGCTAGACTTCAGGATGCAGTTAGCAGAAGCTCTTATCAGAAGCTCCGAAGAAAGAAAACGCCGTGGACGGCCATCAGCGGATGCTAGTGGTCATTCTGAACACCACCACAGGGCTGCCGTCCAAATTCCCGGACCGGACGTTCGTTTTGAACAAGAAGGTCATTGGCCGGATCCGCAGGTAATGACCAACTCTCCTAGGTGCCGGCTTTCCGGTTGCAAGGCCAAGTCGCAAGTCCAATGCTCTAAGTGCAAGGTGTTTCTCTGTCTGAAAGCAGGCAAGAACTGTTTTTGAGATTTCCATCACAAGTGAACGCAAGAATTGACCAAAAGTTTGCATGTTTTCACCAGCAGAAACACAATGATGCAAGACCTTGCAGCAAATTGCGTGCTACAAGTACAAAGTTTTTATATGAAGCCGGGCGACAACTATTTTTGTGATTTTAAAGCGAACTGAGATCCCAAGATACCCCAAAGCAATATTTTTCAATCAGCATTGTTCGTTACATTCAACTTCCTTTGGAATAAATAAGTTCCAGTGTCCAGTACACTGGACGTGGTTCTCATGGGTAATCTGTTGTACGTGGTGCCTTCGTATTTTTTTGCATTAATTCTGACAGCTTCTAAGCCAGAAAACATCCCCACCATTTTTTTTAGTTGGCCATAAAAAATTCGGGATTGAAACGGTTATGAGCAAACGCCCATACGTAGCGAGTCGCTTGGTCAATAACCAAGTGTATAAACCTTTTTGACGAGCCATATCCAGAAAATCATCCTATGGTGTCTATTGCAAAGAGGTCGAAGGGCTCTTCAGCTAGAGGCAGTGATTCAAGCGTCCCAAACTTTTTTGTTTTCGTCTTCTTGCATCTCTGGCATGTATCACAATGCCGAATGTAAGTGGAAACATCGGTTACCTTATGCGGCCAATAATATTGCGGAGACAGGAGTGATAGCGTCTTCTTCACTCTGACATGCCCAAAATGTCGATGAGCATTCTTCAGAATGGTTGGGCGTAGTTCATGGGGCACATATATATTCCGTGGTCCTTTTCTTTTAACGATGATGATGTTGTTTTCCAATAAGTGCGTTCCTTTTGTCGTGTGATAGAAGATTGTCGTGTGATAGAAGATTGTCGTGTGATAGAAGTCGTCGTGTGATAGAAGATTAACTATCGGGGCTCTGGAGAGCGCATCTGCTTCGACATTACTTGTGCCCTGTTCATGTTTGATGTTCACGTCATACATTGACAGTTTCAAAGACCACCGGAAGAGACGACCTTGAGGATTTTTAACATTCTTCAGCCACTGGAGTGCAGAGTGATCTGTTACAACAGTGAATGACTTTCCATGAAGGTAGCAATGCCATTTATCAATGGCATCTACACTGGCAAGACATTCTCTTTCTGTAATAGCATAATTCAACTCGTGCTTAAGTAGTTTGCGGGAATAGAAAGCAACAGGATGTTCTTTGCCTTTGTCATCAGGTTGTTTCATAACTGCACCGATGCCTTCGGCAGATGCGTCACAGTACACAGTACATAGTCTCGAAGGGTCGTATATGCGAAGCATCGGTTCTTCAGTTATCTGCTCCTTCAGTTCACGAAAGGCTTGCTCGCATGCTTCTGTCCACACCAACTTGCTGCGCCTTTGTGGAGTAGTTTTGTGAGTGGAAGAGCAATATCGCTGAAGTGGGGGATGTACTGACGGTAGGTGTTTACAATGCCCAGAAAACGCTGAAGACCTTTTTCTCGTTTTGGTGTAGGAAATTTGAGTATGGCAGCCACATTACTTGGCTTAGGTGTCCTTGTTCCTTCTGAAATTTTGTGGCCCAGGTATTCAATGCTGCAGCGTGCAAATTGGCACTTTTTTCGTTTAAGTTTTACGTTCTCGGTTTTGAGAGCTTTCAATAGCGCCTCAAGGTGTCGTATATGATCATTAAATGTCTCTGAGTATACGACCACATCGTCAAAGTAATCAATAACATTGGTGAGCTGATGTTTTGCTATATTGATTTCATGGCTCTTTCAAATGTAGATTAAGCGTTCTTCAACCCAAACGGCATTACCAACCACTCAAAATGACCATCAGGCGTGACAAATGCAGTTTTCTGAATATCATCAGGATGCATTTGCACAGGCCAGTATCCCGACTTTACGTCCTACGTAGTGAAAAACTCCGCCTTTCCAAAGTGGTAAAGAATATCATCTATACGTGGAATCGGTTGAAAGTCGGGTACCGTTATGGCAATGAGTTTCCAGTAGTCAATACATAGACGAGTGCGTCCTTCACCTTTCTTTTCTGCTAAAAAGACAGGTGCGGCGTAGGGCGATAATGAAGGCCTCACAACACCTTGCTTGAGGAGAGCGTTAACCTGTTTGTTGATCTCCACTTTGTCTACCTGTGAACATCGGTATGGTGCTCGACAAATAGGGATAGCATTGGTAAGTGCGATCCTAGGTTTCTCAGTAGTGATGCACCCAATATCTGTCTGAGATTTTGAAATATCTCGTCATACTTGCTCGAAAGAGAGTCGAGCGCCACAGACTCATGCTCTGATAAGTATTATGAAGTCAGGGTTCGCCTCAGCGGGGCTTGGCTGGTTTTCTTTTCATTGTGATACGGAAGATTCATATTCTCACGTGCTTGTGTCACTGACTTGCTTTCCAGATTTAGAGAAAGATTGAAGTATAAAGCGCTGTCTAGGCCAAGAATTAATTGCGTTCTTATGCCTCGCAGCACATGTGCATAAACTTTCTTGATGACGTTCCCAATTCGTAACTGAATG
Organism: Rhipicephalus microplus; assembly: GCF_013339725.1. Classification (NCBI taxonomy): domain Eukaryota; kingdom Metazoa; phylum Arthropoda; class Arachnida; order Ixodida; family Ixodidae; genus Rhipicephalus; species Rhipicephalus microplus. Next base: position 162,014,852 of record NC_051168.1, on the reverse strand, counting down.
TTTACGCGACCCGAAGTTCGAACGCTTGATGCAACTTGCTGGACCATGATGCTGGAGTCTCTCATCAACTGAAGCTTTAGCTGTTTGTACACATCCTCGCTGATACAAGTAATTGTTGCTCCTGTATCGAGAATTGCATTTACTGGCTTTCCGTTGATGAGAGCACTGAAGTGTATTAATGAAACTCTGGGTCGCCCTCCTCGTTTCCCCGTTCAGTATCAATATCGGACACATTGCTTGACCCGGACATTTGTTGTGGCAGTGAAACTGTCGTGGGAAACCAGCAGCTGAGCAGTATCTACATTCGTTTTGCGGGCCACGCGGTTGAAGAGTTATTGTCGGTTGCTGCGATCTGCTGAAGAGACGTGGAGCTCTTGATGCGATACTAGCGTTACGAGTAAAGGAAACTCCTCTCACTCGTTTCAAAGATGTCTCGACCCGTTGAGCAGCGGTGAGCCACTCTAATGACGAGTTGAAAGACAATCCGGCGAGCGCCAGTTCCACATCAGGAGGAACACCATCAGTCAGCCCAGAAATGATGTGGCACTCTTTCAGGTCAGCCAAGGAACCCAGTCGCTTTTTCTCGTCGTAGTAGTCCTTGATGGTCTGCCCTCCTTTCAGTCGGTAGTGAATGAAGAGACGGTAGGCATCTCCGTCAGTCGAAGCAAAGCGGGCTTGCATGTCATGCTTGACATCGCCCAAAATTGTCTCGCCGTTGCCGAAAATCTCTGTCAGGTACCACTTGAACGCTTCCCCTTCAATGTATTCGTTGAAGTGAGTGACCCGATCGCGGTGAGTCCATGATGCCTCGGCTGCCATCATGTCGAAAAGGAGAAGCCACTTGTCGATGGGGACGTCTTCTGGTGTTCCCTTGAACTTCTGTATGTTGAGCGGAAGCTTTGGCTTAGCCATGGCACGTTGATGAAGTCGATCCTGTCGACCTGTGTGACGCTACAAAATGGAGACACGTCGTGGTCCAGATGCCATGCGTTTATTCTAATGCACACGCACTTCCTCTTTGTCGGCTTCTCCTAGAATCACCTTGTGAATGCGTCATATATATATATATATATATATATATATATATATATATATATATATATATATATATATATATATATATATATATAAACGCGACTAAATGCATGTTGTTCACTGTTGCCCGTAGTTAGTGAGACAATTTTTGTGTTCTCGAATATTGTTTTTTATATTTGTTACGAAGATGGATGAAATTTTTCAACTAGCAAATTATAGATCAAGTTACAAAACGTCCAAGTAGACAGGTTTCAACTTTATATCTTTTAAGTATGAGTGTTTTCTGATAATTACAAATGCCCGCAAATTATAAAAAAATATCACGTGACGCCCGCTCACGCGTCAGTGCGCACGATGACTGTAGGGCTCTCTAACGTTCTGCGTACAAACGACACGCTTTCATCACACCGGTTCATGACAAAGATAAGCAGTCACAGCATTTATAGTTTTTGTGACCGATAGCAAAACTTGTTCATCGTAAAGCCTCCACCATCGTTGCGGCCCTGCCGTGACAGCACATTAGGGCAAATGCTATGGTCATTCGTACGCAGAGCCTGAGGGAGCACTAGAATCACTGTGCGCACTGGCACACGGGCGGGTTTGTCACGTGGTATTTTTGAACTTCGCGCGCATTTGTAATTAGCCAAGAACACTAATAATTGACAGACATAAAGTTCAAAACTATCTATTCGGACATTTTGCAAACCAATCTGCAACTTTCTCATAGAAAGTTTTTATTCATCTTTGTTTCTTAAAAAGTTGGTTAATTAAACAGATTTATTTAAACAATATATGAGCACACAAAAATAGTCTGAATAATCCCAGGCAATGAGCAACATGCGTTTAGTAGCGTAGTATTGGAGTGTGCCGGCATATTTCTAAACTCTGGCTAAAACTACCTGGGACACCCAGCCGTGGAAACACAACAGGCAGAAGGCGGCGTGTGATGGCGTCTGCAATGCCTGTCATCTGTCGCTTCTGTCGGAGGAGCTCCACAAGGAGTGAACAAGATGTGACATTGAGACTGGACTTGTACACTTCACCATAGATTCACTCAAAACAATGAAGAAACGTCATGTCTATGTAGAAATAAAAGATATAAATGTCTCACTTTTGTCTTCCGTTGTTGCCGTGACTGCAAAAGCAGTTACACATAGGTGGATAACTACTTTTTCATGTGTTCTTTTCTGCGCAGTTTGTTTCTCACTGGGCAGAAAAACAGGCGACAATGTATTAGGCCCGGCGGAAAGTAAACAACAAACAATGTTTGAAGTCAGGACAAAAAGTTCATCGGATTAGAGTACTTGAGTGGATCAAACATTCGTCCGGCAAGGCGCAACTGTGAGGGCTAACGGTTGCTAGTAAGGTGTAAATGTGGGGATTAACAGTTGCCTTTTAAGGTGCAACTGTGAGGAATATATGTTAGTTCTTTGAGGTGAACTGTGGGACCAATGGTTACTCACTAAGGCGTAAATGTGAAGACTAAATGTTAGTCCTTCAAACTTGTCTGTGGGGACTAACGGGACCCAGTGCCATCTGTGGGGAGACCCAGTGCCGTTAGTCCTAAAAGGAAATAATGGTTGTGGCAGCCCCATTATTCCCCAAAAGGAGGAACTGTACATCCTCTTTAACACCCTTTTGCCTTAGAGTGTAATTCACCATAGTTCTTACGGCATATTAGCGTTCCTGCGTCATATTTTTTCTCAATGAACATTGTTACGAGTTTTACGTGTGATGTAATTTTGTGTTATGTATTTAGTATTTAGGTCTGGACTTCATGCTTTTATAATCAGAGCCACGTTTGCTATTGCGTGGAGCTCAATAGCAGTCGCTTTTTATTTGTGCGCTTGTGTTGCATTACCAAGTCATGAGCAGACACGTATTTTACGACGCAATGGGCTTACATATATTTGATATATGACTACACATAATTTGATGAAAATTTATTTAAACTAAAAATTATAAAACACAAAAATATTTCTGTAGAAGTAAAAGCAAGTCACTTAAACACTACGTTCAAATAATATGACATCTTGTTCGAGACCTATTCGAGCGTACGTTGTCACATGTCCATATATATATATATATATATATATATATATATATATATATTGTAGCAATGCTGAGGCAGACACGTTAAAAAACAAGCGTATTTATTCGGGCGAACTTGTGCCCAAGATTGTAAAGACTATGGTCGTCAAGTCCGAGTAGCCAAGTGGCACAGATCCAACTATCTTCCTCTTCCTCGTTGCCGGAGCGCACGAACGCGTAGCGCATGCCAGCCGGGTATTCCTTGTGCTCTTGCCACGATGATTGCGGCGGGCTACTTGAACGTGGCCAACCTGTCGCGGCATTAACCCCTCCTCAGACGCATCGTCCCGATGCTTAAGACAAGGAAAAGATACATGCGCACTCTTACTTGTTTTTCGACGATCTGTCATGATAGGGTTTCATGCGGAGTACGTGTACCACTTCCGGATAATTGCGGCGTCTTGAGCTCTCGTGTCCAGAATCTGACTTCATAAGTAACGTCACTGATACGGTGGTGTACTACATAAGGGCCGGAGTACCAGCAAAGAAGCTTTTCAGAGAGCCCGCCATGATGCACTGAGATTCATATAAACAATTTGTCACTAGGCTCATTAAGTGCGTCGCTGCGTCGCTTGTTGTACCGACTAGAATCAACGCGCTGTTGGAGGCGTATTTGGTATCTTGCCGTTTGTCATGCTTCCTCAGCTCTTTTCAAGAAAACATATAGGTCAAGTGGATAGCTGCTTTCATCCGGTAGCGGTATCATGGCATCCAGTGGGGTGGTGATTCGCAGCTGAATACTAGTTCGGCAGAATACTAACGCCATGCTGTTCACAAAAAACTTGCCGACTTCGGCAGCCGTTGCACTTTTCAGAGAGTCTGTCTCAACATAAAGAATTTGTCTTCAACTACGACTGTCCACTTCTTGCCTACGCACGATGTCGGGAAAGGTCCTAGGAAGTCCAGGCCGACATGTTGGAATGGGTCATCGGGAGGGTCTCTCGGCTGGAGAAGGCCAGCTAGACTTACGGGTGAATGTTTTCGCCGTTTACATTGACGACAAGTTTTTACGTAGCACCGCACTGACGTGAGCAACTTAGGCCAATGGTACTTCACGTGAATCCTCGTAAATGTTCGGCGCGCATATATGTGTTCAGATGGTGGCACGTCGTGACATGCATACAGAAATTCCTCTCGCATGGTTTTAGGTACGACTAGTAAAAACATCTCACGGTTAGGTAAGTAGTTCCTTCTGTAAAAGACACTCCCTCGAAGGCAAAATGTGGAAAGCCTTCTAGAGAGTATGCGAGGAACTTGAACGTCGAGACCCTGCAGGTGTTGTATAAGTGCCAGCAATTCCAATACATCTCGCTGTTGGTGAGCGATTGGCGATGCGTCGACAATGCCTAGAAACGGGAAGTCTTCCTTGTCAGGTACACTTCGATCGATGGGGAGTGTGACAGGCAGTCCGCATCGCTGTGGTTTCTTCCAAATTTGTATACGACAGTAATGTCATACTCCTGCAGCCTAAGGCTACATCTTGCTAGGTGACCTGACTGATCCTTCAGATTTGCCAGCCAGCATAGCGCATGGGGGTCACTGACAGCTCTGAACGACTTACCATAAAGGTAGGGTCAAAACTTGTTTATTGCCCGAATGAGTGCGAGGCACTTTTTTTATTTGTAGAGTAGTTCGTCTCAGCTTTTCAGAGTTTGCGGCTGGCATAGGCAAACACTTTCTCTTGACCATTTGGTCACTGGGCCAGGATGGTGCCGAGGCTGACAATGCTGGCATCGGTATAGACTTCAATGTTGGCTGTCTCATCAAAATGGGCAAGTATTGGCGAACCCTGTAGCCGTTTTCTTAATACGTCGAAGGCTTCCTGTTGTTTGTTTCCCATGTGAAGGGGACGTCGTGTTGTTAAGTTTTGTAACAGGTGCCGCAACCTTAGAGAAGTTTTCCACAAAGCGCCACATAAACCCGAAATTGACGCACTGACTTCTTGTCTCTGATTGTGGGGAATCTCTGAACTGCATCTGTCTCTCAGGATCCGGACGAACGCCGTCAGAAGTAATGCCATGTCCAAGAAATTACATCTCTTCGAAGCCGAAGTGGCATTTTTCTGGTTCAATTGTCAAGTTTGCGGACCGGATGGCTTCCAATACTGTGCGTAGTTGCTCTAGATGTTGGTAAAACGTTTCACAAAATACCACCACAGCATGAAAATACACTAGGCATGACTGCCATTTCAATCTCGCGAGAACAGTGTTCATCAATCGAAAACAGAGGCCGAATGGAAGCCGTTTGAATTCGTAGAGACCATGTGGTGTTACGAATGCCGTTTTTTTCATGGTCCCGCTTGTCGACCTCTATTTCTGATGTATCGCCGATACGTGACGGGGTAGACATGTTTAGTTACACTTTCAGCTTTTGGTAGCCGACACAGAATCGAAGTATGTGGTCTTTCTTCTTAACGAGAACTACGGGGGACGCCCACGGACTGTTCAAAGGCTCTACGACATCACTGAAAGCATCTCCTCTGCTTGCTTCTTGATAATTTCCCGTTCGTTTTGTGATACTTGATAGAGATGCTGGCATATAGGCCTCATGGCGTCTTTCGTTGTAGGCCTCATGGCTGCGTTTCATAATTCACATGCGCTGGACCTTCGGGGCAGTTGCGAAGCAATCAGCGAATTTTTTACCAAAGCAGAAATCTGTTTCTTTTCACTCTCCGGAAAGTTCTGGTTGACAGTCACGGATGTGCCGATGTCGCAGGCCACTGGTCGAGTCGTTGACGTCGTTAAGCTGCATAGCTCGCTCGCCACACAGAAGTCGAGTAATTAAGCAATAGCCGTGCTTTGAGCGATATGTTAAAGTTCATTGAAGAAATTTGTGAGTAGGATATCTGCATGGCCATTTGTCAAGTAAACAAGACCCCGAGCTACGCAGACACCTTTATTCAAAAACAGCTCTACAATTGTATCCGCTATACCTTTGCAGTGGTACAATGCGTCATTCTCTACGAGCACCTTTACACAACAGCGTGGCGGCCCAATTACATCGTCATGAATAACGCGCACAGCAGCTAGGCATCGTTCCTCAGATTACTCCACAGGCATAGCTCGTTCAGTCAGAAATGACATGCTGGACCTACGGAGGGTAACTATGGCTCCATTAGCTTGCAAAATTTCATTCTTATAATTAGTTCCTTTGAACACTTTGGTAGCACATTGAAATCGGCAACGTAAATAAAGCACTGTTTTTCAAGTCTTGCAGTGCATCTGCGAAGGGATGTAACAATGTGACCACCTACCATGCGTATCTGCGATCCACTCCACGGTGTCACAATTTTTTAGCTTCTTCACGATCTTGTGACTTATCACTAAATAATTAGCGCTGGTGTCAACTGAGACATTGAGCTCCAATCCTTCCACTCTCAACCGCAAGTTTGAAGTAATGCTTTGGTTGCTGCTGCTATTTACTGGAAACACAACGTCGTCTCCCTCAAACTATAATGGAGGATTATTTTAACTGAGGTTATCAGCAGCCTCACCTCCACAGGTCGCTTGCATCACTTTTCCGGGTGCAGACTTGGTTTATGATGACCAGGCTGCCTTGAAGGTGCACGTGGCCTGGGTAACCGGTAGCGCAAAGACGACGGTGACCATGACTGATGTTGGCATTGAGGTGGTGAGTTCTGGCACGTGGACAAGTACTCCTCAATCTTCACTGGTCGTTCGCAGTGTCGGGAGCACGGTGCATACGACGAGAAGCCTCTTAATTTAGTGTGTCTGTAAGGGCAAAATCTGTGCAGATGACCCGCTCCGCCACAATGAAAACTTAGAGGCCTGCGCTCGTGATCACGCCGGACGTCACTTTTTGTGGGCCTATGCTCCACATAGGGATGTATGCTACGTGCTCCAGGGAACAGATAGGTAACCGTTGTTTTCCGTTCGCAAGGTGCGCTGCGTGCTGCAGGGGGGAGAGGAGAGGCCGCCATCTTAACTTTTGCATTTCTGTGTACCGTGGGTTTTCTGAGAACTTCAGAGTAAGTTTAGATAGGTCGAATTGGCTGCAGCTCACGCTTGGGCTCTCGTATGACCTGCCACAGTTCGTCTAAAACAACGTCGGTAACAGATAGTTCACTTGGAGCCGCGGGAATTTGCAGCCTGGTCAGTTCTTCTCTACTAGCCAATCTGATGAGCTCTCACAGGGCTTCAACGTCGTTCCGCACGCCTCCAGAGAATATTTGCGTAGATGTGCTGTTTAGATTCTTGCTGTACTGCCGAGCAGGCTGTTCCAGTGTTTTTTTCGATGGCTGGCACTTCCTAATAAAACTCAGTAACTGTGCTTGGGTCGTTGCGGACAAAAATAGCGAACAGCCCTTACTTTACCTATCGCATTAGATGGCGCATCTTCTTGTCCACGGTCATGTTGGAATCCGCTCGCTTGAACAGGCAAACTATGTCCACGATGTGTGTAGCAGCACTCCCGTTTGTGAGCTGGTTCCTCCATTGAAGAGAAGCTTCCGCCTTTTCTTTCCGGTCTGTGTTCGCGTACGTACCCACCGTTTGCCACCGAAATACCTCCCGGGTAGACAACGAGGCTTAATGGTTCTCAAACCATGTCTTTAAAGAGTCTTCCAGGGGAAAGTATGCACGACGAAGCTCCTGTATGTCGCCCCATTTATTCAAGCTCACAACTCTCTCGAACAGGTCCCACCAATCTTGCACTTCTTCGTACGAGTCTCCATGGAATACTGGTGGCTAGTGCGGTTGGTTGATGAGCACTTGTGCCGGTGTTACTTGGCCAGTCATAGTGGTGGCGTTCATCGTATAAGTTTCGCTTGGTGTGAAGTGAAAAGGACTGAACTCAGGCGAGTCACCTCGAAGAAGGCGACTTGCCCTCTGATGTACAATAGTCACTTCCACGGGATTGACTCGCTGGTGGTCAGGGCTACGCTGTCTTGAGCTCATGGGGCTTCGATTCATACCTAGTGTCTCCACCAGAAATGTAGCAATGGTTAGGCAGACAGGTTAATAAAGCAGGTGTATTTATTAGGGCGAACTTGTGCCCACTAGTCTAATTACTATGGCCGTTGAAGTCCGAGTAGCCGAACACCTCAGATCCAACTGTCTTTTACTTGTTCGTAGTCAGAGCGCATCACGAACGCGTGGCGCATGCCAGCTGTGTCTGGCCTGGTGCTCCTGCCACGATGGTCGCGGCGAGCTTCTTGAACGTGGCCAATCTGTTGCGGCATTGATTGATTTGTGGGGTTTATTGTCCCAAAACCACCACACGACAATGAGAGACGCCGTATTGGAGGCCTCCGGAACTTTCGACCACCTAGGGTTTTTTACGTGCACCCAATCTGAGCACACGAGCCTACAACATTTACGCCTCCGTCGAAAATGCAGCCGCCGCAGCCGGGATTCGAACCCGCGACCTGCGGCTCAGCAGCTGAGTACCTTAGCCACTCAACCACCGCGGCGGGGCATTGTGGCAATATATATATATATATATATATATGGTCAAGTACATTCTTCGTGAGCAGTCGAAACGTGCTTTATTTTGACGTTTCTGCCAGGTCTAGCCTTCATCAGGAATTAGGGTACAGTTGGTTGTTGCTCAGCTTTATACACTTTTAAAAAGAGAGGGTATATAAAAAAGAGAGAGAGAACATGAAGTATACCCCCTGACCGCCCACTTAAACCTTTTCCTCCTTTTTTTCTTCCCTTCCCCTTCCCGACGAACACTTTTAAGATGTCTGCGGTATGCTTATCCTTCCTTCTGCAAACGTATTGTTCTGGACCAGACGGTGCCACATGGCTCCGGCAGTCCGGTGTGGGGAAAAAAGATCTTTTCAAAAAAGTTTAAGCCTTTGCTTATACTCATTGCCACGTGAACACCTCGCCGTTGAGAAAGGGCGCCACATATTACCGCAGAGGCTGGCAACCGAGCGCATTGTCAATTCTTGTCTGCTTTTGGAATACGCAGTAGTGGCCTCCTCATTGTGCACATTGTTGCTTTTCGATATTGTATGCTTGGCACAGTTAAGGATTAGTAACGTAGAAACAGAAAAGGACGAGAGCTATACGTAGGACAATAGCTATACTTAGAAGTTTCTTCAGTTGTTCAGTGACCGTCGCATCAGCAGGGCCGTGAACTCAATTATTGTTGTCTTTATTGCTGGTGCTGTTTTTCAAAGCTTTAATTACTGTAAGTGTACTCGCATTCTTATCTGTTCCTCTTTCGAGGGTGTTAACTTGGTGCATGCGGTATGGCTCTCATTGTTCACGTTCTTGATTTGAGTTGAATCTTGTTTCTAAAACGGTTATTGATAATTTGGCGAATGTATGCTCAGGAAGGTTTAGATAATTCGATGGAGGTAGACTTGAGGCTCAATTCGCATGGGCTTTGTGATTGTTGAAACGAATCCTAAACGGTGTTTTTGTTTGTCCGATATACTGCACCCGTTGCATTCGAGTAGGCATACCACACTCGAGGATTTGCATGGTAAGTTTCATCGTACGTTAATCAAAACTTGTATTTGTGCTGGCTGTTTTGTCTGTTTCTTGCACCACTTTACATACAAAACTTCGTGTCTTTAAACAAGGTCAGCATAAATTATTAGGGGGTGAAGTATTGATTTCACCGTGAACAAATATGTGTTTGAGGTTGCGTGGTCCTCTATAAACGACGCCAGGAGTGAGTGTGAATGCGTGTTTGCGAAGCTAACTTTGTGACAGAATAATTTAATGTCATCTAACAATTTTGTTTATATTGGGGAAGTTCGTGCTGTAAGTTAAGCAGGGGTCCAAGGTACTTTAATAGCGACGCCAAGTAGTAGGCAAACAGCTGGTTCGGACAAAAATATTCCGGCAGTCCAGCGTCTACAGCTCGTGCACCCGTTCATGCTTCCCACTCTGAGACGGTCCAACTCGTCATTGCCTTGTGAATTCCTCACTAAAGTACCCCGGTGATGAAGACGAACCATCCTGGTGACTCAAGGGGACTAGAGATAAGGAGGGTCGCAGCAGGGCTTGAAGTGACTGACGTGGGCCGTCTCACGAACAAGGAGGCGCTTGTCTGTGGATGGCTTCAGTGGTTCAGTCACATAGGTGACAGAAGAAGGGCGCTGTATGACTAGGTAAGGGCTAGTATACTTAGGTGCAAACAAGGGAGTCAGTCCAGGAGAGTGGGAAGGCAGTCGGAGCTACACAAAAGAACTGACGGGGAAAGTGCGCTAAACGAGATCACGGTCGCGGCAATCTCTGCGGAGAGCTTGATTATCGGCTGTGAAGGACCGTGCAAGCTGATGACACTCTTCGGCATGTTCGGCCATTTCAGAAACTGGGCTCAACTCGGATGCATCAGAATGGTGTACAGTGTTCTGCATGAGTAACAACCATATAAAACAAAAAATGAAAAAAGCCTGTTGTTGATTGAATTTCCGTATTGTAAGCGCACGTCACGAAAGCAAGATCGACGTGCCAATCGGAGGGGTCGGAATAAGTATACATAGCGAACATGTCTCCCAGAGTTCTAATGAAACGTTCCGCTAGGCCGTTCGTCTGAGGATAGTAGGCTGTTGATGTGCGGTGTACCGTACGACATGAATGTAAGAGCTGCTGCTGATGTTCGTACAAAAATACGTGACATCTGTCACTCAGTAGTTCCCGTGGTGCACCATGACATAGAATGAACCGATTCAAAATGAAGGTTGCAACGTCAGGAGCACCGGCCGAAGGTAGCGCTTCCGCTTTGACGTACCTTGTCAGATGGTCGGCAGCCACAATAACCCATCGGTCACCACCAACAGGGCACAATAGCGGGGCCGTATAGATCAATACGATCATAGCCAAATGGGTGTGCAGGACATGATAAAGGCTGCAGTTGACCGGGAGATTTAAAAAATTGCTTGCGCTGCTGACACAAGTAACATGAGCGAATGTGTTTGCGTACAAACGTGTACGTACCCCGCCAGTAGTAACGTTGGCGGATTCACTCATAGTTTTTAGCGCACCAGCGTGTGCGTGTTGCAGTTCAACATGAAAATATTCGCAGATATCAGACCGTACATGGCTCGGTATTACTAGCAGCCTTTTACAACTCGCCACTTGAAAGTTGCGGCGGTAGCGCAGGCCATCTCGTATGGCGAAATTCGTTGCTTGGCGGCAAAGAGCACGCGGGTAACCGGAAGTTCATGTGTCAGAGAGCATACTTAAGAGCGAGAAATTTCAAGGATCCTTCCGCTGTTCAGATGGCATGTCTGTGACGCTGACGGCAGAGAGGGCAAGGTCAAATGCTGATATTTCTGTATCATCAGACTTCACGGGTGATCGTGAAAGTGCATCTGCATCAGAGTGCTTTCGCCGCGATCGGTAGACGAAGCGTATGCCGAATTTCTGGAAGCGTAGGGCCCAACGTCCGAGGAGACCAGAAGGATCTTTCAGTGAAGTCCACCAACAAAGTGCGTGAAGGTCAGTTACCGCGTCAAAAGTCTGGCCGTACAAAGAGGGGCGAAACTTGCTTAACGCCCTCACAATCGCGAAGCAACCTTTTTTCGGTAACAGAATAGTTGGCTTCTGTCTTAAGAGCGCGGCGGGTGAAGGCGACCACATACTCCGTGAAACATTGTTTGTGTTGCGCGAGTACTGCATCAAGGCCGACGCCACTTGCATCCGTGTGTACTTCGGTCGGCGCAATAGGGTCGTAATGGCGCAGTACACCTGGTGAGGTAAGAGTTGGCGCAGTGTTGCGAAGGATTCGTCACGTGCTGCTGTCCAATTCGAAAGATCTGCAGGGCCAGCAAAGAGTTTTGTGAGCGGATCAATGACGGAAAGAATGTTCCGGACAAACCGACGAAAATAGGAACACAGGCCCACAAAGCTCCGTAGTTCTTCATCTGTAGTAGGCTTAAAAAACTCAGCAACAGCACAAAGCTTGTCAGTGTCGGGAAGGATGCCGGCTTTCGAGTTGACATGACCAAGTATGGTAAGTCGTTTAGCCCCGAAGTGACATTTCTTCAGGTTAAGCTGAAGCCTGGCGTTTGTAAGGGACTGAATAATGTTACGCAGACGAGCGAAATGCGAAGTGAAATGAGGTGAAAAGCCACAACGTCGTCAACATAGCACAAGCATATGTTCCATTTGACACTGCACGCAATGCTGTCCATCGTTCGCTAGAACGTAACGGGTACATTGCAGAGTCCAAATGGCATTGCGGTAAATTCATAGAGCCCATCCGGTGTGACGAGCGCTGTTTTCAGACGTTCAGACTCAGCCGTTCAGACCTGCCAATAGCCTGAGCGGAGGTCAAGCAAGGAAAATAAATCTGCACCTTGGAGGCAAGCGAGAGCGTCGTCTATGTGGGGAAGAGGGTGAACATCTTTCCTCGTAGTATTATTTAGGCGTAATGTTATCTACGCAAAACCGAATCGAACCATTTTTTTTGACGTGTACAACTGGGGTAGACCAAGGACTACAAGAAGGCAGGATGACTTTACACTGTAACATGTCGTCTACTTAATCTGCAATAGCGCGACGTTCCACCAGCGACACACAGTAGAGGCGTTGGCGCAAAGGAGTACTCTTCCCTGTGTCTGTTGTGTGAACAACGGTGTTTGTTCTTCCTAGCACCGCTTGGGAAATGTCAAACGAACACCTGAATTTGTGCAACAAGATAACAAACTGCTCTCGTTGAGCCGAGGTAATATGCTTGCCGATAGAACGGTGAATTGCATCGGAAGACACGCTGTCCGAGGCAAGGGGAGGAACCAACGCCTTCAGCTCCATATTCGACTTGGTGTCGAAGAAATTGGCAGGCACGATAATACTTTAATCGATAGGCTAAATGTGGCCGAGGGTCTCGTTACGACGCAAACTGAGTGGGGCCGAGTTGTGATTGGAAATGAATATTTCGGCAGTGTCCTGACAAAGCGCTAGAACGGCGAATGGCAGTGATGTGTGGTGGCGGCTACCGAAGGTGTCAGATGGCGTGAATAGGACGGTAGCGTCAGAAAGTGAAGCAGAGTAGGCATGGACAAACTGGGCGCTAAAAGGAGGAAGCCCAATGTCCGCCACGGCAACAAGGTTAGCCACACTAGATACGGCCGCATCAACAGAAGGTGCATCACGTAACGGTAACAGCTCCACTTCAGCCCGAACGCAGTCCACGAAGGCGTGATGACGTGATAAGAAATGCCATCCTAGGCTGATATTATGGGAACATGATGTCAACACGTGAAATTCAATGGTGTACAACATGTCCCAAATTAACACTTTTGCTGTACATGCCGCAACGTGCCTAATTTGTTGGGTGCGCGAAGTGCTAAGAGAAACCACGGAAGAAACCATCGTCACTTTACGAAGAGAGCGGCAGATTCTTTGATTTATCACAGATATCATGGCACCGGTACCGACGACTACAAGTGCTCGTACAACTTCGACTATTACATCGATAAGATTGGCAGGGGACAGGTGAGGACTTAAACGATTAGACGATGACGCAGCTCGTGCCTCTGGAGCTGCGGCAGTTAGTTTTCCGTGTCAGTGGAGGTGGGTCGTTCACTTATATGTGATACAAAGCGACGACTTACTGAAGAGGAAGGTGAGCGGGAAGGAGTACATTGAGAAGTTGAGGCTCAAGTGCCGGAAGCAGCTTGCGCGACGCGTTCGTGAACTTCAGACCGCACGTGAGGCTCGTGGTATGGAGGCCGAAACGAGTAGTAAGGGTATCTTGGTGCGTTCACTACGAAGCGCCGATGACACACACGTGCAACGTGGCCTGGAATTCCGCAAAAGTAAGATATGGGCCGGTTTTCAGCGGTGCGCCAAAGTTTTCCAGAGTGCTGTTTTGTAGCTTGAAGCGGCGAGGTCGATGGTCGCACAGGTTGCTGCGACGGCCGCATAAGTCAGTGGCGCGGCAATAGGTGGTGGTTGAGAGGCAGACGTAGGTGATGGCAACGCCTCGGAGACCTGCTCCTGAATAGCCTGTCTGGTGGTTGGCATTAGGTGGTTAGTTGGTGCTTCGGTGGTCGGCAGATACGAGAGACACAAAAGCTGTGATGCGACCTCTTCGCATACGTATTCTACATTCTGCTCCAGCAGGGCGCTATCAACACCGAGGGCCAGGGCTGCGAGAGAGTCGTACGCTATGGTCAACCTCCGAACTGTTGCTCGTTGTTTGCGAATCTCTGCCAAGCTCTGGCATAAGGTAACAAGTTTGGACACGGTACTTAGGCCCTTCGCTAGAACATTTCAAAAGCATCATATTAATGCCTTTCAAGATATGCCTGATCTTGTCTTGTTCGGTCATCGCAGGGTTAAAGCGTTGGCATAAATCAATAACAACTTCAATATAGCTTGTGAAGCTTTCGCCCTGCCTTTGCGTGTGCCCACTTAAGCGCTACTTAGCACGCAACTTGCGCACTGCGGGGCAATGAAACACCACTTGAAGGGTGGTCTTGAAAGCGGCCCCAGTGGAAAATTCAGAACGGTTGTTTGTAAACCGCAGGCTGGCGACGTCTTTGAGATAACATGAGACATACTCCAATTTCGAAGGGTCCTCCAACTTCTTGGTGGCACTCAACTTTTCAAACAGATGCAACCAGTCTTCCATATCTTGTTCCTTGGTGCCGCTGAAGAAGGAAGGATCTCGTTGGCGCAGGTTGGTAGGTGTGATGGCCAGTTGAGATTGGGCCTTGCTTTGCTGGGTGGCACAGTGCTCGGCGGTCTGATCAGGCATTGCTGATGCAGTGGGCAGCTTCGGCCTCGAATTTCCAGATTTGCGTACCCAGGACGCATCCACCACTTTGCAAAAGCGTTAATTACCGACACCAGGTAGTTGGCAGACAGACGGTACGGACAAAATACTCGAGCAGTCCAGCGTCTACAGTTTGTGCACACGCTCGCGCTTCGTACTCAGAGACGGTCCCACTGGTCATTGCCTAGTGAATTCGTGACTGCAGTTCGTTGCGAGTCTTCTTGCAGTGATCACTTCATAAGTAATGCATCACGCTTCAGTTTCTATTTTTCTGAACGGTGTCATAAATTACTTGTGTTATTTTTTTGATGAGCATAAGTTCTAACCTCAGTGAGCTCGTGTGAAAATCAGAATCTCTCAAGCAGATTCACTTGAACCAGGGAACCTGGCTGTATAGAATACTGTTTTTACATTGGCTCGGGAGATCGCTTTCGTAATGAAGGTATTGTTTTCGACCCGTTCGTTTGTGATATAGAGTTGTAGAAAGCCTATCTTCTTATAACGTTATGGTAACATTAAGAAAATTTACAGTTGCTTGCAAGTAGGTGCGTGTGAAGTGTATGTTCGAATGTAGAGCATTGTATATGTCGATAAAGCTGAGAAGTTCATCCTCGCTGTGGGTCCAACGAAGAAAGATATCTATGTGTTATGATACAGAGGCGCGAAAAAAAAGAATTCAGTGTTCGCCGTCCGGGGGCAAAGAGGAAAACAAAGTGTGCGCGTGGTAGGTGTGGTGGTTCGAGCCAGCGCGTGCAAGGAGTCAGTTATCAGCTGGACGTCCGGTCCGGGGAACTAGACAAAGGCATCTAGGCGCTCTACCGTTCCTAAAATCCGGCTGGGCGACTAGCCCAGGGACCAGGCGATCCACTGCTGTTCTGGCTGCCGTCCCGGACAGCTGGACATCCTGTGAACGAGGCCTGTACTCCGGCTGGGCGACTGGCCCAGGGACCAGGCGAGGTTCCACGGTACTGGCTGCCGTCCAGAGTGGCTGTGGGTTTTGGTTGCTTTGGGCCTGATGTTTCTGCTGCCGTTCCGGGTGGCTGGCGTGACCGCGGTGCGCTGCTGAGACGAGCGTGGTGGCGGAGAGCTGCTGCGGAGCTACCAATCAGCTACCGACTGCTGCTGCTGCGGCAAAAGGCCGTGTCATGGCGTGGTCCGACTCACGCTGAGGATGGCAACGAGCCAGATGGCGCACAGCCCACGAGCGATCGGCGCTGGCCACCCGCAAAAAACACCAAAACATGGCGAGACTTTTCTGATTTAGAGAGATATTGAGTACAGCTATGGACTGCTTGTTTCTACTAATTTCGTGTTACTCGTTCATAGTTACGTTCTCTGTAAATATATTTTCGTGTGTGTGTCTGTGCGCTCGTGGTTCGGTTCAGTTCCTTGATTAGTGGTCCTGTTGCCAAAACTGACACTACGTCACAATCTGGCGAGCCTGCCAGGATACCACTCGTGAAAACGTCGAAGGAAATTATCGTCTCTCGAGTGCACATTCACAAAACTTGTTTTGATGATATACACAGACAGATTAGCTGCTATTGGGGCACAACTAGGATTGAGTGGCGCAGAATTGAGTAAGTGGGTTGAGGCAGAACAGGCAAGGCAAAGAGATGAACGTGCTGCTGAAATACAGGCGAGAAGCGAAGCAGATGAGAGAACGAAGCAAATCCTTTAGCTGAAGCTAAAGCTTTAAGAAGGAGCTACGAGGGTAGATGCAGCAGCTGACTCTGATTCTATGGCTCAGCCGAGTAGCTCCTCTGCAGTACTGAATCTACAGAAATCGCTTCCGCTGTTCGATGAGCGACATGATGATTTGCACGCATACTTGCAAAGATTCGAACGCGTGGCAACAGGAAAACGCTGGCCTCAAGAGAAATGGGCATTACCTGAAACCTTGTGTTTGAGTGGCGAAGCGTTGACAGTAATTGGCCAAATGACTGCCATTGATTCACTAGACCATAAGAAAGTAAAGAAAGCCTTGTTGCAGAGGTTTCGATTCACTGCGCAAGGGTACCAAAAAAATTTCGCAAGGCACGACTAGAAGATGGAGAAACTGGGAGACAGTTAGCCACGAGACTTTCAGGGTACTTCGACCACTAGGTTGACATGGCTGATGTGCCTAGAACATTTGATGGCCTTCGAGACCACATGCTCGCCGAACAGTTTCTCTACTGTTGCCATCCAAAACTAACAATATTTTTGGAAGAACGCGAGTGCAAGTCACTCCAACAGCTAGCTGACGCTACTGATCGCTTCATGAAAGCGCAGATTCTGTCAAACCTGGGAAAGGATACAGACGACTCTAAAGAATTCAAGAAACTTCATAATGCTCCCAAAAAACCACCGACAAGATGCATGCTATGCAAGCATCGGAACATCAAGCACATGAATGTCGGAACCCAGGCAGAGAAGCGACGAAGTGTAGAGTATGTGGGAATATTGGCCACAAGAGCGACGAGTGCTGGAGCATGAAGGCAAAGAAAGAAAAAAGTTCCGCATGTGCAGTGAACGAGAACCGTTATGGTTTGCCCTCGAGCGACAACACTGGCGGAGGGAAAAAAGAAAAGAAACGAGACCCTCCTAACGCAAGTATGGATGAAAGAATACCAGTATTTCTGGTACAAGGAATGCCAATTGTTGAAGGCGAAGTGTTGGGTAAACCAGTCAGGGTTTTTCGAGATACGGGCCGTAATACTGCAATTATCCGAAGAAACCTAGTGCCAAAACAACGGTTGACCGGAAAGAGTAGCAGAGTCTTACTCATTGATGGTTCCGCCAACAAAGTACCAGAGGCCAAGATTTTCGTGAACACCCCATACTTTATCGAGACATAACCACACTTTGTCTAGACAAGCCGCTTTACAATTTCGTGCTTGGTAACTTGCTAGGTGTCACAGATTCTCACAAGCCGGATCATAAGTGGAAGCCTCCTACAGTCGACAAAAGCGACAATGTGACGCGAAAGTGCAGCATGAAAGCTGAGGAGTGTCATCACTATGTTTCCGCTACGATTAAACCTCACGAGGACAAAATAACACCATTGTTCGTGCCAAAAAAATGGTGCGACGTAACAAAAGACCAGTTCTCAGAAGAGCAACAGAATGGCAAAACATTGAAAGCCGTGTTTGCTAAAGTCGGTAAAGTTTTCTAGTCACCGAAAGGTCACAGTTACACGTTTCTTGAAAGAGGAGGACTTCTTTACCGACAATACCACCTTGCGACAGGCAGGACGTTTAGCCAGCTCGTCGTGCCGAAAATCTTCTGGAAGCGTATTCTTGAAGTCGGCTATGAAAGTCTTATGGCAGGGCACCAAGGCATTCGGCACACGACATATCGCATTTTAGCAGATTTTTGACTGGCCAGAACCGCATGGCGACCTGAAACGGTTCGTCAAGTCCTGCGATAAATGTCAGCGAACGACCCCAAAAGGCAAAATTGGTATTGCGCCTCTAGGAAACATTCCTGTCATTCGTGTGCTTTTTGAGCGTGTTGCGGTCGATTTAATCAGTCCTTTCTCACCGAAGTCGGACCGTGGCAACCGTTACATTTTAACTCTTATCGACTTTGCCACTCGATATGCGGATGCCATTGCACTCCTTGATATTGATGCTGTGCATGTAGCTGAATGACTGATAGAGATTTCTCCCGAGTCGGCTTACCAAAGGAGATTGTTACCGACCAGGGAAAAAGATTTACAGCGCACCTCAAGGGAGAGGTGGGCCGTCTTCTTCCATCAAGTTTCTTCGAACGACCCCCTACCATGCCTTGGCGAATGAGCTCGTTGAGAAGTGTAACGCTAAAGAGAACGCTGAAGATGATGCTCAAGAGGATGTGCCAGGAAAAACCACGATCCTGGTGAAGGTACATCGTCCCACTCCTTTTCGCATACAAAGAGGTGCCGCAAGCGAGCTTGGGCTTCTCGCCTTTTCAGCTAATTTACGGTAGTCACGTGCGAGGACCACTGATGGTGCTGAAGGAGCTGTGGAGCAATGAAGACATCCATGGTGGAATTCGCACTACGTATACCTACTTGGTCGACCTTCGAAACCACCTGGAAGAGACATGCAAACTTGCGCATGACGAATTGGAAAGAGCACGCGCAAAACAACAGACTTACTACGACCGCAAAAGCCGTCCTCGAAACCTAAACGTCGGGGATAAAGTGTTACTTTTTTTGCCGACAGATACTAACAAACTGCTCATGCAGTGGAAATGTTCATTTGAAGTCTTCGAGCGCAAGAATGAGGTCGACTACGTTCTCGCGATAAGTGGAAAAAGAAAAATTTTCCACATCAACATGCTCAAAAAGTACGAGGAACGCAAACCTTTACCAGTGCAGCAGGTGTCGGTCATAACCGAAGTTGAAGGGCCACCGGAAGCGAATGAGGAAATTTCAAGTGAAGAAAGTTCTCATGAGATTCCTTACCCTAGCTTATTTCGCACACAGACTGCCGATGATACGAAATTATCAGAGAATCTGAGCATTGAACAGCGTTCTGATGTGCTTTATTTATTCAAAGAATTTGAGATAATTTTTCGGACCTTCCAGGGAAGAATGACCTAGTAGATTGCACACTACGCTTGGCATCCAAAAAACCTATACATAACCCGCAGTATCCTATCCCACTAGGTCTGCGGGAAAGCGTCGAGAAAGAAGTCCAAGAAATGCTAAAGTTGGGCATAATTGAAAGGTTGCAGTCACCATACCACGCTCCCATCATAGTTGTCGAAAACCCTGACAACATGATTCGTTTATGCATCAACTTCAGAGAGCTAAATAAGATCTTGATTGCGGATGGTGAACCAATACCGCTTATATACGTGGTCCTTGCCCTTGCTGGTCAATGAAACTTCTTCTCAATATTTGACTTCACCAAGGGCTACTGGCAAATGCCCGTGGCTAAAGACAGCCGAAAAAACAGCCTTTTCCAGTATATCTGGACTATACAATTTTGTGTTCATGCCCTTTGGCATAAAGACAGCTCGGGATGTTTTCGAACGCCTCATGCGAGCTGTTCTAGGCGATCTGTAAAATGTTTATCACTTTTTCAACGATGTAGTCATTGCTACATACACGTGGCCTGAACATTTTGTCACTCTAAGGCGTGTGTTTGACCAAACACAACGCACCAATTTAACCATCAAGCCAAGTTAGTGTGAGATAGGAGAGCAAACCATCTGTTTTCTTGGCCATCGAATCGGAGACGTTAAGTTGAACCTCTCCTGAAAACCCTTGATAAGATACTTGCAACTACAAGGCCAAAGACGAAGAAAGCCCTGCAGTCTTTTCTGGGTCTAACGTGCTATTACAGGAAATTTATCGTAAACTACGCTGAGACCACCAAGCCTTTGACCAATTCACACTGAAAGGGCAGAGCAATACCATCGCGTGGGGACCTTCTCAGGAAGAAGCTTTCAATATTTTGAAAAACAAGCTTCGAGATACTCCCATTCTACAAGCACCCAAAATGACAAAGTAATTTGTTCTCCGCACCAACGCCTCGACCACTAGCCTTGGTGCCGTACTGCTCCAGGTAAGGGAGGAACAGGTTTTTCATCCTGTTGCCTACGCGAGCCGCAACTTAATGCCTCGAGAAACCCGGTATTCCGCCATCGAGCGGTAATGCTTGGCACTTGTCTTTGCGGTGAAAAAATTCCATTTGTATTTGTACGGCGAACACTTTGTCATACAATCCGACCACCAGCCTTTGCAATACTTGCAATCCGCTAAACACCTGAACAATCGAGTTTTGCGATGGAGCCTACTCTTACAAGTGTACTCATTTTCAGTCTTTTACATCAAACGTCGGATAATGTCGGAGCAGATTACCTGAGCCGCGTGCAATGGGAATGTATTGGACTATGTTATGTAAACATCTGAACTGCTGTAGACGTACAACTGGACATTTAGTGAAGTATCTAGAACTTTGTGGCATTTTCGCTCCTCTTCCTGACGTCATAAAAGCTGTAAACAACTTTCTAAACGGGATGTGGTCATAATACAGAGGCGCGAAAAAAGAAGAAATCAGTGTCCGCCGTGCGGGGGCGAAGAGGAAAACGAATTGTGCGCGTGGTGGGGGTGGTGGTTCGAGGCAGCGCGTGCAAGGAGTCAGTTCTCGGCTCGACGTCCGGTCCGGGGAACTAGACAACGGCACCTAGGCGCTCTACCGTTCCTGGACTCCGGCAAGGTAACTGGCCCAGGGACCAGGCGATTCACTACTGTTCTGTCTGCCGTTCCGGACAGCTGGACATTCTGTGAACGAGGCCTGTACTCCGGCTGGGCGACTAGCCTGGGGACCAGACGAAATTCCGCGGTGCTGGCTGCCGTCCTGAGTGGCTGTGGGTTTTAGTTGCTGCGGGTTTGACGTTCCTGCTGCCGTTCCGGGTGGCTGGTGCGACCCCGGTGCGCTGCTGAGACGAGCGTGGTGGCGGAGAGCTGCTGCGGAGCTACCAATCAGCTACCGACTGCTGCTGCTGCGGCAGAAGGCCATGTCACGGCGTGGTCCGACGCACGTTGAGGACGGCAACGAGCCAGACGGCGCACAGCCCACGAGCGATCGGCGCCGGCCACCCGCAAGCCACATCAAAACACGGCGAGACTTTTTCTAATTTAGAGAGACATTAAGTACAGCTATAGACTATGTGTTTCTACTACTTTAAGTGTTACTCGTTCATAGTTACGTTCTCTGTAAATATATTCTCGTGTGTGTGTCTGTGCGCTCGTGGTTCGATTCAGTTCCTTGCTCAGTGGTCCTGGGCCCAAAACTGTCACTACGTCGCACTATGTATGGTTGTTAAAAAAAACTTAGGATTCTAGTTTTCTCATGAATATGCTGACATAATTGTGTGCCATCCCCGCCGTGGTAGTCAAGTGGCTAAGGTACTCGGCGGCTGACCTGCAGGTCGTGGGATTGAATCCCGGCTGTGGCTGCTGCATTTCCGTTAGAGGCCGAACTGCTGAAGGCCTGTTGGCTCATATTTGCGTGCACGGTAAAAACCTCAAGGTGGTCAAAATTTCCGGAGCCCTCCACTACGGCGTCTCTCATACTCACATGGTGGTTTTGGGATGTTAAACCGCACATATCAATCAATAAATGGGTTCCAATTTGTTGCCAATAGTGGTCCCGCTAACTTGTTTAAAATACTCTGGGTTAAATTAAAATTATTGTAATTCAAGCACCATTCTCGTCAAACTTGCGATGGCAGAGAAATCTGGAGATTCAGGTTAACTATTGTGTGTGTACATGTTTTTATTGCAGCTACGCCGTCATCGTGATGACAGCTGTAAAACGCTAACCATGTAACTCAACTGAACTATTTGATGAACTTCACTTGACTTGACTTGACTATTTGTATACAATGAGGACACATCAAGAGCAACCAAGTACGAGTTCTTCGGCACAAGCAGACCTGCGATGTCTCGAAGAACATGTCTCGCTTGTGCCAGCGTGTTTTTACAGTCCTGCTAATGGACTTTCTTCATGCTTTTCTGCTCTTGCGGCGACTATTAGTCCATAACTAAACTCTTCACAAACAGATGATTTGCTTGCCTTGCTACAAACGCATAAGAGATCGTTTCATCTCCATTCATTGTTTCTTGGACAGGCATTCATTATCACGCATTGTATCGAAACCGATGGCACTTCCATCGTACGCCATCAAACATATCGTGTCTCTTCATCTGAGCATGAAGTCACTGAAAGAAACTTCACCGATATGCTGCAACAAAACAAAATACGTCTCTCCATAAGGTCTTGGTCATCTTCCGTTCTTTTAGTGTTTTAGTAAGAAAAAAGATGGCTCCGTGTGATTTTGTTTAGACTATGAGCACTTAATATGATTACCCGCAAGGATGCTTACCCCTTGCCACGCATAGCTGGTGCTTAGAATTCACTGCAGGGTTTTGAGTACTTCTCAAGCCTAGACCTGCGTTCGTGTCATTGGCGAATACCCCTACACGAGGATGACAAAGAAAAGACAGCGTTGTCAACACCAGATAGGCTGTATGAATTCCACGTCATGCCATTCGGCCTTTGCGAAGCTCCAGCAACATTCGAGCGGATGATCGACACAGTTTACGAGGCTTGAAATAGAAGACTTGCAAGTGCTATTTATACGACATCGGTATTTTCTTGCCAACCTTCCCTCAGCATTTACGGCTACTGGACGAAGTTCTCACGTGCCCTGCAAACGCAGGCCTGGAGCTGAACAACTAAAGTGCCGTTTTGCAAGCAAGACGAATAAAGTGTTAGGCCTCATCGTAGGCAAGGACAGTATTCGCCCTGATTCAGACTAGATTTCAACTGTCTAATACTTCCCGCGTCCGGAAAAAGCCATAGATTTGGGCAGTATTCTGGGCCTCGCTTCTTATTTTTGCGGAATCAATTGAGACTTTGCCTCATTAGAGTCGCCATTGCACAAGTTGCTCGAATCACGCATGGCCTTTGTGCGGTCTCCTGAATGTGAGTTGGCGTTTTTTCAAGTTAAGTGTGCACTCACATCCCAAGCAGTCCTCTGTCATTTCGACGAAACCGCGCCTACGCTCCAGCATACAGACGCTAGTGATCATGGCATTGGGATTATTCACCTACAGTGAGACAAATCTTCACGTGAGAAGATCATCGCATACGCAAGCCGTGTACTTACCCTTGCCGAATATAATTATGCCTTTACCGAACAGGAGTGCCTAGCGGTCGTATGGTCCATACAAAATTTTCGACCTTATCACCACGACCACCACTTTACTGTGGTTACGGACCATCACGCCTTATGGTGGCTCTCGACACTCAATAACTTGTCCGGCCGCCTTGGTCGCTGGATTTTTTGCTTACAAGAATATGATGTGAATAATACATACAATGTGGAGCAAGAATATCAAGACGCCGACGCGCTTTTGCGTTCCCCGCTCTTTTCGGAGCCACTTAACACCACCGCACTCTAGGAGCTTTCGGCCGTCCCTTCTCTACATGGTTTGTCCTTAGCTACTACGGACCGTACTTCTCCGAATGGGTGTGGTTTGTTGTTATCTTATATTCTCACTGCTCACTGCCCGTTATATGCTCACTGCCCGTTATGTTATTACGGGCAGTGAGCCGCCTGCCCATTCGAGGAAAGTGGGTGCGGGGGACGTATTGTTGACAATGATGACATTGCTAATCTACCTCTGCCCTACTCTGTTGAAATGCTGCCCTTTTCTAATTACGCCGTGTCGGTCTTGCTTCTTCTCCTAGATTTTCTATATTTTTTTAGATGCGGAGCATCTTATACTCGCACCTTGTAGTGCGCCGTCCGCACCGCTTCTCGAACATTCGACAGCTGACGCGCGCGCATGCGCCGTCGCGCCGTCGCCCACTCTTCCACCATCTGTGCATCCCTTCCTCCTCTACACACCGCGCACGCTTCACTCCTCCACCATCTGTGCACCCTTCCTCCTCTACACACCGCGTTCGACATCTACAATTCTCCTGATTCTCCAGTGGACGCGCATGTGGCGTCGCGCTTCGAGAACATTCAACAGCTGACAGTGCATGCGCCGTCGTGCTGTATATATACTCAAGGTCGGCGCTCGCTCGCTCAGTTGCCGCTCGTCGGTTGGTTTGTACGGCGCGTCGACGTCCAAGGTCGCGGTGAAATGAATTCCAACGAATCCACAAACACAATGATCGACGTCCCTTCGACCAGCGCCGCCCTTTCGCATACGTGTGTACGTGTTCACTCATTTAACACCCCCTCCTACAACCACGTTAACCAATTTAGCCATCGACCCAAGTAAGTCGCAATTTAACACCCCATTTCACAACCACGTTAACCAATTTAGCCATCGACCCAAGTAAGTCGCACTTTAACACCCCGTTAACCAATTATATGGTCCGCATCCTCCTCAGTGTTCCCCCGAGGGAAGCTGCGGGCAATTTTTTAATGTTTGTCCTCCCGTTTCGCTGTTTCTTCTTTTTTTTCTCTGTCTCTTTTCTTTTTTTTTCTTTTTTTCCTTTTTCTTTTGACCCCTTCCCTTCTGTCTCGACAGGCTATAAGAAGACACGGAACATGTGTAAATAGTATCATGCCTTGAAAAAGACGGGGTTCCCGTCGAAACGTCGTCACAATAAACAGTTGTTATGTGAAAGCGCATCTACTTTCATATTTATATATATATTGTGAAGAAGAAATGTGCCTGCAGCAAGCAGCATCGCCAACGCCCGGCTCTCTCGGCTCGTGCTTCGGTTCGTTGCGGTGCCAATCGCTGGACGGTTCTTCACGCTGTCTCGTCGCTTTCTTTAACGGCTAATAAACCTCCTCACATTTGGTGGAAGGTGCTGTTAATCCCCGTTGCTACACCCTGGAGCTGCAAAGCCGCACGCTACCACCTGTCATGACTACCAACGCCACTACATCGACGCCTTCGCTCCAGTTCAACTGCCCTGGCCATCCTAGGCTACGGGAGCCGAAGGTCTTCAGCGGTGCGGATGAGACCGACGTCGAAGACTGGCTCGACACTACGAACTGGTGAGCGCCAACAATAAGTGAGACGAAGCCGACAAGCTGGGCCACGTCATATTTTATCTCACTGGCGTCGCCGAATTGTGGTTTATTAACCACAAACACAACATCCCCACATGGAGCGTCTTCAAGACGTCATGTGCTGAAGTGTTCGGTCGGCCGGCTGTCCGCAAGCAGAGGGCAGAACAGCGCTTGCGCGTCCGCTCTCAGCAGACTGGCGAGACATTTACCAGCTATATTGAGGACGTCGTCGACCTTTGTCGACGTGTGAATGACACCATGCCCGAATCTGACAAGGTCAAAAACATCCTGAAGGGCATCGACGACGGCGCATTTCAAATGCTCTTGGCAAGAAATCCGAGCACAGTTTCCGAAGTCGTCAGCTTGTGTCAGAGCTACGACGAGTTGAACAAGCAACGCACTCTGACTCGGCAGCCTCAGCATGGTGCTGAGTCCCTGTCCAGTTTCGACACCCTGACGGACAATTCACCGCTGCTTCAGCAAGTTCGAGCCTTCGTCCGTGAGGAAGTCGCCCGCAAACTTTCCCTAGTGCCCTTCACTCACGAGACCACCACCCGTCTACCTGCCCCGCTTCGCACTGTTATTTCGGATGAGGTTGCCCAAGCTGTTCCTGTTGCGCACCACGAGCCGCCTCTATCCAGCCTTGCCCACTGCCAGCGTGCCGCGCAGCCGGTAGGCCCTCCTGTCGCCTATCCGCCAGCCGTGCAGCCTGTGGCTGCGCCCCTAACGTATGCAGCGCAGCCTGTGGCTCCTCCTGTCGCCTGCTCGCAAGTGATGCAGCCTGTAGCAGCGCCATTCACATATGCAGACGCTGTGCGTAGGCTTCCGCAACCACCCTACACCTCGCGCTCACAGCCCGCACACCCGGCTGCTTATACTGCAACACGGGCCGGTCTCGTCACCTCGCTATGCCCCTCCTAACGACCCCGACTTCGTAACGCCGCGCACACCCTCTCCTCGTCGGCGATCGCCCTCCCCAATGCGTCGCCGGCCTAGACCTTCTGACCAGGAAAACTAAGCACCGCAGTTCAAGAGGCAAGAACTGCGCCATTTTCGAACTGTCTAAGCCCTCGCCCCTCTCCTGCTAACGTGGTCGCAGTAACTGTTGAAGGTTATTCTACTTTCGCCCTTGTAGACACCGGCGCCGCTGTTTCTGTTATTGCCGCTAATGTCTGCCGTGTATTACGTAAAGTCACGACGCCGCTTTCGGGACTGTCACTCCACACAGCAAGTGCACAGCAAGTAACGCCTCTCGCAGCCTGCACTGCAAGAGTGTCCATCGAAGGCATTGTTCACACTGTGGAGTTTATTGTCCTCGCTGTCTGTTCGCATGATGTCATCCTCGGATGGGACTTCCTATCCCGCCATAATGCCGTCATCGACTATGCACGCGCTGAAGTTGAGTTTTCACCCTTTTGTGATGTCCCATTACTTGACGCTCTTCATCGGCCGCCGAAGTCGTTCGTGCATGAAGACACCGATATTCCACCTGAAAACTTCGCACTTGTTCCAGTTTCATGCAACGCCGACACTGACGCTACAGTCTTTTTATGCTTTCCGATATCTTCACGAGTCGTCGAGCTCTGCCGCTGTCTTTCGCAACGATTGACCTTGCCGCCGGAAGAAGCAATATGTTCATACTCAACCCGCTTTCCACACCTGTCACTTTGCTTGCGGGGGAATGTCTCGGCCGCGTGCAGGATCTCGACCCTTCGTCTTTGGTTGATGTCCCAGATGACTACTGCGACCACCCAAAATCACTGTCGGCCCTCGAAGAGTCGTCCAAGGATACGTTTTCCAGCGCCATCGCCGACACCCTCACTCCCACCGAACATGCCGACCTGCTTGATCTTCTGCATGAGTTCCGGAATTCCTGCGATGTGTCCCAACCTCAACTAGGCCGCACGTCGCAAGTCAAGCATCATGTTGACACCGGCCTACACCAGCCACTGCGTCAAAGACCATACCGTGTCTCCACTGAAGAGCGCCGCGTCATCAACGATCAAGTCGAAGATATGCTTCGTAGAGACGTCATTCGAACCTCTCACAGTCCCTGGGCGTCTCCTGTCGTCCTGGTGCGTAAGAAAGACGGATCTATCCAATTTTGCGTAGACTATCGTCGTTTGAATAAGATAACCCGCAAGGACGTATATCCTTTGCCGCGCATTGATGACGCCATTGACACCCTTCACGGAGCGGAATTCTCATCGCTGGATTTGCGGTCTGGCTACTGGCAAGTTCCAATGGCTGAAGCCGATCACCAAAAAACTGCATTTATTACACCTGGCGGACTATACGAGTTTAACGTCATGCCCTTTGGGCTTTGTAACGCGCCCGCCACGTTTGAACGACTTATGGATAATACGCTACGTGGCCTCAAGTGGAATATGTGCCTCTGCTACCTCGACGATGTCGTGGTTTTCTCGCACGACTTTCCTACGCACGTCCTTCGCCTCAGGCAGGTTTTCACTTGTCTGACCAACGCTGGCCAGCAGCTTAACCTGAAAAAATGCCGCTTCGCTGCACGCGAGCTCGTCATCCTAGACCACATTGTGTCGAAGCACGGCGTATTACCTGACCCAGCAGAACTTCGAGCAGTCGCAGAATTTCCCAAGCCGACGACCATGAAAGAACTTCGCAGTTTTGTAGGCCTATGCTCATATTTCCAGCGCTTTGTTCACAATTTTGCATCCATCATGTCACCATTAACCCAGCTTCTTCGCGGTGACGTGAACCTCTCCTCCTGGTCCCCTGCATGTGACGTTGCCTTCAGTACTTGCGCCGTCTGCTCACCTCGCCACCTATTCTTCGCCACTTCGACCCGACGGCTTCTACCGAAGTGCACACCGACGCCAGCGGCGTCGGGCTAGGTGCTGTCCTCGCCCAACGAAAACCCGGCTATTCAGAATACGTTGTAGCCTACGCTAGCCGCACTCTGACGAAAGCCGAAACTAATTACAGCGTGACAAAAAGAGTGTTTGGCTCTGGTGTGGGCGCTTGGAAAGTTCCGGCCGTACTTATACGGCCGCCCGTTCGATCTAGTAACTGATCACCACGCGCTTTGCTGGCTCTCCACGCTGAAAAACCCTTCTGGCCGCCTTGCGCGATGGGCACTCCGCATCCAGGAGTACGACATTTGCGTCGTATACCGCTGTGGACGCAAACACTCTGACGCTGACGCCTTGTCCCGCTCACCTTTGCCACCAGATCCGACGTGCGGAAACACGTGCCTCCAGTACTTGTCATCGTTAAATCTTGACTCAATTGCCACCGAACAACGTCGTGACCCGTGGATCGCATCTCTTCTCGAATATCTATCCGGTACGCCCAACCTTCCGGTATCTTGATCCCTCCGACGTCAAGCTTTCCATTTTGCCATCCGCGATCAACTTCTCTATCGACGCAACTACTCTCCTGATGGCCGCCGGTGGCTACTGGTCATTCCACGCACTTTGCGATCGCAGGTATGCGCTTCTCTTCATGACGATCCACAATGTGGCCACGCCGGGGTGTTCAAAACATATGAACGCCTTCGCCATCGCTATTACTGGCGCGGCATGTACAATTTCGTACGCAAATTTGTGCAGTGCTGTCCTGACTGCCAGCGATGCAAATCAACACCGCTACGTGCTACTGGCAAATTGCAGCCACTTCTGTGCCCTGCCAAGCCTTTTGATCGCGTTGGCGTTGACCTCTACGGCCCCCTTCCATTGACATCAGATGGCAATCGGTGGATTATAGTGGCGGTCGACCATCTAACACGCTACGCCGAAACAGCCGCTTTACCGAGCGCTACCGCTCAGGATGTCGCCTCTTTCATTTTACGTCAATTTATCCTTCGACAAGGCGCACCTCGAGAGCTCCTTAGTGACAGAGGCCGCGCTTTTCTCTCCGAGGTCGTCGAAGCTCTGCTTTCGGAATGCCACGTCATTCATCGGAAAACGACAGCATACCACCCACAGACTAATGGGCTAACGCAACGGTTTAACCGAACGCTGGGTGATATTTTCTCAATGTACGTGGCATCTAATCATAGCAACTGGGACCGTGTTCATCCCATACGTGACATTTGCATACAATACTGCAATACAAACAACCACGGGATTTTCACCTTTCTTTCTTCTTTATGGACGTGACCCTTCCCATACAATTGATACTCCACTTCCCTACCGTCCTGATGCTTCCGAATGTCCACCTATCTCCGATGCTGCTCGACAAGCCGAATAGTGCCGCCAGCTCGCCCATGCGTTCACCTCGGACGAGCAGCAATGCCAGAAGGAAAACCGTTGCACCTCTATTCCGGATCCCAACTATGCCCCAGGGTCTCTCGTGTGACTTGCCATCCCATACCAAACTCCGGGACTCTCATCAAAACTTGTGCTCCGGTACGAGGGGCCTTACACCGTTTTAGAGAAAACCTCTCCGGTTAATTACCTAATTGAGCCAGTTTCCCGATCAGATGACATGCGCCGGCGTGCTCGTTACATCGTCCATGTTTCCCGCCTAAAACCGTATCATGAGCCTCTCCCTGAAACTTCTTTGGTCGCCAGGATGGCTCTTTTTTCAGCGAGGGCGATTGTGAAGAAGAAGATGTGCCTGCAGCAAGCAGCATCGCCAACGCCCGGCTCTCTCGGCTCGTGCTTCGGTTCGTTGCGGTGCCGATCGCTGGACGGTTCTTCACGCTGTCTCGTCGGTGTCTTTAACGGCAAATAAACCTCCTCACAATATATATATATATATATATATATATATATATATATATATATATATATATGTATATATATATATACATATATATCTATATATATTTATATATATATATATTTCTCTGTCTCCGAAAGAATGTGCGAGTACAAACTAGAAAGCTTGAACAAATGGTCTCTCATAATAGAAAAAAAATCTCAGAAAATGCAGTGGTTTCACGGCACATGAGAGTTACATGCACTTGTACAAGCATTCACAGGAGAGGGCAGCAATTCGGTGATATCTAGTCAAGCTTCAGTGGGCGAGGCTGGCTGTTCTGTTCGGGACCACACAAGCACAGCTTTAACGTAAAAATTGGTGATGACACAGCAGTTCTTGCGAGGAATGAACAAGAGTATGACGCCGTGGAACACTCATAGCTCGAGTTTCGCAGAGGTCGGGTTTTTTGTCCTAAACTGTACGCACGGGGCACTACCGATTTGCGTATTCGTTGGCTGACGGGGTGATGCCTTTGCGTTTCCGGAAACCAAAAAGTAGTTTTACGCCAGCTGTGTCGTTTAGTCCCCTCTTGTTTCAATCGCTTTGATTGTAGGCTCCGCCTTGACCTCTGCTGGAGAAAACATGTTTGATGTTTATTTTCTGTAAAATGTTTGAATTTGATGTTTTATTTCTCTTGAGCGAAAGATCTTGAATGTGTCGTCATTTTGGTTGACTCGTTTGTGAAGGTCTTTCTTTAAGCCGTGTGTGTTCTTCCTTGTGTCTGTAGCTGTCCGTGTTGAACAACATGGCGCTTAGCCTGGTCGATTTCATTCTGCTGGCTATGCTTATGTTTGCGAAAAAAGTTGAGGTGGCAGCCATTCGGGAACAGGACAATGCTTGTTTTTGGCAACTTGACATAGTGTCCAGTTGGTAGCTGTTGCAACGCTTTTCAGGCAGCAAGTTTAGTTCGACAGATTTTACCGGAAGAACATCACGGGCACCTGCGACAGCATTCATTACGTAGGTTTCTGGCACCTGGCAACCTGCCAGAGTTGATGTTTCCGAGCCTTCGGTGTTTTGCACTTTCAAGTCGCTGCGCTCTGAACGGTGACACCACAACAAGCATGGTTTGTTCATATTTCAGTTTTGACTGCCCGTCCATCTGTGCAACTAAAGAGCTGAGCGGTTCTGACGCAAGCATCTGGATAGAAGCTGCAGGGCATGGATGAGTACCCTCTGAGTTTCGCAGCTCTATCCCGAACGTAGGGGGTCGTGAGACGTGAGGTGACCGCTTTGAGTGAAGAAACAGCCAAGCGATGGGAAACCAGGTTGTGGGCCAAGTGTGCGAGATGAGAAGTAGGCTGCTCTAAAGCGCAAAGATCAGTTTTTCCTCTTCAAGTCGTAATGGGGTTGTTCAGTATTTTTCCCATTAGTCAGCTGGTCTACCGTGAACAAGGCGTCATTATGACGCAAATATGGACCATTAGAAAATTTAGAAGAGCTTTGTGGTGAAAAGCCAGGTGGTAGACCATGTTCGAGACGAAGCATGCTGGGCAGAAGTAGGGTGAGCAACGGGTCGTGTGTATGTTGGAGCGACTATTTTCAAATTGCCGATTTTCATGCAGAAGAGAAACTTAATGGAAAGCCATGTCTTTTAAGGAAAGAACGTGAACTGTGGCAAATGAGTGAGATTGTCTGCACATGATTGGTAATAAATAAATCTTGATTGCAGTCGTGAAACAAGCGATCATCTCTTTTTTATTCTTCTGCCACGATTCATTATTGTCAAATATGTGAGTAAGGTTAAAGTTGAATGCCTCCCAGTCACGTAGTCGCTGAAGTTTATAACCTTCTCCCGTTCCGACCATGCTGCAGCGGTAGCGTGGAGCTCGAACAGGTCGAACCAGTCCTGTACAGGTCAATCGTCCACTGCTCCAGTGTATTCAAAGGTTCTGTCATGATGCCGGTAACTGCATGCGCCTTAAATCACCTCTTCTGTGGTCGATATTCAGTTGAGACGTAATACCGGTATCTTCTGGAATGATGTGAGGTTGATGAGCGGTGGCCAGGTCTTTATCCTGTCGACTTGCGTGACCTTACGATGAATGGGCGATGAATGGGCATTACCTTGCCTGCTGGGACGTGCAAGTTCCTAGTCGGTTTTGTATTGCGCGGCGTGTATTCGAACGAGTCATTTGATGGTACAATTGTGGAATATTTACTCTGAAGTCTTTTTTGGGAAATACGCTTACTGCTGAAAGAGTTCGCATAACTATGAAGGGTGAGTTGAAAAACGTTCAGTCGACGAGGTGTGGAAAGGTCTGTATCGTATTCTTTGAAATGGGTGGTGAACCTTTCTTCGATTTTTTTCCAAGACTCATCGTTCTCAAAAATTTGGGTGAGGTAAATGTGAATCCCTCACTTGAGATGTAGTCAGTGAAGTTGGTGATCATCCCCCGTTCCGACCAGGATGCAGCGGCGGCGTGGAGCTCGAACAGCTCAAACTAGTCCTGTATGGATCCTTCGTCCGCTAGCCCAGTGTACTTGGGGATGTCAAGGCCGTCTGATGGTGCTGTCAAGATGCTGTTCTTCGTGTACAGTTGGGATGTACTTGCGTGGTCTACGTTCGGTCTGTTCATCTCGCTGAAATGTTCGACGATGATGGCCGGTTGATTAAGTGGCCACGAGGTCTTCACCCTGTCGGCTCGTGTGACGATATGATGAGAGGCAGACGTGGCCTGGTTCTTAAGCCATGTTTATTTTATAGGCACTTCCTTTTCTGCTTTTTGCACCAGTCACTGCTTTCTACCTCAAATATATATATATATATATATATATATATACTTATATATATATATATACTTATATCTATATATATATATATATATACATATATATATATATATATATATATATATATATATATATATATATATATATATATATATATATATATATATATATATATATATATATATATATATATATATATTGCTACGTAGCGCCACGGATAACTCGAAACTAGATAAGGAAGAGGACGATGTCAGAGCTCACGTGCAGACTGGGTTTCATCTTGTATGCCTGCTTGTTTTCTCGATAGTAAACTTGTTCCTTCGACGCCTTTTCCCAGTAACCCACGCACGCACACACAAACACACACACACACACACACATATATATATATATATATATATATATATCTATATATATATATATATATATATATATATATATATATATATATTTATATTTATATTTATATATATATATATATATATATATATATATATATATATATATATATATATATATATATATATATATATATATATATATATATATATACAAGCATGTAAGCATGAAGTGACTTTCTGGCTGTTGCGGAGCTAGTGTCAATCAATACTTGTGCGTGTCGCAGGATTTGGTCAGCAAAAAGACGATGATGAATTTGCAGTGCTCGATCGAAACTGTTCCGCTGTTTAATACACTGTTACTTGCACTGATTTTATTACCATGACAAACAAGCGGAGGTGCTGGGTACAATCCCAATTCGTTAGATTCAATTCCAGTCGCTTCAAGCTTCTGCCACCATTTCAACAATTCCGGAGGAAAACCTGGCACTTCGCCTCAGCCACCGCTTGCTAGAACTACCTCCTCAAATTGTGTCCCTTGAGCTCGGCAAGAATGACCACCATAACGGCAAGTCAGACGCAAGAGAGCAACGTACTGACCAACTCGCATCCACCCCAAGCGTCGCCTACACAGTACGCACCCCGAAGCCGTTTCATGGTGATGTATTTGAGGACATAGGTGACTGGCTAGACCGCTTCGATCGGGTCGCAGCCACCAACAATTGGAACGACACCAAGAAGCTTCGCTACGTGTAATTCGCACTTGAAGACTATGCTCACATCTAGTATAAGAACCATGAGCCGTCTATCACCAACTGGCGAGAATTTCAGTGACAGCTATGCCAGGCTTTCAGAAAGTTCGAAAGGTAAATTAAGGCTGAGCAGGCTCTGCAGAGCCAGGTTCAGAAGTCAAATGAAAACGTGGCTATCTTTGTCTAAGACACGCCACGCTTGTTTAATCGTGCTGACCCAGGGATGGATGAAACAAAAAAAGTTCGACTCCTCCTGCGGGGTGCCAAGGAGCAACTTTTTGTTAGACTCATACGCAAGCCTCCCACTACTGACGATGAGTTCATCGCGTAAGCTACTACCATGGAACGGGAACTTCAGCAACGCTCTCTGCCGCACGACCGCCAAGCTTCTGTTGCCGCGGTGTCACCTTCTACCTGAGGACAGGACTTATAGGCACACCACAAACTTGTGCGGAGCGTGGTCCGCGAGGAGCTCAAAAAAGTCCGTCCCACTTCTGCTTACCCAAGTGCGACGATTCTGGGAGACATTATTCGCGATGAACACAGAAATGTGACCCAATCATTGCTCCCAATGCATGCGGAAGCTCCTGCTCTGTCTTACGCCGAAGCATTGAGGATGCCTCAAGCTTCTACCGGACGCCGGCCACCCTCTACGTTCTCACTTTCGCCCCGTCAATTCGCCCCTGCAAATAACTACGAGAGCACTTTCCAGTATGACGTTCCGCGTGAAGTCACCCATAAATCTGACGTATGGCACACCTCTGACAACAGGCCTCTTCGCTACCACTGCGGCAAAGCGGACCATCTGCACCGCCAGTGTGCGTATCGCAGGATGGGCCTTCAGGGGTTTCACCTTAACGCGCGTCCACCCACCAACGAGGAGCATCTTCGCGAGATTCAGCAACACCTAGCAGCGCAGCGGTCTTTTTTTCTGCACAAAGCCACCAGCCGTGGTCACATTCTCTTCAACGCCTTGGCTCGCCTAGTCGTTGCGCCACCTTCTCTGGTGCACGAAACCGGTCCCCAAGTCCTGTCCCACGCTAGGAAAACTGGGGCCAGTGGTCTCTACAGGTAGGGTAGCTGTTGAGCGAACTGACAAACATCTTCCGACACGAGACGTTGACGACGCCGATATTTCTGTCACGAAATTTTTTGAACGTGAAGCAGCAATTTCCGCCAAAATTTTTATAATTGTTGACCGTCACTCGACAACCGCACTCGTGGATACTGGCGCCAATTACTCTGTTATGAGTGGGGACTTCGCGGCGGCTCTCCAAAAAGTGGTGACGCCATGGAACGGTCCGCAGCTCCGTACCGCGGGTAGTCATCTAGTGACGCCGGTTGCGAGGTTCACTGCCCGAGTGCATATTGGCGCTTCGACCTTAATCGGAACTTTCTTCGTACTGCGGGAATGCTCCAGGCCGGTCTTCTTGGTATTAGACTTCCTTCGAGAACATGGGGCTATTAAAAATCTCTGAGAACTGCTGGTGACGTTTTCACGTAACGAGCATTCCCAGGATTGTGAATCGCGTATGATGGCGTTGCGTGTATCCGATGATTCAGTGACAGTACCACTCCGTTCCAGTGTTCTGGTTAACGTGCTGAGTGACATAAACCGAACGGCTCTTGGAGTTCTGGAAGGCAATGTGTCCGTGCTCTTGTCTCGTCAAGTATGCGTCGCCCGTGGTCTCATAGAATTGGCACCTGCGAAATTTCTACTAACAAATTTCAGTCATGAATACCAGTGTTTCACAAGGCAGTATGTCATCGAAAAATCAGGGACTCGAAAGGCAGCTTCTCACTCGCGCAACTCTCTTCCGGTCCTCACGACGACAGTCTCCGGTTAAGCTTGATGTGAACTGCGCACTGGTGACTTCCCAGCAAGAGACCCTTCGCTCCCTCCTGCTTTCCTTCAGTGATTGCTTTGCCACGATATCCAAAATCAGACACCCGTCGCAAAGCACAGAATCATAACAGAGCCCAGTGAAAGGCGTATTCGACAACAAGCTTTTCGAGTTTCCCGCAGAGAACAAGACGTCTTTCACGACCAAGTACAAGAAAGGCTTGATTGTGACATCATTCAGCTGTCTACAAGCCCAAGGGCCTCACCGGTTGTGTTGGTGAAAAAGAAAGACGGCACATTGCGTAGCTGTGTTGATTATCGCAAACTGAACACCGCGACAAAGAAAGACAATTATCCGCTTCCTCACATCCACGACTCACTCGACCGTCTTATAAACACCCGATATTTTCCATCCATGGATCTACGCAGTGCTTATTGGCAAATTGGGGTCAATGAGCGTGACCGGGAAAAGACTACCTTCATTATTCCTGACGGGCTATTCGAATTCAAGGTGCTTCCTTTTGGGCTGTGCTCTGCTCCCGCGAATTTTCAACGAATGATGGACAGTTTTATCTGGTATCAAGTGGCAATCGTGTCTTGACTATTTAGATAACGTCCTCGTTTTTTCATCGAATTTCGAGCAGCACCTTCAGCCTCTTCGTACAGTACTTGAGGCGCTAAGAACAGCTGGCCTGTCGCTCAAGCCCGAAAAATTCCACTTCGGCTACGCAGAGCACAAGTTTCTCGGTCATGTCGTCAACAGTGACGGAATTTGCCCAGACCGCGAGAAAACACTGGCTGTCGCTGCCTTCCCAACTCAGACGAACAAACACGACGTACGCCATATTCTGTGCTTTGTGCGTACTATCGTCGCTTCGTTCCAAGCTTTTCCAAAATAGCAGAACCCTTAAACATACTCACGAGAGGCAACGTTGCTTTTTTGTGGGCCCAGAAGAAATGATAGCTTTTTGCGAGCTACGACAACGCCTCGAGACTACTTCAATCTTCGGTCATTTAGACAAAAATGCCAAAACTGAAGTGCATACAGATGCAAGCAATGTTATCCTCGGAGCCGTCCTTGTGTAATGGCAGGAAGGTATCGAGCGAGTGATCGCCTACGCTAGT
This sequence comes from Rhipicephalus microplus, assembly GCF_013339725.1. Lineage (NCBI taxonomy): Eukaryota > Metazoa > Arthropoda > Arachnida > Ixodida > Ixodidae > Rhipicephalus > Rhipicephalus microplus. Next base: position 161,977,962 of record NC_051168.1, on the reverse strand, counting down.
CGTACGTTACCAACGGCTGAAACGAACTATTCCACCGCAGAAAAGGAATGCCTAGCTTTGTAGGCTATAGCCAAGTTTCAACCGTATTTGTATGGGCGACCGTTCAAAGTAGTCACCGACCACCAGACCTTGTGCTGGTTTCCAGGCCTCAAAGACCCCTGAGACTGCCTAGCTCGATGAATTCTCCGCGTACAAGAATTAGACGTTACGGTGGTTTACAATTCAGAACGCAAGCACACTGATGCTGACTGCCTCTCACGTGCCCCAGTCGAGTCGATTCCTCCTGCCCGAATGGACGACGAAAGTTTCCTCATGGCTGTCACAGCCGCCGACTTGGCTCAAAAACAGCGTGATGACACAGAACTTCACCCAATCGTCGAATATCTCGAGGACAAGCTTGAACAGCCACCACAAACACTCAGGCGCAAGATTTCATCATTATTCCTTCGTGACAACGTCCTGTACAAGCAGAGCTTTGAACCCAACACTCGAACCACGCTAATGGCCGTACCATCTGTGATGCGAGACGACATTCTTAGGGCGTGTAATGACGAACCATCTTCCGGGCATTTAGGGATCACGCGTACTCTTGCACGTATCCGCCACACGTACTTCTGGCCAAAACTGTTCTGTACCGTCAAGCACTACGTCAAAATCTGCCGAGACTGTCAGCTTCGCAAAACTCCGCTCATGAAACCCGCTGGTCTTCTACGCCCTGTGGAGCCACCCCGAGAACCATTTCAACAAGTTGGCATAGACTCGATCACTAGATTCATTTCTGAAATCTTCAGCGGAGAATGGCTGGATAATAATTGCGACTGACTATTTAACCTGTTACTGTGGAGCACAAGCACTCCAGTGTGGTACGGCAAGCGATGTCACGGATTTGTTCATTCATGCTGTCGTCCTCCGCCAGAGTGCACCGGCGGTTCTAACAGACAGAGGCACGGCCTTCCCTGCCCAACTACTGGAAGAAGTGATGACACTCAGCGGCACCGCACATCGCTGAACGACAGCTTACCATCCACGAGCTAAGGGATTAACAGAACAGCTCAATAAGGCTATCACAGATATGATTTCCATGAATGTCGACATAGACCGTATGAAGTAGGACAGTGTCCTCCTTTTCGTAACTTTCGCATATAACACCACCGTGCAAGACACTACAGGATTTACACCTTTCTACCTGCTTCATGGCCATGACGTTACTACGATGTTAGACGCCATGCTCTTACCTGACGCATTCACGACCACCACCGAAAATGCTGACCAGTATGCGCAGCGTGCCGAAGAAGCTCGACAACTAGCTGGCTGGCACATTTGCTCTCAGCAACAACACGATGCTCATTGGTACATCTTTCGGCACAGAGAAGTCACCCACCACCCCGGAAAAAAAGTATGGCTCTGGAGTCCCGTACGCTAACGCGACCACTCTGAAAACTTTTTGCATCGTTATTTCGGCCCTTACCGGGTTTTTCAGCAACTAAGCGCCGTAATCTACGAAGTTATCACAGAGTCCAGCGTGCAGTCCTCCCGTCTTGGTGTCCAGCCGGACATCGTCCGCGCGGCGAGGATGAAGCCGTATTACTCACGCTGAAGCCTTGCTCTTGCCATCATACATTTGAAAGCATCCAGTTGATGCTTTTTAGAGGGGGAGTAATGACAAGAGCATGTAGTGGGTTTGTGGCTGTTGCGTGGCTAGTGTCAATATTACTTGTGCATGTGGAAAGATTTGGTCGGCAGAAAGACGACGACGAACTCGCGCTGATCGATCCATGCTGTTCCCCTGTTTGCTACACTGTTACTTGCACTGATTTAATTACCGTGACATAATATATATATATATATATATATATATATATATATATATATATATATATATAGTCCAGTAGATCCTCCGTGAGCGGTCACAACGTGGTTTACTTCGACGTTTCGGCCTAGAGTCTGGCCTTCATCAGGATATCCTGATGAAGGCCAGACTCTAGGCCGAAACCTCAAAATAAACCACGTTGGGACCGCTCACGGAGAATCTACTGGACTATATGCAACGCTACGGCCATGCCTATATATATATATATATATATATATATATATATATATATATATATACATATATATATATATATATATATATATATATATATGTATATTGTTGCAGCCAGCTGTGATGAAATGGCTTGATTTACAAAAGTTCAGCAATGGTCGTTCGTGGCAGCGCACTGCGATCTTGCCAAGACTCTTTGTCTTTCTCTCCTTCTCTTTTCTGCCTTTTACTAGTCCGTTACCTTACCCCGCAAGCAGACGCAGCCAGTAGGGCGAGTTATGATGCACAAGGAGGGTAGAAAGGTTTCAGGCGACCAATGTGAGCGAGCTTCGTTCTGCACGATTATTGACCATTGGACAAAAGACAAGCTATTACGTAACTGAGCTGGCTGAGAGCTCTAAAACTACAAATAGGCCTAAATATCGCGACAGAAGTTTTTCACACAATCCACGCTTACGTTGCGTTGTCCAAAGCAGCATCAAGTCACCTTTTTTGAATAATACCGGTTCGTGACGGTCGCCGTAATGTTCCTTGGAACGACATTGAATGGCCAGAGTTCGAAGACGAGCGATTCGACGGGCTTCTTTCGCGAGGCACAGGGTGTTCGATAGAGAATCATCATTACGTAGAATGAAGGGTCAGAGAGTGTCTAGAGGGCTTAGTGGCAACCTGGTGTACAACAGATAACATGGGCTGAAGTTCGTTGTTTCATGTTTTGCCGTGTTGTGCATGTAGGTGATAAAAGGCAGCACTTCATCCCAGTTCTTGTTATTGAAAGCAACGTACATGGCAAGCATGTTGGTTTTCGTTCTGTTTGTCCGTTCAACGAGGCCATTCGTCTGCGGATGATACGGTGTGGAAATACGAAACTGTGTCGTGCACATGCGTAGTAATTCTTCAACAGCATCAGCAGTGAACTGACGACCACGGTCGCTGATAATAATAACATGCGGTGCGCCATGGCGAAGGACACCGGAGTGGAGCAGGAAGATTGCCATGAATGCAGCGGTAGAAGAGGGAATGGCTGGGGTTTCGGCATACCGCGAAAGATGATCTTCGCAGACGATTATCCAACGGTTCTTATGGATAGATAGCAGAAATGAGCCCATAATATGAATTCCTACTTGTTCAAAAGGCGTGCTGAGTGGTGTTATTGGATGAAGGGGACCTGGTGTAGCGGTGGCCAGACGTTGGCACGTCTCACAGCTAGCGACGTAACGTTTCGTTGTTTCGTACATCTTGGGCCAGTAAAAGCGTTCCTGCGTGCGGTTCAGCGTTTCTATGAAGCTGAAATGACCGGATGTCGCATCGTCATGCATAGCATGCAGAACATCGGAGCGAAGCCTCCCAGCAACAACTAGAAGAAAACGTGCTCCATGTCTGGAGTAGTTAGTTTTATAGAGCAACTTGTCTCGGACCGTAAAACGACCGCTGTGTTGAAAGGCACGTGCGGTGGCAAAACAAAAGATCCAGGTTGAAATTGTTGTGTTGTTCTCTCTGGAAGTCAGCCGCGTTGGGGAACGTTCTTGTAAGAGCGGCAAGGCAGTCGTCGAAATTCTCAGCATCGCAGTCGGTAGTCGCAAGAGGAATCCGGAAGAGGCAGTCTGCGTCAGCGTTATGACGGCCACTTTTGTACGACACCGTAAAGTCGTATTCCTGAAGTCGCATCACCCAGCGCGCGAGGCAGCCAGAGGGGTCACGCAAACTAACCAGCCAGCATAACGAATGGTGATGGTTAATTATCTTAAATGGCTTTTCGTAAAGATAACAACGAAACTTCTGTACGGCGAAAACAGCTGCCAGACATTCCTGTTCCGTAACTGTGTAATTGCGTTCAGATTTGCTCAGGCATCGGCTGGCATATGCCACGACATGCCTTGCGCCATTGTGACGTTGCACAACCACCCCTCCTACGCCGATACCACTAGCGTTCGTGTGGACCTCCGTCGGGCAAGATGGATCGAAGTGACGCAACAGTGGAGCTGACGTTAGTACAAACTTAAGTTGTGAAATTGAGGCGTCACACTCTGTTGTCTAGCCGAAGGTTGCATCCTGTCGCAAGATGCTTGTCAGCGGGTGCACCATCTCTTCAAATTTCGGCACAAAAGGACGAAAATATGTGCATTGGCCGACAAATGAGCAAAGTTCTCGTGCGGACTGTGGATTTTTAAAAGAGCTCACTGCTTCCATCTGGCGAGTATCGAATCTGACGCCATCCTTGTCGACCAAGTGCACCAGCACCAGAGTTTACGTTCACCAAAGCGACATTTTTTTAATTGTGAATCAGCCCAGCTCTTTCGATGCAGTCGAGAACAAGACTGAGACGGTTGTTATGTTCCTCAAACGTACAGCCAAAGATCACAACATTGTCAAGGTAGCACACAAATATCTCCCATTTCAGACCATGTAATACTTTGTCCATAATTCTTTCAAAGGTGGCTGGAACATTACAACGACCAAAAAGCTTGAAATTAAATTTGAATAAGTCATCCAGAGTTACGAAAGCAGCCTTTTCTTTGTCGCCCTGTTTCATAGGTATTTGCCAATAACCGAACCGCAAATCAAGCGTTGAACAATAGGAAGCAGCATGCTAGCAATCTATGGCGTCATCAATCCGCGGTAAGGGGTATACAACTTTCTTCGTCACAGTGTTTAGACGCCTGTATTTACGCAGGATCTCCAGGAATCAGCCTTTTTCCTGACAAGAATTACCGGGGCTGCCCACGGGCTGGACGACTCTTTCACGACACCTTCGTTCAGCATGTCCTTTACTTGTTCGGCGATAACTTTGCGCTGAGAGGATGACACTCGGTAGGGCTTTTGGCGGAAGGGGTCTGCAGAGCCGGTGTCTATTCTGTGACGAGCGCAAGGCGAGGGTAACTGAAGGATTGCATCTCTGTCATTTAAGTCGAAAGCAGCAACTTGCCGAAAAAGGACCTGCACCAGCGCTTGCCGTTCCGTTGTACTGAGAGTCTTGCTGATCATACGAAGCATTAGACCTTCATTATGGCGAATATCACAAAGAGAGGAAGAGGTGGTGAGATCCGTATCTAGTGCTGCTATCGAGCTGCATGAGGATTCATTGAAGAGAGCTATCTTCATCCCGCGAGGAAGCACAACCATCGTGGCAGTACAGTTCAGCGCCCACAATGTTGCTACTCCTTTTGTCCTGCACACAGCCGAACAGGGTACAAGTATGTTCTTCTTAGAACAGTTCTTGCGTAGAGGCCCCACTACGAGGTCAACACAAGCAGCATCAACCGCAGTGGAAGAGACTCGAATGGGCGTCAGGCATCAAGATGGTGCTATCACTTCATCAATCACACTAAGTGTGTTCCTGTCTTTGCCGCGGTAGTCTTCTTCGGAAAGCGACGGTTGAAACAAATTGTTTATTGATATTCCCCCACTATCACAGTCCACGGAAGCACTGCATTGCTCCAGAAAATTAATACCAAGAATGACATCGGGCGAACAACGAGATAGAGCCAGAAATTCGGATACACATACTTTTCCAGCCAATAAAACACTGACAACACATACACCGAGAGGATTAAGCCACTCACCACCTACACCACAAAAGGTAATTGTATCGTTCCATGAAAACATAACTTTGCGACCTAAGAGGTTTTTGAAGGTGAGGCTCATCACAGACACAGTAGCCCATGTGGCAACTTACGTCATCATCGGTATTCCATCAATGAACACATTTACTTTGTTTTTCAGCATAACATTAGGCAGAGGTATATCTTGAAAAGACAGTCCGGTGACCTCACCTACATTGGCCGCGGATGCTAGTTTCCCGGCGGCTGCGGCAGAGAAAAAGAATGACGCAGAGGAGACTGCGAGCGACGAGAACAGTTGAATGGTGGTGTCAAACTCCGCCTGGATGCTGGTGAATTGCTGCGTCTGGTCTCGCGCGAAAACGGTTTGGGAAACAAGTCGGTTGTTCGCAGGTCAAATCAAGCACCGAGTCTTGGTGGCGATGACATGGCTGGTGTCTTTCGTGATTGGCCGCGTTGTTGGCGGCAATACCGAGCGATATGCCCAGTGAAGCCATGATTGTAGCACACGGTAGGGTCGCGGTTGATACTATATTCTTCGGAACGAATATTTGACCACTGATGTCGGCGAGGAAGTTCGTTATAAGGCGATGAACGGGTTTCTGCCATTCTCTGGAATCTATTGTATTTGAAGTAAGTTGCATCTTTGTAGTAGGGTCGGTACAGTCCTTGCCACAGCGGGACGTAGTCCGGCTGAGAGTCCTGAGTATAAGAATGCAGCTGTCCTCACCGTCATCGAGCGTCATAGGCAGGGCCTCTATCGTAGAGACGTGGCTGATACTGAGGTGTGGTATTAGAATCCTCAATGCGCTCCGCCACTCGGTACGAGGAGAGTGAAGCAACTTTTCACTCAAACTCTGATAGCAGGTAGAAGGGATGAGTGCTTGGGTGGTGAGCCACTTGCACGTACAGGCCGAGTTCTTCACGTTCTATTTTCCGGATTGTTGGTGCAAAATGAGGCATCATGCAGGATGTGGAAGTGGTTGGCAAGGTACGATGCAGTTACCATAGAAAGGTACGGTCTCGAATTCGCCTTGACTTGAAGAAAGAACGACAGACACTAATACGCAAGAAGCCAATCGATGAGCTAGCACTTAGAGGGAAAGTACAGGAATATAGAGTCTCGCTTCAGAACAGGTACTCGGCTCTAAATGAGGAAACAATCCTTAGCGTAGGTACAATGAATGATAATCTGACGAGTATAATTACGGAATGTGCAGTGGAAGTTGGAGGCAGGGTATTAGACAGGACACTGACAACTTTCCCAGGAAACAATCAATCTCATTAAGAAGCGTCAAATTATGAAAGTCTCAGGTACAACAGACAAAATAGAACTGGCAGTGCTTTCAAGGTTGAATATTATGCGTAAGGAATGCGATGTAAGAATTAAAAACATGGAAAGAATTGAACACGCTCTGAAAAACGGAGGAAGTATCAAAGCAGTGAAGAGGAAACTTGAGATAGGCAAAGATCGGATGTATGTACTAAGGGACAAAGAAGGCAAAATAACTACCAATATAGATAGGATAGTTAAAATAGCGGAGGAGTTTTACAGAGATCTGTACAATAGCCGGGACAACCATGGCCTTAATACTTTAAAAACTAGCAGTAACCCAGATGACACCCCGCCAGTAATAATAGAAGAAGTCAGAAAAGCTTTGGATAGCATGCAAAGAAGCAAAACTGTTGGTGAGGATTAGGTAACATCAGATTTGCTGAAAGATGGAGGAGAGATTGTGTTAGAAAAACTGGCCGCCCTGTTTACGAGGTGTCTCCTGACGGGAAGAGTACCAGAGTCTTGGAAGAACGCTAACATCATCTTGATACATAAGAAAAGAGATGACAAGAACTTGAAGAACTACAGGCAATCAGCTTGCTCTCTGCAGTATAAAAGCCATTTACAAAGATAATTGCTAACAGAGTAAAGAAAACATTAGAATTCAATCAACCAAAGGAACAAGCAGGATTTCGAAAAGGCTACTCAACAATCGACCACATTCACACTATCAATCAGGTAATAGAGAAATGCTCAGAATATAACCAACCACTATGCATAGCCTTCATAGATTACGAGAAAGCGTTTGATTAAGTAGAAATATCAGTCATCATGCAGACACTGTGGAATCAGGGCGTCGATGAAGTATATATAAACATCCTGAAAGAAATCTACAGGGATCAACTGCTACCATAGTGCTCCATAAAGAAAGCAACAGAATACAAATAAAGAAGGGTGTCAGGCAGGGGGACACAATCTCCCTAATGCTATTTACTGTGTGCTTACAGGAGGTTTCCAGAAGCCTAGAATGGGAACAGTTAGCGATAAGAGCTAATGGAGAGTACCTTAGTAACCTGCACTTTGCCGATAACATCGCATTGCTGAGTAAATAAGGGAATGAATTGCAACTCCTGATTACGGAGTTACACAAGGAGTGCAGAAAGGTGGGTTTTAAAATTAATCTGCAGAAAACGAAAGTAATGTACAACAACCTCGGAAAAAAGCAGCGCTCCGAGATAGGTAATAGTGCATCTCAAGTTGTGAAGACTATGTCTACGTAAGGCAAGTAATAACCGCGGAGCCGAACCATGAGATTGAAGTACCTAGAAGAATAAGAATGGGGTGGAGCAAATTTGGCAAGCACTCTCAAATTATGACAGGTAGATTGCCACTATCCCTGAAGAGGAAGGTATATAACTCTTGTCTTGTCGGTACTTAGCTACGGCGCAGAAACCTGGAGACATACAAAGGTTGTCCAGCTTAAATTAAGGACGACGCAGCGAGCAATGGAAAAAAATGGTAGGTGTAACCTTAAGAGACAAGAAGAGAGCCGAGTGGATTAGGGAACAACTGGGGGTTAAGGATTTCATAGCCGAAATTAAGAAGAAATAGACATGTGCCGGGCATGCAGCGCGTAGAAGAATAAGCGCTCGTCATTAAGGGTAACTAACTGGATTTTCAGAGAAGGCAAGCGGGTTAAGGGGAGACAGAAAGTTACGTGGGCAGATGAGAAGAAGTTTTTGGGTATAAATTGGCAGCAGCAAGCACAGGACCGGGTAACTGGCGGAACACGCGAGAGGCCTTTGTCCTGCAGTGGACGTAGTCAGGCTAATGATGACGATAATGATGATGATTATGATGATGATGATGATGATGATGCAAGATCAAGTGCCTGGTTGCTGTCTATACTCGCGATATTCGTCACAATGGCTAGCTTGCCGAACGTCGGCGTCATGCACCTCATCTTTAGTGGCCCAAAAGTTCGGCAATGGCGAATGACATCGGCGACAGATGTCATGGTGCCTTTCGCGATGAGGAAACTGTAAGCATCCTCGGCGATTCTTTTTAGAATGTGGCCGACTTCGTCTTCCTCAGACATTCTGGAGTCAATGATCCTACATAGCTTTATGACTTCCTCAATGTAGGTCGTGCAAGTTCCACCTGGCACTTGAGCGCGTTGCATTTGCTTCTATTCTGCTCTTTTATTTTTCGTTGTTTCGTCGTAGAAACGCTCTTTATTCTCGAAAACAAATCTGTTCTATGTCGTTAGCGTTTCCTCCCGATTCTCGTACCACATTAATGCCGTATTCGTCAGAAAGAACACGACGTACAAAAGCAGAGAAGCAGCATCCCATTTGTTGGCGTCGCTCACCCGTTTGTAATGGATTAGCCAAGCCTCGACGTCGTCATCTGGTCTGCCAGCGAAGGGACGAGCATCTCTCAATTGTGGAGCTGAACTGGTCGGCGCAGAAGTCGAGAGGGATCGGTGTTGATCTGCGTTGTCGGACATGTCCAGCCCAGATATATTCGGTGGAATTCCAGCAAGGCGACGGCTCTGTCGAAGAACTTGTGCTTCAGCCTCCGTCTTCGGGTGTCGATTACCCAGCACTTCCACCACAACTGTTACAGCGAGCTGTGATGAAATGGCTTTATTTACAAGATGTTTGTGATGGTCATTCGCGGCAGCGCACTGTAATCTTTCCAAGACTCTTTGTCTTCCTCTCCTCTTCTCTGCCTTTTACGAGCCCATTAAAATATTATAAAGGAGATTTATTGAGCATAAAGGTTATGATACTTGTAAGGCGATGCACCAGCCGCAATGCACGTGCTCGAGCCGCTGTTGCACGCTCGATGCTGCTGCATCTGCGCCGGAGTACTTCCTCTTCTTTACAATAGCCCCGCGGGAAAAAAAGGAACCATCCTGGTGACCTAGTCCTGTGCAGGCGTTATAGAACCATGGTACTGCTTGAGTCTCTGGACGTGTACAACATCGCGGTTGCGACGTCGCAAGTCTGAAGGTGGCGTAAAAGGCCTAATGAAGTAATTACCTGCAGATGTTTGTTGGAGAATATGATATGGCCCATCGTACTTTGGCAGGAGTGTGGAAAAGAGCCCAGGTGTGCGATGCGGCACTGACAGCCATACAAGAGCACCCAGAAGAAAAACGAGAGTTGAGGTCTAGGCATCATGAATTACTTTTTGCCGGTTTTGATTATCGGAGGTAAAGCAACGAGCTAACTGGCGGCATTCTTCTGCGTGTCTGGCTGCGTCCAAAATTGGTAGGCACTTAGACGCGTACCGTCGATAGGGCAGAATGGTGTCAATGGTGTGGGAGGGGTGACGGCCGTGAAGGAGGTAAAAAGGGGAGAAATCTGTTGTCGCTTGCGTTGCCGTATTAAAGGCGTATGTAATGAATGGGAGAACTAAGTCCCAGTTAGAGTGATCAGGCGTCACACACATAGATAGCATGTCACCGAGAGTACGATTAAAGCGCTTGGTAGCCCCATTGGTTTGAGCGTGGTAAGCGGCACATGTGCGATGTACAGTAGCACACTCAGCGAGCAATTCTTCAATGACCTCGGACAAGAAGGCGCTGCCACGGTCACTTAGAAGTTCTTGAGGGCCTCCATGGCACAACACAAAATGACGCAGTAGGAAAGTGGCCACCTCTTGTGCTGTAGCCATTTGAAGAGCAGCGGTCTCAGCATAACGCGTTAGGTGGTCGATAGCAACTATTATCCTCTTGTTACCAGTCGAGTCAGTGGAAAGGGCCCATAAATATCTATTCCGACCCGTTTGAATGGTCGGGAAGGGCATGGTAAAGGCTGCAGTTCACTGGCGGAGGCGTGTGGTGGAGAGTTTCGCAGCTGACATTCGGCCCAAGAGCGGACGAAGTTGCGGACGAAGGTATACATAACATGTCAGTAGTAACGATATCGAACCCTTTCGTAGGTCTTGAAGACTCCTGCATGGCCACATTGTGGGTCAGCGTGGAAGGAGGAACAAATCTGTGACACCAGGATTCGTGGAACGACGAGCAGCCACTTGCGTCCCTCTGGTGCATAGTTGCGTCAATAAAGAAGCGTGTCACGTATCGAGAAGGGCGGAACTTGGCACCGGAGCGTTCACGTCTTTGGGAGTTCAGTAGTGTCGGAGAGATGATTGAGAAGAGACGCAGTCCACGGGTCATTGCGTTGTTCGATAGCAATGGTGTCAAAGTCAAGAGATGACAATGTGGGATCGCAAGCGGATTGGGCTGTGGCATTCTGGGAAAAGGGAAAACGGGATAGGGCATCGGCGTCAGCATGCTTCTGTCCCGACCGATTAACTACGCGTATGTCAAAATCTTGAATTTTCAACGCCCAGCGAGCGAGGCGGCCAGATGGGTCTTTTAACGTCGAAAGCCAGCACAGCGCGTGGTAGTCAGAAACGAAGTCAAAAGAACTACCATATAAATATGGGTGAAACTTTCCAAGGGCTCAAACAATGCCCAAACACTCCTTTTCTGTGACGCTGTAGTTGCTCTCAGCCTTGGTAAGTGTGCGACTAGCGTATGCCACGACGTATTACTGATGCCCCGTGTTGATGGAACTGCATTAAGAGGCCTGGGGTGCGGCCTCACCGGCAAACACCGCCGAAAACGCACTCCCTCACCAGAGAAGGATTGGCCACCCTGGTGCAGTATCTGGCCACTACCTCCCACATGCTTACGTCAAATAACTCACGGCCCTCAGTCCCCAGCAGCTGCGAAGCAACTGACCACGGCGGCGGTCAGATCTGCAACGCAGCAGAGGGTGCTAAGAATCTCTGGATCCGGACAGGCCGCCATTGGAACCTGAACTTGGCAACGTTTAATGCTAGAACCTTGTCTAGCGAGGGAAGTCTAGCTGTACTATTCGAGGAGCTAGAGGGCGTTAAATGGGATATAATAGGGCTCAGTGAGGTTAGGAGGACAGATGAGGCCTATACGGTGCTACAGAATGGGCACGTCCTTTGCTACAGGGGCTTGGCAGACAGAAGAGAACTGGGAGTGGGGTTCCTAATTCACAGAAACATAGCTGGCAACATAGAGGAATACTATAGCATTAATGAAAGGGTGGTAGGTATCGTAATTAAACTGAATAAAAGATACAAGATGAAGGTAGTACAGGCTTACGCGCCTACATCCAGCCATGATGACGCTTCAGTTGAAAGCTTCTATGAAGACGTGGAATCGGCAATGAGTAAGGTAAAAACACAGTATACTATAGTGATGGGCGACTTTAATGCAAAGGTAGGGAAGAAGCAGGCTGGAGACCAGGCAGTAGGAGATTATGGCGTCGGTAGCAGAAACGCCAGAGGAGAGCTACTAGTAGAATTCGCAGAACGCAATAATTTACGAATTTTGAATACCTTCTACCGGAAACGAGAAAACCGCAAGTGGACATGGAGGAGCCCTAATGGCGAAAATAAGAACGAAATAGACTTTATAATGAGTGCACACCCTGGAATCGTGCAAGATGTGGAAGTGATTGGCAAGGTACGATGCAGTGACCATAGAATGGTGCGGTCTCGAATTCGCCTGGACTTGAAGAAGGAACGGCAGAAACTGATACGCAAGAAGCCAATAAATCAGCTAGCACTGAGAGGGAAAGTACAGGAATTCAGAGTGTCGCTGCAGAACAGGTACTCGGCTCTTAGTGAGGAAACCAACCTTAGCGTAGATACAATGAATGATAATCTGACGAGTATCATTACGGAGTGTGCAGTGGAAGTTGGAGGCAGGGTAGTTAGACAGGACACTGGCAAGCTTTCCCAGGAAACGAAGAACCTAATTAAGAAGCGTCAAATCATGAAAGTGTCAAGTACAACAGACAAAATAGAACTGGCAGAGCTTTCGAAGTTGATTAATAGACGTAAAGTATGCGATGTAAGAAGGTATAACATGGAGAGAATTGAACACGCTCTGAAAAACGGAGGAAGTGTCAAGGCATTGAAGAGGAAACTTGGGATAGGCAAAAGTCGGATGTATGCACTAAGGGACAAAGAAGGCAAAATAACTACCAATATGGATAGGATAGTTAAAATAGCGGAGGAGTTTTACAGAGATCTGTACAGTAGCCGAGACAACCACGACCTTAATACTATAAGAACTAGCAGTAACCCAGATTACACCCCACCAGTAATGATAGAAGAAGTCAGAAAAGCTTTGGAGAGCATGCAAAGGGGCAAGGCTGCTGGTGAGGATCAGGTAACATCAGATCTGCTGAAAGATGGAGGACAGATTGTATTAGAAAAACTAGCCACCCTGTTTACGAGGTGTCTCCTGACGGGAAGGGTACCAGAGTCTTGGAAGAACGCTAACATCGTCTTAATACATAAGAAAGGAGATGACAAGGACTTGAAGAATTACAGGCCGATCAGCTTGCTCTCTGTAGTATATAAGCTATTTACAAAGGTAATTGCTAACAGAGTAAAGAAAACATTAGAATTCAATCAACCAAAGGAACAAGCAGGATTTCGAACAGGCTACTCAACAATTGACCACATTCATACTATCAATCAGATAATAGAGAAATGCTCAGAGTACAACCAACCCCTATACATAGCCTTCATAGATTACGAGAAGGCGTTTGATTCAGTAGAAATATCAGCCGTCATGCAAACACTGCGGAATCAGAGCGTAGATGAAGTATATATAAACATTCTGGAAGAAATCTACAGGGGATCAACTGCTACCATAGTGCTTCATAAAGAAAGCAACAGAATACCAATCAAGAAGGGTGTAAGGCAGGGGGACACAATTTCCCCAATGCTATTTACCGCGTGCTTACAGGAGGTTTTCAGAAGCCTAGAATGGGAACAGTTAGGGATAAGAGTCAATGGAGAATACCTTAGTAACCTGCGCTTCGCCGATGACATTGCATTGCTGAGTAACTCGGGGGACGAATTGCAACTCATGATTACGGAGTTAGACAAGGAGAGCAGAAAGGTGGGTCTTAAAATTAATCTGCAGAAAACGAAAGTAATGTACAACAACCTCGGCAAGGAGCAGCGCTTCGAGATAGGTAATAGTGCACTTGAAGTTGTGAAAGACTATGTCTACTTAGGGCAGGTAATAACCGCAGAGCCGAACCACGAGATTGAAGTAACTAGAAGAATAAGAATGGGGTGGAGCACATTCGGCAAGCACTCTCAAATTATGACAGGTAGTTTGCCACTATCCCTCAAGAGGAAGGTATATAACAGCTGTATCTTGCCGGTACTTAGCTACGGAGCAGAAACCTGGAGACTTACAAAGAGGGTTCAGCTTAAATTGAGGACGACGCAGCGAGCAATGGAAAGAAAAATGGTAGGTGTAACCTTAAGAGACAAGAAGAGAGCAGATTGGATTAGAGAACAAACGGGGGTTAAGGATATCATAGCTGAAATCAAGAAGAAGAAATGGACATGGGCAGGGCATGTAGCGCGTAGACAGGATAACCGCTGGTCATTAAGGGTAACTGACTGGGTTCCCAGAGAAGGGAAGCGGGTTAGGGGGAGACAGAAGGTTAGGTGGGCAGATGAGATTAAGAAGTTTGCGGGTATAAATTGGCAGCAGCAAGCACAGGACCGGGTTAACTGGCGGAACATGGGAGAGGCCTTTGTCCTGCAGTGGACGTAGTCAGGCTGATGATGATGATGATGATGATTACTGATGCTCCGGTTTAGGCTGTGCGAGCACAGCACCTAGGTCTACACCACTGGCGTCGGTGTGGATTTCAGTTGTAGGTTCAGGATCAAAATTGCATAGAATGGGTGGCGTCGTGAGAAGCTGTCGCAAGGTGGTGAAAATCTCGTCGCCGGCAGGGGACCACGATAAGAGGTCTTCACAGTTGTCGAGGAGTTGCGTGAAATGCGATATAATAGACGCAAAGTTTTGGACAAATCGCCGGAAATACTAACACAAGCTGATGAATTTTCGAAGTTTGTTGATGATGGCAGGTTTAGGAAACTTCATAACAGCTCGTGATCCCTCGGGATCCGAGATTATGCCTCTCTTGGAAACAACGTGGCCCAAAATGTTCAGTTTACGCATGGCAAATCGACATTTTTTAAGGTTTAATTGCAAACCAGCGTTAGTCAAGCGAGTAAACACGTGCTGAAAGCGACGTAAGTGTGTGTCGAAGTTAGGGGCGAAGACCATGGTATCATTGAGGTAACACAAGCTTATCTCCCATTTTAGTCCACGCAGGATATTGTCCATCATTTGTTCAAGCGTTGCAGCTGCATTGCAAAATTCGAAGGGCATGACGGTGAAATAATATAATCCGTCTGGTGTGACAAAAGCTGTTTTGGGGCAAAAAGGCTTTCCCTTAAGGCGCGTGCAAGTAGCCTCACCACAACTCTAACAAAGAAAAGAACGCGGCACCCTGTAAACTGTCCAAAGCATCGTCATTGCACAGCAGTAGATAGACATCCTTCAGCGGGATCTTGTTTATTTGCCGGAAATCAACACAGAAACAAATATAATCGTTTATTTTTTGATGAGAACCACCGGAGACGCCCATTAGCTCTGTGAAGGTCGAATAACGCCTCTGCGAAGCATGTCAGCAATGACGTGGCGTTCAGTAGCGGACACGCGATGTGGTCGTTGTCGCAGTGGTCAGTGGGACGCAGTGTCGATGTGATGTTCTACTGCTAAGGCATGACCGAGAGATGTTTGTGCAACGTCAAAAGAATGGCGGTAGCACTCAAGGATGGTGAGGAGTTGTGAATGCTGCGAAGATGTCAAATCTTCAGCGATGAATGGTTCAAATATGTTTGCCGACGTTGCGTCAGCCACGGAGACGGCAGCCAGTTCACAGGCGGAGGTAGAAGTCGCCTCATCGAGGACGGATATAATTATGGTAGAACTGATTGTCTCGACGTGGCCAAGGCACTCGTGACAAAGTACGGATAAAAACGATGACTCATGATTATAAATTGGCATTGTAGTTGAGCCTTCTACAAGGTTGAGAGCAGCAAAAGCCCGTGGTAGGGCCCTTCGGGCGACGAATATTGAAGATGGTGTGAAGAAGACCGTGCCGTCAGACATGGCGCTGCATGAAACTGGTACAAACGCAAAAGAGCATGGAGGGATGTAGGTGTCGCCGTTAACGACAAGTTCAGCGGCAGACTGGGTGTCGACGGATGCTCGGTCATCCAGTGAGCAAAATTCAACTTAAGCCCTAGCACAGTCGATTACGGCTATATGACGTGACAAAAAGCCCCATCGCAAGATAATAGTATGGAAGCACAATGAAAGAACCATGAACTCTATCTTGTACAGAACGTCCTGAATCGTTACGTGGGCTGTACATACTGCGGTTGGTTTAAAAGGTTGAGCACTGGCTGTGCGAAGCGGTAATCCGGAGAAAGGTGTCGTAACCTTACGAATTGAGCGGCAAAATCCAGCATCGATAACAGAAGCAGCTGCAACGGTATCTACAAGAGAGACAGTAAAAATATTTTCGAGGAACACATCAATGACATTGGTAGGTGACAAATGAGGACTCGGGCAAACCAAAACTTGCACAGTTCTTGCCTCAGGAACTACATCGTCTAGTTTTTCCCCTCGTTAGGCGCGGGCCGTCAACGCGAAGGAGAAGGCGAGCAGCGGCGTAGAGAAGGCTAGCGAAGACGTCCCGGCCAAGGGTTCTAGTCGTCCTGATAGCGGGCTGGCATTGGAGTAGAAGAACCGTATTGCGCGTTGGAGTCAAGCGGGAAGAAAAGCTCACGGCAGTTTTCCTCGGTGATATACGTCCGGCGGCGGCAATACCTTGCCACGTGTCCGGGGTATCAACATACGTAGCATGTCGGGCGATTGTCGAGGGTGCACCACGGGGTGGCGGTGTTAGTGCTGGTTCAGTGAACTGGAGGTGAAGAATAGCTCGCACGAGGCTGGAACAGAGGCGCAGGCGCCTTGCGAGTTGAGGTTGGCTGCAGCCACGGCGTAGGTGAGAGGAGCAACCACAAGATTATGCTTGCGAGCAGCTGGTAGGGCCTGGGCGACCTTTCCTTGAATGGCGCCACGAAGAGACGACGAAAAAGTTGTGGTAGTATGTGGTGTGAAGAGCACCAAGGAAAGCTGTCGTGCGACTTCTTCGTGGGCGAATGCTTTTATTTCGGCTATTAGTGACGCTTGGTCATGGCCATTGATCACACCAGACAGTGATGCCAAATCGTGTGCTGGAGGACGTATTGTCCGAGCTCGCTGCTTCCGCAATTCATCGTAGCTTTGGCACAGGCTAATTACGTCGTTTACTAAGGTCGGGCTTTTCGCCAAGAGCATTTGAAAATCATCGTCGTCAATCCCTTTGAGAATGTGCTTACATTTTTCAGCTTCCGTCATTGCGGCATTCACGCGTCTGCACATATCGACGACGTCTTCTATGTAACTAGTGAAAGTTTCTCCCGTTTTATGTGCGCGTGTGTTGAATGCTGCTCGGCATGAAGTTTTTCGATGGCAGGTCAATCGAAGACTGCTACAATCGACGTTTTGAATTGCGGCCACGTTCGGACGTCTGTCTCGTGGTTCCTAAGCCAAAGGCTGGCTCCACCCGCGTGGTAGAACGACACGCGTGTCAACTTGTCCACGTCTGTCTGTTTAAAGTGCTCACCCTTTCGAAATTCGAGAGCCAATCTTCAACATCGTTGTCATCTGTTCAGCTGAAGATTGGAAGCTCCCGCTGAGGAACACTGCCTGGACAGGTGGCCGGAGAAGATGGAAGCGTCTGCTTATCAGCGTATGGCATAGCAGAAGGTAACCGTCGAGCACGGAGTTCCAGGATGGTACCGGGAAGGTATAGGGGACGGTACTTAGCACGGCTCCACCAATTGTGAATGTTATTTAGTGAGCAAAAAGGTTGATGTTTGTAAGGCGATGCACCAGCCGCAATTCATGAGCTCGAGCCGCTGCTGCACGAACTCCTCTTCTTTACAATATATATATATATATATATATATATATATATATATATATACATATATATAATGAGATATAACAGACAGTAATGCCAAGGAATGTACAGGGGAAGTTATTAACATTAATGGAATGTAAATAAGAAGAAAGAAAAGTGGATGAAAAAATTACCAACTGTAAGCAGGAATCGAACCTACGACCTTCGAATTACGCGTTCGATGCTCTAACCACTGAGCTATTACAGCGGCACTCCCTCCATCCACTTTTTTTTGGGTTTATCTGTGAATTTAGAAGTAGGAGCAACAGTCAGCGCCATCTATAAGCCAAACAACGAGTGTGAAAAACACTCTTATGCGCATGTTTGGCGTCACGTAGCACGTGAACTTATTATGAGCGGGCAGCTGATTAATTGTCCCTCTTATACAACCTAAACACACCAAGTCTGCCAGTACGAGACCCTCGTTCAATGAAATAAGGGAAAGAAGTGTATACCTAAGGGCTCGTTTTCCGTGTTTTTAACACAATAATAATGAGATATAACAGACAGTAATGCCAAGGAATGTACAGGGGAAGTTATTAACATTAATGGAATGTAAATAAGAAGAAAGAAAAGTGGATGAAAAATTACCAACTGTAAGCAGGAATCGAACCTACGACCTTCGAATTACGCGTTCGATGCTCTAACCACTGAGCTATTACAGCGGCACTCCCTCCATCCACTTTTTTTGGGTTTATCTGTGAATTTAGAAGTAGGAGCGACAGTCAGCGCCATCTATAAGCCAAACAACGAGTGTGAAAAACACTCTTATGCGCATGTTTGGCGTCACGTAGCACGTGAACTTATTATGAGCGGGCAGCTGATTAATTGTCCCTCTTATACAACCTAAACACACCAAGTCTGCCAGTACGAGACCCTCGTTCAATGAAATAAGGGAAAGAAGTGTATACCTAAGGGCTCGTTTTCCGTGTTTTTAACACAATAATAATGAGATATAACAGACAGTAATGCCAAGGAATGTACAGGGAAAGTTATTAACATTAATGGAATGTAAATAAGAAGAAAGAAAAGTGGATGAAAAAATTACCAACTGTAAGCAGGAATCGAACCTACGACCTTTGAATTACGCGTTCGATGCTCTAACCACTGAGCTATTACAGCGGCACTCCCTCCATCCACTTTTTTTGGGTTTATCTGTGAATTTAGAAGTAGGAGCGACAGTCAGCGCCATCTATAAGCCAAACAACGAGTGTGAAAAACACTCTTATGCGCATGTTTGGCGTCACGTAGCACGTGAACTTATTATTCTAAATTCACAGATAAACCCAAAAAAAGTGGATGGAGGGAGTGCCGCTGTAATAGCTCAGTGGTTAGAGCATCGAACGCGTAAGTCGAAGGTCGTAGGTTCGATTCCTGCTTACAGTTGGTAATTTTTTCATCCACTTTTCTTTCTTCTTATTTACATTCCATTAATGTTAATAACTTTCCCTGTACATTCCTTGGCATTACTGTCTGTTATATCTCATTATTATTGTGTTAAAAACACGGAAAACGAGCCCTTAGGTATACACTTCTTTCCCTTATTTCATTGAACGAGGGTCTCGTACTGGCAGACTTGGTGTGTTTAGGTTGTATAAGAGGGACAATTAATCAGCTGCCCGCTCATAATAAGTTCACGTGCTACGTGACGCCAAACATGCGCATAAGAGTGTTTTTCACACTCGTTGTTTGGCTTATAGATGGCGCTGACTGTCGCTCCTACTTCTAAATTCACAGATAAACCCAAAAAAAGTGGATGGAGGGAGTGCCGCTGTAATAGCTCAGTGGTTAGAGCATCGAACGCGTAATTCGAAGGTCGTAGGTTCGATTCCTGCTTACAGTTGGTAATTTTTTCATCCACTTTTCTTTCTTCTTATTTACATTCCATTAATGTTAATAACTTCCCCTGTACATTCCTTGGCATTACTGTCTGTTATATCTCATTATTATTGTGTTAAAAACACGGAAAACGAGCCCTTAGGTATACACTTCTTTCCCTTATATATATATATATATATATATATATATATATATATGTATTGTGTGTGTGTGTGTACTTATCTCTCTCTAGCCAGAAAGTAGCGTCATGACGTATACTGACGCTACCAAAATCATCATGCTAATTAGCGCCTGGAGCATCTCATAACGATTTAGTCTTCAAGTGAACTGCCTAGTGCGGCAAGCTTATTTACTTTTTATTAAAACAGTGATGCTGGGCACGAAATTACATTCAGGAAGTTGTAGATCAGTTTGAGAAACATCCGATTAAACTACGTGTAATTTTATATGATTTATGTATTAGTATTTTACTTTATACAGAAGCTCGCAATTTACAAAAAACACTGGGTCACGTACCCGCTTCAGGCTTATACATGTCATGACTGCACTCATATACAATGTTCTGCGTGCGAATGATATGCTGCCTTTGCGGCAGCTTGCGACAACAATTAGACGTAATGCAGCGGTTATGGCTGGCCCTGCAGCTAGCCCAACGTGCGCCATCCAACAGCCCAGTCATGACAGCATACCCAACCAAATAATTCTTTACGCGCTTATACTTGGTGTGTGCGGCTTGATGTTGCGCAAGTGGGAATGACACGTCGGAAGGACCTTGAGGACCATATAAGGCAACTTGCTGCGCGTAGTTCACAAGCGCATGTGAACTCCATCGAGCCATTCTAAGGTGCTTCAATAGCGTTGCACAGGCTTTAATTCTTGTGTATTTGTATCAGTTGCGCACTTCCTGAGCAAGCTCTTCTGCAATTGTCTGTTTTGAGTTACGGGACACTGTACTCAATAATTCAATTGAAATATATACTTACCGTAGCCCTGCTTTTACTCTTCTGAAAAAAAAAGAGGTAGAAAGACTATTTTTACTATGTTGTTCCTGATCTTTCTATCAAACAACTACACGCACTCATGGTGCGGCAGGCAATTTAGCATCCTCAAATCGCCATTTTTAGGGAAGTGTTACTCCCTTAAGAGACACTAAAGACACTATTAGTTCGGCGTTTATTGTTGAAATAGCGGTCCAGAAATCTCGTAGTGTTACTTTCGTGCCAAGACAGGGCCTAGTTTGAAATGAAATGTTGTTTTAGTAGTCGGCATCACAGTAGCGCACAAGAATTCACCCGCCTCAAGAAACGGACCACCAGGACCTACTCACGTCACTGTTGTCGTGCACCATGATGCCCACCTTTACTGCGCTACTAGCAGCAGACCGAAAGCAGCAGGAGCCACAGCAGCAACAACGGCCAATGATCAATTCCCCACCATTACCTTCAAGATTGCAGACACTTTTATTCCAATAGCAAGTATATGGACACTCTCAGCTGGGCTTTGCCGCGGGCGTCGGCGTAGACGTCGGCGTCGATGTTACGCACCGTAAATTAATACGGATCTATGTATAATAAATTTCAAGAAAAAAATCCAGAAATAACACTCCGGCATGCAAAATCAAACTAGCGACCTCTGCGTCGTCAAAGCAAGAAGGTAACCACTGAGGCATCCTTCACCGTTCATACGACAAGCTACTCCTGTCTACCACTTACCAATGCTCTTGCTCATATCACGGGAATTGTGTTTTCAGCATTACCTGCAAGATGGCGCAATGAGCGCGCGTCGCCACATCGCGTGGCTGCACCCGCTCTAATTTCCTCCACGCACTCTGCACTGCTTAGAGAAGGGAAGCGACGCTCCCTATCGCGCCCTTATCTCGCGACAGCGAGCAGGGGAAGGTCGTATGCCTTGGCTGGCCCTGGGCTTCACGTGGAACGATTCCGCTGTAGTTATAGGGTGTACAAAGGTCACTTCAGTCATTGCAGTCTTCGTTTGCAAAAAGGGCGCGTTCTTCAGACACAGTGAAGTAATAAATGAGACGCCTATTCAGTGCATTCATACCTGTGAGTACGTTTTGTGCGCTATTTGTGCGTGAGAAACGCGGGGCATGTTTCGATCTGCTTTCTATTCTGCACGTGACCTTTCAATTTCTTGCTATCACGTTCACTGGTTCGCCTTTCTGGCAAAGATTGACTTTTTTTAGTTTTACTGCGCCCCGCTATATTGCAGCAATTGCCCAGTGTAACCACGCAAAAAATTTATTTTCGAAGCACTCGCGCTATTTGTTATAGGGACGTCTGGTGGCTCTTTTTTTCATGAGTCAAACAAGAATGAACAGGCGGAATTTTCTTGTCTCTCTTTATACTTAAGTTCCTCTTTAGTGCTTATACATCGATTGCTAGTGATTACTTTTAGGCGGTTCGTTTGTTGTCATCGGGATCATCATGAAAATGCCCTACTGCGGCGCTTGTGTTCTCAAGCATTTACCCTGATGTCTCAAAAATAAGGCACTGTTGATAATATTGTCGTTTTAGATGTTGTCGTACATTGAGCTTTCACTCTGACGTAAATTGTTATTTGACTTTAGTGCACCTTTCTTGAAAACTTATTTTAGGACAGGGGTCTCAAACTCACCCTTGCTACAGGCTGCAGTCACAAAATAAAGTCCCGTCGCGCAAACGCTTCGACAGTGAAGATGATAAAGGGGGGAGGGGTGGAGACAGAGTTTGAACAGAATGTCACTTGACATAGCCAGTAAAAAAGTTCTTTGCTATATCTAACAAACGTGTCATTTTTGAAAGGAATCGACGTGAGGCTTTGGAAACATTATAGATAGTGATTTCGGCAATGATTTAACTCCGAATGCCAATTCTTAGATAAAGCAGTATTCCTTCACGCAGACGTTGGTATTGATACGGACCGCACAGGGTGCATCAGGAGGAGAAATGTCTCAGACTACTTTCGTCTATGCAGCTTACCTGAAGCAAGGTTAATTCTAGTGAGTGAGGAAATAGTGCGAAATATATTTAAAAGAGTTACAGATTTTCATTCTGTGAAAAAAAAACATTCAAAGTACAACCTCTTTGAAGTCTGAGTTTGGAAGCATCAAAATCAGTTATTTCCCTTTATGGCGCCTCTACTCTAGGCTAGAGCCACCTGGGTGTTTACTTCACCATTGAAAAAGTTACCAGTCTGTTCAAAAATATAATTGGAAATACCCCATCTTTTAAGCATAAGACTGACTTATATGTGGAGTTGAGCGTCCCAAAACTACGATATGATTATTATAGACGCTGGAGCTGAGGGCTCCGGAAATCGCGACCACCTGTGGTTTGTTAACGTGCACCCAAATCTGAGCACACGGGCTGGCAGGGTGTTCGCGTCATTCGAAAATGCAGCCACTGATTCCGGAATTCGATTTCGCGAAGTGCAGGTCAGCAGCTAAGTACCTAAGGCACTAGAAAAATATAGCGGGGCATTTTAAGTATTTCCTTCTAATGTTGCGTGCTTACAATCATTATATGAGTTAATTCTAGCTTATAGAGTAATGAGCTAAAATACAGAAAAATCACCAACGACTTTGGCAATCTTCAGCATTGGGTATAATTCATGAGATCAGATGAAGGAGCAGAACCTGCTGGCTGCAAGCTGTTCAATACTTCGGGGTATCTTAATTTCGATGAGGTAACCGTAGCTGAGCTGCTGGAGGTAATGAGCCAATTACCGGTTTTTGCACTTCGATCAGACTGGATGATAACTGCAATGAAAAAATAAAATTCGAAATTTCACCAACTCTAATATTCTTCGACAATCCTTCAATACCTGCGGGCCCCACCGCGGTTGTCTTGTGGCTAAGGTACTTGGCTGCTGATCAGCAGGTCGCGGGATCTACTCCCGGCTGCGGTAGCTGTATTTTCAATGGAGGCGGAAACGTTGTAGGCCCATGTGCTCAGATTTGGGTGCACGTTAGAGAACCCCATGTAGTCGAAATTTCTGGAGCGTTCCACTGCGGCGTCTCTCATAATCATATGTTTGTTTTGGGACGTTAAATCCCCATATAAATCAATCAATGCCTGTGGTATGAATGCAGTCTCAAGTGATCCAGCTTCTTAAAAGCCTGGAGTTGGATTTGCCCTAGTCAATATACGGCCAATGCCACTCTTGTTTACTCTGTTTAAGGTAGTTGAAAAAGTTTTTTAATGCCCGTGCGTTGATAATGAGAGCATGCAAAGAGCAATGTTACCGGTGAGGATCAGGTAACATCAGATCTGCTGAAAGATGGAGGACAGATTGTGTCAGAAAAACTAGCCTGCCTGTTTACGGGGTGTTTCCTGACGGGAACAGTACCAGAGTCTTGGAAAAATGCTTATATCATCTTAATACATTAGAAAGGAGATGACAAGGGCATGAAGAATTACAGGCCGATCAGCTTGCTTTTCGTAGTATTCAAGCTTTTTACAAAGGTCATTGTTAACAGAGTTAATAAACATTAGAATTTAATCAACTAAAGAAACAAGCGGGATTTTGAACAGGCTACTCAACAATCTACCACATTCAAACCATCAATCAGGTAATAGAGAAATGCTCAGAAGATAGCCAATCACTATACATATCCTTCATAGATTATGAGACGACGTTTGATTCAGGAGAAATATCAGAAGTCATGAAGACGCTGCTGAAACAGGGTGTCGATGAAGTATATATAAACATCCTGGAAGGAATATACTGGGGATCAACTGCTACCATATTGCTTCATAAAGAAAGAAACAGAATACCAATCAAGAAGGGCGTTATGCAGGAGGATACGATCTCCCCAGTGCTATTAATATCGTGCGCACAGGTAGCTTTCAGAGGCCTAGAATGGGAACAGTTAGAGATAAAAGTTAATGTTGAGTTTCTCAGTAACCTGCGCTTCACCAATGACATTGCATTGCTGAGTAACTCAGGGGACAAATTGCAACTCATAATTTCGGAGTTAGACAAGAAGGGCAGAAAGGTGGGTCTTAAAATTATCCTGCAGAAAATGAAAGCCCGTACAACAACCTCGGAGGAGAACAGCATTTCGAGATATGTTATAGTGCACTAGAACTTGTGAAAGCCCATGTCTACTTAGGACGGCCAATAACCATGGAGCCGAATAACGAAATCGAAGTAACTGGAAGATTAAGATTGGGATGGAGCACAATTGGCAAGCACTCTCAACTTTTCACAGGTACGTTGCCACTATCCCTTAAGAGTAAGTTATATAACAGCTGTATCTTGCCGGTATTTAGGTACGGAGCAGAGACCTGGAGACTTGCAAAGACGGTGAAGTTTAAATTGAGGACGACGCAGTGAGCAATGGAAATATAAATGGTAGGTGTTACCTGAAGAGACAAGAAGAGAATAGAGTGGAATAAATAACAAACGGGGGTTAAGGATATCATAGTTGAAATCAAGAAGGGGAAATGAACATGGGCCGGGCATGTAGCGCGTAATTAGAATAACCGCTGGTCATTAAGTTCGTAGGCCACCTTCAAAAGTCATTTTTTCGCAAGATCGTGTTTTAGCATTTTGTTTTTCTTGCCCGCTCAAATATTCACATAGATACTGCAACAAAACTTATCCTCCTAGTGTCATCAGTTTGCAAGTTACAGCAAGTTTTCTATACACTATGTCCTATAGCAAAACTGAACCCACATTTTCAACTGTGCTTTTGGTTTCGAAAAATTGCTTTCAAAAGCAAGTGTTGTTTTGTCTATCCTATTCGAAATACTTTATGCATTTTATTGTGACTGCTATATAAGATGGTGTAACTAAATACAACTTTGTGTTTAAAAACAACAGCCACAAGGGGGACGCACGATGCTCGTCGGAATTTTTGTTGTTTGCCTTGATCAGGCTACTTCAGGCTTCGTTCTGCATTTGTTCCACGTGTCAACGCTACTAGGTCTCTATCCTTAGGTCACCTGGACCATGTTACAACCAGCATGGCGAAGTGCAGAACACAGAAGACGAGGAAGCGTGAGTTTGCTGGAGATTGCTACACGACGACGAGGCTGCCTACTCACACAGACGCCGGTATTTTGGCGACCACGAAGAAGCTTGGGGACATAAACAAGGCGTACCAGGCTCCACTAGAGAATTCTGCGCTCCAAGGGAACAGGATAATGGACATTGGTGTTCTTTTTTCGGTGTTTTCATCGCTTGCATGTTCCGAATGCATGAACACAACACTGAAGCTCGAGGAACGCTCTCACGAAGGAATATGCTCGGCTTTTGCGGTCGTGTGTACTGACTGTGGGTTCAAGCGCCCATTTCATACGTCGAGAAAGGTGGGTCGGGCCAACGAGAATAATTTACGTCTGGTTTACGCGATGCGCCAGTTACGAAAAGGGCACGCTGGTGCGAAAACTTTTTCCAAAGGGATGAACATGTATGCCTCTCCACGTCACTCCGCCTACGACAAATTGTCATCTCGGCTTTCTGCAGCGGCAGGAGAAGTGGCGTCGAAGTCGATGACTGATGCTGCTGTGGAAGTTCGTTGTAGTGTGGGAAGTGCCGAGTGTGGTGTTTCAGGTGATGGCACGTGGCAGAAGCGTGGCCATTCATCTTTGAACGGTTGTGTGTCTGTGATTTCTGTTGACACGGGAAAGATTATTGATAATGAGGCCCTTTCTAGTTCGTGTAAGTTTTGTAAAACCAAAAGCAAGTTGATGCAAGATAGTGCTTCGTACCAGGAATGAAAGGCAAAGCACACTTCCTGTCAAGCAAACCTTGAAGGAAGTGCTGGCAGTATGGAGACGGTTGTCCCACAGCGAAAGGCAAAAGGTCGAAAGGCAAAAGTGTTTTGAAGTACCTGCAGTACTACGGCGATGGTGATTCCAAGAGCTATGCCGCTGTGAAATACATGTATGGAAAGGACAGTGTGCAGAAACTGGAATGTATTGGGCGTGTCCAGAAGCGTGTTGGCTGCCGCCTCAGAAAACTGAAGACAGTGCGTGGACTCGGTGGTAAGGGAAAGCTCACTGATGCCCTCATTGACCACCTTCAATACTACTATGGCATCGCCATAAGGGCTAATGTGGAGAACATTTCTGCAATGAAAAAGGCTCCCCTTGCCAGCCTTGTTCATTGCAGCTCTACCGATAAGCAGCCGAGACATGGCGTGTGTCAACTTGGACCGAAAAGCTGGTGCGTATACCAAAGGGTCGAAGCATTCGGCCAAGGGAATTATGTAAACAAAGGAGGACTTCCAGATGATGTGCTCAACAAAGTTAAAACTGTGTACAGTGATCTGTGCTCTGATGAACTTCTAAAATGCTAATGACTGTTTCAATGGTCGAGTATGACAGCGGGCACCCAAAGAGCTATACGTAAGCTTGCCTACAGTAATGTTTGCATTGCATGATACTGTGGCACACTATAATTATGGCAGTGTAAGCACCCTAGATATGCTGAGGCACGCTGTCATGGAACCACGGTGCCACACGACAAAAGCTTGCATCGCCAGGGATGACCTGCGCAAGCACAATGCTAAACGCAAGTTAGTGAAAGGGACAAAATAGGCCAGGAAGGAAAGACGAGCAGCCATCCGAGCAAAAGGAGACAATAATGCTTCTGCAGAAGGGCTCAGCTACAATGCTGGTGCATTTTTGGCCTGCATGCGAAGATTGTGACCCTTTCTACAAGCTCGGAAAGCTTTGTTCACGTTTTTCTGAAAATAACTATTTGCTCCAAATGTTGCCACGCAAACTTTACTAACGTATTTCTGAGCGTATACTTTGAACTGAAATTTTGCACAATGATTTACAGCATATATATCTGTGCAGTGAACTAGAATAAAATAAATTCATCGAATATTTTTCTTTTCACAGCAAAATTTTCGAACAGGTTCAGTCTAAATTCGCTCTTCTTCCCCGTTTTTTGGTTCTTTAGCAATACTTCCCTGATATTCGCTGCATAATATTTATTCTAGCTCACTGCATAGCTCCAGACATTAGTTTCCTAATGCGTACGATGTGGTAAAACAATAAATTTTATTAGAAGAGATGGAACATCACCACTTTCATAACTACAGCATAGCGTGGGTTTCGGAGTTTTTAAGAGGAAGAGAATTTTTCGCTCTAAAGATTGGTTCTAATCGAACAGATAAAAGCAGACACGGGGCGTATCATACGTGACTATCGTGTAGCCAATTTTATGTAAGATGTTCTCATTCTCAATTCCATCAAATTAGTATATTCAGTTGTATGTGTGTGCAGACGAAATTGCTTTCTTTGCAAGTATTAACAATCTGCTATACTAGAATTTACAAAATTAACTCAACATGCTTCAAGTGTGAATGAAGAACATTGATGGGACATTGAACGTCAAAAAAAACACGCTTTTTTGTTCTCCTCTCTGCAGCCTATAAACATCTAGGTAAGGTATTGCAGCGGGCTCATTTAACAGGCACGTTCCTTTAAATATTTAGGCATCATATGTAACACCAAAATATTTTGGAGAAATTACAATGATTACCTGTACTCAAAAGCAACACTCGCCGTTGGGTGGCCATGGAAGCTCGCAAACCGTAAAGTAGACTTGACCAGAAATACTTTAATAATCATGTATAAAATGTACGTTCAGTCTATCATGAAATTCAGATGTGTATTGTTTTCAGTAAGGGTGGCTTATGAAATCAAACCCCTACTACTGTTGGAAAGAGAACTGCATTTGTGCCTCGATCTCTCAAAGTTTGTTGCGGACAGTTTGTTGTATATGAAAGTGCGCTTAACTTTCCTGCTAGATGGGTTTGAAAATCTTCCTGTCTAAGCATTTTTAAAGATACACAGTTCGCATTAGAGACGCTAATTGGCATTTTTATTGAAAAAACGTGCTCATTCTTCGCAGCAAATTGGTCGCGATTACACACCTCACAAATTTTCTTCACACAATTGATGCTATAGCAGCTGAATGTAATAATTAAACACATGGGCCCGATAGGTAATCTAGCCTGAATCACTAGCATAGAATTTGATGAGATGTTTTCTCATAACCCGAAAACGATTGCCGCATAGGTACTTAGAGAACCAGTTAGCAGTTTATCTAGCTCACCTGGAAATAAACAATATAATTGCTACCGATGCACCTGTGCCAAGAGAAAATGCTGGGTATAGCAGCTTATCTTCTTCTTTCGACTGTTTCTTTTCAATTCAGTTTTCAGCATATACCCCTGTATTTATTGCAGAATTATTGGTCATTGTTATAGCTCTACGCTAAATGCCCTTTACCAAATCAGCAGCTGTAATTCGACATTTTCTATCTGTACCTTGTAGGTCGCGGGACCAAATCCCAGCAGCGGCGGCTACATTTTCCATGGAAGCAAAAATGCTGTAAGCCCGTGTGCATAGATTAAGGTGAACATTAAAGAACCCCAGGTAGGGTAAATTTCTGGAGCCATCTACTACAGCGTCTCTAATAAACATAAGGTGGTTTCGGGACGTTAAATCTCGCATATCAAGTAATCTTTATCTGTATGCATAGCACTTCCTGTGGCAAAAAATTTAGAATTGATGAACCTGTCTCATGAAATATTTGCGAAACCCCGCAGGGACGTCTGTGAGAGCAGGCTGTTGGTGTGTAGCGACACCACGGACGCAAGATAACGGGGGGGGGAGGTTCGTTTCCCTCCCACGCCTAGCAGTGCGTGACTTTGCTGTGTCCGGGGAAAAGAGGATCCTGGGGGATCAGCCGACGCCGGGTGATTGTACCTTTAGGGCGACCCGGCAGAGGCCACACACCTCTTTGGTTCTGGCTTCACGCAGACAGCACCCCTGGGCTGACCCATCCAGGGGAAAAGGCCAGCCGCCTTTTCCTATCCCCCCTTCTGATCTTTTTCTTTCCTCTCCTTTTTTGCTTCTGTTCTGTCTTCTAATCTCTTCTTTTAGTTCCCCATTTTCATAGGCGGCTTGGGTTAACTTTGTACAACTGGCCATCCTTGGCCTATGTGGATTAGGTTACCGCATCGATGTAGAGCTCGCGTCTCCATGTTTCTCATTTCACGAATCTTGTGGCGTTGTCTCTTTGGGCTCTGTGGTGGATGGCCGCCATCGTTACTGCCTTATATTCCACCATCATGCAATGGAACTTTTCCACTCCTCAGTGGCCGTCCGCTTCAAAGCGCGTACGCACCGAAGACATTTCGTCTTTTAGCCGACCCAAAAAAGTATTCCCCTGCTATCTTGTCGTAAACGGTGAGAAGCCCAACAAAACAGTCAGAACTGTGTCCCCGTCCATAGTATCGCGGTCAGTGACAGCCACCTTAGGTGATGGTTATAAAGTGACCAAAATGGCTAGTGCAGACATTTTATCGGGAGTCCGTGACAAAAATCAATTTGCAAGCTTAAGAAACTTGCATCATTCGGCGACATTCGCATCAGCGTAACAACCCAACGATCCATGAACTCCGCACGTGGAGTTGTTTCTGACATACACCTCCTTGACCTGAAAGAGGCTGACTCCTCGAGGGCTAGAAAGAACAGATTGTGATCCATAAGAAGCGGATCGTCATTTTAAGAACCAATCTGGATATCCGCATAAACCACTTGATACTGAGCTTTGCTATGAGTAAACTACCACAACAATAGAAACTGGCTATACCAAGATATCGATCAGACCCTACATATCAAACCCTCGCCGATGTTACAAGTGTCAAACGTTCAACCATGGCTCTCAGAGCTGTTGTGGTCAACCTGCAAAATGTGTTGCCCGAGGTCATGTCTCTGGCAAGTGTAATGAAACCCCCACATTGTGTAAGCTGTAACGGAGACCACCTTCTTGTCCACAGTGGAAAAAAGAAAAAGGCGTTATTACTCTGAAGATCCATGAAAACATCTCCTTCAAAGTAGCACACCGAAGGTGTTTGGCTTTTCATGGCGCAACTTACACTGACGCTGTGCGTAAGGGGGCAGCGTGGCATCACCATCCGCCACTGCCTAGACCCACGCGAAATGAGCCATCGTTTGTGGCGGCCGCCCCTGCGGTAGAAGCAGCCAAGCCAGCTCCACCTACCAAGCCAGAGACTGAGGCGACTCCAGGATCATCGGGCCTAGCGACCACGTCTAACCAGGCAAAGTCGCATATACGCAACAGCAGCTCGCGTACGTGGACGTCCAGTGCTTCACATGAGGCAATGGACACAAACACGGAATTTCAGGTGCCAGAAATGCGGCGTGGCTCTCTGGAGCACGCTAACGAAAGCAAGAAACCAATAACAGGGCCTGACAACGGCACTGCTAATTGAGTTACAACTTCCCACTTGAACAACCATTTCGTTTTCGTACACGCAGCACCAATTTCCATCCATAATGGAAACACAGATTATACAACGGAATATCACAGCCCTTCTTACAAACCTCATTGATGTCCAAGGACTTCTACACAAATACTCACGAAAAGTGCTCTGTACAGGAAACGCATTCAAAATCTAAACACACCAACTTTCTATGCAGTTACAATGTTTTCCGGACGGACCGTGGTGATGCCGTAGCATCATCTGTAGGAGTAGCTGGTATGGTTAGGCAAGGAAATTTATGTGTTCGTCACATAAATTTGTGCGCACTATTGTTTGTTTCTGTGCTTTCGTTGATTTTTCTGTACCCGCTCCTGCAATGTCCCAGGCATGGGACAGCAGTATTTGTAAATAAATATATAAATAAATAGCATGTAAACACTTAAGAGTTCCAAACACCTCTTGAGGCAGTGGCTGATCGAGTGGCGCTTCTAAGCAAACTCGTCACCATTTACTCTATATACATGCCTCTACATTTTCAGCTGCACAAACATGAATTTCAGTCCTTGATAGATGAACTTCTCGAACCATATCCTGCTCTACGGGACTTCATTGCACGTAGTTGGCTATAGAATGACTCTTGTTGCGACCCGCAAGGTCGCCTAATTGAGCTGTTTCTTTTCTCTTCCGGCGCTTGTATCCTGAATCAGAAAGAGCCTACATAGTACAACCTCGCTAAAAACACCTACTCTTCCATAACATAGGCGTTGCATCTCTATCGCTCCTACCTTTATTTACATGAAAAACCATGAATAATCCTTACAGAAATGATCAATTCTCAGTAGTTTTAAGTACACCAATATCATACGAATGTTTTTCTCAGGTTCTCAAATGGCTCACTAAAAAATTCGATTGAGAACAGTTTCGAAAAGATACCCTCTTAACCTGTACTGACTAGTGCGCGTTAAGCATAAAGGCTGCCGTGGAATACTTCACATCTTTTAATTGACGTTGCCACCAAATGTATTTCTCGAACGAATTGACTATCTTGCAAACGACGTTGCCCTTTGTGGAACAATGAGTATTGAACAGCGCGTAAAAACAAAATAAAGCGTGGAGACTGCTCCAAGCATCATCGACGGCTGAGAATCTCAGAAATTTTAAAAACATAAAATCCCATGGTAGGAGGACGCGCAGACAGGCCAGAAGGGAAAGCTGGAAAAAATTTTTATCTGGCATCATATCATATCAACATGAAGGTAAGGTCTAGAACAGGTTGAAAAGGTAGGAAGAGAAACAAGCATATGCGCTCTCTCTGGAGGATACACAAGGTGACAGCTTTGAAGACCAGGCAAACCACCTCGGACCACACTTTGAGCAAGTTTCCAGTTCGTCACACTACTCTCAAGAGTTGCAATAGCATAAAAAAGAGTGCAGTATTAGAAAGTAGATGCAAAATGTACGAAATACGAGGCATAAAACTAACATTTCTTCCTAGCTGATCTACAGGCATCTACAAACTGCTGCAGCACTTCCGTTCGTGGGTCTGCGTGTGTGGTTCATGAAATGTTGGAGAACCTTCTTATCGAAACGCAAAAAATTTTTCTGTACCTCTACAACGCCATCTGGTTTGCCAGCGACATCTACTAGAGCTGGAAAGAGGGCATTGTTATGTCCAGTTAGAAAAAAAGGCAAGGATTAATCTTCTGTTAGGAGTTACAGGTACATAGCACTGGCAAGCTGCCTGTGCAAACTTCTTGAAAAAGTGATAAATAACCGACTCGTACACTTCCTTGAAACAAACAGCCTACTTTATCCTTACCAGTGTGGGTTTCACGAAGGCAGGTGCACCATAGACTACTTTGTACGTATCGACGCACAAATACGAGATGCTTTCCTTCATAAGCAATTTTTTCCATCTGTCTTTCGCGATATGAAAAAAAACTTATGACGCCACGTGGTGCTTTCGTAAATTACGAGCCCTCCATACTTAGGTGTCCGAGGTAATATGCTGAACATAATTGAGAGTTGTTTGTCCAATCGCACTTTCCGTGTTCGAGTGGAGAATATCTTGTCTCGAAGTTTTGTACTAGAGATGGCAGTGCAGCAAGGCGGTGTGTTGTGCAACACACTTTTTAATATAAAAATGAATCCCTTGCATACCTGCATTCCACGAAACATGTTCTATTGCACATTCGTCGACTACATGCAGATAGGTTACAAATCCCGCGACCTCGCAATGTACGAGAAGCTGGTTCATTTTGTCTTGAATAAGGTAACCAAGTGGGCAGACGAGAATGCATTCATTCTTAACTCACAAAAAAGCGCCTGCATTTTATTCTCAAGGAAATGTGGTCTGAATTCAGATCTGGACATAAACATGCATGGTCAGAGGCAACGAGTAAAATTCGAGCAAAAATTTTGGGCATCATTTTAGACAAAAACTTCCTTCATTCCTCACACTAAACATCTCAAAAACAAGTGCTTGAAAGCTAAATTGTACGCAAGGATTTATCGCGGACATTATGAGGCAGTGATAAAAAAATGCCTAATGAATCCTCATAAAAGCCTCATAGGCACACGCCTTGATTACGGGGCGATCATTTATCAGTCTGCAGCATCATGTGCCCGGTAAATGGTTGACCCGGTTCACCATTTGAGCATCCGCCTCTCTACGGGTGCTTTTCGCACCAGCCCCGTAGAAAGCCTCTACGTTGAGTCAAATGAGGGGTCGCTTCATTTGCAGAGAACTTATATGTTTTTCGCACATTTCCTTGCGGTGAAAGCAGACAAAAAGCACCCCTCATACTCCACTCTTAATGATTTGTCGAGCTTGATTGTATTTCAAAACAGGCTTTCGATGAGGCAGCCCTACTCAGTTGACCTGAAGGGTCTAGTTGAGGAAACTGGTGTGTCACTTGAACACAGTTTAATTGCTCGTGAAGCATACCTGCCACCGTGGCAGTGGCAGATTGTGGACTACAATGTGTCTTTCCGTACGTTATTAAACACAAGCCCATTGTCCGTATCCGATCATACTTTATGGAACTTCAACACAAATATACACGTCGTGAGTTTTTTACAGATGTCTCTAGATCGAACTCTTCTGTGTCCTACGCTGCTGTGGGCCCATTCTTTTCGGCTGCTGGCCCTCTACATCCAGACATAAGTATCTTCACAGCAGATGCTTACGCGATACTGGTGGCCGCTAAACACATGAAACAATTACAACTACAAAAAGCAGTAATTTATATGGACTCTCTCAGTTTGGTAAGTGCTCTGCAGAATCCTAAAAAAACCTGTCCTCGTACCCTTTACTCTATTTTATACACACTCTACACACTCTAACGACATGTCGTAGTGCGCTGGGTACCGGGCATCGTCAAATCGTCAGATCCAAGGCAACATGATGGCAGATCAGCTTGCTGCATTCGTTCACGGAAGCACTGCCACCACACCGATATCGATCCCGGCCCTTGACCATTAACCGTCTCTCAAACGAAAGCTCAATGACTACTGGCAGAGCAAGTGGGATATACACACACAAAACAAACAACACGTTAATAAGCCACACCTTTGTCATCGGCCAGCAGTATTGAAATTACGTCGTACATAGGTAACACCAACAAGGCTCAGGATAGGTCCCACATACACGACACACTCATATCTCTTGTCTGGTGGCAAAATTCACCATTGTGTGACAGATGTGGTGAAGAACTAACAGTTCTTCACATTTTGTTCCAGTGTGAACAATTAGACACTCTAGGAAGATAACACTTTCCATTACGCGTCTCTCATACTCATATGATGGTTTTGGGACGCTAATTGATATGTGGGGTTTAACGTCCCAAAACCACCATATGATTATGAGAGACGCCGTAGTGAAGGCTCCGGAAATTTGGAACACCTCGGGTTCTTTAACGTGCACCCAAATCTGAGCACACGGGCCCACATCATTTCCGCCTCCATCGTAAATGCCGCCACCACAGCTGGGATTCGAACCCGCGACCTGCGTGTCAGCAGCCGAGTACCTTAGCCAATAGGCCACCACGGCGGGGCTGGTTTTGGGACGTTAAACCCCACATATCAAACACTTTCAATTACCCTACCAACAACATATACCATTACACTGTTCGAGGTATAGCGCATCCAGGATGGGACAGAAAAGAAGACACAGATCACATACATGGCGCTAACTTTCAACAATGCGGTTTAATCCGAGAAACAGGAATACTTATACCCAAACATCGCGCGTCACAACCACGAGCTAGAACCAGAAAATTGTGATCTACTGCAACTCATGTGACATCCAAATAATGCAATTCTTTCACTGATAATGATACCGATGGTTTGCTTATACATTATTTGGATGTCGCGTAAGTTGCATTAGATCTCAATTTGCTGGTTCTAGCACGTGGTTGTGACGCGCCATGTTTGGGTATAAGTATTGCTGTTGCTTGGATGAAACCGCATTGTTGAAAGTTAGCGCCGTGTATGTAGTCTGTGTCTTCTTCTCTGTCCCGTCGTGGATCTGCTATACCTTGAACAATATGAATAACCGACAAGCCCACCGTGCAATCTTAGTCAACATATACCATTACACCCTGTAACGTTCATCAGAAGGGAACCAATTTTCACTCTTAAATCTGCGCTCGCTTTTTTGAAAGATGTCCGCTTCTATCGTGTAATATACCCAGGCACTGCGTAGCGCTACCTCTCAAGAGGTGTTTCTGCTGCGGCAGCTACAATAAAAAGCACTTGCCTCACGGCACTTTGACACAAGGGCGCTGATGAGGCACTCGTGCTAGAACCAAATATCTTTACACATGCTTTTAGAATCACAACCTTTCACCAACAAACTTTACTATGCATTTAACGTCACTGTCGTTACTTTATTACTTCTATGTTTTACCCACTTTAGTGCGAGGAAGTTTAAGGCCCTTTTACAGCCACCCAGCATAATCATTGTTCACATTTAGTCTTATGACTTGGTGCTTTTTTGGCCATCAAATGGCCCTTGAGCAGCAAAACACCACACATCAGCAGAAATTTCCGAAAAACATAAGAACTGCATTTGCTATGGTTACCAAGCCACTGTAATGTATGATTGAACCAAATGAAGGACTTTCATGCCACAGTGTTTATTTGAGCAACCCTCATTCTAGTTTTACCGCGTACATCTTACGCGACAACAATAAGGATCAAAATTGCGTGTTCGCATTTTGACAAAAGTAAATCATGAATGGATAAATTTAAAGATGTTGAGCATCTCATTAGGTGTTTGATTGAACAGTGGTGTGTGTCTCGCCAGTTAGAAGTTGCTTACACGAGGATGCGATGTGCAGTTCCAAAACTCAAATATCACTGAAAGAAAGCTGCACTCAAAGTGCCTCCACAGTCCATATTTCTTTAGGTTACTGTGACAACGATGAATGCTCAGCTGTGTTTGACTACATCAAAGCAAACAAAAAACAGTAGCCCCATACATATCAGGTCCGTATTATTGTCATCTTCATTATACACATCCCAACTGGCCCAAACAAATCATACACATGCGGAGAAGGTGCAAGAGCCGTCGGCATGTTGCGTTGGGTAAGCAATTGTTTTATAGGTATGAGAAGATATATACTAGCAATGATTATCCAGTGTACGCTTGTCCAATCTTCAAATTCGGTTGCTTGCTTTTCTCTGGTGCTCCAGCCTACAGAATTCCCTTCTAAGTATTTTCAAATAAGAATCAATACGCTTAGGTCTTGACGTTGTGAAAACGGCTTGTAACTCGGTATTCTACCTAAAATCTGGAGTGCCTTCTTTTTCGTCTAGGTTTTGTAATTTAACCTTTCATATGGTCTTAAAAATTCATGTAATCACGACAGCCGTCGAAGACCCTGTACATTCTGTCCTAAATCATCTTTCAGTGTTAGATGGTCAAAGTTTCAAACTCCACAAATCATAGTTGTACAACGTTTACTGGACCCACTGAATGTGCGCACCTGCGAGATAACACCGAGCAGCGATAATTTACATGATGCGGATATTCAATTTGATGACATTTTTCTTACAACGCATATACTCCTTTTTCACACTTTAGCAGTTCATTCCAAGACCTCTTGTAAAGCACCAGAATAAACGTGAATATTGCTACAGATGCATCACTGTGTGACGAAAAACCAGGTGTTGTTATATTTAGCGCGAAGTTTGATTGGTCTTGTTTCTTTCAACTGACTGATTTCACACCTAATTTTGCGGCTGAGTTCCTGGCAGTGGTACTCGCGTCACGAAAGTTAAACATGTGAAAGACATAGGCTAATTTATTTACGTATTCTCTGTGTAGTTGCGCTACGATTTCGGTCACTGCTGTCTTACACACAATAGAAGTGTTTGGTTAAATAATACCGCACATTTGAGAAAAGATCGATTAGTTTGCGTGCCTCATGAATAAATGCTGCTCCTAAACGAATTGGCCGATTATTCAGTGAAGTTTTAAAAAGGTGGCCTGATTTCGTCATTCTTTCATGCATGTTGTGCTTTTTTGGAAGCATAACATCATAAAACGCTTTACAGGTACAGTATGCTTACCTATCCTACATAACATCTGCACAAATTATATCCTCGGCATCGATAATTTTGTGAAACACGTATGCTTAGAGCGGCCATTGTGAAGCTGCGCAGTCGGGGACCGAAATTAAATTTCTACCAACACAGGCCTTGTTGAGCAAATTCTACGATGTGCGCTTTCTGTGGCAGGATATAATTTCTTTTTGACGTGTGGGTGGTATACTGCAGCTAGAAGAATAAAATAAGGAAGTCCTTTAAATGATATTCTATTGAATTTTTCGGTGTCTGTGAGCCTGCCTTTTGTAGCCCGTATTTGCCGGAGAGTTCGCCAGTGCCAAAGTCGCGTGACTTTCCGTAATTATCTGAATAAAACCAGACAGGTAACAATGTATTCTAATATATGCTTCTGTGCGAACACATGCATACCTTTTTGTTATTCGTTTTTTTTAATTCAAAGTTTTGATATATTCACTACCTGCTACTAATATTTTTTTATTTTGTACATTAGGGTGAGCATCGAATCTCCATTCTGAAATTTATATAGTTTTTGTACTGTACACTTTATTACTTTAAAGCTTCATAAGACTTTAAAGGGCCACTAAATTCTGTACCGATCCACCGCAAAGGGTATCAGTCACAAAAGAAGGTTAACAAGAAAAAGAACAAGCAACAAGTCCGTGAGAAGCCTGTTTATAACCATTGCAATTGGAGGTAAACATGGATTTTCGTGGAAATCTCTCTAAACGAACTCACACGATGGTAATTGCAGTTTGCTAAATACAATTATGTTCGCCATTATGGAAGTGAACATACGTATTTGTAGCTTGTGCACAAGTGTGTGGTCTGTTGCTCAGTGCTAAGGTTGTCGTGACAATAAGCAGCAACCATTCAGAGGAGTGACTTTGTTTTTTTAACACCTAAGGGGTTAGGAATAATTCTCTAACAGTGGTAAAACGGTTTAACATATTAGCGAGATGTCCCTGTCAGAATAAATATATTGCTTGGCGTTATTGTTTGTTAGATCTCATTAGCACTGTGTCAAAACACACACACATATATATATATATATATATATATATATATATATATATATATATATATATATATATATATATATATATATATATATATATATATATATATGTGTGTGTGTGTGTGTGTGTGTGTGTGTGTGTGAACAGAGACAGCAAGAACTGTTATATGAGACCAGGTAGCAGTTTATGCCTCGCCAGCGAAAACAGCGACAACGTCCGGGCCGAGCGTCTTGTGCTTAGCACTTACGATGTGTTTGCCGCGCTATGCACTACCCACTACATTCATCATTACATATTTCCCTCTCATTGAAGATGGAGCCCAGTAGATGTTCTAAGGTGTCGTGAGGACAAGTGATTCGTGAAACTGTTTGAGACAATCCATGTGTACGATTTCGCGGCCTCAGCGACGCAAGTGCGCAGTAGGCGTGATGGGATTTGATGAAGTACTTTACAGCGGAAGTTTGATTTATGAAGCAATTAGGTACATGGTACCTAATCACAAACTTTGCAGATGTACCAGGAGCAGCAGTTGGAGGCACCCACAACCAAACTTGAGAGTTGGGTGAAAACTGGTAGTGGGACCGTCCGTCGTGACGAAATTTCTGCAGCCCTTGTTTTTGTGTTGTAAGGGTGTGAGCCGATTGCCGACATTCTTCCGCATACCGAGCGGCTTCGAAAACTGGTGTGCTATTGGATGAGTCGGGTAGGTAGGGGAGAATGGTGTCGATTGGATATGATAGCTCTCGACCATAAAGTAAAAAGAAGGGAGAAAAGCCTGTCGTCGCTTTAGGTGTCGTCTTGTAAGCGTACGTTACGTAGGGAAGGATAAGACCCCAGTTGGTGTGGTCGAAGGTGACATACATAAAAAGCACGCCGCTTGTGTGCGGTTTAAAAGTTCGGTCAAGCCGTTTGTTTGTTGGCGATATGCGGTAGTACAGCGGTGAGAAGCACATGGCATTCAGCAAGAAGTTCTTGAATAACATCCGCGAGAAATACGTGGCCTCGATTGCTCAAAAGTTCACGTGGAGCGCCGTGACGCAGAACAAAGTTTTGCAGCAAGAAAGACGCAACATCACGTCCCGTCACGGCTGGTAGAGCGGCCGTTTCTGCATATTTCGTGAGATGGTCGATTTGTACAATAATCTAGCGATTCACAGCTGATGTATATGGCAGAGGACCATGAAGGTCTATTGCGACCTGATCGAATGGTCGCACAGGGCATGGTAACAGCTGCATTGGTGCAGTAGGACGGCTAGTATTGTGCAAGCAGTGTTGACATTCTGTGCAAGATCGAAGTACTCTTGAACGAATGTGTGCATGCCACGCCAATAAAACCTGAACGTAGCCTGGCGTAGGATTTAAACAAAACGGCGTGTGTACGCTGTGGATCAGCATGGAAAGCAGCACATATGCTGGCACGGAGATGCCTGGGTGTGACGCGTAGCCATTTGC
Organism: Rhipicephalus microplus; assembly: GCF_013339725.1. Classification (NCBI taxonomy): domain Eukaryota; kingdom Metazoa; phylum Arthropoda; class Arachnida; order Ixodida; family Ixodidae; genus Rhipicephalus; species Rhipicephalus microplus. The sequence goes on along the minus strand of NC_051168.1, from coordinate 161,937,987 downwards.
GGCCGTCAGTGTGGTAGTTGCGGCAATAAAGTATTGCATCAGGGATGGCTAAGTGACAGGCTTGTCGGTGTAGTGCTCGAGATAGCGGGCGGGCGAGTGTTGCAAACAGGTAATCTATCAAAGGCCCAATCCACAAATCTTTGTGCTGTTCCGCAGCCATGTCGATGGATCCTGATAGTGGAAGTAAGTTGTCTTGGAGTTGTCTTGGATGGAGACACTCGCTATATCAGTTGAAACAGGCAAACGTGAAAGAGCATCGGCATCGGCATGCTTCTGGCCTGAGCGATAAATAACACAGGTGTACTCTTGGAGCCATAAAGCTCATCGTGCAGGCGTCCAGAGGCATCCTTGAGGGACGATAACCAGCAGAGCCCGTGGTGCTCGGTAACAACATCGAAAGGGTGGCTGTACAGATAAGGCCAAAATTTTGTAATGGCCCATATGATCGCTAGGCATTCCTTCTCAGTTACCAAACAATTTGCTTTTGTTCATGTAAGATTGCACACAACAACATATTTTTGGTAACCAGGCTTTCGTTCGGCGAGTACAGCACCAAGACCAATAGCACTGGCATCCATGTGGATTTTTGCGGGAGCGCTTGAATCGAAATGACGCCGTATCAGTGCTGTTGTAAGCAGTTCACAGAGCTTCGCACAGGCACTGTCGCAGGCTGGAGACCACGCAGATAGATTGCGGTCTCCCTGAAGTAGGTCTGGCAGAGATGCCATGATCGAGGCAAAGTCTTGGACGAAGCGGCGGAAGTATGAGGAAAGTGCAATGAAACTACGCAGCTCCTTTAGAGACGCGGGTCTCCGTAACTCGCGAACAGCCCGTAGCTTAGCGGAGTCACGGAGACCGCCATCCTTCGACACGACGTGTTTGAGAATAGTGTGCTTGCGTGCTCTAAAGTGCCACTTCTGAAAGTTTATTTGAAGGCCTGCTGCTGAGAAACAGTGTAGAATCTGTTCCAAGCGACGAAGGTGCGTGGGAAAATTGGGCCAGAATGCCACCCCATCATCTAAGTAGCACAAACACGTGTTTCATTTGAGGCCTCGCAGGATAGTGTCCATCATGCGCTCAAATGTTGCCAGCGCATTGCATAGGCCGTAAGGCATCACTTTCAGTTCGTATAAGCCATCTGGTGTAACAAAGGCCGTTTTTGGCCTATCATCCGCGTTCATGGGCACTTTCTAATACCTAGAGCGTATATGAAGGGAAGAAAAAACTTTGCGCCTTGTAAAGGGGTCGAGCGCGTCACAGATTCGAAGCAAAGATAAACATTCTTTTGTGTTATTTTGTTAAGACGACGATAATTCATGCAGAAGCTTGTCGTACCATTCTTTTTTTACCTGAAACAACCGGCGACACCCAAGGGCTGTTTAATGGTTGAACGACGCCACACTTTAGCATGTCACCTACTTGTTCATCGATGACACGCCGTTCAGTCGGCGAGACACGGTACGGTCGCTGCCATTGCGGTGGGTGGTTGCCTGTGTCGATATGGCGGCCTACAGTAGATGGTCGACCTAAAGTAGCCATTGTCCAAAGATGGCCGAAACTTGCCAAGGAAGCTCAAGAGCTCACACCTCTGTTGTGGATTTGCACATTCGTCAATGGCACGAATGAAAATGTCGGCAATGCGAGGGCTATTCGTGGAACAACAGGAGGTGGCTCTGACTTCAGATGATTCATCAGGAACGTCAAGTGCTGCGATGGCTTCGAATGTTTCTATTGAGCTGATACATTCGCCCCGAAACAGCATAATCGTCACTAGGAACGGGTTCTCTACAGGCAAGTCGGTCGCACCACCTCGAAGAGTAACGAAAGCAGTTGGGAGCAGTGAGAGGTGGCGATGAACAAAAGCAGCGGAAGGCGTGAAGAATGTGGCAGCGTCGACGACGGCGAAACACGACAAAGGTGCGAAGACAGTAGCGCGTGGAGGGATTTGGGTGTCATCACTAATGACCAACTTCGCGTAGGAAGGGCGATGGTCAGCAGGTAGAGCATCACCAAGGGGACAACAGATGACTTCAGCACAGGCGCAATCAATGACGGCTTGGTAATGAGAGAGAATGCCAACCTAAAATAATGTCGTGAGAACAATGCGGTTGTACTACGAACTGCACTGTGTTAGGCACTCTTTGAATTACAAGTCTGGCGGTACACGTGGCCACAGGCTGCACAGGCTGTGCAGTGGCAGTATGAAGACATGAAACTGAGTAAGGCGTTGTCCCTTTGCGAATTGAACGGCAAACGTTTTCGGTGAGGACGGAAATGGCGGCACCGGTATCAATAAGGGCAAGTACAGGTACATCTTCAAGAACGGCATTATATACATTTGGTGGCGAACTAAGAGGGCTTGCTTTGCGACAAGGGCGCAGTTTTCGCCTCGCGAACTGCGTCATTTAGTTTTCCTCGTTGATGGTAGAGGGGCGTTAGAGCATCGGGGAAGGCGAGTGACAAGGTGGAGAAGGAGATCGGCGATTAGAAAGTGGTCGGTGTCTTGGTCGAGGAGGGTGCGATTTGGGGTTTGGAGTTTAGGGAGTGTACGTGTGGTCGCACTCACATGGACGCGGGTTTTCACGTGAGTGCATTGTGCGGTGGTGGCACAGACGTGCGACGTGTCCGGGTAGACCACACGAAAAGCAAATCGGTTGATTTTCAGCAGTGCAACGTGGATTAGGAAATCGGTGGACTTGAGGTTATGGCGGCTGGGTGGCATAAACAGGAGGAGGCAGTGGAGGCGTTGCTCGGAGCGTCTGTGGTCGTGGTCGTGCTGCTGCTTCGGCGTACTTTAATGGTGCATCGACTGGTGGCACCAACTGCGCAGGAAGGACTTCAGACACTTGGTTTTGTTTAATACTCCGTAGTGTAGGGCTAAGCAGCGCTCCACACTCCGGTAGGCCCGAGATGAGTGAGAGTTGGCGGGCAACTTCTTCGCGCACAAAATCTTTTATCTGCAAGAAGAGGACGGAATCTTGCGAGGGAGTTAAGCCGGGCATTGATTCCTGATGTGGGACAGCACGGGGGGTGACGAGACATCGCCAGCGGAGCTCATCATAGCTTTGGCAGAGCTCGATAACTTAGGCGACAGGAGCCAAGCTTTTTGAAGTGAGCATCGGGAATGCGTCCTCGTCGATACCCTCAAAAATATGCTTGATGCGGTGCATCTATGCCATGTTCGCATCGACGCATTTGCACAAGTCAATGACATCCTATGTCAAACTGGTGAAACTCTCACCAGGCAGTTGAGATCTTGACTGAAAGCGCTGCTCCGCATGAAGTTTGCGGACAGCAGGACGACTGAAGACTTCGCTAAACTTTGTTTTCAATGCTGTGTAGGTTGGAGCGTCGGTTTCATGGTTCCGAAGCCACATGTGGGCAATGCAACTGAGGTAAATGTCGACGGTGGCTGGCGTCGTCCCATCTGTTCAAGCCATTCACGAGTTCGTTGGCAGCCAGCCAGTCGTCGGCGTCGTGATCATCAGTGCCGCTGAATATGGGAGGGTCCCGCTGACGGACCGCGCCAGAGCACACAATGGCCTGAAGAGCCTCAGGTGGAGGGCTTTGTGGTAGATGCAGTGTTCATGGCTCCAGGTCGAGTTCGGCTTCGCAGCTCCAGGATTGCGAGAAGACCCAGCAATTTTCACCAAATATAATAAAGAACTGAGACAGCCAGAACTATTACTTGAGACCAGGTAGGAGCGTAGGCCTTGCCAGGAAAAACAGCCACGTCTGTGCCGAGCATCTCGCGTTTAGCACTGACGATGTGTTTGTTGAGCCTTGCATGATTCATTACTTCTTCATTAATATATATACACATATATATATATATATATATATATATATATATATATATATATATACAAGGCTCATATGCAGAAGAATAACTTCGGTTGCCGCAAAATTATACGCTTTCACATAACAACGGTTTAATCTGTCGATATTTCGACGAGAGCTCCGTCTTTTTAAAGGCATAATAATATTTACACATTTTTTGTGTCTTCTCATAGCTAGTCGAGACAGGAGGGAAGAGGCCAGAAGAAACGTATGAACAACAATAACAAAGAAAACGAGAATGAAACGTCAAAGGTAATAAAAAATCTACAAGAAAAAGCAAAAGAGGCAAGGCGGGATCAGGAAGGAACAGCATCGCAACAGAGTACGGCGACCGTAAACGAGCAATGCCATCATTGTAAATAATACCTCTCAAGCACCCACCCTTCACCAAGTGGACAGTGTGACCACCGTTTTCGTATACTACCACCTTCCGGTGCAATCCGTTAGCACCTTGTCCCCCATTGAAGTTTACGACAATTTGGTGGGGAAAACTTGAGCGCTTCAAGGGCATATTGCCATATTGGTGTCATTGAAAGATGGTAAAAAGCCGTTAATTGTGGCGCCACCATCAATATTCATTATATGCCTTGGCTCCTGTCAGTGAAGCAAAAGTAAAGGTGCTTCAAAAGAGGTAAGAAAAAAGAAAGGCAGAGAGGGGACTGTACGACATCCGGGACCACTTATCTGTGCGTTCCGGCTGGGCTTGAAGCGACAAACCATTTCTAAATTGTCAGATGCATACGCTAAAAGCTTTGTTAGGAGACAATATTATTGTTTTATTGGGAGGCTAGGGGCAAAGGACTGATTAGAAAGAAGCGTTTGTGCGTTCTAGTGATCGCAACGCTGACAGAGTGCCTAGGCGTTCATTTATTCCGCTTTTGTCGTGTTGAACTTGTAAGTAACGTAAGATTCCCGTTGTTCCCGTTCTCTCATTATTTGAAAATTCATTTCCGATAGTGTAACTCTGATGTCATCAAACCTGTGGTTTTTTATTGTGCTGCGTTTTGAAAGTGGAAGGCCTGGCAGAGAACGTACATGTGCCCGATGATTGTTGAATCTAATTCTAAACGGGATGTATGTCTGGCCCACGTAATACATGTTACATACCCACATTTCAGAAGGTATATGACGTTGTCTGAGTCACAGTCTAGTGCACCACTTATCCTGTGCTTAAAATATGAGTGGATGCCTTCTGCCACTGTCGCCGTCTGCATGTGTTTGCATACCTTGCATCTGACACTCATAATATAATTATAATGATTTCACCACCCATATACCGTCATCCATACACCTAGTGTAATATAAAGTTTTGTATATGTGAAGCTAGCGAAACGACCATGAGTGCACTATGAGCATGCGTTGTGATTATGACTAGTCGGAACGCGAAAAAACGTGACACGCATGAGGTGATCTTTACATTAAGGTTTTTCACCTATGTACGCCATGCAGTCATGTCATGCCACACCAGTTTTGCAAAACGCCATGTGAGTGAAACCGCCACAAGAGCAGCAGGAGCTAGAAATGGGAATCGTGACATTCATGACATCATACATATCTTGATTTTCATGTTATGGCTATTTAGTTATGATCGCTATGCAGTCATTTATGCCAAACGAAACTTGGTATTGATACCATTATCAGAACGGCCGGGAGAGCTAAAAGTCATAGGCGGCTAGATAGATAGATAGATAGATAGATAGATAGATAGATAGATAGATAGATAGATAGATAATAGATAGATAGATAGATAGATAGATAGATAGATAGATAGATAGATAGATAGATAGATAGATAGATAGATAGATAGATAGATAGATAGATAGATAGATAGATAGATAGATAGATAGATAGATAGATAGATAGATAGATAGATAGATAGATAGATAGATAGATAGATAGATAGATACGCTAAATGTCACCGAAGTTCGCTAAAAATGCCTCACAGTTAACACAGCGTTTTGAAACAGCAAAGGATCAACGAGGTGTCACAAAAGCGAATCATGTAACGAGTGGTTCGTCCGTTGCTCCAACAGATTACGAAAGGTTGTTCCTCATTGCCTATTAGAAGTGGCACATACCCACTTCAGGCGTAATTTTTTATCACCGTCAGCCACCTAATGCAAAACAAAATTCTCACGAAACTTCTTTTAAGTGTTTGAAAGATACCACGCTTTGCAAAGTCTTTGCGAAACACCACGTTTTTACGGAGAATCACGAAGGGTACCGTAGTGAGTGGTGACCAACTACTCAGAATAATGATTATTTATGGCGTAGTGGGAACCCAGCAAGTGTGATTCTAGCAATTCCTGAAAGCGTGTTTAAAAGGGCTCTGAAAGGCCACTCTTCATGCTTTCGTCGTAACTGAGCTGCGCGTTCCGCGCAGGCCTGGTGATCTTTGTTTTTCGCACCTCTTATATGTGACAGCACCGCAGAAACACCTCAGACTTATTGTACGTGGTGGCGACTATGGAAAAAGTGGCAGCCAGTTTGCTACAAATAAAACCCATTATTGTGTTAACTTGGGCTCAGAAAACTAAGTAAACTAAGCGAGCTAACTCAAAGTACGCTGCGTTGTAATGGCACTAGTAAATGTCCCTGCCGTTCGACTGTGCGATCATGGGCAAAACAGGTTTTCTTATGCATCAGCGATCGCACCTTCCAGCATAATCACCGATTGTTGGGAAACCTCAAATTATTAGGACTGCGTCCGTAATGTGCAGATTCTGAAAAATACCTTGTTTTTTTTACACTTTAAAGCCATGATATGATAGTGAGGAACAACGAAATGGTGGGTTCTAAAGATTTTGACTGTCTGGTGCTCTTTAACGTGTGCCAGTTCTTAGTGTAGACGTGTCGCTAGAATTTTGCCTCCTTCGACATGCAGCGGCCATGGTAGGTCCTGCGCGTAATCTTATGGGCAAATCTAAGACAATCTCGAAGTTTGGTGGAATGAACTGGAGGTGACTTCAAACCAGAACTTTCTGAACCCGGTGCACCCAAAATGCATCCACATCTACCCCGAACTATAATACCCAGATGACTGGTGTAAGCTAAGCAGCATGACACGTGCCACCTTACAAGATTATTTATGAGAATACACACTGGTAAAGGACGCCAGCGCAGTCTCCCAAAACCGCTTGGGGCGTGGTGGAGAGCCTCGCTAAACAGCTCCTATTAGGCAGATCCGATAAAGGCAATCCAGCGAGCACGGCAGCCGGCTGGAAGATAGGGTTTCTCCACCGCCCCTGGCAAGGCTTAGGATCACGTCTCAAAGTGCTGGTTTGAAAAAAGTTTTTTCACTCACTCACTCACTTCCGAAGTTTCCAAAACATTTTGGGGTGCCTTGCGTTGAGCTTCGATGAGTTTTTTTGTAGCTTAGGTTCGATCACAACAAAATCAAAAATTAGGAGTGCGTGCTAGTATAGTTAACCAAACCACCACAGGGCAACATCACTATTAATGCTATTGCCATCTGGAGTTATGATTACATGGAAATTAGTAACACAAAATGAGGCGAAAAAGGAAAACGATATAAACTGAAATATAAAAGTTGCTCTAGAACAAGCATACTTAGAAAATAAGTTCAGATACATGATACAGCTGGCTTACCTATACCCGGCGACAACTTTCTGCGGCAGCACAGCAAAAGCTACGAGGGCGCACCTTCTGCACTTGTGTTACTATGGTTTCGGTTTCGCAAATGCTTTCAACATGAACGTTTTCATATGAGCACCACACAAAAAATTGTTACATTATTTTGAAAAAAAATTAATAAAATGTAAAGTTTTAAGGAAAAGAACAGGCATGTTCATTGAAATGTTCAGATTTATTCCAAAAAAAAAGGCACGACCGAGCTGGAACCAAGCGATTTAAAAAACAACGCAAATGCTAGAAATCATTTTCTAAACTTCATTGAATGTTTGGTCGGCACCATTATTTTCTTTATTTTAGAGATGCAACACATTTCTTGGGACGCTCAAGTTATTTTTGGGTCGGACGCGAAGGTAGCGATGGGAATCTTAGTACCAACCAATCATGTGCGGGCGTCTGACGCTCGTGAATCCAAGTGGATGAAACGCAAGTTTTCCGCGGCCAAAACGCTGTTTTGCATAGTCGACAGATGTGTCTACATGAACGTGTCTGCAGCAAAGGCTAAGGTTTGCAGGGGTAATTTTACTCGCCTAAATTACTGTCATCGGTAATTTTACTCGTCTAAATTACTGTCCTAAATTACTGTCTCTTTAGACGCTGACGGGTCATGTGTTACAATACCCGATTTTCAGAGTTAACATATATATCAAGAATATTAGGCAGCTGCAATACGGACCACGTATCCAACACAATCTAAGAAAAGGATCCTAGCTTCAACATACAGTTGCCAATGGCACTTTTCTTTCAAAGTAGCTGGTGTTGCTGAAGACTTGCAGGTTGCTGGTGTCACTTTCAAGGCGGCTATATAAATGATAGTCCCACTTTCGATGATGGTATCACTCGCACACAGCTTTTCAGTGATTGAAAGCACGGGAAACAAAATATTTCACGGTGCACCACTGTCTTCGTATCTCCCTGCTCTATGAATACTCATCACATAATTAACAAACGCACGTGCTCGCTGTGAATTATCGGTGTGAACTTGCTGCAACCGAGCGACACCATCGTTTTTTACCGGGGTAGCAAAAAGGCAGAATGGCACTAGAAAACCAAAAAGCTAGAAACAGCAAAGAACAAAAAATCTGCATACGTCCAGCTTTCTCATAATAATGCGAATATACATAGAGATATATTTACTTCTTTTATTTATTTATTTCCCATCATACTACGCAGTATACAACAGCTCACGTTCATGGACTACATGAAGTAGCGTAGTAAAGAGGGTGTGCTTTCGCTTCGTAGCCCTGACTGTGCTGCCACAGACAGTTGTCACCGAGTATAATGGCGATGACTATTAAATGTGAGCCTAGAGATTGTGTTGTGACCTTCGATTAAAAATAACATGTACTCCGATCTACATGACTAACACGCAGACATAAAGGACGCAAACACAAGCTAAACAAGAATTATCGTGAACTTACCTGTTAAAATAAGGCAAATAAAAAAATCTATGCTTTGAATAATGCCTAAAATGACTTGTTAAAATGTTCCTCATAGAAATAGACCATTTGGTGTAAGAATGTTTTTCGAATCTTCTTCAGACGATTTTTCATATGGCCACAATTTCTCCCCTTTGGTTTATAGCAAACTAAATTTTATAATTTTCCCAAGTAGTAAGCTGAATGTTAGGTGCCTTAATCTTATTGCACGCCCACATGTTGACATTATTGTTTTCTACATTGCCTTGGCAGAAGAGTAAACTCGACAAAATTTAGACATAGCGGAAATTCAAGATATATATATATATATATATATATATATATATATATATATATATATATATATATATATATATATATATATATATATATATATATATATATATATATATATATATATGAGATATAACAGACAGTAATGCCAAGGAATGTACAGTGGAAGTTATTAGAACCAATAGAATGTAAATGAGAAGAAAGAAAAGTGGATGAAAAAATTACCAGCTGTGAGCAAAAACCGAACCTACGACCTTCGAATAACGCGTTCGATGCTCGAAGGTGGTAGGTTCGATTCCTGCTCACAGCTGGTATTTTTTTCATCCACTTTTCTTTCTTCTTATTTACATTCTATTGGTTCTAATAACTTCCCCTGTACATTCCTTGGCATTACTGTCTGTTATATCTCATTAATATTGTGTTAAAACACGGAAATACGAGCCCTTAGGTATACACTTCTGTCCCTTATATATATATATATATATATATATATATATAATATATATATATATATATATATACTGTACAGAAGCCGCCGAAAACTCAAATGGGTCGAACTCTCAAGTGCTTTCTAGCTAGTGGGTCTGCCCAAAAAAGAACGCCGCTCGCGCGGAGAGTCCGTGCTTGGCTGTTACTGTCGCCATTGTGTAGACTCACTGTGTGCCGGCTAATAAACGCCATAACAAATTGGTGGAGGTGCTATGATCCCCTTCGATGCCCTTGGAACTACGCTCATGTACCCTGCAATCTACCATGTCCCACGACGCCTCTCAGCAAACGCCTCCTCCCATGCCACCCTCTTGTCTCGGTGTCCCCAGGATTCACGATCCACCAATCTTTACGGGCGCCGATGGCACTGACGTGGAGGACTGGCTCGCCATTTACGAGCTCGTGAGCGTCCCCAACAAATGGGACGAGGATGGCAAGTTGACAAACTTGGTGTTCTACCTTGCGGGCGTTGCAAGTTTGTGGTACACCAACCACGCGTCCGAGTTTGCAACCATTTCAAGACTGCTATCACCAACGTTTTTGGCCGCCCTGCCGTTCGCAAGCTGCAAGCCGAGCAGCGCTTACGTGAACGCGCTGAGCAGGCCGGTGAATGATTCACCAGTTACATTGAAGATTTCCTGGACCTGTGCAAGAAATCCAACGACAGCATGTCCGAATCAGACAAGATCCGCAACGTCATGAAGGGCATTGACGATAATGCCTTCACGATGCTGCTAGCCAAAAACCCCGGCACAGTGGCTGAGGTCATCACGCTGTGGCAGAGCTACGACGAGCTCCGCTGGCGGCGTTCGATGACCCGTCGCTTTACACCACGAGAAGCAGTGCTTGCTGGCTTGGAGGCGAGATGTGATCAGGTGGCGCTGCTGGCAGACCTAAAGTCCTTCATCTGTGAGGAAATCGCGCGCCAGTTCTCTCTCCTCTCCTTTGCCCACCCACCGGCTGTTCAACAACCGGCAACTACTATTCTTCCACCCATCCACCGAGCGATTGATCAGGAAATAGTGGAGGTCATGCCTGCGTACCACCCACAACAACTTCCGGCCCCTGCGCCCCCAAGTTACGCCCAAGTGGTCGCAAGGCCGCCTCCAGTCGTTCAAGCGCCTGCACCACTGAGTTACGCCGAAGCTGCCGCACGACCTCCGTCCTTTGCAGCGGCTATGCCGGCTGCGTATGTTGGCGCAACCGCTCAGCCTCATTTTCAGCCCACCTCGGCAAACCCCACCCCGGCAAACCAAGACCCACCCCGGCAAACCAATGGCGCACACCCGACAACCAGCCCATCTGCTTTGCTTGCGGTTACGCCGGTCACGTAGCCCATTATTGCTCTCGACTACAGCCAGCTCCCATTTCTTCTCCTGTTGCTGGCCACCTTAGCCGTTCGTATAACAACGAACTGCCGTCTGTGCCACTGTCGTCTCGCCGAGGTCCGTCTGCTCGAAGGTCGCCATCTCCACGACGTCGGTCTCTGTCCCCCATGCGGCCAAGTTCTTCTGCTCATGAGCGGGAAAACTAGTCGTCGCAGTCCCAGAGGCAAGGACTGCGACGCTATCGCATTGTGAAAGCCCTCATCGCGGCCCATCTAATGTCATTGACGTGCTTGTCGACGGTGTTCATGCATCTGCTTTTATTGACACTGGAGCTGCGGTATCAGTCATGAGCGAAAACTTTTGCCGCTTGCTTCGAAAAGTGACGGCGCCGATTTCTGGACTGTCCCTTCGTACCGCTACCTCACATCGTATTAATACAGCAGGTTGCACAGCTCGCGTTGTCATTCCGGACGTTCTGTATGTCGCCCAATTCATCATCATTCCTGCATGCTCTCATGACGTCATTCTGGGATGGGATTTTCTCTCCCGCAACGACGCCGTCATTCATTGTGCCGCCGCCGAAATTAAACTCTCGCCCTTCTCGCATTTGACGCCAGAAGACGGTCCCTCGACACTGAGCAAGAATCTTGTGAAAGACGATACTATAGTGCCTCCAAGCTCGACGATGGGCGTATCGGTCTACTGCACCGGTCTCTCCGACACAATTACACTCGTTTCGCCATCCTACCGTGCTTCCCGAAGGAGAGGGTTGCTAGTACCTTTCGCGACCGTGAAAATCACCCAGGGCAACGCCGCTATTTTCGTGACCAACCCATCCTCGTAAACTGTTACCTTGGTTCGAGGGGAATGTCTCGGCAGAGTGGAACCAGTCGACGACGCACAAGTCCTGGACGCACCCGAAAACTCACGTTGTCCCGATTCGCGTACCATCAGTGCTGCTTGTACCTCTGACCCATCATCTCCTGATGTATTTGGCCCATACACTGATGACGACCTAATGTCAGTAGAGCGTTCCCAGCTTCTAGACCTGTTGCAAAATACCGTTCTTCTTTCGATGTCGGGCGAAGTTCTCTCGGTCGCGCGTCCACTGTTACGCATCGTATCAACACTGGTGCCCATCCAGCATTACGACAACGTAGATACCGCGTGTCGCCTGCTGAACGCCGGGAAATTAACGAACAGGTTGATGATATGCTCCGACGCGACGTCATTCGGCCCTCGGACAGTCCATGGGCGTCTCCTGTTGTTCTTGTTGCGACGAAAGATGGTTCTGTGCGGTTCTGTGTGGACTACAGACGGTTCAATAAGATCTCTCGCAAGGATGTCTACCCACTGCCGCGCATCGACGACGCAATTGACAGCCTTCACGGAGCCCAATTTTTTTCTTCTGTCGATCTGCGCTCGGGGTAGTGGCAAGTACCCCTGGCTGATGACGCTCGACGGAAGACTGCCTTCATCACACCCGACGGCTCTTACGAATTCAACGTCATGTCGTTTGGTCTGTGTAATGCACCTGCGACGTTTGAGCGCATGATGGACACCGTTCTGCGCAACTTGAAATGGCACACGTGCTTGTGTTACCTCGATGACGTTGTTGTCTTAACAAGGCCACAACAATGTATATATATATATATATATATATATATATATATATATATATATATATATATATATATATATATATATATATATATATATAGATATATATATATAGGCAGGCATGGTGGTTTAATGGCTTTAGCGTTGCATATAGTCCAGTAGATCCTCCGTGAGCGGTCACAACGTGGTTTATTTCGACGTTTCGGCCTAGAGTCGGGCCTTCATCAGAATGAAGGCCAGACTCTAGGCCGAAACGTCAAAATAAACCACGTTGTTATCGCTCACAAAGGATCTACTGGACTATATATATATATATATATATATATATATATATATATATATATATATATATATATATATACTATGAAGAAAGGCAAGGAGGTTAAGCAGAAAGTAAGTGTCTCGTTTGCTACCCTGCACTTGGAGGGGGAAAATTAGAGACAGAAAGTAAAGAAAAGGAAATAAGAAAAACAGAGCGGGACGGGAGCGAAAACACATTATTACACTAAAACGTCGCAAACGTTTGACGAGGCATGTCAATCGCAGAAGCTTCAGGAGGGCCTTCGTCCTTTTCGGCGTGAAGCTCGATCTTTCCGGTATCACAAAATCATTTTCGGAAAGTGGATTGTCGTCGAGGCGTGCAACCACTGCTGACAGAAATTGTTTCTAACAGTTGTACTGAGGGCACTGACAGAAAATATGACCGACGGTTTTGTCAGTGCCCAAATGATCACACGCAGCACTGTCTGCCCATTCGATGCGGCAAGCAATGGCATTCGCAAAAGACACCCGAACACTTGCGACAGAAGCGGTTTTCTCAAATCTAGATAGCCCAGATGGAATCGAAGGTCGTAGGCATGGGTCCAGACGGTAAAGACGGGTGTGTAGAAATCCACGCGTGTCCCGCACAGACCTGATGGCATCGTTCAAGAGCGTGTTATTCCTTGCTGCTGCATCACTTCTTGATAGTGGAGTGGGATCCATCACGCCATTTTCGTAAGCGGCCTTTGCTGCAGTGTCGGCATTCTCGTTATGGATGATTCCGCAGTGGCCTGGTAACCATTAACAAGTTACATCATGTTCTTTCTGTAGTACTTGTTGATACAAGCATTTGTTTCCAGCATCAATCGGTCTTGAGACTCGCAACGTAGCGCACTTCAAATACAATGCAGAGCTGGTTTCGAATCGGTGAAAATGCACCATTTTAGAGGCCCTTCTTTATCAATCCTACGGAGTGCACAGCGGAGCTCTGCGAGCTCTGCGGCTTTCGAATTGGTTTTGTTAGACGCTCGAAATCGGATGGTTTCAGCTATTGTTGGGAAGATCACAGCTTCTGCATATCGCCTAAAATTTGTCGAATCATCCGTATGAAGTTTAACGTGGTGTTCGTATCCTTCGTGGAGCATATGTAGAGTCAGCTGCTTCAAAGCTGGTGTCCAGAAATCCGCCTTTTTGCGAATTTCTGGTACTGGCAAGCGTAGGCTTGGACAGTCTAAACACTTCGGGGCTGTCCAAATACGTTCCGGAGGTGGGTGGCCTGTTTGAAGGCATTCACGGTCACTCAATACTCTCTTACAGAAGCAAGCACTCGGTCGGTATTCTAGAAGCGAAACGATGTAATGGGCAGAACGCGAGCATGGTGCCTAATATGCGCTCGAAGCCCCTCCCAATAATGTGCACTGACGCCAGATGATATTTAGCGATTTCAACGGTCTGCGCTGTGGATGTGCAGCGTGGTAATCTAACACAAACTCTGAGTGCCTTACTCTATGGGTTTTCGATTGTACGCATGCTACTTTTGCAGGTATTCATCTAAACAGGCAAGCTGTATCGCAGGTATTCCCAGAACAACATCCTCTATAACTGCAACATTGCGTGTACTGACGTGCCCACTTTCTTCCCCCGAGGAAGATGAAAAGCTGGGATATGGCTCTTAGGAGCTTTTTCAGGGGGACCACCGGGGGATTCCAAGACAGACTTTGATCAATGGTGAATCCAAATAATTTGTGTGTGTGGGTATAGCAGACAATTAGTCCATTGATGGTTATAGAATATGACTTCATTGCCTTCCGAGTAAACGCAACCAGCATCAACTCGTCTGGAGAAATCTTGAGGCTTTGCTCCCTAAGGTACGGCGAAATAGAGTTCTCTCTTTCGGAAGTTTCACATGTATCTGCGAACGTGGTACACTAGATGTCAAAACAAGAATATCGTCTGCATAGATAGATATCTGTACAGATACTCGTATAGTTCCCACGAGGCCAATCTTGACAATATTGAATAGCGGGGGGCTCAATACACCTTCTTGGGGATCACTCTGGCGTATGCAATGCTCATATATCGGCCCATCGTCAGTTTCCATTAACAATTATCTCATGTGAAGGTAGCACCAGATCCAGCGGTGCACTCGCCCATTCAAGCCAACGAACTCGAGGGTATCAAGTATGGCGTCATGGGAGACATTGTCTTAAGCTCTTTTGACATCCAAAAATAGGGCTACAGATAGCCGTCGGCTCATTTTCTGGTGTTGTACGTTTGTCACGAGATCAGTGAGAGATTGACGAAATAGGTGAATAGTGTGAGGTGAATAATATTAGGAGATTTGAAAGCGCACAAAGAAGATATGGATGAATATACTGACCTAACAGGCACAATGCTAATAGATATGTGTGAAAGGCATAATATATTCACTTGCTACAGCAATGTGAAGCGCGAAGGGCACATAACATTGGGGGTGGGAAGGCTGCATTAGACGATGATGGTCCAATGCAGCTAAGGGTGATGAACATATGGGTCCCGAAGCTTAGGTAGTGATCACAAACGTATCAAGCTAAGTTTTGGAAGAAAAATGATACTGAAAAGGCAGCATTACGAGAAACCACACAATAATATTTACTCAGAAAGGCAAATAGAAAGAGCAACTAAAAAGATTGAGAAAATAATCACCGTGGATACTAGAAGAGAGTCGATGCACACAAATCTAACTCGATTGTGTGAGAAATGGCTTACTAGAGTACGAGTCAAATCAAAGGGGAAAAGCTTACACAAATCTAAGAGCTGGTGGGCGGAGAAAGTTAGGAAAGCCCTAGTAACGTCAGGAAGCCTCCAGAAACACACCTTTACTACACAAAGTGGTGAAACAGAAGATAATGTCGAAAGAAAATGAGATAGCTTTTTTTGCAGCAAAAAGAAGGCGTCCCATTTGATCAGTGAAAAGAGTAGAAGAAAGAGGGCCCGCTAGATGGCAGAAAAAAACAAATAGAATAGAAATTTTGTTGCGAAGTTTCGGAATTATCTAAATCCTCAGTGTAATAAGACGAGCATTAAACAGAGGCTTTTAAATGCAGTTCAAGGTCACAAAATAGAAGGGGACGAGGCAATGGAACATATAAATACAATGATGATAGAAAACTTTAAACACCAAGATATCACTGCATGCAATATACCAGATGAGGAATGACAAATCAGCTCAGGGGCTCCACTGGGGCAATGAGAGTGGGAAGGGCAGAGAAAAGGGTTCCTAATAGCACATCAACAGGCCCTGAGGACATCGCAAACATGATAAAAAAGAAACTAGAACCAAACTCTAAGCAAAAATTAGGAGAGGCAGAGAGCAAAGCGATACTGGATGGTGAAGCTCTATATAAATGGAAACTAAGCAGAACGAGCATGATCTATGAAGGAAATGGGGGCAATGCCGATATAAACAACTACCGTCCTATAAGAGTGGCATAAGTAGTTTACAGGCTAGTGATGCAAATAATAAAGGAAAGGCTACAGACATGGATGAAGAGTGAGGGGGTGCTGGGAGAACTACCAAATGGGTTCCGTAAACGAAGGAGTTTGGAGGACAATTATTTTTCATTAATGCAATGTATTTAAATAGCAGAAAAATAATATAGGCGCTTGTGGCTGTTATTTCAAAATATTGAGGGAGCTTACAATGGTGTTATTCATGAAAGCTTGCGTGGAATACTGAACACACTAGACGTGGAAGATAGAATAACCAATCTTCTAAGCAATATCTATAAATGTAACAAGGTATTTATCAAATGAGAACCACAGCTATCTGAACCTATAGAGAAAGCACGCGTGTTTCGACAACGTGGGCTTCACCTTTGTCATTAATGCTATATCTACAGAGACTAGAAGACAAATTAGAAGGGAGTCGACTCGGCTTCAGCCTCTTTTTTTCAAAGAAAGAAAAACACATCAAACAATCATTACCCACATCGATGTATGCAGATCATATAGTACTAATAGAAGGCGAAAAGAATGATCTGCGGGGATTGATAGATATCTGTGGTAAAGAAGCAGATGCGTTAAATTTCATTTACAGCAGGAAAAGTTAGCAATGAATATTTTAAAGCTAACAAATGCAGTGAGCTTAAGGTACAGAATGTCCCGCTAGGAATAGTGAATTAATACAAATATCAGGGCGTATAGATAAATAACAGGGCTGAGTACCTAAGGGAGCACGAAAGATGCGTGATGACTAAGGGCACCTGAAATGCAGCTGTATTGAAAATTACGGCACTGTTGACCTACAATAGGTATGACGTTGTGACAGAGATTTGGAAAGGTGTCATGGTTCCTGGTTTGCGTTCAGCAATGCGGTCTTGTGCATGAAATAAGAAGTACAAGCAAGAGTGAAAATATAAACAACGTGACATAAGTACACTTGCTTTGGGAGCACACGGGAATTGCCCAAGTCAGGGGTTACAGGGTGACTTAGGATTGACATTGTTTTAGTGCAGGGAAGCTAGCAGCAAGATAGAATTTGAGGAGTGATTGAGAAACATTGGAGAGGAGCGTTGGGCTAGGCAAGCTTTCAGTTATTGTACATAAAAAGTGTTGAGACAAAATGGTACTAAAAATGGTCAAGGAAGTATTTAGACAACAGGACAATACCAAGCCAAAAAGAAACATCGGTTAAGAAGAAGGTGGAGGAAACAGAGAGGGACATGTGGAATATTGTAATGCTTACGAAATCATCCCTGGAGACCTGTCAAACTTTCAAGCAGGGATTTTCAAGGGAAGAGATCTAGGATGATTCTCCGGGTAGTTCTGTGCTTTTTGAGGCTAAAATGGGGGTGTTGTGGACCAAGACAAGCTGAGAAAAATACGAAGGCATAGACAGGGTATCTAATGCGTGCGGAGAGGAGGAAACAGCTGAACACTTGGTAATGTTCTGTAAAGGGCTCCGCCCAATAGTCGAAGATAATGGCACTGAATTTTTTTAAAGCATTAAGGTTTAAGGGCAGTGGAGGTAAAATAGGCCTTAAACGGGTTGAAATATCCGAGAGGAGGCTAAAAGATTGGTGGCTACTATTGAGGTGCGAGTGAAATTCTTCACGGCTAGGTGGCGTAGGCAACCACCCGATTTAAAGGGCACTGCCGGATACATCCATTCATCCATTCACTCCGTTGTGTAGAAGACGCGTGCTTTGTAATAAGAGACACAGACAGGCAAATGAACAAATGGACAGACAGACAGACAGACAGGCAGACAGATGGATGGACAGCCAGAGAGACAAAAAGGCGGACAGATAGACGAACGAACAGATGAAAGGATAGATGGTGCAACCTCCTTCATCATTATTAGTGGTCGAGCAGCTCTTCCACTATCCTGCGTAACGCTGGCCATCCGTCCACACCACTCCCCGGGCCGGAGGTGCTGCAGTGGTGGTGCCAGTGCAACATGGTGGTGCAGTGGTTTATGACATAGAGTTTCCTAAAACTAGCAAGAGGGCGCTCTGGCGCTGCGATCGTTCAGCCACCATGGGAACAATTGGCTGTACACACAATTGCCTAGCCTTCGTACTTGCAGGTGGCGAATCGTACTTACGGCTTCGTTTATTGCTGTTTCGGTTTTCTTTTGAAAGAAAGATTCAACCCTTTTGAACTTTGTGACCTGATTTGGAAAGGTAAGCTTAAAAGAATAAGATGGCGAAGCGCAGCCACTGAACATTTCCTAATTTGCTAATATTTGTTTCGTAAGAAAGCGGCTCGAAGCCACACGAACACAAATGGAGCCAAAAGCAGGCCAGAAGTACGAATATTAGACAAATGTGTGTACTACTCATCATTCCCATGCTCGCTTAAGTTCCGTGCGTTGCAGCTTCCATAAACACTAACGCCCGAGTTCCCTCTAGTGTATATAAGGAAACTCTATGGTTCGTGACGGCCTTCTACGCCGACGCAATTACGACGCCGATGGCCGCCAGTGGTCACTCGTAATACCCCGCAGTCTGCGGTCGGAGATATGTGAATCCTTTCATTCTCATCCGCAATGCGCGCACTCTGGGGCATTCAAAACCTATCATTGCATTTGACAACACTACGTCTGGCACAGATACACCGCTACGTGCAGCAGTTCGTCCGCTTCTGCATCGCTTGCCAACGCTGCAAACCGTCAGCACACATGTCGCCATCGGGTCTGCGATCGTTACCTTGCCGTGACCGTACGTTTGGGCGCGTAGGGATTGATTTGTATGGGACAATTCATCTGACGTCGGCTGGTAACCGCTGGGCCATCGTCGCCGTAGATCGTTTAGCGCGATACGCCGAAACCGCCGCTCTCCTTGCGGCTACTGCGCGTGATGTTGCGTCCTTCCTACTGCATCGATTGATACTTCGCCACGGTCCAACCCAGGAGCTTCTCAGTGATCGAGGCCGTGTCTTCTTGTCAGAAGTCATCGAAGCCGCTCTCACGGAGTGCCATTCTGTCCACTGCGAAACTACTTTTTACCACCCACAGACGAATAGTCTCACCAAACGCTTTAACCGCAACCTCGGCGACATACTTTCGATGTACATCGCCGCCAACCACACGAATTCAGATACAATACTGTCCTTCATCACTTACGCCTACAACTCCGCCTCTCAGAGCACGACCGGGTTTTCACTCTTTTGGCTGTACTCTTCTTGCTGTACTAAAGGCACCCGTCACACACCATCGGCACAATACTCCTGTAGACGAAACATCCACCTGAGTGTGCCCCTATTTCTATACAGCCAGGCTTGCTGAAGAATGTCGCGAGCTGTCGAATACTTTTACGACGCATGAGCAAGAGCGGCAGAAGAGTATTCGTGATGGCTCCGCCACTTCTGAGCCAACGTTCATTCCTGGTTCCCTCGTATGGCTCTCGATCCCGACCTCTGTAGCTGGCCTTTCTTCCGAACTACTCCCGAAATACGAAGGCTTCTACCGTGTTATCAGGTGCACATCTCCGGTCAACTATCTTATCGAACCAATTGAACAATCATCGGACATGCGCCGTCGTGGGCGCGGCATAGTCAACGTGGAGCGCCTGAAGGCTTACTATAACCTGCTCATTGTAATAAGCTGTTAAGTCACCAGACGGCTCCCTCTTCGACACCGGGGTAATTTTAGAGAAGCCTCCGAATACTGAAATGGGTTGAACTCTCAAGTGCTTTCTAGGGGGTCAACCCAAAAAGAACGCCGCTCACGCTGAGAGTCGGTGCTTGAACGTTACTCTCGCCATTGTGTATGCTCGCAGTGTGCCGGCGAATAAACACCCTAACAAATAGGTCACGTGCTTTTAGCAGTGTGCGGTGACATCTCTCTCCCTCGTATTCACGCGCTCGAAGCGAGCCAGCTCTCTCTCGCTTCACTTTCTCCACCGCTCACATTGCTCAAGCCAATTCCTCACTCGCACCACCTGTCTCCATCTGTTGGAAAGAAGAAAGCGCGAGCCGAAGGAGGCGCGCACTGCGCGCGCCTTGAGAGTTTCGGTGCGCCGAAAATTTCTACAGTTCACTGCTGCCTGCCGCGCGACCGCACTGATAAGCAGTACGCTGTCACTCACGGCATGCATCCCGCTGGTGTGCGCGTACCTTTCTCGGCTTTTGCCGGCGTTGCGAGGGTTAGCGAAGCCGACCGCGTTTATAAATGGCGCCGTCAAATCCGACAAGGCGCAAGCCAATAAATCTGTGCACAAGCGTCGTCAATTGAAGATCAGTGACACCGACGAGGTGTGAGTCGAAAACATTGATCGCGTTCGAGAATACAAACAGCACGCGGGTAACACCAACGAGACGCGAGCCAAAGAAGCCGAGTGCAAGCGCCTTTAACACATCTCACTTCCCGTGTCTTAGCGTTTCAAACAAACGTTTGCTCGAATGAACGCTACAGGGAGTGTCGCTTCAAACCATTTTTTCAGCACTCGCGTCAACATCTGTTTCAACCGGGTCAATGCCGTGCGCATTGTTGCTGCTTTGCACCACATCAGGATTCTCTTTGGGTAGATGGCCCATACGTTTCACTTCGTGGATATGAATTAATTTCCAAATAATAAGATATTACGTTGGCTATATACAGCATTTGTCACGTCTTTACATAATAATCGACTGGGCAAGATACACGGAAGCTTCAAAGTTTAGCGATGTACCTCTGAAGCTTCGCCCACTAACCATCATTCACCTCGTGGATATCCCTGGACTTCTTTTAGGCGAAAAGCTTCTTAAGGCGTGGGTCGTGCGTCTTTTGTATGATGAGTATATGATGAAAAGATGCGAGACGCGGTACTTGGAGTGTTCTGTAGACAGATGGATGGACGAACCGACCAGCGTACAGGCAGGCAGGCATGCGGAATGATGGAAAGACTGACTGACAGGGGGACGAACGGATGGATGAACAGACCGACAGAGAGGTGTAGACGCACAGACAGACGGACAGAGAGTCGTACATAAAGACAGACAGAAGAACAGGCAGATGGACAGTCAGCCAGAAAGATGGACGTACGGCTAGACGTATGAACTCATGGACGGACACAAGGATGGACGAACGGACTGACAGAAGCAAGAATGACTGGTGGTAGTGAAAAACATTTATTATTATATTTACAGTAAGAGTCGCGGATAAGGCGAGTCTGAAGGGTTCGCCTTTCACAAACACATGGAGGAATCCCTAGTCTGGTATTCCTGCAGCTGCCGCGGTGGCTTTGGCTATGGTCGTAGTGCGCTGCATTTTCGACTGGACAGGTGGCGCCACCAGTGACGTGGCGCGCTCCTAGTCAGTCGTGTCGCGAAGCGAGTGCGTATGGTCGCGGGCATGGCAGCTCGAAAAGACGAAGATAATTCGCGGTCACAAACGGCCGGAACTGTGTATTGTTGTGTATAGGGCTGTCACAACAGCTACAGAAACACTGCCGGTAAGGTGCCAACGATAAAGTTCTACGGATTTCCTTGGAGGCCATACGAGACCGAGGGACGGGAGCGTTGGATTAGGGTGTTGATACGTGCGAGGTAAACAGACGCTCTTTTTTTTTCTGGGCTCTCTTTGCCTTCATTGTGCATAAATGACGATAGTGGTCGTCAACGTCAACTCTGCCTTTTTAGACTTGATGGAGTCCTTTGGCAGCCTGTGAAGAACCAAAGTCACATATGCAGTGCCCACTTCGTGGGTAACGAGAGAAGTTTAATAGAACAACATCCAGCATACATTCCCACAATTTCTCCGAAGTGCTATGGGAAAGGGTACGCCGTGATACCTTCTACGAAGCTTGAGAGATATCGGTGGTGAGTACGGGTGTTCGTATACATGATTTACAAGCATGATTTTCACTTTCCATTTTGTTTTCCTGCGTTTCTCGTTTGCATGCTCATCTTGTCGCTGTCATCACGCTAATCACTCAAACGGCCTAGTGCGTTCAAGGAAAGTAATATATGTGAAGAAAAAAAAGATGCGCGGCGGCCAGCATCTCATGTCATGGCAGTGAAAAATCGGTCAAGTTAGCATAGTGGAAGCATAGCAAATGACCTCACAGGGTAGCATGCATGTACCAGCGTTCCTACATTACGGCTTTTGTAAAATGCAGTTATTTTTTGAAGCTTAAAATAAGGTTTTGGGTGGTTGTGTCGAAATTTATGATCTAAGCGAGGTCTATTTTTTAATGGCACCTGTGCAGTACGGAAGGAAAAAAAGCTTTTATGGGGTCACACATTGTTATTTTCGCGATTGCACACTACAAAGATGACTACGCTGCAGAGACCCATTACAGTCCCAATACATGTTTATAGCCCATTCAGCGATTCAGGTATGAAATCCACGCAAGTGATGCGAATTGAGACGTGTGCACCCACGGCACTGTATTGGTTTCAATATGGAGAGCTTGCCAGATGAATGCTCTTCTCTCGTAGAAAGCAGGCAGCAGATTTAATATTTGACAGCGTTTGGCAACGTAATAAAAGGTTTTCAATAAATGAAAACAAATACATGAGTTTCAAGGGCCTTAAAAGTGTGGTTTTAATTTTCAATGGCTTTGTGGGTTTTAAAGACCTCCACACACCTGGCAAAATAATTGTACGATCATTTATATTGCACCGTTCCAGAATTGAACGACGTAAATATGCAGCTGCAGGAAAGCGACCTGTAAACACTGAAACACCAGGGGAAGCTTCACCACAAGAAGAGAGCATTCTTTGTGGCACTGTAGAGCACATTGCTGGTGCCGAGGAGCCCATTGCTTTTGCATCTGTGGTAAGTTCTATATTTGCAACAGGCACACTAGGGGTACCTTGAGCGAAGTATACAATCGTGAGATGGCACATAATGTAGATCTTTTAAGATCTGTCTTTAGTGCTATTCTTTTAAGATCATGGTGACAAATGTCAATCTCCAGAATCATGTCGTGTGTCAAGCTGATTAACAGCAAGCTCTGCTCTTAGGCTGATTAACAGGAAGCAACGCTTTTAAGGCTGACCACCACACTTGTGATACACAGAGTGATAAGGCACAACAACTTCGCATTCAGCGCACGAAAAGTCGCACAGTCGGCCATGAAAAACTGCAGAGAGCTACTGCTCATCAGAAATATGAGATGACAAAATTACTTCCTACAATGGCTTTCTGTAATCGACGCATTGATCCTTGCTTTTATTGCTTCACATTTAAAGTGTGATGTAAAACAGTAACCACTTCCAGGGCACAATAAACCGACACTGATAACTTTGAAGCAACTGCAGCTTCCTGATGTACTCGCACAGTTAGAACTGCTTTGTTTACAGTGGGAGCATGATCTCTGCTGCAGTTCTGCATCTTGTGACTACCTGTATTTGGATACACTTTGGAAACATTATCACAATACTTCACGAGTAATGTAATGCCAAAAAACATGTGTTTTATATTTTCAGGCAACTCAAACAGAAGAAAGTCATACCAGTGGTCCTTGAAGCATTTTTATTTCCTGTCATTAGGAGGCTCAGCAAGTACTCATGTGCGCCATTCAAACATTACACATACAGCAGTGCAGGCAGCGCCAGCTACAACAACGACAAGCACACGATCGGACGAGGGTAGTTGTGTGTTCCTTGGGTACAGCTCTCTCATTGACCACCTAGATGCTTTCAAGGAACTCTGTGGTGTTAGCATTCATGTATTTGCTTTGCTGACATTTGTACTTTTACCTATCAATGCTCGGCGGGTCAACGTACCAGTTTCACAAAAGCTGGTGATTTTCCTCATGAAACTAAAGCTCGGTATTTCATTCGCAAGTCTTGGAACACTTTTCGGTTTGCACCGCACAGGGGTTAGCCGTATTTTTTTTCTTCATATTGAGCAACTTGCTGACTGCCCTGACAGAATTCATACCAGAGCCGTCTCTTTCTTCTGTCCAAGCATCAATGCAAGCATGTTTTAGGTTACATTATCCTCGATGTAAATATATTATAGACTGTACAGAACTACGTACTGAGGAGCCATCTACTGTAGAACAAAAAAGGGCTCTTTTCACACCATAAGGGTTGTCATACATTGAAATTTTTGGTAGTAATTCTGCCAAGCGGGGTTGTCACATTTTTCTCAGGTGCATATAGTGGCCGGGCATCTGACACACACATAACATTAGAGTCTGGATTTCTTGACAGGATAGAACCTGGTTATATTGTGCTAGCACATGAGGGCTTTCCGGATATTAAAGCACCAACTGAAGGCCAGAAAGTAATTTTGGTTTTGCCACCCTTTTCAAAAAGAAATGTGCAGTTAGTTCACTCATGAGCAGTCGTTGGAGACATAAAATGTTGCTCAGGTGCGCATCCATGTTGAGAGAGTCATTCAGCGTGTGAACATGTTTATTGTGCAAAATACGGGAATTCCAGATGACCTGATTCATCACATAGGTAATCTTATGCGTATGTGTTGTATCCTTGCTAACCTTCAGATGCAAACTTTCAGCGAACATAAGCGTGACAGGGAAAAACAGCATAAGGGCTCCTAAACAATATTTGCTTCAAACCTATTGTTATGAAAAATAAGTTGTTTCACTCACATATCCGTCCCCCAAACGATCTTTGAATGCATGTACAATCAGCCAGAGGCCTTTCGGCATGCCAGCAAATGCTACTAATAATCCAAAGACAGATTGAGACTCAACAGTTGTGAGAACAAAAGACTTGTATCAGTAGGTACACACATACGCACTTTGGCTAATTAAACGCCAGGGAAATGCAGATCTATTACAGAAATTAAACAACATATTTTGAATAAAATATACATATGTGTGATTTAAATACCCAGAAACAACGAATGAACACTATTTACAATATATGCAGCCTTGCAGGTGAGGTTTGCTGGGCTCGGTTAAAAGTTAAGGTCACCCAATCAAAGCATGAGCACATGCAATACAAAATGAGTAAGAACACAAATTGTCCTTTATATTGATTGACATTCCTTTCTTAGCCAGAAGCTCCTGGCAAAGCTTGCAATCTTGAAGCAGCTGCTCACATGATGCAGTCCAATGTTGGACAGTTTTTTTTTCATTCCGTTTTGTTGTTTGGTACATTGTGCCCATTTAGCATTTGTGTGTTTTGAAATCCCTCTACAACACCATTGTGCATACGTGATGAATAAAAAGAAATCCTGTACAATACACTTTTTGCGCTTTTACTTTATCTAGATTAGTGGTTCTCACAGTGAGCTTGCTTCAAGAGACATTAAATGAAAAAAAATATTTCCTGCTATAATGAAAGGTCAATGCTTGATAATGTTTAAGATATAAATCTTATGAACATGTGTTATAAACTTGACTGATTCAGAAGTAAGGGAAATTTAGGACACATTGCGCCACCAATGGGACATGCTGGATTAAAAGCCCTATGACGTAGAACGTCCTCAGTATTGTTAATAAATATTACTGAAAGTACGCATTACTAGAGGGTGCAGTCCAGTGCATCACCAAGTTGGATGTGTGGACACTTGAAAATTAGCATCTAAACGGATGAATTCACTTAAGGCAGTTTGAGAGCTGGCTTAACATGTGTTTGAAATAAAATCACTCTAGCTTGGGTACGTACTCATTCAGAAACTTCTCATCCCTTTCAATTATTACACTTATTTTATGTTTTTTCGAGTACACAAAAAAGCAATGCTTCTCTAAGCTTTAGGATGTACAGCACAGCCATAATTTGTGTGTAATATGGATGTGTCTTCCTCAGTGCTTGCCTGCCGTTAACATAATGTATGTACTTAGCGTGGCAGATTATGTTTTTTGCATCAATCAGTTCTTGATTTCCCAGTGAGAAGGGGCATTTGATCTCCACTGCGCGAGCATTGCCATCAGCCAATATGATTCCATCCGGACTGCAGCAGAGCCAGGGCTGCTGGGAGAGCACAACCAGTGCAACCTGCTCATGAGAATCGAATCAGCGAACGGTGAAAATTTTTGCAGCTGTGGTTTTACCTCAAAAACAGGAACCCGTAAGGCCTCAGCAAGGTCTCGCCTGGCTTCGTCTTTCTTGTTTTTTTCTGAAACATAACAGCTTTAGATATAGATGACATACAAAAGAAATAACAGCAACACTGGTGGAGGATTTTTAACATGGTTAATATGGCATATGACAGATTGTTTACCATAACAAGTGGCCGCAGTGAAAAACGGACGTGGCGTAGCAAGTGACTCTGCAAGGCTGTCAAATTCTCCTTCCCTTGTTTTGATCCTGTGAGCGGATGAACTAGTAATGTGAAGGCGCTGCTTCTCGTGCCACCTGTAATTAGCAGTATGGTATACAGAGTAAAACACTGAACAATAATATGCCAGGCCAGACAAGTGGTCATTTACACTACTCGTGACAAACCTTTGAACTTTAAATTGACCCCTAGTGTGGAGTTCAATATCCAAGATTTCAGCTACGCTCCTGCGAACAGCTGTCTCATAAAACACCCTTTCAGGCCTTGTAAAGGGCGCCAACATGTCGCAGGTTTCAATGTTCAAAGGAAGTGTGCTTCCTACTTCCATCACGTGGTAAATACTGCGCTCCTGTTCAAGGAGTTCTCTCATGTGTTCAGCATCTACGTGCCTAGTCCCATCCTCAGTAAATGAGGTATTCACTGCACTGCTTTCATTAGCTGAGCAATCCTCTGCACCCAAAGCCTCCCTTAGGGCGCATTTAAAATCCGGGAACTGTGACAGCATTACCGTCGCACACAACAGCTTTAGTGTGGGCGCTGGCAAAGGGCGACCTGGGTGGGCGATAGTAGCATGTTGTTTTGAAGCGCCTGCCACAGTGCATTCACTGTTTTACCTGTAAACATGTCCTTGATCTTCTTCTTCATGTCTAGAAGCGGGCGCGCCGAAGGCCCCAGCTAAGCTCATGGTAGGTTCATGCACGATGTACTTTCTCACTTGTTTAAAATACTGCCAAGGCCGCGGCATGCTCACACCAACCTCGGTACCCAGCCTTACACGTGCAGCTGGCTGCCACAATGTGCCTTGGTTGTGAAGACAACTGGAAAATAAAGGCGTAGAAATTATCGAATAGCCAGGACGAATGGGCAGGTTTCAAAAGGGAAAGTCTGAACACCGACAATCAAGACTCCCGTTGAATAGCAAGAATGAGCGAGAAAGTTGAGAACGTCGTTGCTTGATAGGGACAAATGGTATTTTATTACGAGAGCAATCATATCGACAGTCTCAACGGGATTTCGCCGTCACTGTAACGTCGTGTATCAACTTTAAATTGTTAAGACCCCCAGCGCATCGTTGAAGCGGAGATCAAACGAGCAAGCCCATCTCCGTCACTACGAGGCGCATGCAATACGTAAATGCAATACGTAAATGAATTTGGGTGATTCCACGAGACATAGACACGGGTCCAAAAGTTGATATTTTAGATTTCATTGAGTATTTTATATTTCGTGCACTTCTCCCCAGGTAGCCCGAAAGTCAACTTTGTTTTATGATTAAGGGCATAACATACGAGAAAAAAATATCAAACTTCACCTACACGCAAGCACCAATTTCGTCACCTGTCACTTTCGAAAATTGCAGATGCTATAAAAAGACAAATATTTTTGTTTCAAGGAAGATATTTTTTACCTGAAATGCCTGTCTAATGAAGAATGAATTCTTACGGTTTCAATTCTGTAGATTTTAAGAAAATTCGCTTTTCAAAATATCTACCTTGGCGACTGTTTAAAATAAGTTACGTATTCCCCATTTTTTCCCCAAAAGTATAGCAAGAAGCGTTTTGAAACTTGACACGCTTTAAGGACATAGTGTGTTCATTAGGTACATAAAATCTTGCTGCCGTAGGGCAAATGAAAATTTGTATATATTGCCTCATATTTCTATTGTTGGCAAAAGCGTACTCCACTGAAATTTGAATAATAAAAAACCATCTTCGATTTTTCTTAAAATATCGTGAATAGACAACCGAAGGCCATCATACAGTAACATGGAAAAACATGTTGCCGTATTTTGTTTTTAGCGACAATATTCGTGGTACAACTCAGAGCTTTTCGAGAATGCAATGATAAGTTGAGAAACCTAGAAATCTGAACGGAAAAGCAGCAATAAGCTTCAAACGCGAGTAAACGTGACCGCAATTGGTGACGAAAGGCTGTTTTAGCAGATAGGAGTAACTATTTTGAACACGGTATTCTACAGTATCTGATTTCACTCTTATATGCAGAGCACTGAGACTTCTAATATGTGGTGCCTCTTCATTACTTACACACAGATGGAGCTGCTGTGCCGGCCATGTGTTTGCAATACCTTGGGTAAGAAAATTGAATGCTGAATGAGTTCATAAACGATTCATAACAAATGTTTATCATTTGGGGCACGAAGACTGCCGCATTAGACTGAAGAACACGATTTAGAGCAAGTTGTCATCCGTCGTCTGCTCTACAAATGAATTGATGAATTGCTGTGT
This sequence comes from Rhipicephalus microplus, assembly GCF_013339725.1. Classification (NCBI taxonomy): domain Eukaryota; kingdom Metazoa; phylum Arthropoda; class Arachnida; order Ixodida; family Ixodidae; genus Rhipicephalus; species Rhipicephalus microplus. The sequence continues at coordinate 161,909,174 of NC_051168.1, read as the reverse complement.
ACCGTATCTCGGAGGCAATGCTTTAGATCACATGGTTCAAAGTAGGAACAAAGAATACGCCTCCCGTAATTTTGTGTACACTGTGGATACTTGTGCGCAAATATCCACAATGCGAATGAAAAACTGAAGTATAGTAGGTTAAAATGAATTTCACAAAGTTTTTGTCGACAAAATTACGGGAGGCGTAATCTTTGTCCCTACCTTGAACCATATGATCTGTAGCATTGCCTCCGAGATGCAGCGCACAGCAATTCATTTGTAGAGCATTCGACGGATGACAACTTGCCCTAAAGCGTGTTCTTCTGTCTAATGCGGCAGTCTTCATGCCCCAAATGATAAAAATTTGTTATAAATCGTTTATGAACTCATTCAATATTCAATTTTCTTACCCAACGTGTTGCAAACACATGGCCGTCACAGCAGCTCTATCTGTGTGTCAGTAATGGAGAGGCGCCACATAATAAAAGTCTCAGTGCTCTACGTATAAGAGTGAATTCAGATACTGTAGAATACCGTGTTCAAAATAGTTACCCCTATTTGCTAAAACAGCCTTTCTTCACCAAATGCGGTCACGTTTACTCGCGTTTGAAGCTTAATGCCTCTTTTCCGTTCCGATTTCTAGATTTCGCCACTTATCAGCGCGTTCTCGAAAAGCTCTGATTTGTACCACGTATATTGTTGCTAAAAACAAATAATGCAACATTTTTCTTATATTACTGTATGATGGCCTTCGGTTGTCTATTTACGAGATTTTAGAAAAAATCGAAGATGGGGTTTATTTATTATTCGAATTTCAGTGGAGTACGCTTTTGTCATTATGAGAGTTTTGAGGCAATATATAAAAGTTTACATTTGCCCTACGGCAACAATAACTTATGTACCTAATGAACATGCCATATCCTTAAAACGTGTCAAGTTTGAAAACACTGCTTGCATTACTTTCGGAGAAAAAAATGGGTAATACGAAACTTATTTTAAACTGTCGCAAAATTAGATTTTTTTAAAAGCTGTTTTCTTGAGGTCTGCAAACTTGAAACCGTATTAATTCATTCTTCATTAGACATGCATTTCAGGTAAAAATATCTTGCTTGAAAGAACTATATTTGTCTTTTTATAGCATCTGCCATTTTCGAAAATGACAGGTGACGAAATTGGTGCCGCCGTGTTGGTGAAGTTTGATATTTTTTTCTCGTAAGTTATACCGTTAATCATAAAAGGAAGTTGACTTTCGGGCTACCTGGTGAGAGGTGCACGAAATATAGAATACTCAATGAAATATAAAATATCAACTTTTGGCCCGGGTCGATCTCTCGTGGAATCACCCATTTACGTAAATGCGATATGTAAATATTACAAGATCTTCTTTAAACATTGCTTACCTGTCGGCGCACGTCGTAGTCTAGGCTCTTCAATTGAGCAACATATTTTCCGATAACGTCAGAAGGCCCATTTGCAGATATGATCTCTTCCTTGACGCCGTATACGTTGTTGCTGGCGTATAGATCAATGTCTCAACGAAGACTATTTCTTTTGAAGTAATCATCCACGTTTTCAATCCTGTGGAATCCACAGAATAACACACGCTGCTCGTTCCGCGTTGTCATTGCTTCACCCGCGCGGGCCATCCGCCCGCAACATGTCGCAACAGGTTCACGCGTGCGGCCGCTACTCGCGATGCTGGTTATACTAGAGGCACAGCGCCACCATACCGGCTTTCGAAGCCTATAGCCACCAATGCCTGTTGGGCTTTGAGGTTAGACCAGCTGAGCAGGACAGCTTCTCAGTCCTCTCGTGTGCATTGTGGGTGTGGAGGATAGGTGGGATTTGAAATGTATGACCACACCATGAGATAGGTATCACAAGACTCCTCCGCGCAGTGCGAGACGCGCCCGACAAGGCCGAATTGGAATGCTCAGTACTACCGCGCACAGTACAGTACAGGTAAAGAGAACTCGCTCGCTATATTTCGTGCCGATCGGTTGTGCTCGCGCGATCTCCGACGACAGCGCAGCTCTGGCCGACTGGTAGATCTTACGCCACATCCTGCCACTAGTCCCCTACGACGACGTCAGCGCAGCTCTGGCCGACTGGATTAGCCCTACGCCATCTCCTGTCACCGACAAGAGCTCTCGCAAGTGGTGCCCCATCCCAGGACTCCTGTGACCATGTTTCCATCTTTCATATCTCTCATATGTCGTCGCTCGCTGTCCTAGCGCATCTCTCTTTCTCTCTATGCCTTTAATCCTACCCTTTAAATCCCTCCTCATCCCCGTCCCTTGTGAGCTATTGTTGAGGTGTCGCACGCTGGTGCAGACAGCTACGGGGCTCACTTTTATTTGCCCTCTCATAACCACAATAACCACAACGTGGGATTAGCCAGCCCTTCTCTACTTTGGTGAGGCTTTTACACAGGGGGGTGGGGAGACACAGAGAGCATGAGAATAATGATAAAGAAAGGTGATTTCTTTAAAGGTGATAGCTAGATTGAAATCGGGTTCCGGAGCTGGCTGTGGATGAGGCAATGCCCGTTGAGTAAGCGCGCGAGCGGTGACGTCGGCTGTCTCATTTACTTCAAGAACTGTATGTGCCAGAGCCCAGATGATTGTACGACGGGCCGAATATCCCGTGTACTCGCTAGCGTGGAGAACTGGGAAGGCACGGTACGGAATACACTCTAGCTGACGATTGCGGCAGGTACCGCAGGAGTCTTGGATAATGACCCTGGGCACTGGATCTGTGGCTGCCAATGCAATGGCTCTATCCTGCGCAAATAAAAATTTTCATGGCACGGAAAGCTAGGCCTTGGTTTGTAGTCTTTCGCTGGATGACCGCCGTCGTGTACGCCGTCGTGTGCTGGCCGGCAGCTTCCACGTAGAAGACCCCTGGCTTATGGCCATATAGTTTAGAGATTGCCTCAGTCGGCGCAAGGCGGCGGCCATCGTAGGCGTTTTTAGACATGTTGTTTGGAAAGGGCCACACCTGAAGTGCGAAGCGCCAAGCTTCGGCGATGGGAACCCTTTCTTTCGGATGTGTGACGAGGGATATATGTAAGCGGGCCAAAAGGCCACAGCCCACAGTTGTTTTGCTCAGGCGCAAGTATTGGTGAGCAAAGTGAGCTTCTCGTGGCTCGGAAGATAGGCTGGTTAAACGTCGTTATGGGGAGGTTGAGCGCTCTCTTGTAGACGTTGTGGAGAACTGCATTGAATGCTTTCTCATCGCAGTCTCGTAGGTGCAGGTAGGAAGCCAAGTATAAAATTTGGCTGGTGACAAATACATTAGCCATGCCCAGGGTATGTTTACATCTAAGTCTCCCCTTTTTATTGAATACGCGACGAACCATCCGACTCACCTAACCATCCACCTTACGTATCCGCTGGGTAGTGTTATTTTGACGTATTCGATGAATAAAAGGTCACAGCATATGATGACGAATGGGGCTAAGCGCTGGAGGGTTTCAACGCTAAACCGTGAACGATCCGGGAATATCACCCACTCCATCCTCAAATACGTGACAAACACTGAATATATTTATACAAGAAATTTATTCGTAGGTGGTAGCTGTACGTCACTTCCGCTCCCCCTTTATTATAACGGTTTTATGGTCGGTGAAGCATGGGATCGGTGATGGGGCTTAGTGTAATGTTTGCAGAATGAAGTAGTGGGCAGTTTACAAAGGTTGAACTATACGCGGTCGTGTACAAACGAGGTATGGACACAGTGGGACAATATATGGGTCTTTACGCACACCTGTATACTAGCACACGACCACGTTGCATTTCATGTTGGCTACTTCTCAGAAGTATATGCTTTATGATCGGTGATAGAAGTGTAGTGGCAATATCAAGTACGAAGTAGGGAGCAATTGGCAAAGGTGGAACTATAGGCGGTCACATACATACATACACACATACATACATACATACATACATACATACATACATACATACATACATACATACATACATACATACATACATACATACATACATACATACATACATACGTACATACGTACATACATACATACATACATACATACATACATACATACATACATACATACATACATGCATACATACATACATACATACATACATTGATGATTGATTGATTTGTGGGGTTTAACGTCCCAAAACCACCATATGATTATGAGAGACGCCGTAGTGGAGGGCTCCGGAAATTTCGACCACCTGGGGTTCTTTAACGTGCACCCAAATCTGAGCACACGGGCCTACAACATTTCCGCCTCCATCGGAAATGCAGCCGCCGCAGCCGGGATTTGAACCCGCGACTTGCGGGTCAGCAGCCGAGACATACATACATACATACATACATACATACATACATACATACATACATACATACATACATACATACATACATACATACATACATACATACATACATACATACATACATACATACATACATACATACATACATACATAACATACATACATACAAAAGGTGGACAGAGCCACAGCTTTAGCAGCTTTGCCCCTAAATCTTTCAGTACGCGGATTTCCCCGCGTTCGGGTATTGGTCCGCTAATTAGGTACAATAGTACTTTAGTTGTGCACTTTGAGGGGGGGGGCAGATGCATGAATTCCAATTTGCTCGGGGAACATTCAAACCCACAGTGACGAGCATATTGACACGTGCGGTTTTTTTGGTTTACGAAGAAAGCCGCTATCACTTTCTGTTAAGCGCAACGCAGGCCGCGTTTATCTTGTATGCCACTCTGGAACGCGTTATGACGCGTGTATAAAAGACTGACACGTGCGGTTCTTTTGGTTTACGAAGGAAGCCGCTATCACTTTCTGTTAAGCGCAACGCAGGCCGCGTTTATCTTGTATGCCACTCTGGAACGCGTTACGACGCGTGTATAAAAGCCGGCGCAGTGCGCCACTGGGGGGTCTTTTATACACGCGTCGTAACGCGTTCCAGAGTGGCATACAAGATAAACGTGGCCTGCGTTGCGCTTAACAGAAAGTGATAGCGGCTTCCTTCGTAAACCAAAAGGACCGCACGTGTCAGTCTTTTATACACGCGTCATAACGCGTTCCAGAGTGGCATACAAGATAAACGCGGCCTGCGTTGCGCTTAACAGAAAGTGATAGCGGCTTTCTTCGTAAACCAAAAGAACCGCACGTGTCAATATATACAAACCCGTGAAAGCTCTGCATTCCAAATGAAAAACGAAAAACACACACCCTGATTCGCATTGCAACGAATAACAATCGCAATAATATTTTAAATTAATCACATAAGTGTAAATCAGGTAATTTCACAAGTTCATTAACATCACTCGCATTGACTATGTTACTCGGTAACCCATTCCAATCATCAATGACGTCGGGGAAGAAAGTATGACGGTACGCCTTCGTTCGTGCAAAATAAGGGTGCACTACTCGTGTATGGTTTGCTCTCTCGCTTCGTTTCCCAGGCTGCAAAACACAGGAAATGACCCATACTATTTAGGAACAAAAGGGACCCCACAGGGAGCCGTCCGGTCCCCAAAATAATTTCTTCTGGCCGTAATGAAGCTCCCTATCTAGTTGGCTTAGGCCGCCAGTGTGCAGCACGCTCTGTATGCATGCGAACGACATCACCATAGGGCTACACAAGGCTCGGTTGGAGAGATCGAGGCCGACCTGCAACGAGCGGCAGTTATAGTGAACGAATATTGACACGTGCGGTTCTTTTGGTTTACGAAGAAAGCCGCTATCACTTTCTGTTAAGCGCAACGCAGGCCGCGTTTATCTTGTATGCCACTCTGGAACGCGTTATGACGCGTGTATAAAAGACTGACACGTGCGGTTCTTTTGGTTTACGAAGGAAGCCGCTATCACTTTCTGTTAAGCGCAACTCAGGCCGCGTTTATCTTGTATGCCACTCTGGAACGCGTTACGACGCGTGTATAAAAGCCGGCGCAGTGCACCACTGGGGGGTCTTTTATACACGCGTCATAACGCGTTTCCAGAGTGGCATACAAGATAAACGCGGCCTGCGTTGCGCTTAACAGAAAGTGATAGCGGCTTTCTTTGTAAACCAAAAGAACCGCACGTGTCAATATGTATATCTGGTTTCTTATTGGGAAGATGTATAGTTATATCCCAAATTTGTTTGTACATTGTGTCGTACCTTTCCTGTAATGACCCTCAATAAAGGGTTGACAGTATTTCTAAATAAAAATAAAAATAGGTATGGGATTGACGATTGTGAGGAATAGTTTGATGTAACGAAAAGTATTACGCCCGCAGCCCGTTCGCGACAGGTGAGATAGGATATTGTCATGGGTCACATTATCGATGGAACCTCGCAAGCGAAGTGCGAGCACTACGTCGTCATTGCTGAGGTGCTTGACAAGGTCTAGGATCTCCTGTGAAGTTTGCAGCATAACATTTGTGCGGACTGGTTTGAGTGGACGCCGTACTTGATGTCTACAAAATGTTTTCCTGCTGCAAAAACTTTGAAAATATGCTACGGACTATTGTTTATATCAGCTTTCCCACACATGAAGTGAGGGAGATGGGCCGGAGGTTCTCTGTGTTGACGACCTTACCCGGTTTCGAAATGAGCGTTACTAATGGCGTTTCTCAATCAATGGGCAGGGGGTGTGTGTTCGAGCCAGATAGTGTGGAATATTTGAGTAGCATGTCGTAGGTAGTATCAGGGAGGTTGTATAAAAGTTTTACTGTCAGGTTGTCCCAGCCCGGTGCTGTATCTCGCCTAATTTTAGCCGGGGCCACTTTTAGGCCATGGCGCTGAAACGGTTGATCCGAGTAGGCATTTTCAGAACTTGCAAACGAGTACCGCCGACCACTGGGATGCCCATGCATGCTGGAGATTATTGTCACGGAGAGCATCGGCCAGTTTGGATGTCTCCTTTAAAGTTATATATAGTCTTTTGAAGCTGCTTTTGTGTTTCGGTATGGGTATGTGCCGGATCAGTAAGGGCGCGGAAGAGGCGCCGCGTACTGTGACTCGACATTTGCCGAGTTGCCTGGTTGCAACGCTTCACCTAATTAGAGTCGGTAAACTGGGCCGCCTACTCAGCCGCCTGTTGGGTGATCTCGTAAACCAAAAGGACCGCACGTGTCAGTCTTTTATACACGCGTCATAACGCGTTCCAGAGTGGCATACAAGATAAACGCGGCCTGCGTTGCGCTTAACAGAAAGTGATAGCGGCTTTCTTCGTAAACCAAAAGAACCGCACGTGTCAATATATACAAACCCGTGAAAGCTCTGCATTCCAAATGAAAAACGAAAAACACACACCCTGATTCGCATTGCAACGAATAACAATCGCAATAATATTTTAAATTAATCACATAAGTGTAAATCAGGTAATTTCACAAGTTCATTAACATCACTCGCATTGACTATGTTACTCGGTAACCCATGCCTAATCATTCAATGACGTCTCGGAAAGTGGTACGCTTCGTTCGTGCAATACGGGTGCACTACTCGTGTCTGGTATCTGCTCTCTCGCTTCGTTTCCCAGGCTGCAAAACACAGGAAATGACCCATACTATTTAGGACACAAAAGGGACCCCACAGGGAGCCGTCCGGTCCCCAAAATAATTTCTTCTGGCCGTAATGAGCTCCCTAGCTAGTTGCTTAGGCCGCCAGTGTGCAGCACGCTCTGTATGCATGCGAACGACATCACCATAGGGCTACACAAGGCTCGGTGGGAGAATCGAGGCCGACCTGCAACGAGCGGCCAGTTATAGTGAACGAATATTGACACGTGCGGTTCTTTGGTTTACGAAGAAAGCCGCTATCACTTTCTGTTAAGCGCACGCAGGCCGCGTTTATCTTGTATGCCACTCTGGAACGCGTTATGACGCGTGTATAAAAGACTGACACGTGCGGTTCTTTTGGTTTACGAAGGAAGCCGCTATCACTTTCTGTTAAGCGCAACTCAGGCCGCGTTTATCTTGTATGCCACTCTGGAACGCGTTACGACGCGTGTATAAAAGCCGGCGCAGTGCACCACTGGGGGGTCTTTTATACACGCGTCATAACGCGTTCCAGAGTGGCATACAAGATAAACGCGGCCTGCGTTGCGCTTAACAGAAAGTGATAGCGGCTTTCTTTGTAAACCAAAAGAACCGCACGTGTCAATATGTATATCTGGTTTATTATTGGGAGATGTATAGTTATATCCCAAATTTGTTTGTACATTGTGTCGTACCTTTCCTGTAATGACCCTCAATAAAGGGTTGACAGTATTTCTAAATAAAAATAAAAATAGGTATGGGATTGACGATTTGTGAGGAATAGTTTGATGTAACGAAAAGTATTACGCCCGCAGCCCGTTCGCGACAGGTGATATAGGATATTGTCATGGGTCACATTATCGATGGAACCTCGCAAGCGAAGTGCGAGCACTACGTCGTCATTGCTGAGGTGCTTGACAAGGTCTAGGATCTCCTTGTGAAGTTGCAGCATAACATTTTGTGCGGACTGGTTTGAGTGGACGCCGTACTTGATGTCTACAAAATGTTTTCCTGCTGCAAAAACTTTGAAAATATGCTACGGACTATTGTTTATATCAGCTTTCCCACACATGAAGTGAGGGAGATGGGCCGGAGGTTCTCTGTGTTGACGACCTTACCCGGTTTCGAAATGAGCGTTACTAATGGCGTTTCTCAATCAATGGGCAGGGGTGTGTGTTCGAGCCAGATAGTGTGGAAATATTTGAGTAGCATGTCGTAGGTAGTATCAGGGAGGTTGTATAAAAGTTTTACTGTCAGGTTGTCCCAGCCCGGTGCTGTATCTCGCCTAATTTTAGCCGGGGCCACTTTTAGGCCATGGCGCTGAAACGGTTGATCCGAGTAGGCATTTTCAGAACTTGCAAACGAGTACGCCGACCACTGGGATGCCCATGCATGCTGAGATTATTGTCACGGAGAGCATCGGCCAGTTTGGATGTCTCCTTTAAAGTTATATATAGTCTTTTGAAGCTGCTTTTGTGTTTCGGTATGGGTATGTGCCGGATCAGTAAGGGCGCGGAAGAGGCGCCGCGTACTGTGACTCGACATTTGCCGAGTTGCCTGGTTGCAACGCTTCACCTAATTAGAGTCGGTAAACTGGGCCGCCTACTCAGCCGCCTGTTGGGTGATCTCGGAGATGCAAATTTTGAGTTGCCGACTGTGTTATTGACGACTCCAGCGGCGGACTAGGCTATGCCGTGCCTTCCAGAGGTGGAACAGATAGTTGTCAACCACCGGGTTCGCCTCTGAGAGTTTAAAGTTTTGCTCCGCTAATTGCAAGTGTAATATTAATGCTTGGTCTACACTGAATAGCCCTGGTTGACTATCGACTGGAGGATGGTGTAGCTAGCCCTGAACTTATTTCTGAACGGGCAGGGTACGAATTGCGATGACAATAATGTAGTGGTCACTACGGAGAGATTTCTGGGTGTTACTATAATCTGCATATCGACAATTTTTTGTAAAGGTTAGGTACAGACCCGTATCATGTATAACGGAGCTGCCTTTACGAGTGGTCTAGGTGAGATCTGTGTCAAGTGTGAAGCCAAGTGTGAAAGCTCCGCCAACTTTCGTCCGTGTTTCTCTTCACGTGCGTACCCCCATAACGTACTGGGAGCGTTAAAGTAGCCCAAAATAATGAGGGGATACTGTTTTGCTATCTAAAAGGCATAGCTGAAGATATCTGCGAAGGTAACATTCGGTAGTTTCGGCGGACAGTTGATGTTAAGTATGTGTAATGGGGGTACTGTTTGCGTAGAAGAATGTTCGTCCTCATTACATAGTAGAAATTAGCGTTAAGACCCGTTAAAACATGTGAGGCTATGTAACCTTTGTGTACACAGAGGCAGCTCTGTGCATCCCGCGTTTACGCCAAATATTTAGTGAGAGTGACTCAATCGCCAGGCTTCTGAAGGGCCACCGCAGCAGGCGTTTCGGCAAACCTTCTAAGGAAAAGGCGCAGATCAGCTCACTAAGTGCGTTCTTTGAATCCACGGTAAAGGGTTTCATTGGATTGCGGATGCTTCTTATTCCTGGGGGCGCCACCATGATGAAGGGTGGAGTTGATAGTTTGAAGAGGGGAGGTTTCAGAGCCAGTGGGTACAGGAACAGAGGAGTCATCCGTAGTATGGTGGCTGTAAGTTACCTCTTCATCGTCGTAAGAGCTCTTAGTAGGCGCCTATACAATTTGACGTGGCGGCTCGCGAAATATTTAAGAGGGCTAGATCGCTCAATAGGGTGGGCGAGTTGAGCCAGCTGAGTAGCTATGACGCTTCGGACGGATTCCGTAAGCTGACCATATTTGTCGAGTACGGAAATAACTGTGGCATTCTACTGCGTCTCCAATGCGGATATTTGTGCGTTACCTCTCGCCTCGAGTGTCGCGGGGGCGTCCGCAGCCTGTCCTGAGGGGTGGTGTTGCTCTACATCACCTGTGCTGCGGGTTCAGAGGGGTGGTTGGGAGAATTTCGGTGGGCCTTCGTGATTGCAAGGCGCTTCTGAAAGTTTGCGACCTGCTCGCGGAGAGCAGATATTTCTTTATGTTTCGCAGATATTGCCGCAGTTAGGAATTGGGAAGGGAGAAAGATGGAAGGAGCTGTCCTGCACTCGGTGCTCACCTGCGAGTTTCGCTAGACGACATGCGCCCACTTCCTAAGAATGCTGGTTTGAGGAATTCCAGGCTGCTTCGCTGCATCCTCATGAGCTTGGGGTGGCGGAGGTGACCCTGTAATTCGGCGTGTGAAGTCACAAGTAGTGCCGTTGTAGGGTCGACGGCCTTGTCCCTGGACTTGCTTGGATGACGCCACGCCTGTGTTTCTTTCGCTTAGATTAAAGCACTCGTTCCGGGTGGCAGGATGCACATCGCAATGTTTATCCATACACTCACGTGCTTTCGTAGCGTGTGTTTCCCCGCACAATTAACATAGTGGGCTGCGCTCATGAGGAGCCCGCACCCCCTCGACGACAGGAGCCTGCTGTCCACACTGGCCACACTGGTCTGCCCTTTCGCCGGGCAAGCGGCCGGCTGTGGCCGACCACACTACAACGTCCGCAGGCCAGAATGGTTCACTGGTAAGGTCTAACCTGCACAAGCCCTGAGTCTTATTGCACGAAACGCGGCTTCGCTGTTCCAGTGAAAGTGACCCTTATCTTGCTAGAGTTCTAAAATGTACGCACTTCTATTATGGTGCCGTGGTGCCATTGAGAGCTAGTACAAAAAGAGTCTGTAGTGTCAGCATTGCGGACGGTAACGACGCCAAAACCAAAACTTTTGCCATCTTGGCGTGGGTTCCCTACAAGAGGAACACGCCCGCTTGGTGCACTGAGCTCAAATTTCCCGAGAACACGCTCAGTTACTTGGCATTTAGAGGTATGAACAATAATCAGACTTTGTGCTATCACGGGTTGACGGTAAGGTCTGATGTGGGTTGTGGGCCTGAAGAGCCATGAAGGCACGGCCAAGCCGGTGTCCTGCCCTGTCTCGCACAACTAAACGTGGTTGTCAGGCTTCATGACGAAATGTAATCGTCATGAGCAGGCTCGTGGATTACAGGCGGCTTCCATTTTGTAAGTAGTCACCCCTTGCGTCATGCTGCATGAGAAGAGGGTAGATTCTGGCTGCCCGCATGATCACCGGTGCCATGTGAGGCGCAGCCTTACTCTCAGCGTAGCACCTCAGTGTTCAACGCGGCACTAAGTCTCCAGAAGCTAGGTCTCCAGATGCCGCTGGGGGAACTGCTATTCACTACATGCCTTCGGCATTGTAGCCCCGGCCGGAGGCTTGTGTAGCACCCGTGCTAGCGTCGGTAGCCAGCAGGCAGACAGGAAGGCAAAAATGCCGCCATATCCACGAAGTGAATGATGATGAGTGGGCGAAGCTCTCGAGGAAAACCTGGTAAACCATGAATCTTCCGTACATTTTGCCTACTCGATTTTATTACAATGCTCCCCCTAGCGTACGTCGCCGCACTAAATCGAACGATTGCCTTCCACCAATGACACGTGCCATATGTGACATCTTTCCTATTTTATAACATCTCGCATCTTTCATCATCAACTACAAGTACCGCCGTCTAGTTTATAACATCTTGCATCTTTTCATCATCAGCTACAAGTCCCGCCATCTAGTGAGCACTGAAAGAACTAAACGAGAGGTGGCTACATGCAGGAGACGGTGCCGCCATCTAGTGAAACTGCAAGAACTAAACGAGAGGAGGCGACATGGATGGATGGATGGATGCTATGAGCGTCCCCTTTATAACGGGGTGGTGACAAGTATGCCACCAGGCTCGACAAAAAAAAAAACTTTTTTTCCTTTTTTTTTTATGTTGGCCTAATGCCTCTACTTCGATAAATTCTATCTTAATGGAAAAAAAGGTAAATTTTCAGCTTAAGTTCTCTGCCATTTACGGCACACTGTCCATATTTTATTTTTCCAATATTTATTTTTGTCCTTTCTCTCTAATTTTCTGCCACCAATACTCTAACCGTCTCTTACTTATTTCAATCGCGGGTGTGTTCAGCTTTCCATTGTTGTCCCTAAAACACAAGCTTCCTGTAGGCTCGTGCCCAAACGTACACCTGGGTGGATATCTCCACATTCAATCAGAACATGCTCCGCCGTTTCCTTATCTTTCCCGCAGCATGTGCATTGTTCTTCTTCTTTACTGAATCTTGCTTTATAACTACGCGTTCTAAGGCAGCCCGATCTCGCTTCAAACAGTAAAGCGCTTCCCCTTGAATTATCGTAAAATGCCTCCCTCCTTATTTCATTTTTGCCCTTTCGGTAGTTACTCAAAGCCGGTTTTTTCTCCATAGCTGCCATCCAGTAAATCCTCTCCGCCTCCCTGACTTTTCCCTTAACGCTCTTTGTTGACATATGGCTCACAATACCAGCCGTATATTTACTAGTGAGTCTTCTAGTTCTTTTTCTCCACTGTGTGTCCACGCTCTTCCTATACAAATAACGGAACACCTTCTCTGCCCATCTACTCTCCTTCATATTTCTTAGCCTTTCTTCGAACCTTATTTTGCTCTGCGCTTCCCTCGCCTCAATACCTGCCCACCCCATATCGCCCTTTACAGCCTCGTTTGTCGTCTTCCCGTGAGCACCCAACGCGAGGCGTCCCACAGTCTTTTGATTTACATCCATTCCCGATTGCACCTCTGCCCTCATGCACACCACTGAGTTCCCAAAAGTAAGCCCTGGAACCATTACACCCTTCCACAGACCTCGAAGCACCTCATACCTATTGTATCCCCACAACGCTCTGTGCTTCATTATTGCCGCATTCCTCTTTCCTTTTGCTGCCGAGGCTTTTTCCTGTACCTCCATGTATCTATCACTCTCATTTACCCATACTCCAAGGTACTTGTATTCACTTACCCTCGGTATTTCTTGGCCTTGTATGGACACCGTCTGATCACAGGGATCATTGAATACCATCAATCCACACTTCGTTACACTGAATCCTAGTCCAAGAGGTTCACCCTCCCTTCCGCATATATTCGCCAGCTGCTGTATATCATCTCGACTGTCCGCAAATAAGACGATATCGTCCGCATAAAATAAACCTGGAAGCTTCTGCTCAATCATCATGCCGCCCTGTTTGTGTGACAGATTAAAACCAATGTTGCTACCTTCTAGCGCTTTTTCCATACTCACCATGTACAGCATGAATAACAGCGGGGACAAAGGACATCCCTGTCTCAGACCCCTGCTAACCTCAACGTTCTCTTTGCTACGCATTCCTTCCCACTCTATGCAAACTGTATTTTCTCGGTATATCTCCCTCAAAAGCTGTATACAGCGACATACAGGAGACGGTACCGCCATCTAGTGGACACTGCAAGAACTAAACGAGAGGTGGCTACATACAGGGGACGCACAGCCCACGCCTTAAGAAGCTTCGCGCCTAAAAACTTCATTTATATTTATAGGCGGCGCTCAACAGTCCTTAGGGAGTGACACTGGTGGGTCACTCCCACGACAGGACGGAGAGACTAAACTTAACGGCCATGTCGAGGACCCTCTGGTTGGCCATAAGCTGATATCTTTTGTCATGGCTTGTGAGGAGAGAGTTCCAGTCCGCCTCCATAAAGGGAGACTCATTTGCTGCTCTCGTGAAACGCAGGGCATTGTCACAGCATGTGTTGAAGAGAGCATTTGGGAGGACCACAGCGTGGGCAGCCCGGATCTATGCCATCCTGGCATTTAGAGCAATTTATAGGCGATGCATACATCTCCGTTTGTAAGAGTCGTAGTCTGCTGGACTGACATCTTGTTAAGTGTGGGTGCGGGAATGGGTACTTCCGCCTCTCTAACTGATAGTGATTGCAAATTTCGTTAAAAGTTAGCAACAGGTCTCTGAAGTAACAAATATTGTCCTCAGCCTTCGAGTGGTTCTACCCGGAGTGGAATGCGAGACCTCGCGCCCGGGAGTGAGACAAGTTGTTGGCACTAAGTATGTTTCCATCTACGTGTGGGCCAATGTGTGTCGGGAACCAAAATATGTTTTTTTTATCTGACCCATTTGCAGCAGAGAGAATGCTCGTGAATTCTCCGCAAACTGAGCCCGTCATGAAGGCCCGTGTGGCTGCGCGCGAATCTGTGTAAATGGCGATACTATCGCTAGCAGCAAGAGCTAGTGCCACAGTGACCAGCTCGGCGTGATCAGCGCTTCAATTTAGTAAAATCATAGACGACAAATGTTAGTTAGCCTTTGAGTGTTTTGACTACCGAGACAAAGTGGTTTGTAGAGTCATACTGTGCTGCGTCTACAAAGGCTACGTTATCCTCAATAGCGGCTGCGGTGCCAAGAAGAGCTCGCGCCCGTGCCTGATGTCTCCTCACGTTACGTGTTGGATGCATGTTGCGGGGTATCAGGGTTATTGTAAGTTTTGCGCGCAGGTCTTCGGGGAGCTGCCGCGGACATTCTTGGGATACGGGAGATTTGAGCCCGAGGTGAGGTAATCGTCGCCCAGCTGCCGTGGAAGACAGCCCTACAATTTCAGATACTTTTTGAGCTTCTACAATTTTGTTGAGTGTGCTGCGAATGCTTAGCTCGTTGAGCTTGGCCGTGCGGGTGCTGCCCGGTAACACGAGCAACTGTTTAGCGGACCAGTGGATGATGACGTCTAGAAGGCGTATGTCTCCTTTTTGCCACAGGTAGGCGGCGGCCACTAGATGATGTGCCTCATAAGGAAAGCATGGGACAGTCTGTGGACATTTTCCTCAGATAGTCCCCCGTGCCTGTTAGCTACTCTAATAATTATTTAGCCACTGCTTCGGCCTTCTTGGAAATATGAGTTATACTGACGTCATCATGGCAGTTGCCCTGATTGACCATGCCTAGAATGCGAACTTGTTCCACTGTGGTTATGGGTGTACAGTCCACTGTCAGGACGTTGATCACCGTGTATGTGTGTCTGCGCGCATTGAATTTAGGGCAGTATAAGAGTAATTCTGATTTCTCTGCTGATAGCGAAAGGCTAGCCTGCCGTAAAAACGCTTGTACCTTGTTTACTGCATCTTGCAGTCGCTCCTCGATATGGTCGTCACTGCCGGTCGTACACTTGATGGAGATGTCATCTGCGTAGGTGTGCCTGATGCCGTCTATCTGTGAGAGTTGTTGCGACAGAGCAAGCATTATGAGGTTGAACAAAAACAAAGAGATCACGGCCCGTTGGGGTGTGCCCCTCGGTCCCAGGTAGAACTGCTTCGAGCCCGTTGAGCCGAGCTCAATTGTAGCCGTCTTGTCATGCAGGAACGAGTTCACATAGTTGTAGAAACGCGTATATAATCCTGCTGGGCGAATCAAGTCGAGGATGTGAGAGTGTCTTACGCTGTTGAATGCCTTCTTGAGATCAAGCGCTAGAATGACTCTAGTGTCTCTGGTTATCTTATCCGTGAGCTCGCAGCTCAAAATGAACATTACATCCTGCGTGGATAGGAACCAGTGAAAGCCTGCTTGGTTGATCTGTAGAATATGACGCTCGTCTAAGAATTTCAAGACTTGCTTTAGTATGACGTTTTCGGCCACTTTACCCACGCAGGACGCGAGCGAGATGGGATGATGTGAGCCTATCGCTAATGGTACCCGGATTACGGATAAGTATGACGGTTGCCTTGCGCCATACAGGAGGTACATTAGCTGTCTCCCACATTTTGTTATGTGTTCGGCGAAAAGTTCTATGTCCTCCGCGGCAAAATTTTTAAGAAGCTTATTCTTTATTCCGTCCAGGCCCGGGGTCGAGTGGCAGTTGAGTTCGCAGATCACAGCCCCAACCTCGGCGCAAGTGAAGAGGGATATAAACGGGTCCTCCTCCGTATCATCTGGGGCAGGCGGGCAATCGCATGTGGAGATGAGTTCAGTAAATAAGTACCATGTAAGCTAGCTCGTCGGTGATTTGAGTGTTGGTCTTACCCAAGACGAAGTTTTCGTATTAGTCAGTCTATCGTGAATGTTTGAGACGCTTTCAATGGTTGGTCACCTAGTAAGTGTTTCAACAGGTTGTATTTGGCCCCGTTTCGCATTTGACCATCAACCAAGTTACACACTTCATTTAAGGATGACGCTCTATAGGTTACGGCAATGTTCCTCGTTTCGACGATTAAGGTCAGCTATCTTTTTACAAAGGTTACGATTGGGCTTTTGCGTGTGCCATTTCGCGTGCAGTGATTTCTTAGCTTCGAGTAGGTGAGCTAGACGGCTATCCATGTGCTCGACGCCCAGATCGGTTTAAACGTATAGACGAATTTGCAACGTCCTCTTCCAGTCATGTAAAAAGTTCTTGTATAGCGTTTCATAGTGAGTGTTGTCACGTTTTCGAAGCTTTAAAAAGCGATCCTAGTCCCTTATGCAAAACTGTCGCGTTTTTTTGGTAGATACGTTTGCGATCATCGGTACAATATAATGATCATTCCCACATTCTATGGCAGGTTAGTCCACGTGGGTTGTCCCGCATGCCTACCCATAGTAAGGTATGGGGTGCTATCACGTGTAACCGAGTTGCCTACCCGAGTCGTGAAAGTGTATTTGGTTAAGAGATGAGCCTATGTGTGCGCATTTGTGATACCAGGGCAGTGCCCTTACGAAAAGAGATGGGTACCCAAAGTCGGGCTGCATGACATCAAAGTCTCCCGCGATAATGAGCATTAGGTCGCCTGTAATTTTGTTCGCTCGCTGAAAGAGGCCCTGAAATGTAGTTTGCTTGTTTTTGGGTGTACTATACACGTTGAGAATGAAGACTGACTGTTTAGGCATTTAGTTTGGGATTAACTCTATCATATTGTTTTCGTATTTGAGATAAGGGCAGACCTCATCGCGAATATATGCGTACTTTTTGGAAATGGGCGTTGCTATTCTTCGCATCCCCGCTCAATGGTTCGCTTCGGCGTGATAGGTATGCAAAACAGGCTGGGCGGTTGGAGTGTCTTGTATTAGACTACGGGCAGGCTGATTGGCACTAGATTGAATGCATTATTGCGAAGCTGTTTTCTGCTTGGGAAAGTTCAAGCGATTCTACTTCCAAATAACAAGATTGCTTGTGTTCGCCATGATTACTGCATAGGGATTGTCGCATGAACGACCGCGTGCTGTTCTAGTATTTGTAACCACGCGTGCAGTTCGGTGAGCTGAGGATGTGTGAAGTGCTATCGGCAGCGCGGTCTGCCGAAACGCCTTCGCGGAGGCGCACAAGTGCTTCCATGAAATTAGACACAATAACGGGCTCGTCTAGAGGGTACACGGCCTTGCGGCGCTTCGCTGCGCGATTAGCGTTTGACGAGTTAGTGGAAGCGTGTTCAACGGCCGGAGCGGTGGGAGTAGGCGTCTCAACAGCACGTTCAATCGGCTGCTGCATGTTTCTAATGAGTGCTTGGAATTCAGCGTTTTCTTTGCGCAGCAACGCTAACTCGCGTTCGAGCTCATGAATCTCGTCGTTTTTATGCTGTGGCAAGTTACCCGACTGCGCGTAAACGCGAGTCTCACCTGTACCGGCGACTCGGTCGGCTCAAGTAGGTGCTGCAGTCGGGTTCTTGATGGTGGTTGGCACGTGCTTCGTCAGTGAAGTCGGGGCTGGTTGCTTGGACGTAGGCTGTTGCGTGGCGGAACCTCCATGGGTCTGCTGGTTGTTGTTACGCCGGCGTCTGTGGCGGCGTCGACGTCGAACGACGTGAGGGACTTGATAGCCATTTGGGCATGTGCGGTCGCTCGTATTGTGGGCCTGGCCACACAACGCGCACTTGGGTGTCACACACTCATGGTCAGGTCTGGTGGGTTTGATACCGCAGTGTTCACAGACTTTCTCAGATGGAGTAGTGCAGACGTCTTGTCGATGCCCGACGCGTCCACAGTTGCAGCAGGTGTCGATCTGTCGCTTCACGATCGTGCAACGCAGCAGGAGCATGCCGCAGCGCAGAAAGTTGAGTACTTTAAGTCCGTCGAAAAGTAGGATGATAGTGGTTATATCATTTATTCGATGTACTCCCGTTTACGTGGAAATGTGTGATGATAAGAACATGCGTTGCAGCTCTGAGTCTGGAAGGTCAGCGTGGAACTCTCGGACGACGCCTCGGCTGGTGGTGCCAGACGCCACTACGTGAGAGGATACTGCGTGTGCTTGCTCCATGAGAACAATTTCTCGGCCGTTTTGAAGTTCGGTGTACTGATCACGAAGATATTGTGTGCCGTTAGAGCAAACGATATCTTCTTCTCCCGCCATTGACGGGAGTCGTGCAGCGAGTAGTAGAGCTTGCAAGAACTTCAGATTATTGCACCTACGTACATCCCGACCTTCTCTGGAGCGGACGATAACACAGTGATGATTCTTTGGGAGCGGGGGAGCCAGCTGGCAGCTGCAACCCTCGTCACAGCTTCAGTTCGCAGGGCGCCCATGCGGGTGCCGGCTTGATTGCGGTGGTAGTAGGTGAAAACTTTGCTCGACGTCGGATGGCGTCAATCCAGTCAGGTGCGCTGTCTTCCTTCTCAGTGATTGTTTCTCCATCCAACATGGCTTCAGGCATGCTGACGGCGCAGCAGCGGGACGCACTGGCGCAGAGGTCCGTAGTCGTGCTAATCCTACTCGAGGCTTAGCGAGTGAAGGCGAAACGTTGGTTGGAGAGAAGAAAAGAGGGGTGGACTGGGCCAAAATTGGTATCCAGGTGTTCCGCTAGACTCAGCGAAAACGTTGGTGATAAAATTAAGGAATATTAAACACATCAGATCAGCAGGAATCATAGCTGCCGGCGCTGCCGCAGCGTAGACGTCCGCTCATCTCGACGCCCCCTAGCGGTTTCTCTGTAGCCAGCGGCAGAGGCCCTGATGCATAGGAATCCGGGGCTGCCGTGAGGCCTAGCTGCGCCATCTGCGAATTTGGGTGAGGTGTTGCAAAAAAAGAGTTGAACCGAATCTACCGTTGACAAACAGGTGCCCTAATGTTCTCTGCAACTTTGGATACACCTTGTGATGAAATTACTCTGGTAGGGCGAAGATATCCGACGCTCCGGTTGAAAATCGGCGGAGCCGATATGCTCTCCGTCCACAGTCATGCAACATGAGTAAGTGTCTCAAGAACTACTGGGTGGACGAGCGGACAGATGCACACTCCAACGGGCGCAAGGACGGACGGACGTTCCACTCAATGTACAAGCACTATACTACACTCATCATCATTCACTCTGCGGATTTTCCGTGATTGTTTTTCTCCGAAACATGCTTTATGAGCTGCTCGCATTATTTCACCATATCTTATTCTTGTATTCTCCTTGAAGTTCGACTGATTTATTCTTGTGTCAGTTGTTATCCTTTTCACTTTCTTAACTATATTGAGCATTGTGGATTTGTTGGACTTATTTCTCTCGTCGTTTCATTTCTAGATGACAGTTACGTTACGTCATCCGTCTTTCGTTAACACGAACACACGCGAGAGCTTGCTGAATAAATAGCCTCTTGACAATTAGCGTTCCCGACAGAATGAAGCCGTTTGCTTTGTGGGCGAAGCCCTTTTCTTGGCGCGTTGTATGTCTCATGTCCTAGTCGTCATAGTCATAGTAGCCAGTGGCATTACACTGCATGTTTAGAGAAGTGGTTTCACAGCATATTCACGCAGTAAATGATGATGATTGGGGTGAAGCGTCCGCCGCTGCGACGTCCGTTCGTGTATCTTTTCAACCGTCAATCCGTTCGTCCGTGCGTCTGTGCATCCGTCCATGCGTTTGTCGGTTTGTCCGCCCGTGCATCCATTCGTGCGTTCGTCCGCTTCACCCCACTTGTCATCTTTTGTCTCGTGAATATGCTGAATTTTTTCACCTTAATTTCTTGACCCGGTAGAATATATAAGGAACACAAAGAACTACAAGTACTGGCAGAAAACGTGGGGCTAGAAAAAGAGGGAGAGCAATTTAGAACGTGTTATAAGGAGCCCATGGTGCGAGAGCATGAGGAACGGACTGCCGAACGCAAAAGAAAAAAAGAAAAGCTCTAGTCACAGCTACACACTCGTATTTAACAGTTTGAAGTGGAAGGGCGTGAACTCCAGTGGTGACTCGAACTTGTGTTGCTAAAGGACGGCGCCGGAGTTTGAAGACGACATGGTGAGCTGAAGGTTACCACCAAACCGGTCACTGACAATGGGCCATCGGGTTTCAGACCCAAGCCAATGAGACTTCGACCAGCTGGAGCCTTCTGCCGTTTTCGCTCAAGAGATTCATAGCCATTCTGTCCTGAAATCTACAAAACTTGCGGACTTCAGTGCTGTTAGGCAAGCACTATCCATCAGGCTACAAGCCGGAGCTGTGCGATCAGCCAGGTTGCCCCTGGTTTGTCGTCGGGTCACCAAGCACCCGCCACATTCTCATCGCCACCAGCCAGCCCGCGTCCAAAAACCAGAGCCACGGCGTTACGTTCGCGTACCCATGGCCTAGCCTCAACGATGCGGGTGAGACTCGCCACCATTATACTTCACTACTCATCGGTGTACAAACGATAATGTTTAGTTTAGGATTTTGAACTTCAATTTTGTGGGTACACAAAGGTATTTAGCGTTGGCAATGCACAGTTAAATGAGTGTCAACTATAGTGCTAGTTCTTGTTTAGGTTTTTAATGAAATTTTTGTATGTGCTGAAAAAACTAGAGCATATCCTCGGAATGAATGATTACAATGCGGTGAAGCTTTCAAGGGTTTTATCGGCGAACTATAGCTTACTAGAATATAATATAGCGGCACGACCGGCCAAGCTCTGGCGTCACCTTTCACGCGGATGCCGCCAGGTGGCACCACCACTACTTTTCATGCGAGCCTCAGCTGCTTTGTCGGGTCGTTGCGACCTCTGCAGAGCTTCATTTGTAATTACGTCTAATGCATATTTGCTTTTTGATTCATGCAAACGTAAAATACCAAGTTAGTTACTTCGCAGACAGCTTGGCAGAAACGTTGGCATGGAAGCACTGATGATTTTCCTTCAGAAATGCGCACTTATTTGCCAGTTATCACGTGCACATAGTAGCGTAGGATACATTTTGGCTCTATTATAGGTCCACATAGAGTTAAAGTTTCGGTCAGAGGCTTGTCCACCCTCGGGAGATTGCACTTCTCTGTGACATTGATCGTTCTTGGAAAACGGAAACAATGATGCCTTCGAACCATCCCAGTAGCCCGCAACCCGGAGCAAAGCAATCAGATTCTGTTCTTCGCTTCGACATGTCACGAGCTACATCTTTGTCGTTCTGGGGTACCTCACAAAGTACAGACTCCACCAGAGTGCTCCGCCACATGTGCAGTCCAGTAGCTTGTTAGAACCGACATAGCAATAATCTGGCCTTCAAGACGCATTCATCGGCTTTACTCTCTTACGTGGCGCACAAGAGCGCGATACTCGACCCGCAAGAACGCAGTACGCGTCGCGCAAGGACACTGGTTGAGAAGCGCGCGCATGGACCGGGGAAATACTGTACAGATTTGGTTGCGCGTCCGCAGCAGCCATATATGAGCGCAGCCGGCCAGCAATTTGCAATGAGAAGCTGCTGCGGAAGCAAAACTAAATCTGTCTAATAAAGCACGTCTTGTGTACGCCAGCATCTCCCTCTGGCAATCGCTGACCCTTCCGTCTATATCACCCGGTCGAAAAACTTTTTCGAACCCCTGTGACTGAGGGGAGGCGCTGTGGTCACCGAGGTGAATGGACGCCCTTCACGTCGGCCTTGTTCTCACAGAATGGTTTTGCAGCGAATACAGCCAGGCACTGCTCGGATTTATATACCATCTGATTCGTCTCGTCACCTAGCATCCGAAGAAGCCATATTCTAAGGTGGGTTAACTTTTTTTGAGATTTTACGACCGAAAACCCGCCCCCACCAAGCAGCGTCTACTATTCCTACGACCGGCGCTCCGCGTCGACTGGGGCGGCCTCACGATAGCCAGGCCATACAGGCCGTAATCATCAATAAGGGAGGTATCGCAGAAGAATGAAGGCACCACCCAACGGGAAGACGAAGACGTCACCCAACAGGAAGATGACACAGGCAACGGGTGGACAGAAGTTCGAAACAGAAAACTTGCGAAGAAAGGTAGCCAGGAACGCCGTGGCAGCCCTAGCCCTACCTGAACACCTAGAACGCGTGGTTCAAATCTGATATCCCGGATAACCAGAGCCAGCAAAATGCTAAGACTGCCGACAGGTGACTCCAAGGTAGTTATAAGGCCAAGAGGAGGACTGCAGCTATCCAAGCTCAGCTTAACGGAGCTAGAGAAAGCTGTGTATGAAGCGGCCGAGATTCCTTATGAAGAAAGAGAGACGGACACGATTTATCCGAATAATTTTCAGAACATCTTGGTCGTTAGCACCCCAAATCAAGACCATGCAGACAAGTACCAAGGCATCAAGCACATCAAAGCCAATGACAAGTTGTATGAGGTGGGAGCATACGAGACGGCCCCGGTACTCACTGCCAAAGGTGTAATCAAAGGAGTTCCTTTGAACGAAACCCCACGGGACATCACGGCAGCTATTATTACAGCCCGAAATTCTACGGCGATCGCAGCCAAATGACTTGGCAACACCACGACAGTGATAGTTCTTTTTGACGGCAGCAGAGTCTCGACGCACGTTATGTACAGAGGAGTGTTCGCACGCTGTTCACTATACAGGAAACAAGTTGACATTTGCAAACAATGCAACAGACTTGGGCACAGGAGTGACGTGTGTTGGAGGCTGAACGACAAGCTATGTGCGGGTTGCGGAACGCCTGATCCGAGAGAGGACCACCACTGTCAGCCACGATGTCAGCTGTGTGGCAAGGATCATCCCACGGCGGACAAACTCTGCAAGGCCAAGTTCAAGACACCCTACATCGTAAAACAACGCCAGTGGTTCCGACAACTTCAAGAGACGCTCGAGGAGAACTACCCCCCTACCACCAAGCCAACCAAACGTGGGAGGTCCAAATTCCAGACGAGGGCAACGCCTGGGTCCAGATCAAGGTCCTGGTCCTGCGCAACGCCCCGCGGCCACACCACCCAGTCTCCGGGACAGAGAAGGCGCACTACATCCCGTTCCAGATCCCGGTCTAAGCCAAAGAGTGGCGATGGCCATTGAGAGAACCCAGCATTCACGGTGAGCTGGTCAGACGTGGCTAAAGGGCCTTGAGCCTTCAAGGGAGACTGCGCATAATGTCATTGATATAGCGGAGCTGAAAAAAGAAAACGCTGAGCTTAGAGAATTGATATCACAACTTACTCGATAAATTCAAAGTCTTAAAAACTGCACAAATAGAACTTCTAGTCAAATGCGTTCCGTGGCCCAAGAGCGCCTCGAAGAAAGGCCATATAACCGAATGGACGAGGACAGTACCCCGCCACCTCTTAAAAGGAAAGCTCAGGTGTCTAATGACAAAACTACGGCGCAAACCTCGAACAATAATCAAACATTGTCCGAAATACAGAAAGCAGTTAAGGAACAGGCAGAGGCAAACAACAACCTTTCGCTTGCAATATCCATGATCACGAATAGACTAGATAAACTCGAAGCTAACGTAGCCAATCTCAACCCTAGGACACCTCCGGTACTTCCAGCTACCAACCTTCCGATAAGCACTGAAGGAAATTCACACTTATCTCAGAGCACCACATCAGTGGCTCTATTGACTAATGTCATGAGGCCTGCCTTCTTTCACCCTCCTCCCTCTTCGATAGCCAACTCAAAATAGGGAAGCCCAGAAAAAAGGACTTAATTATTTGGCAGTGGAATTGCAGGAGCTATGAGGGGAAGAGAGCAGTCTTGCAACAACACCTTAGAGACAGAACCAAACCGGATATTCTAATTTTGCAGGAAACCCATGCTTTAGCTAAGCTACCGGGATATCAGGCGATCGGCCCGTCAACATGGGATATTAAAACACTAACCACTCTAGTAAGGAAGGGACTCGTAGCAATCTGCCACGACACCCGCATCACCGAAATTGAACATATACTCGTAAACTTGCCCCTAAAAGAAAAAAAATCTCCGAGCATATTTATTCTGAATTTGTACAGCAATCCCACACGCATACGACAACGCTTCCTTCTTCTCTTTAAGAAGGCCGTAGATATAGCGGGACCCAATCCACTCGTCATAGGTGGAGACTTTAACGCTCCACACAGTGCTTGGGGATACGGATACACAAGAGCCAAAGGAAAAACGCTATAGCAGGATATTCAAGAAACAGGCTTAACTCTCATCACTGACCCCGACTCCTCTACGCGTATGGGAACTGGGCTTGCAAGAGACACCACTCCAGACTTAACGTTAGTTCATAAGGTGGGGACCGCTAAATGGAAAAACACATTCGATGATCTGGGGAGTGATCATCGGATATTAGAAATCAGGATAGAAACCATGGCTGCCGCAAAAATTCAGAGACAGATTAGATGGACTGACTGGGATAAGTTTCGGAAAGTCATAAACGCGAAAAAACAAGACCCTATCAGCAATACAGAAGATTGGATCAAAGATGTCAATAACGATGTCAGCGAGGCAACGCGAAGTATCACTTCAAGTCCACCCCTAGAGCAGATTGATAGCCGTCTCGCACACATGTGGGAGGCCAAGCAATCACTGCAGAATAGATGGCGGGAACAGAGGCACAACAAGCCCTTGCGCGAGCGCATAGCCAAGCTGAACAAAGAGGTCGAAGAACATTGTAAGCAGCTAAGCAAACAGCAATGGGACCAAGTTTGTAATAGTCTCGATGGCCAAATGAATGCTGGTCAGACATGGCGCATGCTCAAACACCTGCTAGACCCAGATAACCCGAAATCAGCACACAAGCAAACCTTGCGTAAACTGGTGCACCAGTATAACGGCAGTGAGGAGGACTTTATCGCTGAGGCTAGCAACACGTACATTCCCGCCATGCCTGTCATAGAGCACGGACCATATTCCGGAGGCCCGAACGAGCTCTTAGATGAGGATTTTACTGTGGCTGAAATCAGGGCCGCGCTACAGAAGCTAAACACAGAATCTACACCGGGACCAGACGGGATCACTAACAGAACACTACGGAACCTTGACGTCCAAGTCATAGAGAACATCACGCAATATATTAACGAGTGCTGGACCGAGGGCACTATACCAAAACAGTGGAAAAAGCTAAAGTAATCCTCATCCCCAAGCCCGGAAAACCCCCGGTCTATCGAATTTACGCCCAATATCACTAACGTCTTGTGCTTGGAAGCTGATGGAACACGCTTTTCTAGACAGAATCAACACTTACCTTGAGGAGAACGAAATCTACCCAGATTCCATGTTGGGGTTCTGCACACGGCTATCCACGCAAGACGCCATGCTGCAAATTAGGCAGCAGATTCTAGACAACAAAACAAGAGCTACCCGGGCGATCTTAGGGTTAGACCTTAAAAAAGCCTTCGACAAAGCATCGCATACGGCTATCTTACATCAGATCTGCCAATTAAGCTTAGGGTTAAGAGCGTATAACTATGTCAAGGACTTCCTAACAGACAGAACGGCATCTATTGTAATGGGAGAACTGAGATCTGAGGAAAGGCTTATGGGCAGTGCTGGTACCCCGCCGGGTTCGGTCATATCGCCAATGCTGTTTAATTTCATAATGATAGGACTCCTGGTGCGGCTGAGCTCAATATACGGAATACATCAATCTATATATGCAGATGATATCACCATCTGGGCGTATGAAGGTAGTGACGGAGAGATAGAGCAGAGACTACAGGAGGCCGTCATGACTATTGAGGAGTATCTTGATGGTACTGGCCTCGAGTGCTCGCCAGATAAATCCGAACTCCTCCTCTATCGCCCCACGCTTAAAGGCAGACCACCCAAGGAATACAACCGGGACCGTGCTTACGAAGAAATCCAAATTCACACCAAAAACGGCAGGACTATTCCTATAGTGCAACAAATCAGAGTCCTTGGACTCATCATCGAGTCTAAGGGTACCAACGGTGAAACTGTCAAGAGGTTAGTAACCAAAGTCACCAACGCAATACGGCTAATCAAGAAAGTCACCAACAAACATTAAGGCATGAAAGAGGCTAACGTCATCAGGCTTATTTATTCATTCGCCATAAGTTACATTATATACGTAGCGGCATATCTAAACTGCTATACAGCCGAAAAACTCAAAATCAACGCATTCATACGAAAGGCGTACAAACAAGCTTTGGGCCTTCCGGATAGCACCAGCAACGAAAAACTGTTTCAACTGGGCTTACATAACACTTTAGAGGAGCTGATAGAAGCGCAACAGTTGGAGAGGCTAGCAAGCACGCGCACAGGACGGAGTATCCTTGACAAGTTGGGAATAAATTACCATAGCAACAAGGAAGTAAAGTGTCGGTTTTAAAGGTGATAAGGGAAAAGATCCAGGTCCCCAATCTGCCCAAAAACATGCACCCCGAATTTAATCAGGGCAGAAGAGAAAGCCGCGCTAGAACTCTGCTTAAGGCATGACGATAGTTATAGCGCGAGAACAAAACGACGACACAGAGACAAGAAGGACACGAAGGTGTCGTCGTTTTGTTCTCGCGCTATAACTATCGTCATGCCATACCAACTAGCCCAAGCTGCCACACTTCTAAATCCACACTTCTGCTTAAGGCCTACGGCAGAGACAAGGAAGCGTTGTTTGTAGACGCAGCGGAGTACCCTAGTCACAAATCCTACGTTGCGGCAGTAATAAACACTGACCGCAAATGCGTAAACGCATGCTTCATACGCTCGGATAATTCAGAAATCGCGGAAGAGGTGGCTATTGCACAGGCCATAATTTCCCCAAAGTGTAGGTATGTCATCAGTGACTCACAGTCAGCAGTGGGTAACTATGCACGAGGAAGAATATCTCCCGAGGCAGCCAACATACTCCTCCGCGAAGCAAATCTCATATCATGCGAGGAATTCGAAGAAAGGTATATTATATGGTTTCCAGCCCACACCCCGTGTGCGTCGCTCATTCCCAACCTCAACGAGGAGGCTCACCGCCTAGCGCGAGGTCTCACTTACCGCACTCGCAATGGAGCATCACATGAGGTACTGGGAGGAGATGAGTGGTGGGAGAGGGACAGAATGTTTAGGTTCTGCGACTTTATACAATTCTACCAAAAGTCGAGGCGCAGATTTCCACCACCTAGCTCCACATTAGACAGATCTCAAAAGGTTGACTGGAGGCGACTTCAAACTAGAACATTTTCCAACCCGAAGCACCTAAATTGCATCTACCCCGAACTATACCCAGATGGCTCGTGTAAACTATGTAGCTTGAGACGCGCTTCCCTAGAGCATATGTTATGGGAATGCACACAGATACAGGACGCCAATGCAGTCTCCCCATAACAGCTTGGGGCGCGGTGGAGAGCCGCGCTGAACAGCTCAGATCGGACAGATCCAATATGGGCCATCCAGTGAGCCCGGGAGGCGGCTGAGAGACAGGGTCTCTCCACCGCCCCAGGTGCGGCTTAGGCCCATGCCTCAATCCGCTGGTTGAATAAAGTTTGCTCACTCACTCACTCACCTGTGAAGGAAGCAACGGCATTATGCTTCCAGTTTCTAGTATTGGCCGTAACGTACTATGCAACGTGCGCATGGGTAAAAGTTACACGAACTAGCATGGTTCTAGATGTCACACCATACTCAAAATAAATAAAAAGCAGCGTATTTATTTTTTCATAATTTGTTGGGCTGACACTATCAGGATAGTCCGTATCCCTGCGTTCCGCGTGATTAGGTCAGCCGGACATTCAAATGCGTACACTCATGGCCCAGATTCATGGTTTCCACAAAAATGTGCACACAACACTTCCTTCGCACCGCAGCTATACTGAGAATCTGGTCACTCACTGATGAATGCTACCACAGACACAAGCAGCACAGTTCACAACTCCAAAGAGCCCGACGGCACTGAGAGAACGTTCTAATATTCCTTTTTAGTGGCGAAGATGGCGTGGCTTGTGCGTCCCTCGTAGTACGAAACCACCACTGGCACATACCCGAAATAGCGGTCCTTACGATTTTGACCTCCAAGGTGGTTCCGGTGAGAGATTTCTTCTGTGTGTTGTTGAACAATAAAAAATAGTGCTCAATGTACATGCTAATGGCTGCTAATGGGGAATGAGAGACAGGAAAATTCGGCTTTTAGTCAACGCGCACGCTGCGATTCCCATTAGCAGCCACTGACATGTACATTGAGCACTATCGGACAAGAAAGGGTTGCTACATTATACTAGCGGGGTGTAACCTCCTTAGTTTTAGAAAGGTTTAGCGAGCGTTGAGCCGCAGGGCCATGAACACAATGAACTAGTATATACCATGAATGAATTCGAGGTGGTTAAAGGGGGGAAGTAGATACGAAGCGCAAGCCGTAAGAAAGTGTGCGGGTGCAACCTTTCGTTTAGTCCTTGGAATGTCCACTGAATGGCGGTGCTTCTATATGGGGAATATATGATAAAAATGCGAGATGGTGGGACTTGGAGTGTTGAATAGATGGACGAACGGACACACAGACAGATGCATGGATGGACGCATGAATGGACGCAGGGGCGGATGCATGAACGAACGCAGGGATGAGCGCAAGAACAGACGCATGGACGGTCACACAGACGGACGCATGGACGGACGAATGCTTCGCCCCACTCTCCACCATTCATTCCGTGGATATGCTGCAAACTTTTTTTTCGTGACGGAGGGACGCCAGACGCGCTGAAACGCGCATGTGTCGAAGCAGCGCAGCGCAGCGCGCGCCTGCAAATATTTGGTAGGTCCGGTGCCTGGCGTGGCAACGCCGGCGTGACGCGACGAAATGAACACCGGCGAGCACGCGCACCGCGTCACGTTGAAACGTAGTGGCGCCTTGACTGTGGCATGTACCCATGTTCTCACATGACACGCATCTCATGATTATCATGTTTGCACCTGTCACATACCTTCGCCATCTATTGGCGTCACGTAGTATAAACTTTGGCATATGCGAAGCTAGCGAAACGGCCACAACCGCGTTATAAGTGTGGCATGTAGTCATGTCGTTACATGGCACGTATGTCAACATTATCATTTTTTATTGATATGATATATAAGGAGATGTTGGCGCACCATTATGGCGCCGGCTAGTCCTTAGCCGTTGATTGAAACTTGAACACGTATCTTGAAGCAAAACATACAAAGCAGTGCATGGAAAATAGAAAACTCGGGCACAGATATGCAAAGGCACACTTATACGCACATATGACAATGGTAAGTAAATGTTCGAAAGTCAATGTAAGCAGTCTCTGGAAATGTCCCTCGCTAATATTCGATCCACCAGCACAAAACAGCAAAGCACACGTCTGGTCCTTATAAAGATGCATTCGCTCGTATGTACATAATAGTCGACACGTCATTCATTTCACAACACACACGTGATGGGTGTCACAGGATACTGTACATAATAAGTATATGTGTTACAAATGAAAGTTCGTTCTTTGTTAATACTTGTCCGCAATCCCGCTCTCTTGTAAAAAACATGTTAATGCTTTTAAAGCGTGGGACTGTAAAACTCCAGTTGGCCACGGGGTTAGACGTTTTTTCAAGCTAAATGGTCTGCGGTCCAATGCGAACTGTTCGGACTTAAGACGGCGTCTCGGCATGTCATGGTGTGGACAGTCTATGAGAAGGGGACAGACGTCGTTATCGATAAATCCACATTCGCATTCGGGAGTTTCTGCTCTGCCGATTCTGTGCAAAAATTGTTTTCTGTATGTAGTGCCTAGCCTCGATCGGTGAATTAGAGTTTCCATCCTTCTATCTAATGCCAGCATAATTTTGAATTCAATAAATGGATCGATGTGATATAAATCGCAGCTCTTTGTACTTTGGTCAAACCTAGCAGTTTTGCTCATTCTGAAAGTTGTATTCTTTATAATACTACGCAATTCATTTTTCAAAATTGGTAAAGAAGCAGTAACGTCTTTACGATGTGCTTGTCGTGCTGCTTCATTGGCAGCTGTGTTTCCAGGAATGTTGCAGTGGCCAGTTATCCACTGGAATTTGATCTCATGTTGCGCCTTCTTTGCTTTGGTGAGCTCCTTCAGCGTTTCGTATGTCATACTATCACTTATTACTGTCCTGTTTGTACTGGAGAGTGATCTTAATGCGGCCTGTGAGTCACTGAAAAGTACCCATTTTCTAGCGTCTGCTACCGAGTTTTTAAACATTAGAGCATACAGAATAGCGAAGAGCTCAGATGTAGTAGATGACGTCATCCGACATAATTTAACGATTCCTGAATATTGCCACGTTCCATTTCCCAAGTTTTTGTTATCGTCCCAAAACACCACACGATTCTCAGCGCAAACCGCGCCTGCAGGTTTTGAGAAGGTTCCGGACTGTAGTAGATCATTTCGATAAGATCACGCCCACTGTGCGAACGGTACAGATTGTTCTGGAACGCACGCCACCGCCAGCGATAACGCTAGAACATTCGACGGCAAGGGTATAAATGCCGACGTGCTTCGCCGCTTGTCAGTAGTTGATCGAAGGCCGACGCTGCGTTCGCCGCTATCAGTCCGAGACTGCTATCTGTGCAAGACTGCTGCTGTAATTAGACTTTCCCTTTACCGGGCACAGGTTCGCCCAAATAAACAGTTAAATCCCAACACGAAGTTTTCTGTCTTTGGCCACGTCACGACCCCGTGACATCTGGTGGAGGTGCTGCTTCGTTCATGTACCGGACGCCCCCGTCAAGCCGTGAACCCAGCCCCATTCGCGGAGAAGACACCGACGCCAACCAGGAGCAGCGAACAAGCCGCCGACAGCAAGGGCTACCACCGCAGTACGGGCTTCTACACGACAAGCCGCGGAAGACCAAGGCCATGACCGCAACTGCAGCGACAATGACAATCACAGCGTACCAGCCCACGATGGTCATGCATCAACCCAGGGAACCACCAATTTTCCATGGGTCATCGTTCGAAGACCCGGAGTCCTGGCTAGAGACATACGACCGTGTGGCCGCCCTCAACCACTGGGACCATGACGAAAAGCTGCGTCGTGTGTTCTTCTATTTAGAAGACACCACAAGGACCTGGCTCGAAAATCGGGAGTCCACGCTCCGAACGTGGGATGTTTTCTGCGGCGCCTTCCTGCAAACGTTTGCGAGCGTCGCTCGAAAAGAGAGGGCCGCTGCTTTATTAGAGACCCGGGTTCAGCTACCAAATGAAAATGTCGCCATTTTCACAGAAGAAATGACCAGACTATTCCGTCACGCTGACCCAGACATGCCTGAGGAGAAAAAAGTTCGTTTCCTCATGCGAGGGGTCAAACAGGAGCTCTTCGCGGGGCTGATGAGGAACCCACCGAAAACCGTCCAAGAATTTGTAACCGAAGCGACCACTATTGAAAAGACCCTGGACATGCGCATTAGACAGTATAATCGTCACCTGACTGCAGACTGCGCTGCTGCTCAAGCCAGTAACTCCGGAGACCTGCGTGAAACGATCCGAGTGATCGTGCGGGAAGAGCTGCGCAAGCTGTTGCCTTCGGCGCAGCCTCAAGTGGATTCGATCGCCGACATTGTGCGAGAAGAAGTTCGGCAATCGCTTCAAATTCCCCACGCACCGCTGCCCGAGCCGGAAGCTATGAGCTACGCCGCTGCACTGCGCCACAACGCTCCTCCCCGTCCACGCCGAAACGCCGCCCCATCGCACTTCCGTCGACAGACGCCACCGCCGCCACCACCCCCACCGACGTCATACCGTTCGCCAGCGGCCCAGCGCAGTGCACCGAGGAAGACTGACGTCTGGCGCACCCCTGACCATCGCCCGCTCTGCTACCGCTGCGGCGAGGCCGGACACACATACCGCCGTTGCCAGTACCGACAGATGGGATTGCGTGGCTTCGCCGAAAATGCACCGCGCCCACAGCCAGGAGAACGACCACGTGACATCGCCGACTACCTGACAGGAACTCGGTGGACACCACGAAGCCCTTCGCGTTCGCCGTCGCCCAGCCACCGCACGTCACCGCACCACCGACAGTACTCTGGCCCAACGCGGGGCCGGTCTCCTAGCCCGTATCCGGGAAACTAAGGGCAGCAACCGGTGGAGGTGCGGTTGCTGTGCGACGAACTACCGAAGATCCTCCGACGACGACGACGCCGCGACGGAGCTTTCCGAACACAACGCCAACCAGACAAAGCCCTGACGGCGAAAGCTCACTTACCGAAGGTGGCCTGACGACGCAACATGGAAGCAGCGGAACAAGCCGACGCAGCCGTGACCCGACACCACGCCCTAACTGTAATGCGAGACGGCGAATTAGCGACCTCGACGTTCTTATCGACGGCCACAGTGTGACCGCTCTCGTCGATACTGGAGCCGACTATTCTGTCATCAGTGGGTCGTTCGCCGCGAAGTTAAAGAATGTTAGGACAGCGTGGAAAGGCCCTGAAATCCGCACAGCCGGAGGTCATCTCGTAACGCCTGCAGGAATCTGCACAGCGAGAGTCACCATTAACGGCCGTATTTATCCTACAGACTTCGTAGTCCTACAGCGTTGCTCGAGAGATGTCATCCTTGGCATGGACTTCTTATGCCTCCGTGGTGCTGTCATCAACCTAAAAACAAAGTCGATAACGTTATCCACAGAAGAAGCACTACCGCCGCGCACGCCGTCTGGACACCATGCCTTGAATGTGCTGGAAGAACAAGTGACCATTCCGCCTCGCTCAAGCGTCATTATTTCAGTCGGCGCTCCTGAATCACCTGACTTCGAAGGCGTCGTTGAAGGCAGTCAGCATCTGTTGGTCACCCGAAATATTTGCGTCGCAAGAGGAATTGCAGAGTTGCGGGGAGGCAAAGCAACGGTTATGCTCACAAATTTCAGCAATGAGTACAAACATGTGAACAAAGGAACAACGGTCGCATACATCGAAGAAATTGTCGAAGCCACCAGTGCTTTCGCCCTCGCCGATTCTGCGGAACATGCTCAGAGGAACCAAGCCCCTCCCATAGCTTTCGACGTCAATCCCAGACTTCCGAACGATAAGCAAGAACAGCTCAAGGCCCTGCTCCTGCAATACGAAGATTGCTTTTCGTCGTCATCGAAAATTCGCCAGACCCCGATCACGAAACATCCCATCATAACCGAAGAAAATGCCAGACCACTCCGTCAGAGTCCGTACAGGGTTTCGACGCGAGAACGTGAGGCCATCAAGAGACAAGTTGATGAAATGCTGCGGGATGATATTATCCAGCCGTCCAAGAGCCCATGGGCATCCCCCGTGGTGTTAGTGAAGAAAAAGGATGGGACCCTACGTTTCTGCGTCGATTATCGCCGCCTGAACAAAATCACAAGAAAGGACGTGTATCCTCTCCCACGAATAGACGACGCACTTGATCGGCTCCATAACGCCAAGTACTTTTCGTCAATGGACCTCAAGACTGGCTATTGGCAAATCGAAGTCGACGAAAGAGACCGAGAGAAGACGGCGTTTATAACACCGGACGGCCTCTTCGAGTTTAAGGTGATGCCCTTCGGCCTTTGCTCAGCGCCTGCAACTTTTCAACGCGTTATGGATTCAGTACTGGCAGGATTGAAGTGGCAGACTTGCCTTGTGTACTTGGACGACGTCGTCGTGTTTTCCTCGAGTTTCGACGAGCATCTTCGGCGCCTTGAAGCTGTACTTCAAGCCATCAAGACTTCCGGACTCACACTGAAGCCAGAAAAGTGCAGATTTGCGTATGAAGAGCTCTTGTTTCTAGGGCACGTTATCAGCAAGTCTGGAGTTCGTCCTGATCCACGGAAAACAGCCGCCATCGCCGAATTCCCGCCGCCCACTGACAAGAAAGCCGTGCGCCGATTTCTGGGCCTGTGCGCCTATTATAGGCAGTTCGTGAAAAACTTCGCCCGCATCGCCGATCCTCTCACTAACCTTACCAAGGCCGACGTGGAGTTCAAGTGGGAAACGCCACAGGAACACGCTTTCCAAGAGCTTAAACATCGCCTCCAGACACCTCCGTTACTTGCCCATTTCAACGAATTCGCCGAGACAGAAATACATACTGACGCAAGCAACGTAGGTCTTGGCGCCGTTCTTGTGCAGAGGGCTGACGGACTTGAAAGGGTTATTAGTTACGCCAGCCGATCGCTATCCAAAGCAGAAGCAAATTATTCCACAACAGAAAAGGAGTGCCTCGCCATCATCTGGGCTACGTCGAAATTTCGCCCATACCTCTACGGCAGGCCCTTCAAAGTTGTGAGCGACCACCACGCCTTGTGTTGGCTAGCCACTTTGAAGGACCCTTCAGGTCGCCTCGCACGATGGAGCCTGAGACTTCAAGAATATGACATTACTGTCATTTACAAGTCCGGCAAAAAACACTCCGACGCCGACTGTCTCTCTCGTGCGCCTGTCGACCAACCGCTACCCGACGACCCGGATGACGACTATTTCTTGGGAACGATAACTACCGACGACTTCGCTGAACGACAGCGGGCCGACCCGGAACTTAAGGCCCTAATAGAATACCTCGAAGGCAGGACCGCCGAAGTCCCGAAGGTATTCAAGCGCGCACTTGCGTCGTTTTTTCTACGAAATGGTCTTCTACAAAAGAAAAAATTGCCCGCAGCTTCCCTCGGGGGAACACTGAGGAGGATGCGGACCATATAATTGGTTAACGGGGTGTTAAAGTGCGACTTACTTGGGTCGATGGCTAAATTGGTTAACGTGGTTGTGAAATGGGGTGTTAAATTCCGACTTACTTGGGTCGATGGCTAAATTGGTTAACGTGGTTGTAGGAGGGGGTGTTAAATGAGTGAACACGTACACACGTATGCGAAAGGGCGGCGCTGGTCGAAGGGACGTCGATCATTGTGTTTGTGGATTCGTTGGAATTCATTTCACCGCGACCTTGGACGTCAACGCGCCGTACAAACCAACCGACGAGCGGCAACTGAGCGAGCGAGCGCCGACCTTGAGTATATATACAGCACGACGGCGCATGCACTGTCAGCTGTTGAATGTTCTCGAAGCGCGACGCCACATGCGCGTCCACTGGAGAATCAGGAGAATTGTAGATGTCGAACGCGGTGTGTAGAGGAGGAAGGGTGCACAGATGGTGGAGGAGTGAAGCGCGCGCGGTGTGTAGAGGAGGAAGGGATGCACGGATGGTGGAAGAGTGGGCGACGGCCCGACGGCGCATGCGCGCGCGTCAGCTGTCGAATGTTCAAGAAGCGGTGCGGACGGCGCGGACGGCGCGGACGGCGCACTACAAGGCGCGAGTATAAGATGCTCCGCATCTAAAACTTTTCACCGCTTCGGGCTAAGTATCTCCTTGTGGTGCCTTCAGCTCTGCGACCAGAACTCCTGCAGGCCCTGCACGACGATCCGACAGCAGGGCACCTCGGTGTTTCTCGCACGCTCGCGAGGATACAAGAAAGGTACTACTGGCCGCGTCTTACAACCGACGTCACTCGTTATGTGAGGACATGCCGGGACTGTCAGTGACGCAAGACACCGCCGACAAGACCAGCGGGACTTCTGCAGCCAATTGATCCACCTTACGGACCTTTCCAGCAGATTGGTATGGACCTATTGGGGCCGTTCCCGACGTCGGCTTTCGGAAACAGGTGGATCGTGGTAGCCACCGACTACCTCACCCGCTACGCCGAGACAAAAGCCCTGCCAAAAGGCAGTGCATCCGAGGTAGCTAAGTTTTTCGTCGAAAATATCGTCCTACGTCACGGCGCCCCGGAGGTCCTTATCACCGACAGAGGAACGGCAATCACTGCCGACTTAACTCAAGCGATCTTGGCATACAGCCAAACAAACCACCGCCGGACGACAGCGTACCACCCACAGACCAACGGCCTCACCGAGCGGCTTAACAAGACGATCGCCGACATGCTGTCAATGTACGTCGATGTCGAACACAAGACGTGGGATGCCATTCTTCCGTATGTGACCTTCGCATACAACACGGCGGTGCAGGAGACGACGCAGATATCTCCATACAAATTGGTCTACGGAAGGAGCCCGGCCACGACGCTCGATGCCATGTTACCCAAAGTCACCGACGAAGAAAACCTCGATGTGAGCGAGTACCTTCATCGCGCCGAAGAAGCCCGACAACTTGCGCGGCTCCGTATCAAGAATCAACAGACGACCGACAGCCACCGTTACAACCTTCGACGACGCTTCGTGGAATACCAGCCCGGTGAACGTGTTTGGGTGTGGACGCCGATACGCCGACGTGGACTAAGTGAAAAGCTTCTGCGACGGTACTTCGGACCGTACAGGGTGGTTCGACGTCTCGGCCCACTTGATTACGAGGTTGTCCCCGACGGCATCACGAACTCTCAACGACGCCGATCGCGACCTGACGTCGTCCATGTCGCACGCCTCAAGCCGTTTCATGCGCGTTAACAAACTGAAACAGTGTTTTTTTGTATTATTGTTGTATCGTAATTTATTCATTGTACTTTCTTGCATTATTATTGTACCTTCATCTTTAGTTAAAGCATCGAGACGATGCCTTTTTCAGAGGGGGGCAATGCCACGTTCCATTTCCCAAGTTTTTGTTATCGTCCCAAAACACCACACGATTCTCAGCGCAAACCGCGCCTGCAGTTTTCTAGAGGGTTCCGG
The DNA here is from genome assembly GCF_013339725.1 of Rhipicephalus microplus. Lineage (NCBI taxonomy): Eukaryota > Metazoa > Arthropoda > Arachnida > Ixodida > Ixodidae > Rhipicephalus > Rhipicephalus microplus. The sequence goes on along the minus strand of NC_051168.1, from coordinate 161,872,047 downwards.
ACTGTAGTATATCATTTCGATAAGGTCACGCCCACTGTGCGAATGGTACAGATTGTTCTGGAACGCACGCCGCCGCCAGCGATAGCGCTAGAACATTCGACGGCGGGAGTATAAATGCCGACGCGCTTCGCCGCTTGTCAGTTGTTGATCGAAGGCCGACGCTCCGTTCGCCGCTATCAGTCTGAGACTGCTATCTGTGCGAGACTGCTGCTGTAATTGGACTTTCTCTTTACCGGGCACAGGTTCGCCCAAATAAACAGTTAAATTCCAACAAGAAGTCTCCTGTCTTCGGCCACGTCACGACCCCGTGACAATATTGAGCAGTGGTATGATAAATGCCGATGCTGAAGACGTTGTAGTACTTGAGCCATCTGTGTAAATATGTATGTAGCCTGGATACCGCATGTGTATCTGATAAAGCGCTAGTTGTTGAGCAGCTTGGATGAACATGTATCTCTTTCTGATAATGCCATCCACTGAGAATTCAATGCTTGGTATTCCAAGCAGCCATGGAGGATAGTCCATTTCAGAGCTCCAAAATTCATTTCTGGGTAATATATCTACATTACTCTGTACATCGTTATGAGCATTGCTTTTATCTCCTAATGAAATCTCCAGTGCCAATGGGTGGTCCTTGTGTTGCGTCTGTAAGCGAAAAAAATGGCGGCATGTTTCTCATGACTGGAAAGGGTGGATCTCGAGTCTGCTATGACAAGGCTGCTGGAAGTCGCTCGTGGAACACCTATGCAGACGCGCAGTCCCCTAGCTAATAGTCTTTGTAGTCGCTCCTCTGAAGTGCAGGAAAGGCCGTGTAAGACTGCTGTAAAAATATGCAACTTTTAGTCGTATAAAGCATTGTGAACAGCGAGCATGGATGATACAGATCCGTCCCATGATGTTCCAGCAATTCTACGGAGTATATTCACTTGCGTATTCACCTCGTTTTCGAGTTTCTTTATGTGAGGTGCCCATGATAGCTGCCTATCAAGTATTACCCCGAGAAACCGATGCTGTATCACAATCATTAGTGGTTCTCCTTCTAAATTGAGATTGAAGTTCTTTAACTTCTTACAGGTGAAGGGCAATACCGCTGTCTTTGCGTGCGGTAGAATCATTCCTCTTTCTTTTAAAAAGTTGTTGATAATATTTATTCCGTCTTGCAATGCAATCTGAATCAACCGTTTGTCCATGCCAGATGCCCAAAAGCACACATAGTCTGCTTATAAGGAGTATTTTAACCTAGAAGGCAGTCTTTTAGCTAAATAAGCCATAACACAGTTGAAACGAAGAGGGCTGAGTACGCTTCCTTTTGGCACTTCCTGTCTGACGTCGTGTTCTGCACATTTTCCTTCGCTGGTCTGAATGAATATTTTACGACCTGATAAAAATTTAGATACCCACCGCAAAGACCTGCCGGATCGTCCGAGTTCCAACATATTCACCAGAACATGAGTGTGACTGACTGCGTCAAATGCCCTTTTGTTGTCCAAGAACACTGCGACCGTCAAACTACCACAGGCGCGTTCATGCTCCACCTACGTTACTAAGTCCAGTATTGCATCCATTGTGCATCTCTGTTTCCTAAAACCTGTCAAGTAGTTGGAGAATACACCAGTTCTGTTGCACCACCATTGAAGTCGCGCATCAATCATTTTTTCCATTACCTTACATAGACAGCTTGTCAGACTGATTGGACGGAAGGATTCAAGGTTCAAGGGCGTCTTAGCCAGTTTTAAGATCGGAATGATGCGAGCAGACTTCTAAGACTCGGGTACAATTTCTTGCGTCCATAGATTATTGTAAATATGTAAGAGAATAGTTGTGCCTGTGGGCCCAAAGTTTTAGCATAATGTACGTAATACCGTCCGGTCCAGAGGACGATTTTTGACGGCATGATACTATAGCACAATGCAGCTTCCTTAACGTAAATACAGGGTCTAGTTGAGGATGCTGGGCCCAAAAGCAAGCATTAATTTTTTGGCTGACTAACGCGACAGAATTATCAAATAAGGCACATTGTGATGCGGCAGGCCTACTGATAAGTTGACAAAATTCATCTGCTACCACAGCTTCCGGTTCTCCAAGGCTACAGCAAAAGCACGAAATGGGAAGCTCTGTGATACAGGGGCACTATATGCTCGAATTACAAGCCAAATTCTTGGAACAGGTGTGTGGGGAGAGAGCGTGCCACAGAAATCACGCCAGCGTCGTTTACCTAAATTTTCTAGCCGTCTGCGCATTACACTGTGGATTTTCTGTGAATTTTCGTACGCTTCTAAACTTTCGTGGCGTAGATATGCCCTTTCTGAACGTCGTCTGATGGCTCTTAGATGTTCATACTCTCCAACGACTGCAGCATAGTTTTTTGGAATCGGGACTTTCTTTGTACATTTATTCGCATTATCTTGCAGAAATTCAGTAAAGCTTTCAACTGTCGTGAGTTCACTATTTTGGTTTGTTAGGTTGCACTGAAAAGCTTTCCAGTTCGTCAGTTCGCTGTAGCGTCTGGTGTCGTCTTTTCGCAAGTAGGGGTGATTTATTAGAATGAAAAAATGGTCACTCCCACGTCTTTCTACATCCGTTGTCGATACCACACCATTCACTAGACCTTGGGAACACAAGGTTACATCGATGCAACTAGCGTAATTATGCCTTCGAAGAAACGTTGGAGAGCCGTCATTTAAAATTGTCAAATTGCATTTGTCTGCGGCACACTCAACTATGTTCCCACGTGCATCACATCGACCACTACCCCAGATTATGTTGTGCGAATTAAAGTCTCCGCATATAAACGTATATGAATTAGAAATGTTGAAGATATTAGTTAGCTCTTCCACCAAAATGCGGCTTGAAGGTTGTAGGTAAAAATTGATCACTGTTACGCACTGCTCACGAAAGGATACTTCAAGCGATGAATTCCGGGAATTCCGAATCACTTGAGTAAACTTGGTGAGAAAGTAAGTCCTTTCTGACGCACAAATGCACTCTGCTAGGACCACTTCGACGAGATGACTTATATATCACGTAGTTGGAGAGGCAGAAATCATCATTCTTTCCTGCCTGTTGGATGCAAAGTATTGGAAAGTTACACTGCAGATGGAGTTTACGGAAGTCAGCACACTTCCTTAGAAGACCATTGACATTCCACTGGTATATGGAGACATCTTTGTAGCGCTTTTTCATGTGTTACTTGTCGCAGGTTTGACCCGGACTGTTGACACAGTAGTGCTTCCAGAGGCAGCAGGGCTTTTACTTCTGGCAGGCTGTTTGCTTCCGGTAGAGCAGACATGTTTGCCTTAAGTGCTGCGAAAAGCATTGGCAGAATCAATTGCATGACTGATGCAAAGGCACGGTCTCCATTGAATGATTGATTTTCTGAAGCCTGTTGAGAATGACGTGACGTTCGATGTTGTAGCTGGTGCGAACACTGGCACTGTCGATTTTGCTGCTTTCCGGCAGAGGTCGCGTGGGCATTCGCAGCTTTGACGCGTAGATTGGGTTACTTGAAGGTACTTCTCGTGAGTGGTCTCTCGGGTGTGCTCTTGGCGGCTCCCTCGGCGGTTTTCTTGGCCTGCTTGTCGGCTGTTGTTGCGGTGGCCGCTGAGGTGGATCACGTACAGGATGAACAATCTCAAGGTTTGGAGATGGTTCATTGGGGCGCGGTTTTCTTTCATGTATGAGCTCATGCCGACGCATTTTTGCAGCAGCTTTACTTTGCGGGCAGCCATAATATGAGGCAGCGTGATTACCTGCACAGTTTGCACACTTAGGCTGAAGAACAGACTTGCACTCCTTATGATGGTGTTCTGAGCAGATGTTACACCGACGTGTGTTACGGCAACTCTTTGCCATGTGTCCGAATCGCTGGCAGTTAATGCACCGAAGTGCTGGACCAAGATATTCTTCCATTGGGTGACTGGTGAATCCTAAGTAGATTCTTCCTGGAAACGGGCGGTCATCTCGAAAAGTCAGAATCACTGAGTGAAGTGGACGCGATGTTACTCCTCCATCTTCCTGGCGGTAGTATTTTATTTGCCGTCGCGCCGATACAACCCCTGCATCTCTCAAGTACTCTAGGAGTTGTTCATCTGAATACTGCAGAGGAACATGTTTTACTTTCCCAACGTTCCGAGTGTATGACTCTGGGATGAAAGGCTTAACTTCCAAGCCACCTACATTTGAGAACATCAGAAGACGCTTGGCTGAACTTAAGGAAGCAACGCTGACACTGAAGCTTCCATCTGTGGTCGTTCTGAATGACTGCACTTTTTCTTTAGCAGCGGAAACTACTTCAGCTGACACTCGATTGGGGTTCACTTTCCAGAAGATAGCACCTTCAGCTGTTGGACGAAAGACGACTGGGATACCCTCTGCTCGTTTCTTTTTATAAGTAACCAACGTAAATGGTTCATCTTCGCCCATGGCTTCTTCATCACTTAGGTAATAGGTTGACGTTTTATCGTCGAGAGGATTCTCTTCTAAGCGAAGCTTCTTGCTCTCAGCTTCATTGTCTTCCATTGCTGCTGTGCTCGCTGGAGCCATTTCGCAGTTGTGAATTTGCAAACGTGCCAGCTTTATGATGCTTGGGCGCACCTGTAAGCTCCCAGGCTTTTCATTGTGTCCTGCAGTATCACTCATGTGGTTTAACGCACTTGGACGAGCATAAGGCTCGTGGCGATGGCTACCAACCACCGTAGTGGTCGCGTACTAGCCAAGTCTTCGATAAAGGAACCTCGTACCTGTAGGGCGCCGAGCCCTCGAAGTCTTCACCCGACGTCTTGTTGGCACACCACGAAGAAATGAATGTCAGCGTAATAGTCCAAGAAAAGAGCAGAAATTGAACAGTGCACAGAAACAGCGACTGAACAGATCCACTTCTTCTTCTTCTTTTTAGGGGCGAAGCTCCTTAGGGCGTGGGCTGTGCGTCCCCTGTAGCCTGTATGTAGCCACCTCTAGTTTAGTTCTTGCAGTGTTCACTAGATGGCGATACCGTCCCATGTATGTAGCCACCTCTAGTTTAGTTCTTGCAGTGTTCACTAGATGGCGATACCGTCTCCTGTATGTAGCCACCTCTCGTTTAGTTCTTGTAGTGTTTACTAGATGGTGGTACTTGTAGCTGATGATGAAAAGATGCAAGATGTTATAAACTAGAAAGCGGTACTTGTAGTTGATGAAAGACGCGAGATCTTATAAAATAGGAATGATGTCACATATGGCGCGTGTCATTGGTTGAAGGCAATCGTTCGATTTAGTGCGGGGACGTACGCTAGGGGGAGCGTTGTAATAAAATCAGTTCGCTGTTGGCGCGCGCTCGGAGTCACCGGATGGATAAGGCTGCACAGCGGAGAAAGCGCAAGGCGGCAGCAGCGCGCGCTCGCAGACAGAATCCCGAAGTGCGAGCGCGCATACAGGAACCGCTCTCCCTTCATTTCACAGACCATAAAGCCGTCATAATGAAGGGACATCGCAAGCCATCCATCGTCTAAGAACAAATAAAAGTTGATTTGTGTATATACACACACAGCGTTTCTCACGTCTTTACATGATGATCGACTGGACGAATTACACGGAAGATTCACAGTTTACCGATGAATCCCTCCGGAGCTTCGCCCATTCATCATCATTCACCCCGTGAATATGCCGTAATTTTTTTCAACATTATCTTGTTTGAATGTGTTATTTACCTATGTTGTCCTATTGCGTTGCGTAATACCGAGTTTGCTACATGTGAAGCTAAAAGACCGGCCGCGAGCGCATCATTAGTGTAGAATGTAGTCATGTTGTTACATGACAGGCATCTCATATTCATCATGTTTTCACCAGTATTGACGTTCCGTAATACCATATTTGGTATAAGTAAAGCTAGTGAGACGGCCGCCAGCACATCGTAAGCGTGGCATGTAGTCATGTTGTTGCATGGTGCGCATCTCATGGTTATCATGTTGGCGCCAGTCTTAATCTTCGTAATCCATTCCCGTACTGTAATACTAAATTTGGTATATGGTACGCTTGCGAAATTACCGCGAGCACATTATGAGCGTGGCTGTAGTGTCGTGTTGTTACATGACACGTGTCTCATTATTTTCATGCTAGGGTCAGTCGCTTGCGTTCGCCATGCAATTCATGCCATATCATAATAGTTTTGCAACATGTCATGTGAACATAACCACCGCAATAGCTGCAGGACCATCAAATGTAAATCATGACATTCGTGACATACATATCCTAATATTTATGTTATGACTAGTGAAACATGTTTTTCTCACAGTCTTGTTATGCCATACCAAGTTTGGTAGCGATACCATTATCGAAACAGCCAGGAGAGCAAAAAGTCGTAGGTGGCTAGATAAATAGATAGACAGATAGATACGCAAAAGTCGGCGAAGTTCGCTAAGAAACGCTTCGCATTTAAAAAAAAAGAAGTTGCTCGCGTGCATGGAGCTATGCTTGTTTGGGCATGTCATTCGCACGTGACCTCTTGGCCGTATGAAGGAGAGGGTAGGAAAGAAATATGGCTTGCGAAGGCTACAAGGAGGAGCGGCAAGAGTTCTGAGCTCGCCTACTCTCATCCTTCTTTCGCGCCGTTTCTAAAAAACAGTTTTCCAAGCTCGTAATACTCCGATTCAAAAAATGTTTGAGGCAAAATGTTCCTCATCGGACACCCGACAACTTCCACGGTCTAACTAAAATTTGGTGTAAGGCCTGGTGAGTGGCTTTTTAAAGAGGACATCGGGGAGTGTCATCGCTTTATTAGGCGTAATCTAAAATAAATTATTCGACACGGGACTTTTACTAGAGCGTCATCTGGCGCAGTCTTCATTCGAGGTGTACGTCAAGGGAAGGCAAGGGGAACAAGACAAAACGCTTAGCCTAAGTTATCGCCACTATAGATAAATATTTCAACAATCAAAATTCAAAACTGGGACAAGAATTTGAACAGAACCACGCCTGCATCTAGGGATCACAATGGACTAATTCTTGTTTTTAAATGGCTGTAATACATCTGTAAGCAAACGTGGGCAAAACACTGCCGGTGTCATGTTTCCTGATTTCACTCTTTGATGTCGCGCTGCACGGTTCAATAAAAACAGAGCATGCAAAATTTTTGGTATCAGCACTTGAGAAAATCCATTTAATGCACAAATGCATACGTATGTGAAGTTTGTACTTGAATTTATTAGTTCTTCCTACTTGGATATTCACCTGATATGCTATTATCGCAGCAATTTGCTCTTGGCGTTGGTAACTCATGTACGTTCATGATCTTCTAGCACTCGAGTACAAAGAAACTTCAGCATCATTGTCGACATTACTATCCTCGTTGACCTACGTTTTTACGCTGTAGGATGAAGGTGTCACTCAGTGTCTTAAAGTCACGCGGTTCTACATGAACTGATTGCATTTAGCGCGCAAGGTTACAAAACCATTCCATCACTCCACTTTAGCCTTCGCTCTTAATTGCCTCACTTTACAACGTTAGGTATCCCATTATAAGCACTAACTGACGACAGGGTGTGTATCCTCCTCATGGCGTCACCGCCAAGGTCCGCTTTCTTTCCTAAGATTGAATAAGATGACAATTTTATGAAGGATTTTTTTAGTCATCACTGGTAATACATAAGCTATACTCCGTTTCATACATCAGGTGCAACGCTGTGAAGGCTAGGCAAGTAGTCCGTAAAGAAAACACGAGGTGTTGCTCCGCGCAGTTTCGTAGACGAGTGGTCTGACGCGTCGCTCCGGAGAAGGAAACGCATCCTGGTACGGGCGTACACATTTGCAATTACTTGCTTGGCGTGCTTTGACAGCTTTGATGTGCGAAGCTTCGAAAAAATTCGCGCAGGAGATGTGGTCGAGGACGCAGAGATGGACGCCATTTTTTCGAAGCTGCCACAACAAGTAAAAAAAACGGCGGCGCGGGTCGCGCAGAGAGCGAAAACCTGATACGAAAGCGACAAACATAAATTAACAACTTGCATATTTGGATTGTTTATCCGACAACACAGGCGTTTGTTTTTTAACCTGATGACACATATGTATGCTTAGAAGTTTCCCGAGAAGCATTTATTGATTCTCGTACACCCCAAGCGACGCACTACTTTTTGGTCGCGGCAGTACACAGCGCAAACAAGAGCGCTAGCTTTGACAGCGTTGCACATGATGTATGAAACGGAGTATACAATTTCTTTGCTGACTGTGGATGTTCAAGGAATCAAAGTGCGCTAACAGCAGTATAGAAAAGTCGGGCATGCGAAACAGCCGAAAATTTGAAACACTTACCCTCGACGTACACCATGTATTGGTATTTTACTACGCCGCAGCTAAGATCACTTTCATTGAAAACAAGATACTTTCTTGTGATACCTATGTGCGAAGAGAAATACCAGTGTCATATTCCACCAAAATATGAAACGTTACTGGTGTTTTTGATACCAGTGTTGCATATAGTAAATAAAGATGTGCAATTTCATCTTGAGGAGCCTAGTATATATATATATATATATATATATATATATATATATATATATATATATATATATATATATATATATATATATATAGTATAGCCTAGAATATATATATATATATATATATATATATATATATAGTGGGAGTAATAAATCAATGGGCCAGTTCACCTTCGTGAAGTCATGGGATATGGCACAACGGGAGCGTTGTCAACAAGGATAAATATATTTATTTCCCAACAGTTTCGGGAGGGGTCCTCCCTTCATCAGGGGATAAGTTATACTGACATAAACTTCTAAACTTCGTTGCTGCCGCGTCCCTCTCGCCTTGAAAGATGTTTGCGAAAGTGAGGGGAAACTAAAAAAAAAGAAAAAAATAGAAGAAAAAAGACGAAACAAAAAAAGAAAAAGAAAATAGAAATGAAAGAAAGTAAAAAAGAGGAAGAACCACTGTCAACACTGAGAACGAAACCAACTGTCCGTGTACGTCCACATCCGGTTCTTATCACGTGCTGGTCAGTTCTCGACGAGTGTCGGGCCACCCAAGATTGTTGCCGCGGTGGCGGGAGGGGTCCGTGACAGCGTGCGTAAAGAAAGGGTTTCCCCTTAACGGAAATTGGTGACAAAGATTGATAGCTGTAGACCATGCTTGTTTTTTCTGACTGACTCGTACGTGTTCACTGTCCTTTCTTGTTTTTTGTTTTTTTTCTTTTTTCCTTTTTTTTCTTTTTTTCCACATGCACATTTAAAGTGTTTATGTTGGCCTACCACTTGATGACCATTGAAGGGAAACGGACGAAGATTAAAGGTAAAGAACCGACCAACCCATTGAGGGGAAACCCTTTCTTTAAGCATGCCGTCACGGACCCCTCCCGCCACAGCGGCGACAATCTTGGGTGGCCCGACACACGTCGAGAACTGACCAGCACGTGATAAGAACCGGATGTGGACGTACACGGACAGTTGGTTTCGTTCTCAGTGTTGACAGTGGTTCTTCCTCTTTTTTACTTTCTTTCTTTTCTTCCTTTTTTTTCTCTTTTCGTCTTTTTCTTCCCTTTTTTTCTTTCTTTTTTTAGTTCCTTCTCACTCTCGCAAACATCTTTCAAGGCGAGAGGGACGCGGCAGCAACGAAGTTTGGAAGTTCATGTCAGTATAACTCATCCCCTGATGAAAGGAGGACCCCTCCCGAAACTATTGGGAAATAAATATATTTATCCTTGTTGACAACGCTCCCGTTGTGCCATATCCCATATATATATATATATATATATATATATATATATATATATATATATATATATATATATATATATATATATATATATATATATACTGTTTAAAATTATGGAAACAAATTTGCAGGGACCTATACAAAAAACCAACGAATCGCCATCAGTAACTTCATTTTAAGAGTAGCCATCCGCGTCACTGCAAGACAGCCAACCCATACTCGCAAGCACACCGATGCCTCCGAACTTGTTCGGACGTGCCAGATATCGAAGTTCATGCCAAGAATCTCAAAGCGGCCTTCGTGGCAAAAGAGTACCCAGAGAGAATTACCGATGATGCTATCAGCCGGGGCGCAGTTTAGATAGGAACAAAATATTCTCAGACTTGAAACCACGTCATTCAAGAACCCAAACTAACCTTGTCCTCACATACTCATTAACACCTCCACAATATCATTTCAAAATATTTTAACAATATACACCATAGTGCGCGTCTATCCTCGATTTTCATGGAGCCGACGCGAGTTGTCTACCGCCGCCTAAAGAACATAAAAGACATCCGAGTTACAACTAAGACAACCGAATCTGAAAGCAGTGAATCTGGTTGTAAGCCATGCGGGAAACCACGTTGCCAAGTCTTCAAACACATGACCAACACCTGTGTTGTCAAGACTTCGTCCTCGGGGTTGACTTTCAAAATGAAAGACTCGCTGAATTGGGACAGCCAGAACGTGTTGTATATGCTGAATTATGATGTCTGTGACCAGCAGTATATTGGTCAGACTTCTACGGCGTTCAGACTACGTTTCAATAACCACAAAGCCCACGCACGCACACTACCATGTCTCCCTTTTTCCAAGCATCTGAATTTGCCAGAACTCTCAATCAATAAAATACGAGTCACCCTCCTCCAAACAGACTTACGCGGGACTCGTGAATGGATACAAAGGGAGTTATACTTCATCCACAAATTTCAAACACTATCAATGATCAATGATGGCATCAGCATCATTGGCAACCTATCGGCAACCTATCGGCAACCATCGGCAACCTATCATTTTTTTAAGACGTGCAAAGCTGAGAAGGAGCATGAATTGAGCCTGGCATAATTAATATATTGTCACGCAGCAAAGGACGACGCAGTTGTCTATAAGGAAAACAAGTTTATTGGAGCGAACCTGTGCTCCCCTAACAACTGAAAGAATACACAGGTGGCGAAGCAGCGGCCGGAAAAACGACGGGCACGCTAGTGAGCGTCGGCGATCGAATGACGCGGCATCGGCTGTGCGGGAATTTTATATCCCTCGGCGCGAGGGTTTCTGGAATAGTCGAATTGTATCGGGAACGCCGTGATAGCGTTTGTTAGAAACGCTGTTCGTTCGAACAGCGCTTCTAACAAACAACGCTTGAAGCGTTGTTTCTATCGAACAACGCCTAAAGCGTTGTTCGATAGCGTTTGTTCGAAACGCTGTGAAAACGGCGATAGCACAGGCCGGCGCAGCCAAGCCGAAAACACAAATAAACAACCCAATGCATGGTTCACGGCATTACCCCCCCTCTAAGAGTGCATCGACCCAATGCTAACATAAGGGACAGTCCACACAAATTAAAAGTTCGTCATCGTCCGTAGAAATGTTTTAGGCAAACCACATGGACAACTTCGGGCCGCGTGCGTCGTCGTGATGTACGGGAGTCCCCATTGGGGATCACTTCGTACGTTAGTTCACCAACACGTCGTAGAATCTGGTAGGGTCCGAAATAGCGTCGTAGAAGTTTCTCACTGAGTCCACGTCGTCGAATGGGAGTCCAAACCCACACACGATCTCCAGGATGGTACTCGGCGTCTCGGTGTCGGAGATTGTAGCGTCCGGCATTCACCAGTTGCTGGTCCATTATACGAGCTCGAGCGAGCTGGCGGGCCTCCTCCGCACGTTGGATGTATCCTTGGACGTCGGCGTTGAGGTCATCGTCTTCTACGTGCGGAAGCATGGCGTCGAGCATCGTAGTCGGCCGTCTTCCGTAGACGAGCTCGAACGGTGTCATCTGCGTGGTTTCTCGAATAGCTGTGTTGTACGCAAACGTGACGTACGGGAGGACATCGTCCCACGTCTTATGTTCAATGTCGACGTACATAGACAGCATATCCGCGATTGTCTTATTGAGCCGTTCCGTTAGTCCATTCGTTTGGGGGTGGTACGCCGTCGTTCTTCGGTGATCTGTGTTGCTGTAGCGTAAGATTCCTTGCATGAGCTCCGCAGTGAAGGTCGTTCCGCGGTCCGTGATTAGGACCTCAGGGGCTCCATGTCGCAGCACAATTTGGTTAATAAAGAACTTTGCAACTTCTTGTGCAGTTCCCCTAGGAAGAGCGGTGGTCTCTGCGTAGCGCGTCATGTAGTCTGTCGCTACGACAATCCATTTGTTCGCGGATCGGGATGTAGGGAACGGGCCCAGAAGGTCCATTCCGATCAGTTGGAAGGGCCTCGTTGGGACGGCGATTGGCTGCAGAAGTCCGGCTGGTCTCGTCGGTGGTGTTTTTCGTCGCTGGCAGTCATGGCAGCTCCGGACGTAGTGGGTGACATCGGATGTAAGGCAGGGCCAGAAGTATTTCGCCTTGATTTTTGTAATCGTGCGAGCTGTTCCGAGATGTCCGGAAGACGGGGTCGTCGTGGCACGCTTCCAAATTTCGTCACGAAGGTCTGCGGGGATGACAAGTAGATAATTTCGTTCTCGTTCCAGGGTTGAAATTCTTCTTCACTAGGATGGAGTTTTTGAGGCTGAATGCTGGTAAGTTGCGCTTGAACGCCCTAGGCACGGCGACGTTGCGTCCTTCGAGGTAGTCGATCATGGCGCGGAGGTCAGGGTCGGCACGCTGCTGGGCGGCTAGGTCGCTCTCTGCCACGACACCGAAGAACGCGCTGTCTTCATCGGAGTCCTGTGGTGGTGGGTCGACGGGGGCGCTGACAGGCAGTCGGCGTCGGAGTGTTTCCTGCCGGATTTGTAGAATATTGTAACGTCAAACTCTTGCAGGCGCAAGCTTCACCGCCCAAGACGGCCAGAGGGTTCCTTCAAATTGGCGAGCCAACACAGCGCATAATGGTCTGTCACAACCTTAAACGGTCTTCCATAGACGTATAGGCGAAATTTTGAAATGGCCCATATGATAGCCAGGCACTCTTTCTCGGAGGCAGAGTAGTTTTTCTCCTCCTTCGACAGACCACGGCTTGCATAGGCGATTACCTTTTCGTAACCGCTTTGCTTTTGGACGAGGATGGCACCCAAACCGTTATCACTGGCGTCCGTGTGCATTTCCGTTTCCGTGGTTTCGTCGAAATGAGCTAGCACGGGCGGGTTTTGCAGGCGTTGTTGCAGCTCGCAAAATGCCTTTTCTTGGTCGTTTTCCCAGCTGAAAGGGGTGCTTTCTTTTGTCAGGCGCGTGAGTGGCTCTGCAATGCGTGCGAAGTTTGCGACGAAGCGCCGGTAGTATGCGCACAGTCCGAGAAACCTTCGCACACCTTTCTTATCTTTCGGCCTTGGGAAGTTCGCAATGGCTGATGTTTTTGCCGGGTCGGGTAGGACTCCCGCGGCGTTCACGACGTGACGCAAGAACTTGAGTTCCTCGTACGCGAAACGGCACTTCTCAGGCTTCAGCGTTAACCCCGACGTAAGAATGGCCTCGAGTACAGATTCCAACCTAGTGAGTTGTTCGTCGAAAGTCCGGGCGAATATGACAACGTCGTCGAGGTTATACGAGGCAGCCACTTCAGGCCTGCTAGCACAGTGTCCATGACTCTCTGAAACGTTGCGGGCACCGTGCACAGCCCAAACGGCATCACCTTGAACTCGTATAGACCGTCCGGGGTTATAAATGCAGTCTCTCTCGGTATCTCTCGTCCACTTCAATTTGCCAGTAGCCGGTCTTCAGATCCATGGATGACAAGTACTTGGCGTGGCAGAGGTGGTCGAGGGCGTCGTCGATTCGTGGCAGGGGGTACACGTCCTTTTTGGTGATTTTGTTTAGTCTCCGGTAGTCAATGCAGAATCTTAAAGTGCCATCTTTTTCTTCACGAGTACAACCGGCGCAGCCCACGAACTTTTCGATGGCTGTATTATGTCTTCGCTGAGCATGTCATCAACTTGAGTCCGGATGGCTTCGCGCTCGTGTGAAGAAACGAGGTACGGTGACTGTCTGGTAGGTCGGGCTCCATCTTCGGTTATTATCCGGTGCTTCGCCAAAGGTGTCTGACGTAACTTCGAGTTCGAAGAAAAACACTCGCTGTAGCGACGGAGCAACTCTAGTAATCTGTCCCGATTTTCTTGCGACAGCGCCGGGTTCACGTCGAAAGGATGTGGCAGCTTGGAAGCATCTGCGCGTGCGCGTTCAAAGGTGGCGACCGCGATCACTTGACTCGCTTCTTGCGTTTTTTCGAGGAACGCAATTGAAGCGCCCTTGTTTATACGCTGGTACTCCTCGGAGAAATTGGTGACTAAAAAAGTGGGATCTGCGTTGCTTAAACCGCGCAATGCCTCTTGCGACAGACACACCACGGTCTAGAAGCAACCTTTGGTCAGTCTCCACGATAGCGTCGACGTCACGAGCAGCACCTTCACAATAGACGGTGATCATCAAGCTTGCGTGGGGTGGCAGGGTGACGTGATCGTCGGCGATCCTTACAGCAGCATGGTGTCCGAGGTTCGGCTGCGGCGTCGTGGAGTGATCAGAAGAAAACGTTATCGACCTGGTCTGCAGATCAATTATTGCGCCATTGTCCGTCAAAAAGTCCATTCCGAGAATTACGTCGCGGGAGCAGTTAGGCAAAATGACGAAATCCGAAGGGTACATAGTGCCGTCTATGGTGACGCGCGATGTGCACATTCCACTTGGGGTCACGAGGTGGCCTCCTGCTGTGCGTATGTGCGGACCGTTCCATCTGGTCGTAACTTTCTTTTGTTTGGACGCGAATGACTCGCTCATGACCGAGTAGTCGGCTCCCGTGTCGATGAGGGTGGCTACGTCAAGGTCGTCGATGGACAACTAGATGTCGGATGCCACTTTCCTCGAATTTCGGGTGCGTCGGGGCGTCGTATCGCGGCTTGCACGTGTCGATGGTCGGGCACTATGCGTCGTCATCGTCGCCTTCTCAGCGGCAGGCTTCGTCATTTCGGGGACGCGTCGCGCAGCGTAGCTGTCGTCGTTTTCGGGGGTCTCGTCAGGGTGTCGTTGGGTCGTCGGGATGAGGGCATGTCGTGAGTCACGGTCTTGCGTCGTTGGAGGGTTTTCATTTTCTCGCCATCATGCAACTTCACCTCCAGAAGTTGCTGCTTTTAGTTTCCCCCTCGTGGGCTGGGGGACCTTCCACGGACGAAGTCAGCATTGCTGTGACGGTTGGGGGATTGGTACGGGTAGGGCGACGACGAACGGTTGAAACGGGATGGTCCACAGCTGGTGTTCGACAGGTATTCTTCGATCTCAAATGGGCGCTGGCCGGCTCGCTGGCGGGGTGCGTCGACGGAGAACCCACGCAAACCCAGCCTCTTGTACGGGCAGCGGCGGTAGACGTGGTCGGCCTCTCCGCAGGGGTAGCACAGCGGACGATTATCTGGCATTCACCACACCTTGGTCTTCCTGGGCGCCTGGTTTCGGGTTACAGGGGGTCGGGCGGGTGACATTGGGCGGCGGTATGGCGGGGCCTCTTGATAACGGGTTGGGATGGGTCGGGGTCGACGAGCAGCAGCGGAGTAGGTCATCGCTTGTGGTTCGCAAGATGCTTCCGACGGCGTGGAATTCCCCAGTGCTTGCTGAACCTCCTCGCGGACGACGTCAGTGAAGGAGGTGACTTGGGGCTGCGGCGTTGCTGGAAACAATTTCCTCAGTTCCTCGCGAACGACGGCGCGGATGGTCTCCCGCAAGTCTTCCGTCGCCAATCCAGGGGCGTTTATCGGGTTCACCGAAAGGGTGTTGAGTGGTCTATCGTATTGCCGCGAACGCATATCCAAGGTCCTCTCGATCACCGAAGCCTCAGTGACGAACTCAGCGACGGTCTTAGGGGGGTTGCGTATGAGTCCAGCGAAGAGCTCTTGTTACACTCCCCGCATCAGAAAGCGCACCTTCTTCTGTTCTGTCATTTCGGGGTCAGCTCTCCGGAACAGCATCTTGATCTCCTCAGTGAACAGTACAGCACCTTCATTAGGGTGTTGCATTCGCGTCTCCAACAAAAGGGCGGCTCGTTCTTTCCGCGCAACCGTAGCGAATGTTTTAAGGAATTCGCTCTTAAAACAGTCCGGTCGGTTAGGGAGCCTTCATGGTTCTCAAACCACGTTCGAGCTGCATTCTCCAAACAGAAGACATTACGAAACGTTTCTTCGTCATCCCACCTGTTAAAGATGCCGATGCGCTCCAGCTTCTCCAGCCACTCTTCCGGGTCTTCACCAGGAGATCCTCGGAATGATGGGGGCTCACGAAGTTGTTGCAGAACGACGGGAGGGTTGGTAGCGCTGGTCATGGTGCCTGCGTTGATCATCGTGGTTTTTACGTCTTCTTTCCTTTTTTTTTATCCGAGAGCAGTCCAAACTCTGGCTGAAGGCCTCGCTGTCAGCGGCTGACACGAGTTGGGCGTGCTTGTCGTGTTGGGCTTGCTTGTCGGCTTGGCAATGGCTTAGGGTTCATGTACCCCGCACCTCCACCAGATGTCACGCAGCAAAGGACGACGCAGTTGTCTATAAGAAAAACAAGTTTATTGGAGCGAACCTGTGCTTCCCTAACAACTGCAAGAATACACAGGCGGCGAAGCGACGGCCAGAAAAATGACGGGCATGCTAGTGAGCGTCGACGATCGAATGACGCGGCATCGCCTGTGCGGGAATTTTATATCCCTCGGCGCGAGGGTTTCTCGAATAGTCGAATTGTATCGGGAACGCCGTGATAGCGTTTGTTAGAAACGCTGTTCGTTCGAACAGCGCTTCTAACAAACAATTCTTGAAGCGTTGTTTCTATCGAACAACGCCTGAAGCGTTGTTCGATAGCGTTTGTTCGAAACGCTGTGGTAGCGTTTGTTCGAAGCGCTGTGAAATCGGCGATAGCACAGGCTGGCGCAGCCAGGCTGAAAAAACAAAACACAAATAAACAACCCAATGCATGGTTCGCGGCAATATTATTCCTCGACATGCTCGAAGGAAGTGACCAATAGTCCAGGGGAATGGACCAACCAAACATTTTTTCATGTTCTGTTTGCATGTAATTCTTTGTTTTATGACTGTTTCCATTTATTTATTTTTTCACTTACATTTTAATATTTTTAATAAATACTAATATTATAAATATTATTTTATTTTTTATGACTGTTTTGTGGGTTTGCCTTTCCCTGTGTTTTCAGAGTTGTGCACACATCTCTCGCACGATATAACCAGTTCTATTATATTTTGTTAATATGTGTTTCGTTTTCACATTTCCTTCTATTTTCGGCTATTCCGTTTACGTATGTTTGCCTTATTATTTGTAAGTGGGACAACCCAACTAGTTCCAGGCAGTTTCAATCACAAGCGCTTCAGGGAGTACTACGAAAGGTTTGGATACATGCACGCGGTAATATTAACAACATGCGTCTTATGGCCCAAAATCGCGTGTTGTTTTCAAGCAGCTTTGTGTGTTTTCACCCTCTTATCCCCAAAATCTGCTGATTCCCACACAGACACACTCATATAGAACATGTGGCTGTGCTTCCACCGAAACACCTGTTTCCCCGTTTTTAAATGACCACAGAAGGGGCCGCATCGTGGGGTCTCTCTGCCGAAGTCGCCCCTTTCGCTACAAGTAATTTTCTGCCACACAAGCTCACCAACAATGTCGCTCCATGACCTTCGAGGGTAAGTTGCGTAAGCCGCCCTATCCCTCTCTTCTTTCTTTCGCTCTCCTTCTTTTCTTTTTTAGTACTCCTTAAAATGTTTAGTTAGTTTATTTGGCTTCCGCTGCCTCTAATATTAGTGGTTTGCCGAAACGTACGACACGTGCCCCACTCTAAACGGGACCTCTCTCACCCTTCTCTATTTTGCTAGCTTCAGCCAATGAGCCGAAAACTGTTTGGCAAAGCATATGTCACCACAGAAAAATATTACTGATTCGTCGCTCTCCCCCGTTTCTTTCTTGCACCACCATGTCGATGTGGCTTGTTCGCATAGCGTCGCACTTATTCATTATTAACAAACCCTGACGAAGACAAGTCCACTGGTCGAAACCGTTGGAAATAAAACTAAAACGACCACGAAGTTGTGTCTATATGTATATATATATTTATATCTATGTACATATATATATGCGAAAGAAATTTATACCTAAGGGCTCGTTGTTTCCATGTTTTGACGCAATAATATTGAGATATAACAGACAATATTGCCAGTTGTTAGTGAGATCTCTTAATATTGTGCCAAAACACGGAAAAACGAGCCTTTAGGTGTACACTTCTTTCCCTTATTCATTAACGAGGATCTCGTACTGGTACACTTGGTGCCGTTAAGTTGTATACTGTTACGAAGCGCGTCGATGTCGCTGACGCCGGCCGATCCCACAGCTGCCAACCACTGTTGCGACGCGCGCCTCCGACGACGTTACGAAGGGCGCTACGAATCTCACCGCTGCAACCACTATTTCGAAAGACGGCGACGCCAACATGGTCCCGAAGGCGCCACTGCTTCGAACTCCGCAGGGAAGGTCACCAGCCGTTTCGTAGCGTAGAGTTCTCAGCTCGCAACTGCCTCTGCGAAGAGCTGATAGACGAGCGGACGAGACGACGGTGAGTTAAACAAGGATTATGTACAGCATACATACAGAGGCGTTACAAATTCGGCACTGGGGCCGACAGAGACGCGAAGACCCGAGCTCTTCTCTATAACACATAGCTCTACTCTCAAATGGGTCTGCGGTCAAATGGGTCTGCTAACACACAGCTCAACCCTCTATCACATAGCTCTCTTCTCTGACACACAGCTCAACTCTCTGCCCCGCCGCGGTGGTCTAGTGGCTAAGGTACTCGGCTGCTGACCCGCAGGTCGCGGGTTCAAATCCCGGCTGCGGCGGCTGCATTTCCGATGGAGGCGGAAATGTCGAGGCCCGTGTGCTCAGATTTGGGTGCACGTTAAAGAACCCCAGGTGGTCAAAATTTCCGGAGCCCTCCACTACGGCGTCTCTCATAATCATATGGTGGTTTTGGGACGTTAAACCCCACAAATCAATCAATCAGCTCAACTCTCTATCACATAGCTTTCTTCTCTGACACACATGTCTGCTCTCCAACAGGTCTGCTGCACTAACAAATCTGCTGCTCGCGACGCGCCGCAGGGCTTCTTTTATATGCACCGGGTTCAACCCAAATGTCCAACCAGAAGCGCCGCTGGTTGTGAGGCCAGACTCCTCCAATGGGGTCGCCGCTGGGCCGCGTCACTCTTTCTCATCGAATCTGGAGAGGATGCGCTGCAGGTGGCTGCACCCAAGGACAAGTGACGTCGCCAGGCATTGCGTCACCCCCCCCCCTCAGACAGGAAGACGCCGGTTGTTTACTCGACGGGCTCGCTTGCTGAGGTGACTCACTGCAAGTGGGCGACAGAAAGGCGCCGTCGCGTGTTTACGCCGTTGAGTTGTTCGCGTCAGGCGAGCTCGCGGGCTGGCCTTGACACAGATTGCCTTTTTCAGAGGCACGGACGTTCGCTGTGGACTCGCAGGCATAACAGCACCCCCGCCGCCAGACAATGCGCCGAAAAGACGTGCTGCTTCCAGGTGGCTCGGATGTCAGGCGCGCTCGTTCGCCAGGTCTCTCCAGGTTCGCCTCCAGGACCATGGGGGAATGCAGCTCCAGACTCTGTTCAGAGAACACAACCCATTCTTGAGGACGGATCCCAGCTCCACTGGCTTGTCGTCACAACTTGCCGGCCAGCTTCGCTCGTCTCTGACGATCCTTGGTTTCAGCAATTGTCGATGGTTCTGCAACTTGTCAAGAACGGATCGACAACAGACAACGCACGACACAAGCAAGTGCCCTCGGTCACCCGACAGAACACCAGACAAAGTATAGTACAACTTATACCTAGCTACGTGTCTATCGGAATTTCGTTCCCTCTACATCAAGAGGCACATGTGGGACACAAGACTCTTAACATGAGAGCTCATTTTTTTTACATGTACAACAACGTAACGAATTAGAATACCACATAAAGTTGGCCCCTTGAGATCACTCTGAACGAGAGCGCTCAGCCCAGGTCGTGATGAGGACAAAATTTTGCCCCGAATCGCCAGCGAGAATCCAAAAGGTGGCGAAGGTACTAGCTAAACGCACGGCTCAATGCGTCTGCATCAGCGCTTAGCTTTCCCTTTTTTTTAGCGAACGTCGAAGTTGTGCTGTTGGAGCATCATGCTCCATCTCAGTAACCGGCCACTTTTAGGCTACGATACCTATGCGGTACTAAGAGCTGCTCGTGTTTGCGACGTTGCACATCTGTGTAACTACAATATGGGAGTCCAGATTTCTCATAAAAAGAAACATTCCTTCTCTGGTCCTCCTTCTGGACTTCACTTAACCTAGGCTCTAGGTTCAACTGCTCCAAGATTACCTCCGGTCCCCTTTTGATTACATCACTAGAAGTCAAAATTTCTGCTCCCTCTTCCTCTGAAGCATTCAAAAGCAGATTTACGACTGCTTGACGTTGAACGTATGGTTTCCTCAAGTTACTGTGATAAAATTTGTTCGGCCACCTTCCTAGTTTCACTTCATAATTCGTATCGGAAAGCTTCGATATTACTTTGGCGGGCCCTTCCCAATGAACCTCAAGCTTGTTCTTTTTGGACGGCTGCAGCAGCTTTACCTGATTTCCTACTTCAAAAGCGCGCTTCGCCGATTTGTCGTAGTACTCCTTCGACAACACCTGTGCAGCTTTTACTTGGCTTTCCACTAGCGCTTTAATCGAGAGGTCCTCACGCTGCTCTCGAATGAGCGTCTCCCGATCAACCCTCGACAGCTCGCTCCAACTTTCCGCTACAGGCGACAGCGTTGCATCCCTCTCGCTCCGACTCAATGGTGCCATGTCGTCTACCCTTTCTACGGAAACCGTGCCGGTCGCTTCGGCGACGGGCCGCTCGCGTGACTGCTCACATGACTCACGCGGAAAATTTCCTCTCTGAGGTTCCGTCGACCCGCCGACACGGTCACTCAGATCTGCTGCTTTTGAACCTGTTTCGCCAAATGGAACAAGATCAAGCTCCTGCGAAAGCTTCCGCGCTTGCGATCGCGTGAGGGCCATGTACGCTAAGTTGGGGAAGAACGATTTACCCTGCTCTTTGAGAAGCTGCTCTGAGTTGTTAGAGAAAAGATAAGGAAGACTATCGGGAAGCGCGGCAGACACAGCCGCTTCGGTGCGAAGCTTACCGAACGGGCCTTCATTGACAACCGTAGCGATTGGTAAGCAAGCACTCTGCTTCTCGGCGACTTGCCTAATCCACGCGCATTCTCCTGTAAAGTCATCCGGAGACACCAATGAAGGATGGACAACGTCCATGGTTGCCGCTGAGTTGCGAAGTACTCGACACTTTTTCCCATTCAGACTAATTTCTTGGATATACGGCTCCAACAACCGCATGTTCTTTTCCGATTCTCCGATTGTTGCAAATGCCAACTTTTGCTTACAGTTTATCGCGATGTGCCCTTCCTTTTTGCAGTTGTAGCAGATTAGTGGCTTCCGTGATTCAAACGCCCGTGTGGTATCAGTGCGTTGTTTAGAAACCTCACTCGATTTCTCCGCTTCTGTTTGCCCTTCCCCTACACTGTCCTTCGTAAGAGACGGGTCCTTCTTGAAATTACGATGCGGAGCGGGTTTCCGTTGATCAGGTTTCTCTGAAAAGCC
Source organism: Rhipicephalus microplus (assembly GCF_013339725.1). Taxonomy (NCBI): domain Eukaryota; kingdom Metazoa; phylum Arthropoda; class Arachnida; order Ixodida; family Ixodidae; genus Rhipicephalus; species Rhipicephalus microplus. The sequence goes on along the minus strand of NC_051168.1, from coordinate 161,850,470 downwards.
CTCTTTCCTTTCATCCTTTTCCACGCGCACTGCCCTGCTATGCAACTTTCGGCGAGTATAATACTCCTTAGCTAACTCTGCTGCCTTGTTTAGCTGTACTTCACCAAGTTTGTCCTGCAGCCAAAGTTTGACATCCTCCTCGATGCAGCAGTAGAATTCCTCCTATGCAACGCATGCCACCACTTTATCGCGGTCGTCATAAACACCTTCGCCCTTGAGCCATTCAATTAAATCGGCTTTAAGACGAAACGCGAAGTCAACATGTGACTCATTCCCCTTTTTAGCATACCGGAACCTTTGCCTGAAAGCCTCGGGTGACAACTTATAACGTCTCAAAAGCACTTCCTTAACCTCGTCATAGCTCTCAAACGCTTCCCTCGACAAGCAAGTTATCGCGTCGGACACTTCGCCGGGAAGAAGAGCTAACAGGTCCTGCGCCCAAAGAGACCGCTCCAAAGCATTTCGCTCACAGACGTGTTCAAACTTGACGAGATACTTCGCCATGTCCTCGCCTACTACGAACGGTGGCAATTGGTCGCGAATTCTCTGACCACTGACCTGAACTGTCGCAGAAGCTACGCTAGGCGCCTGCGAACACTGTAGGATTGCCAATTCTATTCGTTTCAACTCAAGGCGCTCCTGCCTCTCGGCCTCCTCACGGCGTGCTCGCCTTTCAGCTTCTTCATGTTCGCGAGCTTCTACTTCTCTCCTTTCAGCCTCTTCGCGGCGTGCTTTGATATCCACCCAGGGCTCATCGACTTCCTCAGCCGACACTCCCTCATCCTTTATGATCTCAAGGATCGTTTGCTTTCGTTTCGCACGGCCCAAAGTAATGCCGCGTTCCTCACAAATTTCGATGAGTTCCTTCACTTTAAGGTTTTCCATCGTTCACACTAGCCTCTTGCTGTTTCCCCTGTTAAGAATTTACTTGCCGTACCCACTATAAGTCAACTAGAAAGACGCGCAAGCAATTTTCAACACTCCTGTGTTTACACCCTCCGCATTAACTTTGGTTTCAAAGCGCTTCGACTTGGCTTGAAACGATCAAAGCTCACTCTAATGCTTCACACAGCCCTTATCTAAACTACTATAACCTGAGCTAGAGTAGTCTGGTGAACTGAGGGAAAAACATCAGGCACTCACCGCATCGATGTCGCTGACGCCGGCCGATCCCACCGCTGCCACCACTGTTACGAAGTGCGTCGATGTCGCTGACGCCGGCCGATCTCACAGCTGCCAACCACTGTTGCGACGCGCGCCTCCGACGACATTACGAAGGGCACTACGAATCTCACCGCTGCAACCACTATTTCGAAAGACGGCGACGCCAACACGGTCCCGAAGGCGCCAATGCTTCGAACTCCGCAGGGAAGGTCACCAGCCGTTTGGTAGCGTAGATTTCTCAGGTCGCGACTGCTTCTGCGCAGAGCTGATAGACGAGCGGACGAGACGATGGTGAGTTAAACAAGGTTTATGTACAGCATATATACAGAGGCGTTACAAATTCGGCACTGGGGCCGACAGAGACGCGAAGAGCCGAGCTCTTCTCTCTAACACATAGCTCTACTCTCAAAGGGGTCTACCGTCAAAGGGGTCTGCTAACACATAGCTCAACTCTCTATCACATAGCTCTCTTCTCTGACGCACAGCTCAACTCTCTATCACATAGCTTTCGTCTCTGGCACACATGTCTGCTGTCCAACAGGGCTACTGCTCTAACAAATCTGCTGCTCGCGACGCGCCGCAGGCTTCTTTTATATGCACCGGGTCCAACTCAAATGTCCAACCAGAAGCGCCGCTGGTCGTGAGGCCAGACTCCTCCAATGGGGTCGCCGCTGGGCCGCGTCACTCTTTTTCATCGAATCTGGAGAGAATGCGCTGCAGGTGGCTGCACCCAAGGACGAGTGACGTCGCCAGGCATTGCGTCACCCCCTGTTGTTTACTCCACGGGCTCGCTTGCTGAGGTGACTCACTGCCCGTGGGCGACAGAAAGGCGCCGTAGCGTGTTTACGCCGTTGAGTTGTTCGCGTCAGGCGGGCTCGCGGGCTGGCCTTGACACAGATTGCCTTTTTCAGAGGCATGGACGTTCGCTGTGGACTCGCAGGCATAACAATACGAGGGACTATTGGTCGGCTTCCAGCTCGTAATAAGTTCACGATCTACGTTACGCCATACAGGCTCATAAAAGAGTGTGCCACACTCGCTGCCCAGGCTACAGTTGGCACTGACTGACACTCCCACGTTTAAATTCACATATAAATCCAATAAAGTGGTTGGGGGATAGCCGCAGTGACAGCTCATTGGTAGAGCATAGAACGTGTTATTTGAAGGTCGTAGGTTCAATTCCTGCTCATGGCAAGTTATTTTCACTCAGTTTTCCTTCTTCTTTTTACATTACATTGGTTTTAATACCTTCCTTGGCATTATTGTCTGTTAGAACTTTCTCTCTCTCCCTCTCTCTCTCTCTCTCTCTATATATATATATATATATATATATATAAATATATAAATATATATATATATATATATATATATATATATATATATTGCCACGTTTCATTTCACAAGTTTTTGTTATCGTTCCGAAACACCACACGATTCTCGGTGCAAACCGCGCCTGCAGGTTTTGAGAAGGTTCCGGACTGTAGTAGATCATTTCGATAAGATCACGCCCACTGTGCGAACGGTACAGATTGTTCTGGAACCTACGCCACCGCCAGCGATAACGCTAGAACATTCGACGGCAAGGGTATAAATGCCGACGTGCTTCGCCGCTTGTCAGTAGTTGATCGAAGGCCGACGCTGCGTTCGCCGCTATCAGTCCGAGACTGCTATCTGTGCAAGACTGCTGCTGTAATTAGACTTTCCGTTTACCGGGCACAGGTTCGCCCAAATAAACAGTTAAATCCCAACACGAAGTTTTCTGTCTTTGGCCACGTCACGACCCCGTGACATCTGGTGGAGGTGCTGCTTCGTTCATGTACCGGACGCCCCCGTCAAGCCGTGAACCCAGCCCCCTTCGCGGAGAAGACACCGACGCCAACCAAGAGCAGTGAACGAGCCGCCGACAGCAAGGTCTCCCACCGGAGTACGGCCTGCTGCAAGACAAGGCGCGGAAGACCAAGACCATGACCTCGACTGCAGCGACAATGACAACCGGAGCGTCCCAGCCCGCGATCGTCATTCATCAACCCAGGGAACCACCAACGTTCCATGGCTCATCGTTTGAAGACCCGGAAACCTGGCTAGAAACATACGACCGTGTGGCCGCCCTCAACCACTGGGACAACGAAGAAAAGCTCCGTCGTGTGTACTTCTACCTGGAAGACACCGCAAGGACCTGGCTAGAGAATCGGGAGTCCACGCTCCGAACGTGGGATGTCTTCTGCGGCGCATTTCTTCAAACGTTCGCAAGCGTCGCTCGCAAAGAGAGGGCCGCTGCTCTACTCGAGACCCGGGTTCAGCTACCAAACGAAAAGGTTGGAATTTTCACAGAGGAGATGACCCGCCTATTCCGTCACGCTGACCCAGACATGCCTGAGGAAAAGAAAGTTCGTTTCCTCATGCGAGGGGTCAAACAGGAGCTCTTCGCGGGACTAATGAGGAATCCACTGAACACCATCCAAGAATTTGTATCCGAGGCGACCACCATCGAAAAAACGCTGGACATGCGCACCAGACAGTATAATCGTCGCCTGACTCCAGAATGCGCTGCTGCTCAAGCCAGTGACTCCGACGACCTGCGTGAAACGATCCGAGCGATCGTGCGGGAAGAGCTGCGCAAACTGTTGCCTTCGGCGCAGCCTCAAGTGGATTCCATCGCCGACATTGTGCGAGAAGAAATCCGGCAATCGCTTCGAATTCCCGAAACACCGCCACCCGAGCCAGAAACTATGAGCTACGCCGCTGCAGTGCGCCACAACGCTCCTCCCCGTCCACGCCAAAACGCCGCCCCGTCACACTTCCGTCGCCAGACGCCACCGCCGCCACCACCCCAACCGACGTTCTACCCTTCCCCAGCGGGCCAGCGCAGTGCACCGAGAAAAACGGATGTTTGGCGTGCACCTGACAACCGCCCGCTCTGCTACCACTGCGGCAAGGCCGGGCACACATACCGCCGTTGCCAGTACCGACAGATGGGACTGCGTGGCTTCGCCGTCAATGCACCGCGTCCGCAGCCAGGAGATCGGCCACGTGACATCGCCGACTACCTGGCAGGAACTCAATGGACACCACGAAGTCCTTCCCGTTCGCCGTCGCCCAGCCGCCGAGTGTCACCGCACCCCCGGCAGTACTCTGGCCCAACGCGGGGCCGGTCTCCTAGCCGTTATCCGGGAAACTAAGGGCAGCAACCGATGGAGGTGCGGTTGCTGTGCGACGAACTACCGAAGATCCTCCGACAACGACGCCGACGCGACGGAGCTTTTTGAACACAACCACAACCAGGAAAAGCCCTGAAGGCAAAAGCTCACTTACCGAAGGTGGCCGGATGACGCAACATGGAAGCAGCGGAACAAGCCGACGCAGCCGTGACCCGACGCCACGCCCTAACTGTAATGCGAGACGGCAAACTAGCGACCTCGACGTTCTTATTGACGGCCACAGTGTGACTGCTCTCGTCGATACTGGAGCCGACTATTCTGTCATCAGTGGGTCGTTCGCCGCGAAGTTAAAGAAAGTTAGGACAGCTTGGAAAGGCCCTGAAATCCGCACAGCCGGAGGTCATCTCGTAACGCCTGCAGGAATCTGCACAGCGAAAGTCACCATTAACGGCCGTATTTATCCTACAGACTTCGTAGTCCTACAGCGTTGCTCGAGAGATGTCATCCTTGGCATGGACTTCTTATGCCTCCATGGTGCTGTCATCAACCTAAAAACAAGGTCGATAACGTTGATGAGTGCGGCGAGTTGGGCAGGTTGGTAACGATGCATGACTAAGAAATCTTAGCGCCACAGAACGGAAACAAAAGAAAGAAACGTAGACAACACGAGCGCTAACTTCAAACCAAGTTTATTAGGAAACACACATGAATATATACGAACTCAAATCACAGAAATCTCACGCCTACTTTTTTACACATATATTGTTATACAACGTCATACAAAAACAAAAATGTAATATCAGGAAATAAACAGGTAAACGCGCATGTGTAAATGGAACCAAGAAAACTTAGAAAAACTTAACAGCCCCCCGAAAAACCCTACAAACGAAAAATGTAACACCAACTGCGCATGCTTACCTCGGTGAAACTATGAAAACGTGCTCATTAGGAATGAAAATTCTTTATCGTGAAGGAGCACAGACGGATGACTCACGCACTTCTCGCCACGTTTTCGGATGAAGCAGGCCTCAACTAATTCTCGGGTTAACTGCTCTCTGTGACGGAATAGCACAGCTGTTTGATCGAACATTGGAGTACAGCCACACTGACGGCAATGTAATGCCAAGTGGGATGTCGGTGTGCCTTTCAAAGAGCTGTGGTGCTCGCGTAGACGGATATTGAGACACCGCCCAGATTGGCCCACGTAAACGTGTCCGCACGAAAAGGGCGTCTCGTATACCACCCCTTTTACACAAGACACGAAACGAATGCCATGTCTCATTGTGCACTTGCCTTTTTTACCACTTTTTTTATTTTCACGGTGCTGCAGTCTCGGGCAAATATCCTTCAGTTTACTTTTGGCTGAAAACACCACGTTGACGCCAAAGCGTGCCGCCACTCTCTTAAACCGGTGGGACACTCCGTGAATATAAGGGATTACCGAGAAAGGTCTGCTCCCTTTGCATCTTTCCGTCGCCGCCAGCTTACCACCTGCTCTTATGGTTTTAAGCAACCTTTCACTAACAGCGGCTATAACAGCATCAGGGTACCCTGCCTGCCGCAACTTAACTGCTTGTTCACACATGCTTTGTCGAATCAGGTGCGGGCATGACTTTGAGATGGCAGACCGGATACAGGAGCTGGCTATTCCATTCTTTACAAGTCTGGAGTGACCAGACTGGTAGTCAAGCAAGCCCTTTTGAGACCTTGGTTTATATCGCCAGCATAAACCATCAGGGCTAAATGCTAACTGGAGGTCTAAATACTGCAATGCATCGTTCCGGGGTACCTCACATGTGAACGTCAAACCGTGCCCTTGCTCCCTGAACACCTTCATTACATCAATCATTTTTCTGATAAAAACACACCTGTCCACGAAAACCAAGTAATCATCAACATAACGAAACACTTTGATTGCCAGATCAACAAGACTACCCTGTATAGCCCTGTCCACCTTTGCCAAAAATATTGTGCTCAGAATAGGCGCGACACACGAACCGATACATACGCCAGATTTCTGAGCAAATACTTTCCCATTCCAAGTGACGAGTGTCGCTTCCAGGTAACACCTCAGTACCTCGAGGAACCCCTCAACTGACACACCTGAACGAGAGGTGAACTCAAATTCGTCCTCTTGATTCCCAATACACTCCTTTACACTCTGCAGAAGAGGGGCTTGCGGTAAGGAGTAGTAAAGATCCTCGATGTCGAGGCTAAATGCCCTTAAGCCTCCCGAGTCGTTGTTCCTAAGAAAATCTACGAGTATATCCGAACTAGCCACTTGAAAAGGGTCAGCCACAACCAGAGATTCAAGGTTCTTTTGAAGATATCGGGACACTATTTGAAGCCAAGTGTTCCTTTTAGAAACTATTGTACGGAAGGGAATGTCAGGCTTATGAGTCTTAGCGGTAAAGAAAACATCTAGAGTATCACCCATTTCTTTCATTACCTTATTGACCAGTTTATCTAAACTTAGGCTTTTGAGCAGTTCCACTGCTTGCTTTTTTATCTTGGAAGGGTTGTGCGACACTTCGCGAAAATTCTTAGCAATAGCCACGCTTCCTTTCTCGGAAAACAAACCACGAGTCAGAACCACGAAGAACCCTTCCTTGTCGGACACTACACAAGTGAGGCCAGAGGAATGCAAGAAATCAACAACCGAAGACATGACAATATCATGCACTCGCCTTGGTCTATGCTTAAGCAGAACATCGGTGCACTCCGCCACACAAGTAGTCCTGCTGTCCTCGGGCACTCTTCGAGCCACAGACCTTGAAACCGAAACCAGCTCTGCCGGGCGAAGGGCCGGTTCCACACAAAACTTGGGACCTTTACTCAACACATCCAAGTGCTTGACTGGCACATCACATTCACTCAAGTTGAGCACCTTGGCCTCCGAAGTTGCCTTAGTTCTTGTTCTTGCAGGAAGCGTGGGTCTGACCTGGTTCCATAGCCACTCAGTAACTTGGTTGCAAAGCTTCAGCCACAGATTATATTTGTAGTTCGCTTGGGGCATCAAGTTCGCTGGTTTGTAGTTCACTGGGAATGGTGGCATCAAGTTCGTTTCCTCAAGGATTGCTTGCGGTTGACGTGTCAACAGGATTTAAGCCCGCCCCAAGTGAACTACAAATATAATCTGTGGCTGAAGCTTTGCAACCAAGTTACTGAGTGGCTATGGAACCAGGTCAGACCCACGCTTCCTGCAAGAACAAGAACTAAGGCAACTTCGGAGGCCAAGGTGCTCAACTTGAGTGAATGTGATGTGCCAGTCAAGCACTTGGATGTGTTGAGTAAAGGTCCCAAGTTTTGTGTGGAACCGGCCCTTCGCCCGGCAGAGCTGGTTTCGGTTTCAAGGTCTGTGGCTCGAAGAGTGCCCGAGGACAGCAGGACTACTTGTGTGGCGGAGTGCACCGATGTTCTGCTTAAGCATAGACCAAGGCGAGTGCATGATATTGTCATGTCTTCGGTTGTTGATTTCTTGCATTCCTCTGGCCTCACTTGTGTAGTGTCCGACAAGGAAGGGTTCTTCGTGGTTCTGACTCGTGGTTTGTTTTCCGAGAAAGGAAGCGTGGCTATTGCTAAGAATTTTCGCGAAGTGTCGCACAACCCTTCCAAGATAAAAAAGCAAGCAGTGGAACTGCTCAAAAGCCTAAGTTTAGATAAACTGGTCAATAAGGTAATGAAAGAAATGGGTGATACTCTAGATGTTTTCTTTACCGCTAAGACTCATAAGCCTGACATTCCCTTCCGTACAATAGTTTCTAAAAGGAACACTTGGCTTCAAATAGTGTCCCGATATCTTCAAAAGAACCTTGAATCTCTGGTTGTGGCTGACCCTTTTCAAGTGGCTAGTTCGGATATACTCGTAGATTTTCTTAGGAACAACGACTCGGGAGGCTTAAGGGCATTTAGCCTCGACATCGAGGATCTTTACTACTCCTTACCGCAAGCCCCTCTTCTGCAGAGTGTAAAGGAGTGTATTGGGAATCAAGAGGACGAATTTGAGTTCACCTCTCGTTCAGGTGTGTCAGTTGAGGGGTTCCTCGAGGTACTGAGGTGTTACCTGGAAGCGACACTCGTCACTTGGAATGGGAAAGTATTTGCTCAGAAATCTGGCGTATGTATCGGTTCGTGTGTCGCGCCTATTCTGAGCACAATATTTTGGCAAAGGTGGACAGGGCTATACAGGGTAGTCTTGTTGATCTGGCAATCAAAGTGTTTCGTTATGTTGATGATTACTTGGTTTTCGTGGACAGGTGTGTTTTTATCAGAAAAATGATTGATGTAATGAAGGTGTTCAGGGAGCAAGGGCACGGTTTGACGTTCACATGTGAGGTACCCCGGAACGATGCATTGCAGTATTTAGACCTCCAGTTAGCATTTAGCCCTGATGGTTTATGCTGGCGATATAAACCAAGGTCTCAAAAGGGCTTGCTTGACTACCAGTCTGGTCACTCCAGACTTGTAAAGAATGGAATAGCCAGCTCCTGTATCCGGTCTGCCATCTCAAAGTCATGCCCGCACCTGATTCGACAAAGCATGTGTGAACAAGCAGTTAAGTTGCGGCAGGCAGGGTACCCTGATGCTGTTATAGCCGCTGTTAGTGAAAGGTTGCTTAAAACCATAAGAGCAGGTGGTAAGCTGGCGGCGACGGAAAGATGCAAAGGGAGCAGACCTTTCTCGGTAATCCCTTATATTCACGGAGTGTCCCACCGGTTTAAGAGAGTGGCGGCACGCTTTGGCGTCAACGTGGTGTTTTCAGCCAAAAGTAAACTGAAGGATATTTGCCCGAGACTGCAGCACCGTGAAAATAAAAAAAGTGGTAAAAAAGGCAAGTGCACAATGAGACATGGCATTCGTTTCGTGTCTTGTGTAAAAGGGGTGGTATACGAGACGCCCTTTTCGTGCGGACACGTTTACGTGGGCCAATCTGGGCGGTGTCTCAATATCCGTCTACGCGAGCACCACAGCTCTTTGAAAGGCACACCGACATCCCACTTGGCATTACATTGCCGTCAGTGTGGCTGTACTCCAATGTTCGATCAAACAGCTGTGCTATTCCGTCACAGAGAGCAGTTAACCCGAGAATTAGTTGAGGCCTGCTTCATCCGAAAACGTGGCGAGAAGTGCGTGAGTCATCCGTCTGTGCTCCTTCACGATAAAGAATTTTCATTCCTAATGAGCACGTTTTCATAGTTTCACCGAGGTAAGCATGCGCAGTTGGTGTTACATTTTCGTTTGTAGGGTTTTTCGGGGGGCTGTTAAGTTTTTCTAAGTTTTCTTGGTTCCATTTACACATGCGCGTTTACCTGTTTATTTCCTGATATTACATTTTTTGTTTTTGTATGACGTTGTATAACAATATATGTGTAAAAAAGTAGGCGTGAGATTTCTGTGATTTGAGTTCGTATATATTCATGTGTGTTTCCTAATAAACTTGGTTTGAAGTTAGCGCTCGTGTTGTCTACGTTTCTTTCTTTTGTTTCCGTTCTGTGGCGCTAAGATTTCTTAGTCATGCATCGATAACGTTATCCACAGAAGAAGCACTACCGCCGCGCACGCCGTCAGGACCCCATGCCTTGAATGTGCTGGAAGAACAAGTCACCATTCCGCCTCGCTCAAGCGTCATTATTTCAGTCGGCGCTCCTAAATCACCTGACTTGGAAGGCGTCGTTGAAGGCAGTCAGCATCTGTTGGTCACTCGAAATATTTGCGTCGCAAGAGGAATTGCAGAGCTGCGGGGAGGCAAAGCAACGGTTATACTCACGAATTTCAGCAATGAGTACAAACATGTGAACAAAGGAACAACGGTCGCATACATCGAAGAAATTGTCGAAGCCACCAGTGCTTTCGCCCTCGCCGATTCTGCGGAACCTGCTCAGAGGAACCAAGCCCCTCCCATAGCTTTCGACGTCAATCGCAGACTTCCGAACGATAAGCAAGAACAGCTCAAGGCCCTGCTCCTGCAATACGAAGATTGCTTTTCGTCGTCATCGAAAATTCGGCAGACCCCAATCACGAAACATCGAATCATAACCGAAGAAAGTGCCAGACCACTCCGTCAGAGTCCGTACAGGGTTTCGACGCGAGAACGTGAGGCAATGAAGAGACAAGTTGATGAAATGCTGCGAGATGACATTATCCAGCCGTCCAAGAGTCCGTGGGCCTCCCCCGTGGTGTTAGTGAAGAAAAAGGATGGGACCCTACGTTTCTGCGTCGATTATCGCCGCCTGAACAAAATCACAAGAAAGGACGTGTATCCTCTCCCACGAATAGACGACGCCCTTGATCGGCTCCATAACGCCAAGTACTTCTCGTCAATGGACCTCAAGACTGGCTATTGGCAAATCGAAGTCGACGAAAGAGACTGAGAGAAGACGGCGTTTATAACACCAGACGGCCTCTTCGAGTTTAAGGTGATGCCCTTCGGCCTTTGCTCAGCGCCTGCAACTTTTCAACGCGTTATGGATACAGTACTGGCAGGATTGAAGTGGCAGACTTGCCTTGTGTACTTGGACGACGTCGTCGTGTTTTCCTCGAGTTTCGACGAGCATCTTCGGCGCCTTGAAGCTGTACTTCAAGCCATAAAGACGTCCGGACTCACACTGAAGCCAGAAAAGTGCAGATTTGCGTACGAGGAGCTCTTGTTTCTGGGGCACGTTATTAGCAAGTGTGTAGTTAGTCCCAATACACGGAAAACAGCCACCATCTCCGACTTCCCACCACCCACTGACAAGAAGGCGGCGCACGGATTCCTGGGCCTGTGCGCCTATTACAGGCGGTTCGTGAAAAACTTCGCCCGCATCGCCGATCCTCTCACTAACCTTACCAAGGCCGACTCGGAGTTCAAGTGGGAAACGCCACAGGAACACGCTTTCCAGGAGCTTAAACATCGCCTCCAGACGCCTCCGTTACTTGCCCATTTCGACGAATTCGCCGAGACAGAAATACATACTGACGCAAGCAGCGTAGGTCTTGGCGCCGTTCTTGTGCAGAGGGCTGACGGACTTGAAAGGGTTATTAGTTACGCCAGCCGATCGCTATCCAAAGCAGAAGCAAATTATTCCACAACAGAAAAGGAGTGCCTCGTCATCATCTGGGCTACGTCGAAATTTCGCCCCTACCTCTACGGCAGGCCCTTCAAAGTTGTGAGCGACCACCACGCCTTGTGTTGGCTAGCCACCTTGAAGGACCCTTCAGGTCGCCTCGCCCGATGGAGCCTGAGACTTCAAGAATATGACATTACTGTCATTTACAAATCCGGCAAAAAACACTCCGACGCTGACTGTCTCTCTCGTGCGCCTGTCGACCAACCGCTACCCGACGACTCGGATGACGACTACTTCTTGGGAACGATAACTACCGACGACTTCACTGAACGACAGCGGGCCGACCCAGAACTTAAAGCCCTAATAGAATACCTCGAAGGCAGGACCACCGAAGTCCCGAAGGTATTCAAGCGCGCACTTGCGTCGTTCTTTCTACGAAACGGTCTTCTACAAAGGAAAAACTTTTCACCGCTTCGAGCTAAGTACCTCCTTGTGGTGCCTTCAGCTCTGCGACCAGAACTCCTGCAGGCCCTGCACGACGATCCGACGGCAGGGCACCTCGGTGTTTCTCGCACGCTCGCGAGGATACAAGAAAGGTACTACTGGCCACGTCTTACCACCGACGTCACCCGTTATGTGAGAACATTCCGGGACTGTCAGCGACGCAAGACACCGCCGACAAGGAGAGCGGGACTTCTGCAGCCAATTGATCCACCTTGCCGACCTTTCCAGCAGATTGGTATGGACCTACTGGGGCCGTTCCCGACGTCGGCTTTCGGAAACAAGTGGATCGTGGTAGCTACCGACTACCTCACCCGCTACGCCGAAACAAAAGCCCTGCCAAAAGGCAGTGCATCCGAGGTAGCTAAGTTCTTCGTCGAAAATATCGTCCTACGTCACGGCGCCCTGGAGGTACTTATCACCGACAGGGGAACGGCATTCACTGCCGACTTAACTCAAGCGATCTTGGCATACAGCCAAACAAACCACCGCCGGACGACAGCGTACCACCCACAGACCAACGGCCTCACCGAGCGGCTTAACAAGACGATCGCCGACATGCTGTCATTGTACGTCGATGTCGAACACAAGACGTGGGACACCATTCTTCCGTATGTGACCTTCGCATACAACACGGCGGTGCAGGAGACGACGCAGATATCTCCATACAAATTGGTCTACGGAAGGAGCCCGGCAACGACGCTCGATGCCATGTTACCCAACGTCACCGACGAAGAAAACCTCGAGTTGAGCGATTACCGTCAACGCGCCGAAGAAGCCCGACAACTTGCGCGTCTTCGTATCAAGAATCAACAGACGACCGACAGCTACCGTTACAACCTTCGACGACGCTTCGTGGAATACCAGCCCGGTGAACGTGTTTGGGTGTGGACGCTGATACGCCGACGTGGACAAGTGAAAAGCTTCTGCGACGGTACTTCGGACCATACAAGGTGCTTCGACGTCTCGGCCCACTTGATTACGAGGTTGTCCCCGACGGCATCACGAACTCTCAACGACGCCGATCGCGACCTGAAGTCGTCCATGTCGCGCGCCTCAAGCCGTTTTATGCACGTTAACAAACTGAAACAGTGTTTTTTCTGTATTATTGTTGTATTGTAATTTATTCATTGTACTTTCTTGCATTATTATTGTCCCTTCATCTTCAGTTAAAGCATCGGGACGATGCCTTTTTTTCAGAGGGGGGCAATGCCACGTTCCATTTCACAAGTTTTTGTTATCGTTCCGAAACACCACACGATTCTCGGCGCAAACCACGCCTGCAGGTTTCGAGAAGGTTCCGGACTGTAGTAGATCATTTCGATAAGATCACGCCCACTGTGCGAACGGTACAGATTGTTCTGGAACCTACGCCACCGCCAGCGATAACGCTAGAACATTCGACGGCAAGGGTATAAATGCCGACGCGCTTCGCCGCTTGTCAATAGTTGATCGAAGGCCGACGCTGCGTTCGCCGCTTTCAGTCCGAGACTGCTATCTGTGCAAGACTGCTGCTGTAATTAGACTTTCCCTTTACCGGGCACAGGTTCGCCCAAATAAACAGTTAAATCCCAACACGAAGTTTTCTGTCTTTGGCCACGTCACGACCCCGTGACAATATATATATATATATATATATATATCGTCCACTCCCAAATTAACACATCACCCCCCAATAATTCATGCCGCCCTTGCTTAAAGCCACGATGTCTTGTATGTAAGGCGATGCGAGAAACAGACAAAGCAACCAGCACGCAATCCAAGTTATCGATTAACATACGAGGAAACCTAACATGCGATTCCTCTAATGTGGTGTACCTACTCGAATGCAACGTGTGTGGTATGCAGTACATCGGACAAACAGAAACACCATTTAGGATTCGCTTCAATAATCACATGCGAAATCAGCCCCAAGTCTACCTCTATCAAAACATCTCAAACTTCCCGACCATGCATTCAACAAACTATCAGTAACGCTCTTAGAGACGGGATTTAAATCATATCGAGAACGTGAACAACGACAGTCATACCTTATCCACCGATTTAACACCCTCGATAGAGGAATAAATGAGAATCCTGGTACACTTGCAGCAATTAAAGCATTAGAAAACAATAACGGCAACAATGAAAATAGTAACTGAGTTCACGGCACTGCAGCTGCGAAGGGCACTCGACAACCCAAAACAATTCCAAGTGTAACTACTCTTCCTAAGTGCAGCTGTCGTCTGTTTTCTGTTTTATTTTACTACCCAATCAATTGTGCCATGCACGACATGCCCAACAGCAACCCTGTGCACAGCCGGGAGGCCCCCACTTCACGCGTAATTTAGAAGCGTGCAAAGAATTCGCATTGCACCCGCTTGCACAGCCTACCGCAATATGGGGCATCCCTATTTTTACGACGAAATGTTGACAGGGAGCGGAGTAGTTAAAGGCTTAGAACTTCCCAAAATGCCCGCTTACCAGCCTCTGCCACAATACGCAGCACCCCTCCTTCTAGGACGAATGGTTTACGGGACCCCGAGTAGTTAAAGGCTTAGGACTTCCTGAAAAGCTCTTTTTTGCCCCACACCGAACCGCCAGGGCCAAGAGGTGTCTTCTGATCGGGAGGAATGCGTTAGTGAACGGAAACATACACAGACCGCTGACATCAGAAAGGTGAAGGGGAGATGGGGGAGAGAGATGAAGGGGGAAGTGGAAACAAGAGTGGAAGGGGGGCACCCGAAGGGCGTCCACCGTATATTATTTTTCTCGTCTTCTGTTTTTCCTTTTTTCCTTTCCTTTTCTTTTTTTTTTCTTTTTTTTCTGTTTTTTTTCTCTTTCCTTGCCCTCTGATTTGAGATTGTATAAATCTGAGCACCAACAAACTGTATCTTTAATGTTTATGAAGGCCAGACTCTAGGCCGGAACGTCAAAATAAACCACGTTGTGACCGCTCACGGAGGATCTACTGGACTATATGCAAGGCTACGGCCACTCAACCACCATGCCTGCCTACACAAGACCTGCCACAGGCGCACCTTCAGTCGAGCAGGTCGCACGGAATTTCCCTAAACATGCACCAACTACAGCCATCATCGGAAACTCGCAAATAAGGTATCTACATCGGCATTTCAACCCACATGAGAAGACGACACCTGCAATCGTTTCCTTCCGCGGAGCCTCTACATTCTATATCGAGAAAGAGCTTGCTGGCATACCATGATCTGTGACCACGCTCGTTTTTCACGTCGGCACGAGCGAGCTGGCGTCGTACGGACTAGACAAATCACTACGCCGCCTTCGCCGCCTAGTGAACAACACGCTTCGGACACGCCAGGAACTCGAAAAGCTTGTTGTTTCATGCGTGCTGCCCCGGTACCTCAACCTACACCTGGAATGATCGAACGAACAATTCGTGCACCGCTTCAACCGGGACGCTCGTCAATTCAACGAGACAGTCAAGGCCTACTGCCTAAGACCCAGCAAGGTGTCATACATTGACTACCAATTCGAGCAGTTGCCACCAAGACGCTTTCTTGCTGCGGATGGGCTTCATACGAGTTTTATGGGTGTGGCTTTGATTGCCGAAACCCTCAAGAAAGCACTCAGTCGTGGAGATTTCGAAGCTACCACGGGGTGATCGACTCAACCAGCAGCTCCAGTGAATATACATTCAACACAACAAGACACCCACGAGAAGACTTCTGCATATCAACATACACCACGAGCCCCACACCCACCCAACACCACAGATGAGTTCCCGACGATCAGCGAAACTGTGACTCCCGCGAGCCACAAGCACCCCCTCACCATCATCAACAGCGCACCACTACTAGGGGGGAAGTCTGCAAAACAGCCAACACGCGTCCCTCCAATGCGGATGTCGAGACCAAAAGCACTACACGACAGCACCACACACCACTCCTCAAAGGGAAGCCTGCCGAACTACGAAACCGCGTCCCCCTATTGCGGACCCCGGAACTGCCAACGAACAGGTTCGCCGGGAGCCCAACGCCGAAATCCTCCCCACAACGACGAAGGCCTGCCGGACATAACTACAACCTGCGCACCTCATCAGTGCCATCCCCGCACCCAAAAGAAGATTGACTTCAGAAATGTAAGTCCAGCTCATCGCTTCCCAGTTGCAGTGCCACTTTTCTTAAAGTACGAAAACTTGCTGACAAACGAGTTAGACAAGAAATGCATAAATCAACATTGCAAGTGTACCTTCGTGCTAGAATAGCCCCCAAGGGTATGACACTCTCCCTCACACCAGCCGCTACAAATCTAGATGAACACGACCAAATATCATGCAAAAACGTCCTCCTTTAGGCATCTCCTAAATTGACAGAAATTGCTCTTAATTACAGTGATAAGCAGGTAAAGAAACTGGTCGCTATGAGCAACACCATTCTCCGCCACAACACTTTATCGAACAAAGAAATCACGCGATTAACAGAATTTGAGCAGAATAAATACCAAGCCATCATGACCACAAAAATTCATAAACTCAAAAGAAACCATGTGCCCACACCCGCGTTTCCTTATATAGTTCTTTATTAATACAACAACACCACCCAGGAAATCACTAATGGTACAAACGAGCACCCATCTAGGAACACACCCTGTGACACTGTGGTTGTAAACTTATCGGACACGAGCTTGTCACCTGACGAAGAAAAACTGCTATCTGAGGGACTAAGCTTCTGCCCGACCACAAAATTTTTCGAGGAATTCCACTTTATCCAAGACCTCGACAACTTCGCTCGAAGCTTAAGGTTGCGCAAATATTTCTTAGACAAGCCGTCTAACCACGAAACAATTCACCGTCGTAAATCAAATGATTGGACACTGAACAGTATTAGAGACAAGTGCTTGGACCTTTATATCACCGCAGTACAGAAAGATATAGTAGACGAATACCACAGACAGAAAAGAAACCGAGAGAACTTGACCAAATCTGAAAAAATAAGTATGAAAAATTTGGCATCTAGGACAGATATAACAATAAAACCCGCTGACAAAGGAGGAGCAATTGTAGTCCTTAATACAACCAACTACTTACAAGACGCATACCGCCAACTAGACGACTCAAGAATTTACGAACGCCTCCCAGGTGATCCGACAGACGAATACAAACGTATCGTATCAACAGAACTAAAGAAACTGTTGGGTGCAGAAAAGATAACCAATACTGACCACAAACTGATGCAAGCAGCATACCCTCGTCCAGGTCGCTTCTACATCCTCCCAAAAATTCATAAACCCGGTAACCCAGGTCGACCAATCATATCAGGCGTCGGTACAATAACTGAACCCATATCAGGGTACGTGGACAAACTAATAAGCCACATTCCATGCACCCTCGCGTCGTACATAAAAGACACCACACATTTTCTTCGAGACATTGCGGGTATCTGTGTGCCGAAAAACTCGTACTTGGTTACTCTTGATGTCTCTTCATTATATACAAATATTTCTAACGATGACGGCATATCTGCATTACAAAACATGTACACAAACCATAGACAATCTAACACCCCAGATTTCTCTGCCATTGCAACTTTAACGAGGATGGTCCTCGAATTAAGTTCATTCGAGATTAACTAAGAGTATTTTCGACAAATCAGCGGGACCGCTATGGGAACCAAAATGGCACCTAATTATGCCAACATATTTATGGGAAAGCTAGAATCTGAATTTCCTGTACAAAGTTTCTTGAAATCAATGTTATACAGAAGATACATAGACGACATTTTTCTTATTTGGACCCACAGCGAGGACCAACTTCTCAGCTTTATCGACACTTACAATGCTGTACATCCGAACATAATCTTCACACACACATACTCGCAAGTTACCGTAAATTTTCTTGATGTTACCATAACGATAGAAGAAGAGAAGCTTTCTACAACCCTGTATCGCAAACCAACGGATCGACAACAATACCTTCATTACCAAAGCGATCACCCACGCCACTGTAAAAACAGTATTCCATACAGCCAGGCTCACCGGTTTAAGCGAATCTGCTCTAGAGACGCTGACTTTGACACGAGCTCACAGAGGCTAAAACTTATGCTCGAGAAACAAAAATACCCTCCACATGTAATTAATGACGCTGTTCAAAAAGCGAGAAAACTAAGGCGTGAAGACTTACTTATGAAGCGACCACCACGAGAAGACCCACAACAAACAAACCTCTGCTTGACTTACACTTCCCCAATGTAAACAAACTTCCCCAATGTAAACAAAATCCTTAAACGACATTACAACATTCTGGAACAAAGTGAACGTCTGAAACGCGCATTCCCATCCGCTCCAGGCGTCGTTTACCGACGACCACGTAACCTCAAAGACACCCTTGTCCACTCCCAAATTAACACATCACCCCCCAATAATTCATGCCGCCCTTGCTTAAAGCCACGATGTCCTGTATGTAAGGCGATGCGAGAAACAGACAAAGCAACCAGCACGCAATTCAAGTTTTCGATTAACATACGAGGAAACCTAACATGCGATTCCTCTAATGTGGTGTACCTACTCTAATGCAACGTGTGTGATATGCAGTACATCGGACAAACAGAAACACCATTTAGGATTCGCTTAAAAAATCACAGAGCCCATGCGAAATCAGCCCCAAGTCTACCTCTATCAAAACATCTCGAACTTCCCGACCATGCATTCGACAAACTATCAGTAACGCTCTTAGAGACAGGATTTAAATCAAATCGAGAACTTGAACAACGAGAGTCATATCTTATCCACCGATTTAACACCCTCGATAGAGGAATAAAGGAGAATCCTGGTACACTTGCAGCAATTAAAGCATTAGAAAACAATAACGGCAACAATGAAAATAGTAACTGAGTTCACGGCACTGTAGCTGCGAAGGGCACTGGACAACTCAAAACAATTCCAAGTGTAACTACTCTTCCTAAGTGCAGCTGTCGTCTGTTTTCTGTTTTATTTTACTACCCAATCAATTGTGCCATGCACGACATGCCCAACAGCAACCCTGTGCACAGCCGGGAGGCCCCCACTACACGCGTAATTTAGAAGCGTGCAAGGAATTCGCATTGCACCCGCTTGCACAGCCTACCGCAATACGGGGCAACCTATTTTTACGACGAAATGTTGACAGGGAGCGGAGTAGTTAAAGGCTTAGAACTTCCCAAAATGCCCGCTTACCAGCCTCTGCCACAATACGCGGCACCCCTCCTTCTACGACGAATTGTTTATGGGACCCCGAGTAGTTAAAGGCTTAGGACTTCCTGAAAAGCTCTTTTTTGCCCCACACCGAACCGCCAGTGCCAGGAGGGGCCGTCTGATCGGGAGGAATGCGTTAGTGAACGAAAACATACACAGACCGCTGACATCAGAAAGGTGAAGGGGAGATGGGGGAGAGAGATGAAGGGGGAAGTGGAAAGAAGAGTGGAAGGGGGGCACCCGAAGGGCGTCTACCGTATATTATTTTTCTCGTCTTCTGTTTTTTGCTTTTTTTCTTTCCTTTTCTTTTTTTCTTTTTTTTTGTTTTTTTTCTTTTTCCTTGCCCTCTGATTTGAGATTGTATAAAGCTGAGCACCAACAAACTGTGTCTTTAATCCTGATGAAGGCTAGACTCTAGGCCGAAACGTCGAAATAACACACGTTGTGACCGCTCACGGAGAATCTACTGGACTATACGCAACGCTACGGCCACTCAACCTATATATATATATTTATATATATATATATATATATATATATATATATATATATATATATATATATATATATATAACGGAACGAAAAAAGAAGAAAGAAAAGTGATAGTCGACGATAAATGAAAAGTGAACATGAAAATCACTCTCATAGAGGGTGTAACTAACCAGTTCGAAAGACAACTTTCTTTTCTGAGAAGGCGACCGAAGGAATACTCACGAATGCGTCCCCCAGTCTTGCGATCTCCAAGGCCTCTATTATTTCACGGGTGAGCTCGTCCCGATGACGCTTGATATCCTCACATGACTGCCAGCGGCTAATGTTGACTTTCGTATGTGATCTTTGTATGTCATTTCACTTTCTTTACGAAGGGCGGAGTTAACGCGACATAAAATTAGTCGGATCGGAAAACGAATTGTTGCCGATCGAACCTTCAATTTACAAGTCAGGAAGACTGTTGAAATTGCTTCCGTCACCTCATTCATATTGACTTTTAAATGCGAAGCATTTCTTAGCCAACTTCGGCTGCTTTGAGCGTATCTATTTATCTGTCTATCTAGCCGCCTACAACTTCTAGCTCTCCTATCCATTTCGATGGTGGTATCGATACAGAACTTGGTGTGACATAACATGACTGTATGAGGAGCATACTTGACTAGTCATAACATGAAAATCATGACACGTAAGTCATGAATGTCATGATATACATTTCACGGTCTTGCTGCTCTTGTGGTGGTCTCCTCCACATGGTATGTTGCAAAACTGGTATGTTATGACATGACTGCATGGCAAACAGAAGTGGCAGACTCTAACGTGGAAATCATGACATGCATGTCATGTAAGTCATGAGTCATGACTGCTCGCCATGCTCATGGTACGCTCGCAGCCGTCTCGGCAGCTTCACATATACCAAATTCGGCGTTACGTGATGCGAATGGATGACGAAGGAATGTGACTGGTGTAAACATGATAATTATGAGATGCATGTCATGTAACATAATGAATACAAGCCGCACTCATGATGCCCTCGCAGCCGTTTCACTAGCTTCGCATACACATAATTTAGTATTAAGGGACGTGAATGGACGACAAATGGATGGGACAGGTGCAAGCATGATAATCATGTGATGCCTGTCATGTAACAACATGACTACATGTTATGCTCATGAGGCGCTCACGGCCGTCTCACTAGCTTCACATGTATCAAATTCAGTAATACGTGACGTGAACAAACGACATATGTAAATTACATGTCCAAACATGAAAATCATTTCATGCGTGTCATGTTACAACATGACGACATGCCGCACTCATTATGTGCTCAGGGCAGTTTCGCTAGATTCATATACGCCAAATTTGGTATTGCGTCACATGAATGGATGACGAAGGTATGTGACTGGTGCAAACATAATAATTATGAGATGCGTGTCATGTAAGAGCATGACTACATGCCACACGCAAGGCGCCAATATACTTATACATGAACTGGTGCGCGTGAGCTCTAGCGTTCATTTCGTTGCGTCATGCAGGCGATGCGACGCCGAGTGCCGATCTGCCTGGTATATACTCGCAGAACGCGCCGCACTGTATTGCTTTGACACATGCGCGTTTGAGCACGCCTGGCGTCTCTTTGTCACGAAGCTAGGCAGACGCGGTGCATTCTCGGTAACCTGGTTGGTGCGAGACGCAGCATGTCGCATTTTGCACTGGTTGCCGCCGAGCTGCGCCAACAGACGCTGGTCGCGTCTGGTGTCAGGCTATAAAAGCAGAACATAAACTTTACTTGTCGAATCCAGACGATTCGAGTGTGGTGTTTTTTAGTGGGCCTGGGCACCCACCGCGGATGCGGTTCCGAGACCTTGTCTCGGGTCAGACTATAGAGTGTTCACGTTTTGCTAGCGTAGCATCGCTGCGCCTTGCGAGCACTCGTCAACATTACGTCGCAATATATTGATCCCTTCATAACGTTCCTCCCGCTGTTTTGCTAGCTTCACATGTACCAAATTTGGTATTACGGGACGTGAAAGGACGACAAAGGTATATGACTGGTGCAAACATGATAATCACGAGATGCGTGTCATGTAACGACACAACTACATGCCACGCTCATGATGCGCTAGCAGTCGTTTTTGCAACTTTATATATACAAAATTGGTATTGAATGGCGTCCATAGACAGCGAAGAGAAATGACACGTCCCAACGTATTAATTATGATTTTCGTGTTATAAAAACATGACTACATGCAACGCTCATAGCACGCTCGCGGCCGTTTCGTCAGCTTTTCATATATCAAATTTGGTATCAGGCTGCGCGAATCGATGATGAAGGTAAATGACACGTCCAAACATAATAAACATGACATGGAAGTTATGTACGGCATAATTTACCTGTGCCTCGTAACGTTGTTCTGATTTTCAACTGACATATAAACCTTCCTCATTCGTGCTTCGCATATCATCGATTCCCACTGTATGTGGGATCTGCAATTTTTTGTGTTTTATTTTGTACTAAATGATTGGGCTATTGAAGTTCTACTCAGTGACCCACATGATCGAACAATTTTGACACTCCTGTGTGATTGTGTATGTTTTTATACTTCCATCCCTCCTTCTGTAATTAATTTCTTTCATGATTTTCTGTCTTTCCTTACCCCTCGCCCTGTTCTGGGTAGTCATTGGAGGCAACTACAGTGAGATATTTTGAACACATGCACAGAGCTACACAGTACTAGTTTTTTTTCTGCACCTATAAGGGGTAACGTTTGTGTAGACATTACTTGCCACTATTTCATTGCCATTTCGCCATAGGTAGGCAAAAAATAGAGGTCACTCAAACTCACTAAAGTGATATTTTTTTTCTCTGATGACTCACTAGGCATAGACTCACGAAAATTTCTCTCAACCAGAGTAACTCTGACTCAAACGCACCAACGTATTACCGATTATTTTACTGGTCGTAAAATTGTGGTGAAACTTTCATGCAAGTTCCATATTGCTAAGTCCGGTTCCTATAGTGGACATCGAAATCACTGTCAGGGATCCCACACCAGAGTTGAAGAAGATGCTTCTGCTGAACGCGCTGGGCATTAAGGTCTATAACTCTTATGGTGTCTTCGACTGGTCACGTCTGCCCTGCGGTTCAGAGCTGAACGTATCCACCATCGCTAGCACTCAAAGTGAAAGTAGAAATGCTTTAGCCCAACATCCAAAGCAAAACCGGTGCAGGAAAAGCTACGTGCCTAGAGCGAAGAGCTTTTTAGAGGTGAAGCTCCTTAAAGCGGCACCCGTTCCTCTCTCGTAGTCTTAGCCATAGTTTTAGTGTGTAACCAGTGCTACATTTTGACCAGCAAGGTGGTGCCGGTCGGGAATTTCTCCTGTGCTTTATTGAACAATAAGAAGTTCGCGGTGTGCGCGTTAACTAAAAGCCGAATGCTCCTGTCTCTCATTCTCCATTAGCAGCCATTGGCTTGTACATTGAGCACTATTTGACTAGAAAGGGTTGCCACGTTAAACTCTCTGGGCGTAACCTCCTTTGTTTTAGAAAGGTTTAGCGAGCGTTGGGCCGCAGTGCCATGAATACAGTGAAATAGTATATACCATGAACTCGAGGTAATTAAAGGTGGGAATTAGACCCGAAGCGCAAGCCATAAGAAAGTGTGCGTATGCCACCTCTCGTTTAGTTCTTGGAATGTCCGCTGGATTGCGGTGCTTCTATATGGGGAACGGTGCTTCTATATTTTCTGGTTCGCTTCCTCCATGCAAAGTGGAGGAAGCGAACCAGGAAAGTTACTGGTGAATACTTAGAAAACAGCAGGTGGCGAAACCAAAAAGAACTATCGGTTAAGAAGAAAGTGAAGGAAACGGAGTCTGGCATGTGGAGAATGAGCATGATTAAGAAATCCGCACTAGAGATCTATCGAACACTTAAGCAGGAAATTGCCAAGGAAAGGATCTATGATAATACTCGGGGTAGTTCTCTACTGTTTGAGGCCAGGACGGGAGTACTGCGAACCAAGACATATCGGGCCAAATACGAAGGGGTAGACAGAGTATGCAGTGCGTGTGGAGAGGAAGAAGAAACTGCCGAACACTTGATATTGTTCTGTAAAGGGCTTCACCCTATAGTTCAAGATGATGGCGCAGAGTTTTTCAAAGCACTGGTGTTTAGGGACTGGGAGGGCAAAATGGACTTTAAGCGGGTAGACTTAACTAGAAGGAGGTTACCTGATTGGTGGCTAAAGGCAAGGCACGAGTGAAAATTAAACTCTTCACTGCAAAGTACGAATCCTCAAACTCACTTTAAAAAAATAAATCTAGTTTTTGGTTAATTAGGTATTACGGCTTGGTGGCGCTAGCCACCACCCGATCTAAAGGGTACAGCCATATCCATCCATCCACCCATCCATCCGAATATATGATGAAAAGATACGAGATGATGGTACTTGGAGTGTTGAATAGATGCACGAACGGACACACAGACAGATGCATGGATGGACGCATGAACGGACGCAAGGGAGGATGCATGGATAAACGCAAGGACGGACGCACGAACAGACGCACGCACGGACGGGCGGATGGATGCATGGATGGTTACACGGACGGACGGAAGCAAGAACGAATGGACGGACGAATGCTTCGCTCCACCATTCATCATTCACTCCATGGATATGCTGTCATTTTTTTTGTAGAAGCTGGGCGGAAGGCAAGCCAAAGCTTTCTACTCGGTAAAAGAAAACGGCCGACGCGTGCATAAAGCGAGAAAGGGAACGCAAGCAAACACTCAATTGAGCGAATTACTGGTCGCAGGAATTGTAGCTCTTGCCGGAGGTCTCTGAGTAGGTTCAAAGGATATGACATCAGCTGAGGGCTCAAAACGAGCTCTATTTGACACGCTGACAAAACTGTGCAGATACCAGATGACACGCCCACTTGATATGAAGCCGCTGCAATCGCTCACTGCTTCTGATACCCTAACCCGAAGCGCTCGCACAAAGCTCTCGGAGCAGCTCAGAGCGCTCGACGAAAGAGGATAGCTATTGAAAAGTAACAGCAAACGCAAGGTGCGTGCTCCCTTTCAACCAGCTAACATAACGCCGCTCGCGAGAGCCCCTCTGAACCTCCGAAACCACCTGTAGAAGATGGCATCACTTGGGTGAACTTAGGGAGAAGCCGACTCCAGTAATTGGCCAAGCAATCCCGGCAGACGCCATGTCAGACGTAATTGCTGGATGCGTCATGCGACATGTCAAATAAGCGGTGACTAATTCCAACCTCTGCTGCAATGCTTCAGCAGTTCGACTCGACCTTCGACGAGCACGGTGATCCTATATGCGAGCTTTCCTCAATCAAGGCCACACGGCAAGGACGGGACGAGGCCGCAGTATATTTCCTTCAAGAAAAAGAACGGCTTGGTCGACGCTGTAACTTTATTGCAAATACCGATGTGATGTGATTGGATGTGTGGCTGTGATTGCGGCTGTGAATAAATATGTCGTAAACGCGGTGAAATTGAATATTCAAGAGACATAGGGAGGTTTAGAATAGCGTTCGCAAGTGTTTCGGGTGCCATACGAGTAGTAGAACAGCGTTTGCTCCCCCAGATAAGAAGTATTTTTCTGAAATAAGTTTAGTTGCGAGTGCCATGTCTTTGTTATCTCTGTTGTTCATGTAAAAACTGCGCTACTTGGGCTTGCGATATAATGAGTAGTCCAGCTCTAAACATTACTGAAGTCCTTACCATTCAGCACTTCCGTCCTTGCTTTGACATTGTACCAACATCACGACATCGACACTTGCTGTCACTCCTCGGTGCGGTGACGGCCATATCACGTATCGTCGAAAGAACGTCCCGTTATTGCAGTTCACTTTGTTTACATGGTCCGTCGAGGTGTCATCCCCGCTTCTAGAACCCGATAGCTCTGCAGTGGTAGTCTTCACAGAAAAAAACAGGTCTATCCACTTTAGTGCCAATATTTGGAGATGGAACAAGTCCACGCAGAAGAATGTCTATCCACTGCCGCACTTTGAACATGCTTTATTTTTAACGAGGTACCCATATTTATGAACCTGAACTCTTGGCTTCTTTCCAAAAACTGTGGATAATAGTGCCAATAGACCACATAACACGCAATGCCGAGACCATTGATCCCCAAAATGTTACAGCACAAGATGACGCCTATATCATCAGGCATTGTTTTGCACTGCGTCATGAAGGTTCTCAAAAATTGACAGTGACTGAGGCCACGCCTTCTTATGCGAAGTTATCGCACATGCACCAGTTACCGTTTGCAGACCAATAACACAATATGGAGCGCTTTTATAAAACCTTTAGTAACCTGCTCGCTATGAATGCCTTACCACACCACTATTATTGAGACCTTTCATTACCTATTCCTATAATATCACGATACAAGCCACAACCAGTTTCTCTTTTTTACCTCCTTTACAATCGTCACCCCTCACTAACGATTGACACCATTATACAATATCGACCACTTCCGAGTGCCCGTCATCCTGCAGGCCACCAGACACACGCAAGAATGTCGTCAGCTGGTCGCTTTCCCTATATTACCAGAATCATCAAAACCAAATTCATTGGGCAGGGTTTCACCGCCAGCATGCGGCCACGGAATAATCTGCTCTTGTACGTTCTGCAGATTCTCGCCTTGTGCCTGGGGTTATCATCGGATGGATGGTCACCGGAAAGCCTGCTGCCAGTGATTTTTGTCACCCGACGCCAATCAGCGCAGTCCTGAATTCTGCTGCACAGATGAATTTTCCTGGATTCGGTGGCCAGCTCAAGTTTCGGTTTCCGGTGCTTTGAACTACACAGTCAAATCGACAGCGACAGGCGAGGCCTCGAGATACGCCCCCCACGTTTACAGCGGCATTGGGCAGGGTTTCACCGCCAGCATGCGGCCACGGAATAATCTGCTCTTGTACGTTCTGCAGGTTAGTAAAAAACATTCCTATTCCAAATGCACCACGAGTTTCCGGTGCCTGGTGGTGTTGCCTTGCCCAAGAGCCTTTTGTGATGGAGTGGCCGAGTGCTTTGATGCTGCGTGTATGTTGGTATTGCTTCTGAGTGGGGACATTGAAATGAACCCGGGCCCTAATGATTCTGCAATGCAGGAGCTACTTAAAGGTCAAAAAGAAATACTTGAGGTGATGGGAACAATTAGAAAGAAGCTCGACGATTACATTGCTCTTACGGATCAGAGGTTAGACTCAATTGAAAGTGAATTAAAATGCCTTGCCGGTAAAAGTGTACAATTTGAACGTTGTGAGAAAACAGTGGATCGAATATCGGCAGGCATTGTTGAGATGCAAGTGAAACTCGATGATCTTGAGAACAGAAGCAGACGTAATAATTTGGTTGTATATGGGTTGAAAGAAAGTACTGGTGAAACAACTGAATCACTTCGTAAAACTGTTCTTGACGATATTTTTACTGCTAAAATGGGTGTCACCTTAATGAGTGTTGAAAGAATTCACCGCATTGGAGCAAAGAAGCGGGGGAAGAACAGACCAGTCATTCTACGGCTTTACAACTTTCGAGAAAAGGCTGATCTCTACAAAAATGCACACAAATTGAAAGATTCTGGCTTATCAATCAGTGACGACTATTCCAAGCAGGTGCGCGAAAAAAGAAAGCACTTATGGGAATATGCAAAATCAAAAAAAGCAGATGGTCACACAGTGAAACTTTCTTTTGATAAGCTTATCATTGATGGTAGGACTTACACTTGGGATAGCGTTGCGCAAGATGTCACAAAAGTAAGACGTTCGTGACGCGATAACAAAGAAGTGAGACAAAAGCCCCAAGGTGCCCGAGATATTGCCCTTCTGATGATGAATTGCCGAAGTGTTAAGAATAAAGCTGATGAGCTGGGTGGCCTTATTGGGTCAGTGAACGCTGACTTAGTCATTGGGTCAGAATCTTGGCTTGACGAAGCAGTTTCGAACTCTGAAATGTTTCCTTGCAATTTTCAAACATATCGAAAAGACCGGTCAAAGCATGGTGGTGGTGTTTTCATTCTTGTGAAGGATTCTTTGATGTCCGAAGAAATTTTTATTGATAACAATGAAACTGAATCTGTTTGGTGCCGAGTAGTGCAAAGTAATCGTTCTAGTTTCATTGTTGGTGCTTTCTATCGGCCTCCTGTCTTTGAACCGAATGTTATGCGTCAGCTGAGAAAAATTGCCTGCACATTTTCTAAAGAATGTGTCGTTCTTGCTGGTGACTTTAATTTACCGGATGCTGAGTGGAATAACGGTAATTGTGTCTTAAAGTCTCAGGCAGCGACATACTGTGAATTGAAAACGTTGACTGACGTGCTCGGCCTCATGCAGTATGTTTCCAGTCCTACGCGAGGTGACAACATTCTGGATTTGTTGTTTTGTAATACCCCTGATGTCATTAATGAAACACACGTTATTCCCGGTATTAGTGATCACAACGCCGTCTTTGCAAAGCTAACAAGATCTCGGGTAAATACAAAGAAATGCGAATCTAGGAGAATCTTCTTTTATAGTAAAGCAAACTATCAGCAAATATCAGCTGGTCTTGAGCAACAATTTCTGTCTTTTGAATGCAGTGCAGACGAAGCAACTGTTGAGCAGCTATGGCAAGTGTTTAAGGAACGCATTACTGGGCTCATTCGGCGTCACGTCCCGAGCGTCTCAAGCGATAAACTGAGTAAAATAAAGAAACCTTGGATTAAGGCGCATCTTATTCAGCTTATCAAAAAGCGCAAGAGGGCTTTTTCCCGATACTGCCAAAAAAAATCCCCTGAAAATTTTAATAAAATGAAAGATTTGACATCACTTTATAAAATGGAACTGAAAGAAGCCAAGAAAAAGTATTTAAGAGTCTGGCCGCTGACTTTTCTAATAAGAAAAGGTTTTGGAAATATATGAGACGATGTGGTACTGAGAAGGTTAGCCCACCAAACCTACGTTACGGTGGCGAGATTGTAATTGAGGATCGAGATAAAGCCACACTTTTTAACGACTTCTTTAAATCGGTCTTCCGCCCACCTACACAAGTGATTGTCACGAATAAAAAAGAACAATATTTGCCTATGGGTGAGATAGAGCTTTCATTCAATGGCATAATGAAGTTGTTACAGCGCATTGACGAAGGTAAAGCAACTGGCCCAGATGGCATATCACCAAGAGTTTTAAAACTTTGCTCTGAGGCAGTGGCTCGTTACCTTTATGTTATCTATAAAAAATCACTCGATGAAGGCAAGCTTCCTGATGATTGGAAAATAGCTAATGTTGTGCCAGTTTTCAAAAGTGGTTCTAAATCAGACGTATCAAATTACAGACCAATTTCTTTGACGCCGATTTGTTGTAAAGTACTTGAACATGTTCTTTTTTCTGCTTTAATGAATCACCTGACTTCAATTAAATTTTTTAATCCTAAACAACACGGATTTAGACAGGGTTTTTCATGCACAACCCAATTAATTGAATTCTATCATGATATAGCATCAGTTTTAGATAATCGAGGACAGATTGATTGTTTATTTTTAGACTTCAGAAAGGCTTTCGATACGGTATCACA
The DNA here is from genome assembly GCF_013339725.1 of Rhipicephalus microplus. Lineage (NCBI taxonomy): Eukaryota > Metazoa > Arthropoda > Arachnida > Ixodida > Ixodidae > Rhipicephalus > Rhipicephalus microplus. Next base: position 161,821,344 of record NC_051168.1, on the reverse strand, counting down.
CTCTATTCTGATTCAAAAACTGCAGAACTTGAACATTCATCAAACCATTTGCCGTTGGATTGCGGACTATTTAACTTCAAGAAAACAAAAGGTTGTGCTTGGTGGATCTTGTTCGTGTTTAGCTTCGGTGACATCAGGGGTACCTCAGGGTTCCGTACTCGGTCCGCTTCTCTTCCTTGTGTTTATTAATGATATTTCGGATACAATTAGGTGTCGTATCAGAATGTTTGCTGACGACTGTGTGTTGTATACTGAATTGACCGACCAAACGGATTCCACCCAGCTTCAGGATGACCTTAATCACGTGGAGGCATGGTGTAAAAATAATGACATGGTATTAAACACGAATAAATGTGTTCACGTCAGTTTCACCAAAAAGGTTAATAGATTTACAAATCAGTACATCTTAAACAATGAAGTTATTAGGTATGAACACAAATATAAGTATTTGGGTGTCACGCTTTCTGAGGATGGGGGATGGTCTGAGCACATTGGCAATGTTGTAAGTAGAGCGGGAAAAGCCCTAGGCTTTTACAAAGAAATCTTAAACATGTAACCAAGGAGGTTAAACAGGCCGCATATTATGCCTATGTGAGACCAATACTAGAATACGCCTGTCCTGTGTGGGATCCGTTTAACAAAATACATATTCATGAATTAGAGCGCATTCAGTCGATGGCAGCAAGATTTGTTCTGGGAAAATATGGCCGAACTGAAAGCTCCCGTTGTATGAAAAGAGAACTTAATTGGCAATACTTACAAGATCGAAGACGTAATCTAAGATTAAAACTATTTTATTCGATATATAACAATAAAACGGGCATTAATGCTTCAGATTATTTAAAAAAAGCGTATTATCAATCCTCCCGTCATGATCACAAATTTAAAGTACGGCCATACAACCCCAGAACGGATCTTTTTAAGCATTCTTTTTTTCCGCAATCCATTGTTGAATGGAACACGTTACCAGCCGATGTAGTTGGCCGCAAGACTGCGGATTCATTTTATGAGGCTCTGTGCCCCCCGCAATAATGCCTAAGTGGCGCTGCGGGTTTTGTTTCAAATAAAATAAAATAAAATAATGCCTACACCTACACCCGCCTGTCTACTGGGTACCCTCTTGTGGCTGTCAATGCTGTATCTCGCACCAGGACAGTCTGCCGAACTTCTTCAGGAATACCACATTCGACAAAAAAAATGGCAGATTCCAAGTACAGTGGTAATCGCTGATATGCGAAGCCTGAATGAGGAACGTTCATATGTGACTTTAAAATCAGAAAAGCATTACGAAGTGGAGGTAAATTATGCCGTACATGACTTTCATGTCATGATCATCACGTTCGGGCATATCATTCACCTTCGTCATCTATACACGTCACCTGATACCGAATTTGGTATATGAACCAAACGGCCGCAAGCACGATATGCTCGTTGCATGTAGTCATGTTTGCAAAACACGAATATCGTGATTATCATGTTTGGACGCGTAACATACCTTCATCGCTCATTCGCGTTCCGTAGTACCAAACTTGGTATATGTGAAGCTAGTGAAAAGTCGGCGAGCTCATGTAACGTCGACGCGCGCAAACGCTGGGCACCATGACACTCCGCTAGCAAAAATAGGAAGGCCCTTAAGTTTCTCCTTTAAAAGTTGAACGCAATAGCGAAATCCAGGCCCTAGTGCACCCTACAACCACTAAGTGCATACCTAATAATATGTTTTGAAACACACACACACACACACACACACACAGTAGATTGTACCAGCGCGCGCGCGAATGGCACGCACAGGCCTAGATCGAAAGCAAGAGTTGCGTGGCCTCCAAGATGCACACCGCGCAATCGCCCTCTCCGTAATGAGTCTCACAATGCCTCAAAGATGGCAGCACGAAATTTAGCGTTTGCTGTTTGCTTGATCAACGCCTCTGGAAAGGCACGTTATGTTTTCCGCTAGATGAATATGGTTGTCTATCTTGAGAGCTGTTTGAAAGTTTCCGTGTGTTCTTAGCGGTGGTGGCTGCACTACCCTGCCGGTAACTGGTAGGTGTTCTGTGCTATCCCGGCCTTTTTTAACGTAGTTTGATGGCCTCCCAGTTGCGCCTACAAATTGCCTGATGGGCTCTTTTTCGTTGAGACACCTGCCGAATAAAATGCGTTGAGGAGACTCCTTCAACCTTATCGCATTTATCTAGTGTTTTTTCTGTTTTTTCTCGAAACAGCTGCACATAACATCGTGGATTTGTAGTAGAACACCTGTTTGCCGCGCGAACGGCCCGGCTTCGATGCTTAATAAAACCGAAAATTTTATTCACTATTTTCTTTGCTTCTTTCTCGATTTTTCGCTCACGGACGGTTTTTCGCTCACAACCAACGGTGCCGACACCAACAGCAAGATTTCTGCGCCACGAGATCTCTGCGATGTCGCGTTAAAGCGTGAGCCCTCTGTAGACTTGCACTAGGCGTGACCAGCGTGTCCCGGTGAGGCCCCGCGGCGACCCACTCGAAATGCAACATGCTGCTTTTCGTACCGAGGATGTTACCAAGACAGCACTGCGTCTTAGCTTCGCGACGAAAGGACGCTGGGCACGCACAAATGCGCGTGCGTCAAATCATCGCAGCTTGGCGTGCGCCTGGGAGTATGTGCCCGGTAAGTCGGTGCCTGGCGTTGCATCGCCGGAGGGACGCGAATAAACGAACGCCGCCACGCCAGCACGCGGGTCACGTCGAAGTGTTTTGGTGTCTTGAGTGCGGAACATAGTCACGTTCTTACATGACACGCATCTCACAACTATCATGAGATGCGTGTCATGCGGCTGTGATTGAATAGGTCGTGAACGCGGTGGAATTTAATATTCACTTGACATGGTGAGGTTTATAATAACTTTCGCAAGTGTTGCGGGTGCCCTAAGAGTTGTAGAATAGCGTTTGCTACCCCTAGAGAAAAGTCTTGGGACTTTCGCCCCGACCACAAACCCAAATGCACAAAAGCTACACCCAGCACTTAGCGGGCTTCGCGGGCCTCGATCGCTGCAGGCTATTTTGAATTGTTTTGCGGGCGGGACGTGAACGCGAACGGCGGCTCGCGTTACGACGCATTCGCAGTGACAGAGACTGTACCGTAGATCTCGTGGCGAGACATAACCTTTACTTTTTCGTGCGCGTATGCATAGTCTGCGCCATAAAACTGGTAGATAAACTGTGCGCTTGCTCGCGTAACAGCGTGAGCACTGCTCCTCGGCAAAAGAAAAAGTGGTGCGGTGGACTCGATATTCGCTGCGGGCGTCTGTCGATCAATCTGATGGACACGTTAACTCGGATACAAACTCGTTCATTCTGAGAAAGCCCGAGCTTGATTCGTGACTTTGATGGTACTGGTGTGACCATCGAGCATTTGACGAGAGAGAGAGCACCCCTGCGCACCTGCGACGTGGTTTTAAATGCGAAGCCTTTCTTAGCGAATTTATATGTAAGGTTTAACGTCCCAAATCCGCCGTATGATTATGAGAGATGCCGTAGTGTAGGGCTCCGGAAATTTGGACCACCTGCGCCCAAATCTGACCACACAGGCCTTCAACATTTCAGCCTCCATCGGAAATGCAGCCGCCATAGCCGGGATTTGATCCCGCGACCTGCGGGTCAGCAGCCGAGTACCTTAGCTACTAGATCACCCTGGCGGGGCCATTTCTCAGCGAACTTCGGCGACAATAAGCGAATTTTTCTATCTATCTATCTATCTATCTATCTATCTATATATTTAGCTACCTATCTATCTATATATCTATCTCGCCGCCTACGACTTTTAGCTCTCCTTGCCGTTTGGATAATGGCCATCTGGATCGATACCAAACTTGGTATGGAATAACATGACTATATGACGAGCATGTTTGACTAGTCATAGTATGGTATGATAAGATTGCATGGATAACTGAAGTGACAGACCCTAACATGAAAATCATGACATGCGTAACACGTAACAACATGACTACATGCCATACTCATGATGCGCTCGCGGCTGTTTCGCTGGCGTCACATATACCAAACTTGGTATCACAGTATGTGAATGGATGGTAAATGTATGTGACTGGTGCAAACATGATAATAATGAGATGCGCGTTATGTAACAACAAGACTACATGCAACGCTCTTCAAGCTCTATTGGCCGTTTCGATAGCTTCACTTATATCAAATTTGGAATTACGGGACGTGATTCGATGGTGAAGGTATGATGCTGCTGCAAACATGATAAATACGAGATGCGTGTCATGTAAAAACATGACTACATGATACGCTCACGATGCGCTCGCAGCCATTTCCCTAGCTTCACATATACTAAATTCGGTATTACGTAACGCGAATTGACGGCATAGGTAAATGACACTTCCAAACGTGATAATCACGACATGTGTTTCATGTAACAACATGACTACATGCCACACTCATGATGCGCTTGTGGCTGTTTCGCTAGCTTCACGTATGCCAATTATAATATTACGTGACGTCAATGGATGACGAAGGTATGTGACTGGTTCAAACATAATATTCATGAGATGCGTGTCGTGTGATAACTTGACTATATGCCACAGTGAAGGCGCCAATACACTTTGACCTGACCCGGTGCGCATGCGTGCCCCGGCGTTCCTTTCGTCGCGTCACACCGGCGTTGCCACGCCAGGGGCCGGTCCTGCCATATACTCGCCGGCACGGGCTGCGTTGCTTTGATGCATGCGCGTTTGAGCGCGTCCAGCGTCCCTCAATTTCGAAAAGAGGCACACGCAGTGCTGTCTTGGTAACGCATTGGCACGAAATGCAGCATGTCGCATTTCGCGCTGGTCGCTGTCAGGCTGCGCCGATGGACGCTGGTCGCGCTTGGCGTCAGACCATAGAGTGCACATGTTTTGGTAACGTAGCCTCGTTGGGCCCAGCTTGCGCTCGCGTCAACGTTACGCTGGAGTACATTGGGCCATTCAAGGTGAACTCCAGACCGTTTCGCTAGCTCGACATATAAAAAATTTGATGTTACGTGACGTCAATGAATTAGGAAGTTATATGAGTGATGCAAACATGATAATCACGAGACACTATCATTTAAGAACATGACAACATACCATGCTTTCGCAGACGTTTCGCTAGCTCCACATATACTATAATTGATATCTCGTGACGTCAATAGAAGACGAAGGTAAACGATGAATCAAAACATGATAATATTGACACGGAAGTCATGTACGGTATCATTTACGTCCACCGCGCAACGTTCTGCTGACTTTAAAGTTACATATAATGTGTTTATATTGATAACAAGAAAAAGAAGGGAAAAGTGAGCCCCATAACTGTCTGCATCAGGGTGCGACCCCTCAACAGTGGCTCACAAGGGATGGTAAGGTGGCAATTAAGGCATAGGAATAAAGGTGTACAGACAGAAAGAGAGATCCGCTGAGCCAGTCAAGGAGATAGGAGAAGTAGGAAAGATGGAAACACGGTCACAGGAGTCAGAGGACGAGGCACCGCTTGCGAGAGTTACATATCGACCTTTCTCATTCGTGCTTCGCACACCATGGATTCCCCCTGCACGTGGGATCTGCCAATTTTTAGTGGCAAATCTTCCTATAGCACCACTCGTTCGTCCCTCGTAGCCTTTATAGTAGTGTGTTGCAAGTATAACATTCTGACCTCCAACCTTATTGCAAAAACTAGTGCCACTGGGTACCAGCGTCCAGTGCCATGCCTAATTATGGGCCCAGTATGCCACTGGTACCAGCGCCTCCCAGCGCAGGTACTGGGACGCTGGAGCGGCAGCGTCCCAGTACTCTACGCAAAATGGCTTCCCAGGGATAAAACGGGGGTGCCAATTTGCCATAAATAAATAAATAATTAAATAAATTGAATAACGCGCATTCATATTAAAAATTTTAAAAAAGTAAAATTGAAAAAAAAAATAGGACACCGCTTGACGGGATTTGACCTCGCTACCTCCTTACCTCTAATTGAGTACGCTACCCACCACGCCACGCCAGAACGTGCCTATGGGGGGGGGGGGGGGAGTCTAAAACGACTATTTATCCAGAGAACGCGCGGTTCAACTTCATGTTTAGAAGTCGCACTGTCAAGCCTGACATGATAGTCCTTTCCAAATAACCATTGCATCTTGATTCGACAGAGACAAACGGCTTCCGGGCACCGAATGACGAGCCGATATTAGCAGGAGCGCAAAGTTTTTGAAGCATCTACATCTTGACTCTAAAAAATCTCGCATTGACTGAAGGAGCAGCCACAGATTGTCAGCTGTTGGTGCCGATAGTCTTTTTTTTTTTCCTTTGATAGTCCTTTCTAGCACTTGCTACTCGTCAACAAGTGCCGTTGATATACATGCCTTGTTCGGTAGATATCCACGCACACGAGTGAATATTGAGTATTTTTCTTTAGCTCAAGCGACTATGTAGCAGTACACGTCTGGCGTGCCAGATTACATATTCGCAGTTATATCGATACCTGCAACTAAGAAACCACCGAAGAAATGACTAATGCATCCGCTGAAAAAGTATGCCAGTATGTTAGTTTACTAACGCGTACCCAATTGCCAATTCAAAATTGCGTGTTCTTACGTACGAGACAGAGAAGTACCGCCTCCTGCGCTCAGAAGGAAGCTTTCGGTCACAGTCTACCCTACGAGCAGTGGCCGATGACCGATGATTGGAAACAGCTTGGATACGCATCGGCTTCCGTTATCATTGGCCAATGGCCGGACAGTGTGACAGAAAAGGGCATAGCCTATAAGCAAAATATAGGCGAGATGGTAGCGAAAACCTCTAATTTTTTAAGTGTTCGTTTTTCTTAGTTGCTTGCCCTTCTCAATAATTAGAACAAACCAAAAGTTTTGAAAAATATCGGTGATATTTAACATGGAAGCTGAGGGCTTTCCTGAAAAATACTGCGGTTGCTGGCCAATGCTCACAGAATTAGCCTGTTTATCAAGCTTACTTACTTTTGTGTATTATATACTATTCGGCAGAAATAGTGCCATGCGAGCCCGTACAAGCGGTAGAAAAAGTAAAGCGGCTCGAGCGGATGTGTCCATTTCTTTGGTCACTTCGTCGTGAAGTCAGACGAACAGCTACCGGATAGCCATGGACGCTCATATGTTCCGGTCATTTATTCAGTTCACACTGGAGTTTCTACGAAATACCTCTTTTTTTCATCCAAAGGACCCAAGTGTACCAGCAAGAGCACAGTGTGGCATTTAAACTGCACACTTTTTACCGCGCGCACGCCGTTTGACCCATGCACAGCCCTACTGCGCTTAAGAAAAATAGTTCACCAAAGCTCATCAACGACAGGCAATTTTCTGAGGCCCACAAACTAGAACGGCTCTAAAGAACTTACGTAATAGTAGAAAAGTCACCAAAAATATTGCAATTCATTTAGCTTTAGGCCAATATAAACGCGTGCATCGTTTATGCTCGCTTCCACATTCCACAACGTGTTACGTGTATGACTGCGCGCCGTCATCACCTCGTTTGCACGTTGGATGGACGTCATGGCCATCACAGCCGTGCAGCGACGAGCTTTTTATTCAAGTTTAAATAGGAGGTGAGTAGACATCAGCTGTACTTGTATGTTCCCTTGTTCTCTCAGTGCCATATGCGAATTGGCGGTCAGGTTTACGGCGGCGAAATTAGCGCATGTGTTAAATAACGGGCGCTGCGTAGTCCTAGCTGTAGTCCTAGCTCGCCTCAGCGAGATTGCACATGGCGTAGTTACAGCCTCTTGTTACAAGTAAAAACTGGACATATTCGAAGCTTTCATCGATACAGTGTTAAGGCACCGATTCGATTCGGCCCATTTTTTGAATTAACGATACATTTTTTCCGTGGAAAATTGGAAACTAATTGAAACAACCCGGTTCCTAGGGAAGGTGCCCAGCCGCTGGATGTGTATGTGGACGCGTCGTGCGCGGCCATTTCTTGTTCGCTTCTGGCGGGACTGCCTGCCGCTGACAACGAGTGCATCTCGCTAAAGAGTGTTTCACTCGCCGCGATCGCAGCGAAAAAAATCGTTGCGTTCGCTCCAATCACCCTGTTCGCAACCGTCGCTAATGGCAGTTTCGTTTCACACGGACCGCGAACGGTTCGCGATTTTTGCTCTGCAACTGGAGCGGTGAGTTCTTGCTACCGCTCATTGTGAGAGACACGAATGTATTGTAATATGTGCGTTATGAAATCATGAAGTTACCGTGTACGGTAACGAAGGGCCCGCTTGTTTTGTCATTTAAGTACACTTTGCAGTCTGAATACATTTTAAAATGCACAGCATCGGCCATTACCAAAACAAACACGTCGACTCTATTTCGATGGCTTGGCCGAACCAGCCCTATTCCGACGGGTCCCGACCAAAAAAACGCTCTCGCCGCAATCAGCTGAGGCGGGAGCGAACTTCCCTTTTTTTTTGGCTGTGAGCGAATTCGCAGACTGAAAATCGCTACTTTGTGTGTCATGTAAAATGGCCTCAATGCACCATGTGATTTGGGGTTGACGCAAGTGCTTTATTAGTACATAATTATAAACTTGTGCGTGCGGTCATACTTAAAATGTAAAATAGGTATGAAGGCTGGTGCCAAATGCGAGAAAGTCATGGGTCATCTACCATCTAAATTCAGCCACGCCTGTATTTTTTCTTTTATGTAATGCTTTGACACAATAAGGTTCCTCAGTATTGTTGGGTCTACTTTAGTGGAACTCTACTTTTGGAACAATAATGTTATGTTAAAATTTCAGCTTCAGCGACTTCGGAATTTCATTTATGCTACAAAAAATAAACATCTTGTAACATTTCATTGGATACTTGCTCATTGTGGCATAATGGGCAATGAAGAGGCGGCCGCTGAAGCTAAGAGAGCTTGAAATAGTGCCACGGAAGTGTGCATCGCATTTTCTCGACAAGATACTAACACCATACTTCGACGCGTAATGCGCAACTTCACCTTAGAGCACTGGCAGAAACCAGAACACCAGCACAAGCGGCTGCACAAATGGGACCCGGAAATAAAGTTCCGTATGCCTCACAAGTCGAAGCGAAGCATCTCAAGCATTATCCACCGCATTCGCCTCGGTGTGGCTTACACGAGACGTTACACCCACTTGATTGGCTGTAATGACACAGGTCCCATTCGTGGTCACTGTCGGTTGCCAGAAATACTCGAACATATATTTTGCGACTGTCCAGCATATGCAAGCGAACGTCAGCAACTGATATCTTCGATTGGCTGATATATCAATCGACCATTAACCGATGAGGTTGTGTTAGGTCCTCGGCCTGACGCCAGCTGCACACATGTGGTTATACGTGCCGTCATCGCTTTCTTAGAAACCACTGGACTGGACGCACGTCTGTTAACCAGCCTAATAAGAACATATCACCTCTTTACCTTACCATTGTTCTTCATCACTTTTTCACTCCCCACTCACCCTTCCCCAGTGTACAGCAGCAGGCCAGAGCGAACTATAGCTCAGGCCGACCTCTATACCTTTGTATAAATAAATTCTCTCTCTCTCTCCCATTTATCAATATGGAGACAGTTGTCATTTCAAATGTTGGCACAGTTTCAAAGTTGTGTTTAGTCAACAATTACGCAACGTTGGGGAGTGATGCTACTCTGAATGTAATGCATTTATTCTGAATTTCCATCGTGTAATCTCTCGTAAATGATCTATCATTGCAGTATCTGGCCACGACCTCTCACTTGCATACGTCAATTAACTCGCGGCCTTCAGTACCCAGCAGCTGCGAAGCAACTGGTCACGGCAATGGTCAGATCTGCAACACACCAGAGGGTGCTAAGAATCTCTGGATCCGGACAGGCCGCCATTGGAACCTGAAATTGGCAATCTTCAACGCTGGAAAATTACCTGGTGAGGTAAGTCTAGCTGTACTATTCGAGTAGCCAGAGGATGTTAAATGGGATGTAACAGGGCACAGTGAGGTTAGTAGGACAGCTGAGGCCTATACGGTGCTACAGAATGGGCACGTTCTTTGCTATCGGGGCTTGGTTGACAGAATCTGGAGTGGGGTTCCTAATTCACAAAAACATAGCTGGCAACATAGAGGAATACTATAGCTATAATGAAAGGGTGGTAGGTATCGTAATTAATGTCAATAAGAGATACAAGATGAAGGTGGTACAGGCTTACGCCCCTACACTGCAAGCAAAATCTATCCGAGTTTGGGGTTTTTGCACCTCATGACCTCTGAAAACTCTCTCGCGTTATAAATTACTCCCTCGTGTAGGAGTAAAAGATGGTACATGACATAGTTTTACCACCCCGTCTCAGGCAAGTAGTAAAAGGATGTCAAAATCCAGTCTTACGACGTAGGGAGTTTTCGATCACGTGATTTTTAACCTGGGTTTCAGAGTTTATTACCACGTGACTGCAAGCTGCGGCTGCTTCGGCGGCTTTTGCCCCATACCTCCATTGTGACGCTCTCAGTGAATCATGAAGGTACGCGATGACCACAGATATTTTTTATTTTTGTGGTATCGCCGTGCCTCAGGACTGGCCTCGAGTCAACGCACTTTCACTGGAACTGAGGGCAGCATAAGCACAACAAGCGAGAACAGCATTCTGTGAACAAAAAAAGAAAAAAAGACGGGGGGGGGGGGAATCTCAAAAGAAGGAAAAAAAAGAAAGAAAACCTGCTGTGGAAAGTTGTCTTGCATATTTTCGCAAAATTTTGGCTTTTGCTCGGCAGTGGCCTTGGAGACAGACGGTGCAAGAAGCTCGGTATCTGTGTGTCTCGTTGGGCTGATGAATCTCACGTGTTTCCTACGTCATCGAGCGATTGTGCGCTTCCGCGCGCCTCCGAACCTGCACGTCGCGGATATCTCGCTTCCGATCTGAATCGCGAAGATCTGCCAGTGGTAACAAAATCAATCTGGTGTCATCGTCCATGCTTGCCTACTGGAGAAGCAATAAGCAAAATGCCTCACTATATCGTCGGAACCGAGCCGCGGCCGCCAGTGACCAGTGGGAGTGTGTCGCCGGGACAGGTGAAAGAAGCATCGCATATATTTTGTTCCACAGTAGGCGATGTCTGCATGAGTAAAGTGCTGCCCGAATCGCCCACCTCATGCACCAACTGTTCTCAAACAAGTAGCGCGAAGCCCATACGAGGCAGACGGAACCAACAAGCGGCTGCCGGTGAGCACGAAGAAAACCCGGATGGTGGTCTTTCGTTGGAAGTATGCATACACCGCCCCGTCCCCGTAAGATAGCGGTCACGTGTTCATTTGTGTCTGAAATGACGACGAAATTCGCACAGGATATGTGTTCTGTGATCGCCAGCTATGTTTCATCGGATAGCCGTGCTCCTCGAAAAGGCCTAGTACGCCGTCGGTAAGAAGCTTGTGTGCAGGCGTGCACCGCTCCTCTACGCCCGTTGTGATGAATGCGTGCTGCTACTGTGTTTGTGCACCGTCACTCAATGAAAATCATTGAGCTACTATTATTTGTGCGTAATTAGGTATATTTTATGGACTTGTGCATCAGCAGTTGTAACACGCGTGGAGCCATGAGCCCAGTGTGCCAAGTAATTATTGGATACTCAAAAAGGTGAGATCGGATAGATTTATAATAAAAGGTCGGTGTGACATTTAGTGCCCTGCAGCCCATCTTAAGTTTACGCTTGCACGTTCAACCGTTGTTGTTAATCAATGCAAAAAAAGAGCTCTCCTACCGGTACTACAGGGCCGGTCGAAAAGTCGTGCCTATATATACCGGATTGTCAAACTGTAGTTGAGCAACGCGTGCTGTCTGTTCGATTGGTGTATTATTCTGCAGTTGTTGTGTGTGCGAGTTTGCCTGTATGTGAATTTATGTGTCACCAATTCTGCCGTTCAATAAATTCAATCAATTCTGCTATTTCATAAATTCGCTGACTCTGGGCAAATGCACTCGACAATTTTTATTTTTTACCACCATAAATAACTCCCAGAAATCGCCTCAAAAACCTTGTGAAGGCAGTAAAAATTTACTCTCTCTATACCCGCTCAAAACCTCAAGGGGGTAAATAATTACTACTCTCCCTACGTTCAAAAACTCAGTTAGCACGAGAGTAAATTTTTACCTCAATAGTAGGTGGTAAAAAAACCCAGGAAAGGTAGTGCGTGAGAGCAGAAATGGTTTACCCAGTTTTTGAGGCTATTTCAGGACATTTTTGTTTAGTGTGTACATCCAGCCATGATGACGCTCGAGTTGAAAGCTTTCTTGAAGACGAGAAATCGGCAAAGAGTAAGGTAAAAACACAGTATACTATACTGATGGGAGAGTTTAATGCAGAGGTAGGGAAGAAGCAGGCTGGAGACCAGGCAGTAGTATATTATGGCATCGGTACTGGAAATTCCAGAGGAGATCTACTAGCAGAATACGCAGAATGCAATATTTTCCGGATTTTGAATACTTTCTACCGAAACTGAGGAAACCGTAAGTGTAAATGCTGGAGCCCTAATGCCAAAAATAACAAGTAAATAGACTTTATAATAAGTCCACACCCAGGCATCGTGCAGGTTGTGGAAGTACTTGGCAAGGTACGATGCAGTGACCATAGAATGGTACGGTCTCGAATTCGCCTAGACATAAAGAAGGAACGACAGAAACTGATACGCAAGAAGCCAATCAATGAACTAGCACTGAGAGGGAAAGTACAGAAATACAGGGTCTCGCTTGAGAACAGGTACTTGGCTCTTATTGGGGAAACCAACCTTAGCGTAGATACCATGAATGATAATCTGGCGATCATCATTACGGAGTGAGCAGTGGAAGTTGGAGGCAGGTTAGTTACACAGGACAATGGCAAGCTTTGCCAGGATACGAAGCATCTCATAAAGAAGCGTCAAAGCATGAAAGTTTCAAATACAACAGACAAAATAGAACTCTCATAGCTTTCGAAGTTGATTAATAAGCGTAAGGTATCCGATGTAAGAAGGTATAACATGGAGAGAATTGTCTATGAAATATGGAGGAAGCGTCGAAGCAGTGAAGAGGAAACTTGGGATATGCAAAAATTGGATGTGTGCACTAAGGAACAAAGAAGGCAAAATAACTACCAATATGGATATGATAGTGAAAATAGTGAAGGAGTTATTTAGTAGGAGGCACCAATTACCAGTGCTAGTTGAAGGTGAACGCGGAAGACCCGAGCGCGGAAAAGAAAAGAGACTTCTTCTTTCTCACGGTTCACGAGCGGAGTCGTCAAGGTCGCCCCTGTTCGGGACTAGAAGGAAAAGGCTTACTCGGAAAAGCGTCTGGCAAGAGGCAGGTCAGGCGCCACCGTCTGAGTTTAAGCCATTCTTGGCACGCACGCGTCCTAGTGAGAATGACGCGACGACGCGACCACTTGGCTGACCGAGACATAGTGGCGGCAGAGAGACGAGCATAAACTCCCCCGCTGTACGCCATTACCGAATGCTGTTAGGATGTCGGGGCGCCTCGCTGTCGCATGCACACCTGGTAAGCGCACGGAGCCCAACGGTGTACTCACCGCTCTTTGGGGGGGCTTCTACGAAGCAACATTCAATGAGAGAGCTGACGGGGCTCGAGCGTGAGAACGGCTGCCGACGGCAGTCGGCCGATGGAGGCAGCACGGCCTGGCATGGGAAAGAGTGTCACACGCGCAGAACCTATTCCTTTGCGTGTTTTATTTGGTAACGTGGTTTTAACCAATGTAGTGCCTGTTATGAAGGTGTTTCTGCGATTGGTTGTGATGATGCGAGTCCCAACATGTGACCGAAGAGGCATTGCAGGGTGCTGCTTCAGGAGCAGAGCAGCAGGCAGTCAATGTGACAGACTGAGTCAGCGACAGGGGTGATCGGGCGGAGACCTGCTGCATTGGACGTTATCGTCACACATAGCGTTGGTGACGAGATGGACGCAGTTCCAACGGTCAAGTGCATTGCGTGACGCATCACTGCAAGGTGAGGCCCGCTTTGTGCTCTCTCGGGGCCCAAATTTTTTTTTACTGAATGCACTTGCGTTCACGCACACTCTGGGAGATAACGGACTCAGATAGAGATGCGGTAGAAGCTGGCAGTGTTAATGAATCGGATCACACCCGCGAGTTGCAGCTTGAGATTGAAAGGTTAAAGCTCAAGCTCGAGCTAGAAAAGATCAGATCGTCGCGTGCCTTATCAGAGGAGCCGGAAAAGCGGAACTAGCAAACCAGTATCGGAAGGTATGCGAAAGAGCTAAAGGCAGTCCTTGCGTCTATGCCCACTGATGAGCCTATGATTCCCGCCTGGTTCAAAAACGTGGACGCTCTTTTTGCGGCATTGATTACACCCGAGAAAATACAGAGCACGATCCTTTTACCATTCATAAGTGACAAGATGCGCACACTCGTGGCCAATAAATCAGAAGCTTTGGTAATGCCGCATTCCGATTTAAAGTTGAGGGTGCTAAAGAAGCTGAGGATGACTCCGACCCAGTATCGGCGAATGTTTCTGGAAATCAAACGAGGGGCAGTTGAATCGTGGAGCCAAGTGATGGCGCGTCTGGAGGTCATGTTCGCTTACTATTTTAGAAGTAGAGAAGTGGGGGCATTCGAAGGTCTTCAGGAGCTGCTGATAGCTGACAGGCTAAAAGAGTTAATGCAAGATGATCTCCGCTTTCTGGTAACACAGCAGGAAGTAAAGGGGTGGCTGAGGCCCAGGGAGGATGCGGAAGTAGCCGCAAATTTCGAAGAAAGCCTCGGCAGCAGCAGGCAGGGCAGCTACCGCAATGATGGGTGCGGAAATTCCAATTATAGGTCGCCAGCCAAACCATGGGCTATTTCTAATTTCGGCCCCAGTTCAGGAGTATGTTTTCGATGCGGACAGCAGGGTCACTTCCGGAGAGGTTGCGGGCTTTCACGTGACACTGCTGCTAATACAGCAGAAGTTTTATGCGTAGCTTTCCATAATAAGCGACCATTTGAAAGCCCAGTCGCACCGTAACGACACTGCTCCATTGTGCAAAACTCGCTGGTGAGGGATCCGCAGATTGAGATTCTCGTGGGAGGCAAGTCCTGTTTTGCACGCGTTAACGCAGGTGCGGAGGGTACAGTGGTACGAGAAAATGAGGTATCCGCTGAGATTTTGTGTGAGAGCAGTGGCACAATAAGGCTAACTGACGCTTTTGGGCAAGGCGTTACCGCGCGTCTAGTGTGGGTACCTCTCGGACTTCCAGCCGCGTCGGGAAGCGCTGCTGAGCCGGTGAAAATGCGATGCGCGGTAACCGATCACTTGGCTACGAGTGTATCCGTTTTACTTATTCCCGCAGATTACGAATGTCTTCGTCGTCGCCGGCAAAAGCCTCTGAATGATCTTAAGGAGGGTGATGCGAGGGAGATAAGCTGTGTAAGAGGGGAAGTTAGACCACAGCAGTATTCATTAATGCGAGAGCCTAAGCATTTGTCTCGAGGTTTTAGCCCTAGCGCTAACGCCGTGCAGTGTGCAGTGGAAAGACCGTACGGCCGGGCAAGAGAACCGCAAATGACTAAGTCCACGTTTAGAACAGGCGCACTTGAAACATTGCAATTCTGCTGCGGAATCTAATGTGGACAATGAACGGCTTGGTCCATTTCGTGGAAATTACCGTGGCGGGGAAGAGGAACGCGATGAGTCACTTGCCGATGCGCGGCATCAGGTGAAAGAGCTTTCGCATGTCAAAGGAAACGATGGACGGTTACTGCATCACAGGGAGAAATTACACGGGAAACAGCTTCGCCAATCTGTGGTGTGGGAGCCGAGCCGAGATGAAGTGTCAGCAATCGACAACTCTTGCGGTGGTAACTGCCCAGAAAAGAAAACGAGAAAGCACGTTAACAAGCGGCTAGCATTGGGTTTCTGCGGTATAACGAGGGGGTTCTACGTCTTGCGTGTTGCCTGTTCAAGAAGAAAAGCACTCCGAGTAGGACCATCGCGTGCGCGACTGAAGTGTGAAATGGAGCAGTAAGTTCTTTGTAGAATCAAACTACCTGATTAGTTGAAGGTAATTTTAGATTGGTTCGTGATTTCTTTAAGGTCTAAAACAGATTTTTTTATGTAATCGCCACCGAGAGAACTTGTTTCAGTGACTAGTTTTGCCCCTTCTGTGTTTAGGTATAGCATTTTACTGAAGAGTGGTAGCATGGTGAAAGGCTTTTAGTGAAAAGTCGGCTATTTATTGGTAACGACAATTCGAGAGTTTTTAACATGCTGCCATGAAACGTAGAGGCACAGGTAGCGTTTGATTGAGCTAGAGCACTTGGCGTTGTTTTCCAAGTTGACGGCAACAAACCCCAGCAAAGCTTTTTGTTTTGCTACGAACGCATCGGAAAGGGCAAGGAGAGGTTGCCTCTTTTAAACAATAGGTGAATGGGAACGATCAGTCGCATTCTTCAGTAAGAGACTGAACCAGTCATGACGGGAGGCGTCCACAGTTGAATTAGAGGCCAATGTGGAAAAGAAGTTGTTCGTAACAAAGGCGCATTGCACAAGGCTGCGATGCTCTTTCACGTCTCAGACGATCATTGAGTTTATTGATCGTAACTGTTTAGTAGCAATACGATGTTTTGTCTGCTTCATATAGTTGAGTTTTTTATTGTTGTTGTTTTTGTTGTTGTTGTGTAGCCACTGAAGTAGTTTCTGTGAATTGAATGACTGTAGAGTAGTTTGCATCGCACGTTTAGGTCTTATGCGTGATGTTAAAGTGGGTTCAACAGACTAATAGTTCCGCTGTACTAAACATTTTTTTGTTGTGTGGTTGTTGTTTAGATACACACTTGCCTCTAAGTGGTAGAACTGCTTTAGGTGTATTACATGTGTTGTGTAGGAATAATTGTGTGAATGATATAAGGTAGCATTTGTGAGGCCAGTTCGTTGTTTAATTTTCGTGGTGTGATCTGTTGAGACTGAGGTATACCAATAGCGCGGGGTCCGTCGCTCTCTTTGAGTGTGTCATGTGGTGCCTGCAGGACGCATGGAGTGGGTCTACTGTGTTGGGACAATGACCGTGTGGTTTTGTGAATTTAAAGGACAATATACCGCGGGACTATGCATGGTGCGTGTGCCCTTTGACAGGCTAATGCGAACTGACTGGCGCTGTGGACTTAACTATCGGAATGCGTTATTCAGTGTTGTGTATTACGAGAGTGTTTTCTTTCGGAGGACCATTTGAGAGCATTATGTATATGTGTTGCTGTGTCTATTTCGCAGAAGGACGCGCAAGCTTTCCTGTTGAGATGGAAGTGATTTTCGGTTCACGCCGGTGCGTGCACCGACAGTGAGCTTATTTTGAGCAATTTTTTTTTTTGTCTTTGTATCGCGTTTTTGAACATCGAGTATCCAGTATGAGGGGGAGGAGTTAGTATGAGGCACCAATCTCCAGCTTGTAGGGTGTAGCGCTCTCTGATGCGGCTGATGTAGAGCACGTAGTCAGTTCCCGACCCGTCAACTGGCGAAGTCGATCGGTTCCGCGAAGGCGAACGCGGAAGACCCCGAGCACGGGAAAGAAAGGAGGCTCCTTCGTTTACAACAGGTGTATCTTGCCGGTACTTAGCTACGGAGCAGAAACCTGGTGACTTACAAAAAGGGTTCAGCTTAAACTGAGGATGACGCAGCGAGAAATGGAAAGAAAAAGGGTAGGTGTAACCTTAAGCTATAACAAAAGAACAGAGGGAATTAGGAAACTAACGGGGGTTAAGGATAACATAGTTGAAATCAAGAAGAGGATATGAACATTGGCCGGGCATGTAGTGCGTAGACAGGATATCTGCTTGTCATTAAGGGTAACTAACTGAATTCCCAGAGAAGACAAGCGGGTTGGGGGGAGACGAAAGGTTAGGTGTGCAGATGAGATTAAGAAGTTTTCGGGTATAAATTGGCAGCAACAAGCACAAGACTGATTTAACAGGCGGAACTTGAAAGAGGCCTTTGTCCTGCAGTGGACGTAGTCAGGCTGATGATGATCTAACATCAGCTAAATGTATTATCAGTTTTATATATCTGCTCTCTTTTCTTCCATGGAGTGAGCGCCACTCGTCAGATTAATTATGAATTACACAAAAACACACGATTCTTCCAGTTGTCGAAAAGAATCTTTAGGAAATTTTTCCCAAGAAATACTGTTTACAAAAAAATAATCGGACCTACACACTTACTGGGTTTTGTGAATTTTATTCACAATTTTCTACAACGAAGGCATACTTTTGCACGTCCAAGTACTTAGTAGAATGTCCAATGAATAATTTGATGAATTAAAGTTGTCTTGTTTTGGCAAGATTATCCTTCTGTTGGCACCAGAACCACTGCATATTGTAGACTTTTTAAAGCTTATAAAGATGTGATACATTTATCAACTTTCTAATTTATATATTGCCTTTTTAATAAGTCAGCCATTTGCTCCTGAAGAATGTCAGCAGTGCTGAATATGGTGTGCACACAAAGCTCCATCATATTGTAATAATGTGGTACTAAGAAGAACTTCTGGTTCGCTGAGAACAATTTTCCATTTTAAAGTCTGCAAATGCTGCTGCTTCTGCTTGGTGAGCATCAACAGAAAACAAATAATTTGGTTTTGCTTTGCATTTTATTGGCAACATCCTTTCTGTTATGCCCATGCTGTGATATTTTGGTTGCTGTTCTTTACAAAGTGTTTACTAGAACCATAGTATTGCACATACTTCATTACTGATGTTTGTTTGAAAACTTGACCTACTAATACAATTCACTTATTTCCTGTTTATCAGCTTGCCAGTTTGTGGAAGCTGAAAGCCAGAGCCCATAACAAATTTCATCGTTTAAACATTCAGCTGCCGACTAAGAAGCAGGACTGCTTAATATTGAGCATTGAAATAAAATAAAGCATCAACAACAGAAGCTACACGACAAAAATAACCTTCATAAATAAAGGTGCATTGACTACCCCAGTAATGTTTAAAAATATAAAGGTGCGTACATACAAGAAAGAAACGGGAACACAAAATAGTGCTTTTGTGCAAATGCTGCTTCCAGAATGCTATCACTAAAAAATACCTTTTTTTTAAAATTGAGAGAATATATGCTCTAGAATGTGTGAGGATAAAGGAATTTTTTATATGCCTTCATTGAAAAATGCATCATGCAGTCCAAGTATTTTATTCCTGTCTGTGCAGGTGCTGTCATCTTCATAGTCGTGCATAACTTAGTTTCCCAACCAATGTTCCTACTGTGTGTGTTTTGTTGAAAATTGGTGAAAGCAGTTGCGTAAAAGATGGCTTAATAAAGAAGATGATCTCATGATGTTTTTTTCTCCCATTTTCCAGATGAGACATACTCTGTTCATAAAAATGACGCAGCTGTTGCGGACGTAACAAAAGGATGGCACGTGTTTGCTTCAGATCAAGAAGGGGCACCTATGCGAGAAGGCATGCCGCTATGATAGACGACTTCAAGAGAAGCCCCAACAACACTTTCAAATCAAAAGAGTTTGCGAAATGAAAATTGGAATATTGCCTTCTATATATCACGTTTAAAATAAACCTGAAGCTTTAATATAAAACAAATAGTCTTGTTACATCTTGTGGGGAAGGGAGGGGCATGAAAATACAGAAAAAAGTAGCTAGGGCATCAGATTGTAGCCAAGACAAAAAAAAACAAATGAGTCAATAATTGCATTGGCCAAAATGATTGGCTCCCATGCCAAGAACATGCTTGACTATTGCACGGTATTCCAACGCAGTGCAAACCATGAAAAGGGGAGTTTCCAATGATTTTCCAAGTTCCAAGCACTCACTGTCTTCCTTGGCTTGGCCATTAGTAGGCTTGTCACACTCCCCAAGCACATACTTCCCTTGTCCTCCAATAACTTTCCAAGCATGAACAGCTTGGCCACTGATGATTTACCTTGCGTGGCCCAAGCAAATTTCGCTGGTAGGGTACGTTGCTGAAAGCACGACACATCTATCGTCGCCGCTCCTTTTGCGAGCACCAAACACGCAAATAAATGGTCTATTCAGGCTTAGGAATGTCTAAACTGTACTTTACAGTCATTTTTACACTTAAGAATTGTTCCTACTTAAAGTAAAAAGCACCGACGTGGGCGGCACGATAGGCCTCGCTGGGACGGGGCACTCTGTAAGGCTGCTTTCGAAGCAGCTCAGTTGCGATGCTTGAAGTTTTTGCATTTGAGTTTCACAATATTTCTAACTGCTACCTAAACTGTACCTTAAGTAATTGGAAGGTCAATCAATGCCAGATATGCATTTACGGAGTGGCGATGGCGAGCGACAGGCGTTTTACTGGCCTCCGCTGGCAGTAAACAGCGGGCGTGCCAGTGTACAGGTATGTGCAGTGATGTCAATACCTACAATTAAAAAAAACACCTATAGAAATACCAATGCAATCCGCTGAAAACGTATGCTGGGGAGTCAGTTAACGAAGGCGTACTAAATCACCAACTAGACTTGTGTATTGTTACATATCAGTCGGAGAAGTACCGGCTAAGTGCGGCCGACAGCTTTCGGTGATAGCTTGCGTAGCTGAAAGCGCTACGTTTGATCGTCAGCGCTCCTTGTGCGAACATCGACACAAGACAAAATAGTTGATTAAGGTTCATGGAAGTTTAAACTATATTTTACAGTTATTCTCACACTTTAAAGTCCTATGTGCACGAAGCAAGAAGTGACGGTAACATATATACCAACGCGGCTGGCATGACAGGTTTAATGCTCACTGGGCCAGGCACTGGGTAAGACCGCTTACGTATGCTCGGTATCTGTTAAAAAATCACGTATGCTTGGTATCTGTTAGGGTAGCATTTCTCCCTGCCGTCGAATCAACAATTTTATATTCAACGACACCTAAACAAACCACGGCACGCGCTACGATAGGATGCACGCTGGAGCTGCGCTGCCTGCTGCCGCGTGCTCCAGTATTCACCAGCACTTGCCAGTGAAAATTCCAGTGCTTCCAGCGCTTTGCAGTGCGCACAAGCATCACAGCGGTTGAGCCAGCATTCCTACCAGTGCGACACAGCTTTTATCTCAGTGTTCTCAGCGAAGGACCAGTGATTACAAGCGTGTACCAGCGTCTCCAGGGTGTACCAGTGCCAAAACACGTACTGGCATCACGCCGTTTTTGCAATAGGGATGGTTGTGCCGGGGAGAAATTTCTTCTGCGCGTTGTTGAACAATGAATAATTGTGCTCAATAAACATGACGATGGCTGCTAAGGGAGAATGAGAGAAAGGAGAACTCGGCTTTTAGCTAACGCGCACGCTGCAAATTTTTATTCTTCAACAACGCACAGAAGACAAGATAGGGTTGCTACGTTATACTCGCTGGTCGTAACCTCCTAGGTTTAGAAAAGTTTAACGAGCGTTGGGCTGCAGTGCCATGAATACAGTGAACTAGTATATACCATGATCTCGAGGTGGTTAAAGGTGGGCAGTCGACATGAAGCACACGCCGTAAAAAAGCGTGCGTGTGCCTCCTCTCGTTCAGTCCTTGGAATGTCCACTGAATGGCGGTGCTTCTGTATGAGGAATATATGATGAAAAGATGCGAGATGGTGGTACTTGGATTGTTGAATACGTGGACGAACGAACACACAGACAGATACATTGACGGACCCGCGCATGGCTGCACGGACGGATGGACGCATGGACGGACGCAGGAGGATGCATGGACGAAAGCAGAGACAGACGCACAGATGAGCGTGCGGACGCATGAGCAGACGCACGCACGGACTGGCACATGGACGCACGCATGGATGGATGGAAGCCAGAACGAATGGACGGACGGATGCTTCGCCCCACTATCCATCATTCACTCCATGGATATGCTGCCATATTTTTATCCGCTTCTGTCCTTGCATGCGCTTCTCCTGAAACGCCGACTGCGTGACACAGCGTTTGTGTGCGACGCGGACCGTGTGTCACTGACACAACAACGCGGGGTCGCGTTTGTTGCAATGCACTTCGGAGTGTTTCCGCACTCTTGTAGGACGCAGACAGCGTCCTCGTTGACAACCACTGCTTGAGAGAGCTCAACAGATGGGCGTATCTTGCACTGCCAATCACCAGTCATAACAAGGTACACTTTTGCTCTCAGTGAAACGAAAAGCAAATGAAAAAAGATCCATCTGGTTTGAAAACCCCGACAACATTAGTCGACGGTGCCTGACACGATGTCTGGTTAGATCGTAATGAATGAAGTGCAGCGTGCGGGGGGTACCCAGTAAAAAATTTCACACCCAAAAGGGTGTAAATGGGCTTGTTCTATGGGCGACACTCTACGGGTATTAACTCGGCACCTTCCAAGAAGGGTGTTTTCCCATGCACCCTTAGAATAGGGTGTACATGAAAAAACGTTGGGGTGTTACAAAAACACCCTTTAAAAAGTGTGCCTTTAACGTCCTTCACTTTTAAACACCCAATGAGGAGGGTGTGAGAAAGGGTCACAATGGTGACACCCCATGGCAGGGGTGTCAGTATTCTCTTAGAGTGCACTAATAGATATCAGCATGCACTGAGTTCAAAGTACGTGAAGAAAGCGGTCTTGATTAGCGATGGTGTGCCACCTGTCGGGATTCAGTTATAGCGTGTGGGCAAAAATATAAACACGTGCAATCGTAAATGAACTTTTGCCGAATATATATATATGATTCACATTATATGCGTAATTCTCGTTACAGAAAACTAACCCTTGCTGCACTTGCATATTTTGTTCATTTATTAGGCAAATAAAACTCATTCAGTAGTTCATGTCATTCCTGTATACTTTTTCTGCCACACAACTTTGCCACCAGATGTGTAACATATTGACGTATACCTACACCACAGACGCAACACCTCAAATGTTTATTTTATGATGACGTTTTTTGAACCAGAGAAGTCGCAATGAGGTCGCAAAAAATGGCCGTACGACAAATCTGGCAAAGGCGGCCAGGTTCTCGTGCAATCAGCGCGCGAGGCTTTTTGTTCTCTTCAGAAGGCGCATACGCGTTGGTGCGTAAGCTCCACTTCAATACCCCCGGGGTGACGAGTAGCCATCCTGGCGAATGAGGGAGTAGGCACAATGAGGGGGTCGTAGTAGGGCTTGAGACGGTCGACATGTACGGTCTAGCGTCCTCGACGGCGCAAATCTGGTGATTGTGTTAGCGGCTCGAAAATGTAATTCAACGGGGAGGTCGCGTCAATGACACGGTACGGACCATGGTACCGGGCGAGAAGTTTAGAAGACAGGCCAAGAACATGCGGGGGCACCCAGAGCCACACAAGGGAGCCAGCACAAAACGTAGGAGCTATGTGGTGAACGTCGTCTTGTCGAGTTATTAGCCTACCTTGAGCCCACTTGTCAAAACCGAGCCAACTGACAGCAGTCTTCAGCGTATCTGGCGACTTCCGAAAGCGGGGAGCACTCAGATGCATCAGGGCGGTACGGGAGTATTGTGTCGAGTGGGTGCAAAGGTTCGCGGCTGTACAGCAGAAATAACGGGGAAAAACCGGTAGTCGCTTGCGTCTCGGTGTTATAAGAGAAGGCAACAAAAGGTAATACAGCATCCCAGTTAGTGTGGTCGGAGAAGGTGTACATCCTCAGCATGTCGCCAAATGTGCGGTTGAACCGCTCAGTGAGACCATTTGTCTGTGGATGGTATGCAGTATATTTCCGGTGGATGAGGTCGCATTCAGCAAGGATAGCTTGGATGACCTCCGACAGTAACACTCGAGCCCTATCACTGAGTAATTCACGTGGAGCACCATGGCATAGAACGAAGACGCGGAGAATGAAGAGTGCAACTTCGTGGGCGGTCGCTGCCGGTGGAGCTTCAGTCTCAGCGTAGCGTGTCAAATGATGGACGCCGACAATAATCCACCGGTTTCCAGAGCCGCTATATGGGAGGGGGTCATAGAGGTCGATACCCACGTGGTCGAATGGGCGAGCCGGGCATAGGAGCGGCTGTATCATGCCAGTAAGGTGCCACGGAGGTGTCTTCTTTTGTTGGAAAGTGATGCAAGACTGAACGTATTTCTGCTCAAAGCGATACATTCCTCGCCAATAATACTGTTGGCGCAGCCTTTCGTAGGTTTTAAGGACACCTGCGTGAGCACTTTGGGGATCTGCATGGAAATTCATGCAGATGTCAGAGTGCATATGAGTAGGGACCGCAAGGAGCCTCTTTCGACCACCAAGCATGTAGTTGCGGTGGTACAGAATGTTGTCTCAAATGAAAAAGTGGGCAGATTGCTGGCGTAGCACTCTCGTGAAACAGAGAGCAGACGGATCGGTAAGGTAGTCGAGTAACAAGGCAAGGTATGGGTCTTTGCGCTGCTGCGAAAGCATGTCAGTGGTGTCGAGTGGTAACAAAGTGGTAAAAAGGGGTGACAGAGAAGCCACATCTATTGTTAATGGTGATCGCGAAAGTGCATCGGCATCCGCATGCTTGCGACCGAAACGATAGACGACACGGATGTCGTATTTCTGCATTCGAAGTGCCCAACGCCCCAGGCGTCCCGAAGGGTCTTTCAATGTGGACAGCCAACATAGAGCGTAGTGGTGTGCGACCACGTCGAAAGGACGGCCGTAAAAGTACGGGCGAAACTTTGTGAGCGCCCAGATTATGGCCGAACACTCCTTCTCTGTCACGGAGTAATTCAATTATGCCTTCTTGAGAGCGCGACTTGCATAAGCGACTACGTATTCGGTTTGGATACCTTTCCGTTTTGCCAAAACTGCGCCAAGACCGACGCCACTTGCATCGGTGTGAATTTTTGTGGCAGCAGTGGGGTCGTAGTGGCGAAGAATAGGTGGTGAGGTCAGCAGGCGGCACAGCTGGCGAAATGCGTCGTCACATGCAGGTGACCATGCAGATATACCTTTGCTGTTGGAAAGCAGACTCGTCAGAGGTGCGATGATGGACGCAATGTTGCGCACGAAGCGACGGAAGTAAGAGCAGAGACCAATGAAATTTCTTAGGGCTTTCAGTGATGTGGGCATTGGGAAGTTAGCGACAGGTCGAAGCTTATCGGGATCCGGAAGAACACCGTCTCTTGTGATGACATGTCCCAAGATAGTTAGTTTTCGTACTGCGAAGTGGCACTTCAAGGTGTTAAGCTGTAGGCCTCCAGAAGTTAGACACGTCAGATTCTCGTGGAGACGACCAAGATGTGTCGGGAAATCAGCTGAAAAGACTACGATGTCATCCAGGTAACACAAGCACGTTTCCCACTTGTGGGCACGCAATATGGTATTGATCATGCCCTCAAATGTCGCAGGTGCGTTGCAGAGCCCAAATGGCATGACTTCAAACTCATATAGGCCATCCGGCGTTACAAAGGCTGTTTCAGGGCGATCACATTCATCTATTGGCACCTTCCAATACCCAGAACGCAGATCCAAGGATGTAAAGTACTCGGCGCCTTGTAAACAGTCAAGAATATAGTCTATTCATGGTAGCGGGTAGAACTCTTTTTTTGTAATCTTGTTTAGGCGGCAATAGTCCACGCAAAATCGAACGGTGCCATCTTTTTTCTTTATCAGAACCACAGGTGACGACCAAGCGCTTTGAGAAGGCTGTATGACTGCACGTTTAATTATGTCATCTACTTGATCCGTAATGACGCGGCGCTCTTCGGCAGAAACGCGGTAAGGACGCTGTCGCAGAGGCGAATGCCAGCCGGTGTCAACAGTATGAGTGACAGTCGTAGTGCGGCCCAAAGCAGGTTTTTGAAAGTCGAAAGAAGAGCGAAACTTGTTAGGAAGAGCAACAAGTTGACGGCGATGCTAGGGGGGAAGGTCTGCGTCAATAGCAATGTCAAACACTGGCGAACTTGATGGATCAGACGCAGAAGTGATTGTGGCAATGTGACAAGGAGTTTCGTCGGGAAGAATAATATCATCTATATGATCGACAGGTTGTACATATCCTGAGGTTCCAACACGGAGTAAGCTAATGGCGTAGTTGCAGTGGTTGGTAACCAGCATTACGGTTTAACCAGGCGCAATAGTAAGAACGGCAAATGGGAGCATGATGCCCTTGCGTTCAGTAAAATTCGGAGAATGCGTAAACACCACGATGGCGTCAAGTTGCGCCAAACATGAAAGGCTAATAGGGACTGAAGCTTCCGAAGGCAAGGTGATGTCGTCGTCAGCGATGAGTATGCAGAGAAGAGTTCAATGGTCGGGCGATAGAAATTCACAAATTGGCACTGGGGACACTTCCGCGCGGGAAAAATCGA
Source organism: Rhipicephalus microplus (assembly GCF_013339725.1). Classification (NCBI taxonomy): domain Eukaryota; kingdom Metazoa; phylum Arthropoda; class Arachnida; order Ixodida; family Ixodidae; genus Rhipicephalus; species Rhipicephalus microplus. The sequence goes on along the minus strand of NC_051168.1, from coordinate 161,795,122 downwards.
TGATAGCTTCCTGACGTGATAAAAAAATGGCAGCATATCCACGGAGTGAATGATGTGGAGGGGGGCAAAGCATTCGTCCGTCCATTCGATCTTGCTTCCGTCCGTTCTTGCGTACATCTGTGTAACCGTCCATGCGTTCATCCACCCGTCCGTGCGTGCGTCTGTTCGTGCGTCCGTCCCTGCGTTCGTCCATGCATCCGCGCCTGCGTCCGTTCATGCATCCATCCATGCATCTGTCTGTGTGTTCGTTCGTCCATTATTCAGCACTCCAAGTACCACCATCTCGCATTTTTTCATCATATATTCTCTATATAGAAGCACCGCCATCCAGCGGACATTTCAAAGAATAAACGGGAGGTGGCACATGCACACTTTCTTACGGCTTGCGCTTCGGGTTTACTTCCCACCTTTAACCACCTCGACTTCATGGTATATACTAGTTCACTGTATTCATGGCTATGCGGCCCAACGCTCGCTAAAACTTTCTAAAACCAAGGAGGTCACACCCAGCGAGTATAACGCAGCAACCCTTTCTTTTCAGATCGTGCTCAATGTACCTGCCAATAGCTGCTAATGGTGATCGCAGCGTGCGCGTTATCTAAAGGCCGAATGCTCCTGTCTCTCATTTCCCCTTAGCAGTCATTAACATGTGCATTGAGCACTATCTTTCATTGTTCAACAACGCACAGAAGAAATCTCTCACCGGAACCACCTTGGAGGTCAAAATCGTAAGGACCGCTATTTCGGGTATGTGCCACCGGTGGTTACGTACTACAAGGGACGCACAAGCCACGCCATAAGGAGCTTCGCCCCTAAAAATCCCAACCCAGGATGAGGTCATGAAAGCAAGATGGTAGAACGAAAATTGGACGATGTACAAAATGCCTTGAATGCAGATGCGTGCCGTACACACAGCCGAGGGATGACTGCGTTGCGTGCTAGCCGTAGACAGCACCATGCCACAGATAGATTTGGTGTTCAGTTTGCGAAAAAATTTTGCGTACATCACAGAAACGGCGGCCCCATTATCAATTAACGCTGGTGTGGCGACTCCCTCAACATCTGCATCAAAAACATTTCGCGACGAAAATGGAGGCCTTGATACTTGCGCAGAAGTTGCAGTTCTTGCCTCTGAAACTGCATTGATTAGTTTCCCTCCTTAGGAGGTGGTCTACGACGCATATGCGATGGCGATCGGCGACGAAGAGATGGGAAACGAGCAGTTGATGGGCAGCGATCCGAGTCAGAGTGCCTCTGTTTATATGCAGACGTGGTAGCCTGCTGCTACGCATAGGTAGGAGTTCCAAAGTAGGCGTACACAGGTGTGGGACGGCGGCGGCGGAAGCGTGCAATGTGGCCAGCGATGCCACACGCGAAGCAGATAGGATGATTGTCATGGGTGCGCAGCTCTTAGATGGATGGGAAAAGCGAGGTGAGGGCCTGTAAACCGGAAGTGCAGCCGGAGGAGGTGGTGCCGGTAAGGATACTGGATGCGGTAGGGGCCGGGCGACCACAGCTGCGTAGCTGAGAGGGGAAGATGGCGCAGGTGGTGCGTAGCCGTCTGCTGAGAGATTAGGTGCTACTGAAGTGCATGGGTAAGGGGCCTGCACTGTAGAGAGGACATCGCAAATTTCAGTGCGTATGGCCTGCTGCAGTGTCGAAGGCAGGCTTGCGGTGGGTGCGTCGCTATGCGGCAGCAGGGAGAGCTGTCGGGTGACTTCCTTTCTGATGAAGTCTTTGATCTGGTTGGACAGACTTTCTTGGGGAACGTTGGCATTTGCGAGTGCGACAGCCGAGATTGAATCCGGCGGTGGGACACTCTGTCGGGCGATGAAACGCTGAATGCACAATTCATCGAAGCTCTGGCAGAGGATTACGAGGATTGCCACCGTGAACGGGCTTTTAACTAGTAATATCAGGAATGCGCTATCTTTGATGCCTTTGAAAATCTTCCGAATTTTCTCTTCTTCAGGCATAAATGAATTAACACGCCTGCACAGGTCGAGCACATCCTCTGTGCAACTAGTAAACGTCTCGCCAGGCTGCTGGGCTTGGTGGCACAGTCGCTGGTCAGCGCGGAGCCTGTGGACCTCTGGTCGGCCGAACGCTTCAGTCACAAGGGGCTTAAAGGACCAGTTGGTGATGGCAGTTTTGTGGTTGGTAAACCAAAGCTTAGCTACGTCTGCCAAGTATAAGATAACGTAGGCGAGCTTAGAGTCGTCGTCCGATTTGTTCCAGGTGCTTACGCGTTCGTACAAGAAGAGCCAGTCTTCGACGTCTTGCTCACCAGTGCCACTGAAGATTGGTGGGTCCTGTTGCCGAGTAGTGCCGGGAAAGGTAGACGGGAAAGTCCGTGGTGCTGGCTGGGCTGGGATGGGCTGGTTGGCGATTGCGTCAGTCTTGTTTCGCGGTGGTCTCTCGGGCAACTTGCGAGAGCGGAGCTCCAGGTTTCCTTGGGGATCTCAGCAGTCTCCACCAAATGTGATGACGTTTATTGAACCAGAGAAGTCGCAACGAGGTCGAAACGAAAAATGGCCTTACGACAAGTCTGGCAAAGGCAGCCCAGGTTCTCGTGCAATGAGAGCGCGGGGCTTTTTGTTCTCTTCCGAAGGCGCATACGCGTTGGTGCGTACGCTTCCCTACAATTTATACTTTTTCAGTGTCATTTTATTGACAATTTTTGAAACATACAATTACAGTGGTTCCACTTTAACATACTCCTTCATGTACATAATCGGGGATAAAAATGAAATACACGCAAATATATACTGATACTTCTTTCAAATATTTACAATATACGTTTTTTGACATTATACGCCTTCATGTACACAATCAGTGTCGAGTAGTGATGTACACAAAAATATATACCGATAATGTTTTCAAATGTATACAATCACAGTGGGTTCAGTTTTGTATTCTTTGATGTATACCCATTGATTACGAAAAATGATGTACACGCAAACATATACGCGTTTTTACACATATGTCTTCAGCCAATACTTAAAAAACCAATACAATGATGAGAACCAGAATAAGCTAAAAACGAACACGAAACTGAGTCAGGACACACAAAAAATAAAAGAAAGATGTAATGCATATTTATGGCATATGACACAGCAGGGTCATTTCATGCCAAATATCCCAGCCATTTTGGCAACCATTTCAAATATACTCGAAGAAATAGTGCTGCATTGAAAACAGTGAACTTCCAAAATATTTAGGAAAAAGAAAAAATTTTTGTCACGTGGCTGCCTTCTGAACTTCCTGGAATGCCATCAAGGTGTTTAGGGAAAATTTTATTTTTAAAGTACCGCTCCTTCTTTCTATACCAAACTCAGTATACATGTTAAGAAGTAACAAGAGCTTAGCGTGTGCGCACTGATTTACCGTGGTTGCGTTCATGTCACATTAAGACAACTTCAGGAGGAAAAAAAAAAAGGACAGGAAAGAGCACCGACTATCAACTGAATTTTATTGCATGTGCTACGACCGTTTTTATACCGAGTACAAGAGCAGTACTCATGCGCGACGACATGTGTGGGCATGAAAAAAGATTCTTAAGTAAGAAGAGAATTCTCTCTCTTGGAAAAAATAAGTGAAAGTGTACTAATCTATTGATTCCTGGCCCTCCTGATAAAACCGCTTCTAAAAATCTATCTTTCATTGTTGTTCTTGCTTTTTTAAAAAAAACCGTGTAATATGAAACATAGGACTGCACTTAAGTCTTTACGGTGAAGAACCGTGAGGCTACCATAGCCATTCTTAACATTTAAAGCATGCTATTTTGCTCAAATAATGAAGCGTTGCCCAGTTTCTCCCGTGTTTACTTTTTCAGATGCTAACAGTATCTCATACACAACATTACATTGGCATTAAGTAAACCTTTTCTCATGACGAATGGTGCAAGGTTGACTGTTCCTGTTTCTGTATAGTACACACGCTTTTGAATGTTTGCAAGGGGCATAAAACAACAAGTTAAGTATCTGCTGACTATTTTCATTGAATTGTGAAACACCTTATGTACCTACGGTATAACATGCAAAGGACTTTCGTGATTTTGTTTTTCATTGGTCCTATTTTCTTTACCTTATCTTTCTGTAGGAGGGTTTCGCAAACAGGTGTGATGATGTTGTAGGGACATCCAGCATCTTTTAGTCTTTTGATCTGGTTTTTAAGGCTGACCTAGCTCTTCTACTAACAAGACTTCTGGAAGGTGTCCTGAATACACGTGGGGGAAATTCCTCTCTTTATTATTTTGAGTGCTCACTATCACAAGGCAGAAATTTCGTAGCACTCCTCGGCTGATAGCACCAGCAAATATTCCAACAGCATCATCACACACGTTTGCGAAACTTTCATGCCGAAAGTAAAGTTAAAGAAAACAGGACCAAAAAAACAGAATGAACAAATATTTTTCTATGTTACATCGTACATACATACGTTGTCTCACAATTTAAAGAATCCGGCAGATATGATATTAACTTGTTCTTTTCCGCCCCTTGCAATCTTTCAAAAGTGCGTGTACTAAAGAGCAACAGGAATAGACCATCTTGCACCAATCGTCATGAGTATAAATTTACTTATTACAATATAAAGTTGTGTATGTTGACATGTGGAAAAGTTAACATAAGGCAAACTGGGCAATGCTTCAATGATCAAGCAAGACAGCATTCTTTAAATGTTAAAAATGGCTATGGTATTCTCTTGGCCACACATTGTAAAGAATGTAAGTGTATTCCTGTTTCATAAAACATGGTTTTTGAAAGAAACAGGAACAAAAAATAAAAGATAGATTTTAGAAGCAATTTTTTGTCAGGAAGGCCAAAGATCAATGCATCAGTGCATTTTCACTTATCTTTTCTGAGAGAGAGAGTATTCTTTTCTCGGTTAGGAATATTTTATCATGCTCAAACATATGTCGTCGTGCATAAGCACTGTTTTTGTACTCGGTATAAAAGTGGTAGCAGCGTCATCAATAAGATTCAGTTGATAATCAGCGCTCGTTCCTCTGCTCTTTGTCTCTTCTTTAAGTTGTCGTGCTGTGACTAGAACACAACCATTTAATGTAAAAGAGTCTGTACAAGGTATTTAAGCTCAGTATCATAAACAAATGTTTCTGCTACATGCCCCTCAAAGAATATAGCCCAAGTGTGTTATGTTTGAATATCTGAGCAATAAATCCCAACTCCAAGGAATTTATATTTTGAGAAAAAACTATTTTTGGCCCTCTCAAGCTCTTGAACATTACAAGAAAAAGTTGTCAATTTTGTGCATAATGAGACGCAATTTGAACAATCTAGTTGTTCAATTGAAGATCACATCTGTACATAAATGAAAAGGAAATGAACAGTTTTTTGTATATGGCTAATATTGTCTCTGCAATATTTGTTATAAGGAAGAAAATATTTTCAGAAGTTTTCAATCGGCATCTTCTCGTTCCGTCATACGACAGCTCGAAGTTCGAAGACGCAGCCATGCGATCCATCATCGAAGATGCGCCCATCGCTGGAACTCACAGTGACCAGGACCCCAGAACAACGCAACGCATTGGAAAGACGGATGAGTCATAGAGAGAGAGGGAGGAGGCACTGGCGGTGGCGCCGCAGCTGTAGACGCAACTCTTATTTTGTCTACCCAGCCGTTGCCGGGGCAACCCTGGCCGGGGTGAGCGGGAAATCTGCCAAGAAGGCATCGAAAGGCAAACGCTATGGCGCGTACGGCAGCGGCTTCGACACATTAGGCAATCGAACTGTGCTTCAAGGGTGACTCCGTGTGAAGGGCAACTCTCTTTCCCACCATTCACACAGCGGCGCAGGTTTGTTGCAGCCTCGCGTTCTTTGAGTCTTTTTTACGGAATGCGACTGCAGTCGGCGAACAATAGTCAGGCAAAACAACTTAAAGGAAACAAAGTGCACTCTGTAACAGCCAGAAACAATAATTATTTCGTCCTCGGTGCGCCGATAACAATGGTCGAGAAACGGCCGCCGTTCGCGATGCGCCTATGGCGGCTGCCAATACCAGGCAACAGGAAGCCTCGAGCTCACTCGTTCCCGCCGCCGTCCCGTCTGCGGGAGCCGCGGAGGACCTTCTCCGTCGGCGACGCCGCCGCTAGGAGGCGGCGCTCAGAAGCTCGGAGCTCAACGACCAGCTCTGGGCTGTCCGGCAGGCTGAAGATGCCGCCCGAGTTCAGGGACTCAGCGCCGCCATCTGAGGCCACCAAGACCAAGCTGCCGGCCAAGTTCTAATAAAGTTTCCTCTCTCTCTCCTCGGTGCGATAGCGAGAGACCATCACTCACCATTTTTTTTTTTGAGGAATCACCTGTCACATTTTTCGTGTCTGGCACTTTTGTATATAGTGCCGCAAACACTGAACGCGTAGTCGAAGCTGGAACAAATCAATACATATTCGCGGATGTTTCGAAGGGTTGTCACGCACCACGAAACATGCCAAAGTGGTTACCAAACTTCATGCTGACCACATGATCAGCTCTTAATTTATATTGTTCCTCATTAAGCTACATAAGCACCTGAAGCAAAGGCAAGGCACGTTCTTGTTAAATGTTGTTAATATAAACCATGGTTGTGCGTAAGCGCAGTTACAGCTTTCCTTGTGAATCGGTCAACCCACGTCTTCGAGTGTAGCAGTGTCTCAGCCTACCTAGTCAGCTAGCACAGCAAGTTCGTGAGGAATGATGAGGTACGAGAATTTGCAGCTATTTTCCATGTAATGAATAGCCCGTGTACAGTGTTTTCACCACCACCACTACTTAAGCCGCCTGTCATAGACTCCCAGCCTGAACAGCTGTGGGACCTTAAACACTATGAAGCAGTGCCCCCCCACACACACACAATTGGAGGGTGCACGGGCTGATACACTAGCACATACATGCACAGGCGCACAAACATACACGTATGCACAATAACAGCCGCACACACACACGACCGTAAACGCACACGTGCACGGGCGTACACATGTGCACAGGCGCTCTTAGTACAAGCACGTACTCACACATACACACGCACGCACACATGTACAGGTGTACACACGATCGTACTTACCCACAAACACATATGCAGGCTCACGCACACAAACACACACATACTTAGGCGAACAATATGTTTGTGTATATAATCCATAGCAATCATATAGCTTATAACCAACGCTAAGGAAAGCATTCGTAACATGGATTGCAGTTAACTACCATGACAGATCAAACGTGATTTGCTTCTGCTGGCATTCTTCTGTATTCGGAGAGCACCTTCACACATGCTAAGTCAATTAGGCCTTCGTTTATTGCAAGTTTCACATATTCGTACAGTAGCTAGGCTGCTCAGCCTCCAATCTGAAGGTCACGGGTTCTATGCCGGCCGTGGCAGTCAAATTAAGACGGAGGCCAAAAAGGTAGAAGCCTGTGCACTGTGCGATATCAGCGCTCATTAAAGAACACCAAATGGTCAAAATCTCTGGAGCTCTTCACTACGGCGGCCCTCATAGTCATATCATAGTTTTTGAGATCTAAAACACTAGATATTAAAATTCTGTGTTTTTCTTTTGCGCTTATTCCAGCTGATCCATCGTCAACTACACTCTTCTTCAGCACAAAAGCACCCTTAGAGCCAATTTTAGGGTGCTATCGAGGCAAGCACCCAAATAATGGGATGCTTTTTTAAAATCAATCAACTATGGGTGTTAAAGGGTGTTGCAAAAGATGCTTTATTGTAAATGCACCCTTTTTATACCCTTTTGGGTTTAAAAATTTTTAATGTATAGATTTTACTATTTTGTACTGTTAGCTCGTTCAAAAAGGGGCGTCACCAGAGCTTGGGAAGATCACGAGTTTCACCAAACTCGACTCAATCCTGCATAGCACCCTAGCTCTTTGAGTCACTTGTGTTACGCCGTACTTAAGTACGTTCGTACGAACGCGCGGAAATGCGTTCTTCTCGTCGCATAGCGCCCCAGCTCTTCGACTCACGTGTGTACGCTGTGCTTACCTGTGTTCATGCGAACGCGAGGCAATGCAATTCTCTGGTCACAGGTGTTATAGCAGTGCGAAGTAGGACAAGCCAAAGCTGCGTGTTGATGTCACGTTCACCTCACATGCTTTCCTATCAGGCGCGCTCTTGTCCCTCTCTCCTTCACCCGAAGCACGCTCACCGCAGCGCCCGCGTCTGCCGGCTCCTCCACTCGCTCGCAACACCTTAATCTCCCTTCACCCTCTCCACTTTCCGCAACGGTCAACTGTAAGTCGAGTGAAAACGCTCTTACTTTTTGTTTATCTGCAATGAAGCATACGAAATCAAACCCGCCTTCCCTGTGCTCGGGTTGCAAACAAACGTTTACTCGAATAAATGCTATATCGAGTTTCGCTTTAAACTGTTCTTCTAGCCCCCACATCGACGCCCCTTTTAACCGGATCAACGCTGCGTGCACAGCTGCTTCTTCGCATCACAGGAGGGTACCCTTCAGAGAGATGGTGCTTAGTTTTCAGTAGTGGGCCTCGATCGTAGGATTCATCGTCGAGCAAGTCAGAAGAGGCGCTTGTAAGAACAACAAAAAATAAGTTACTTGGTTGGGAACTGATAAGTTGACATAAAGAGGTTCAAGGGATTACGTAAATAGAATGGTTGAAGAACTGAAATTATACAAAAATGTTTTCTGTTTATATAGTGCCGCGTTGCTATCCTTGAGGCCATTGTCCGCATCTTCAGCTGATACAGCGCTCGATGGTTTCGGAGATTCACCCTCGAAGGCGGGGAAAACACCACAGAATGCCTTTGGAGAAGGACACAGCCTGAAAGATTCCCAAATATGGACACTAACGTACTACGCGAAGGCTTTGCACATGACACCAAGATTATGCTCACGTCTGATGATGCTGGCTAATATATGTTTCAAGAACTGTCCCGGCTCCCTGCGACACGTGCCAATCTTGCCTTTCGGTGTCGGGTAGAAGAACGTATACTTGGCGACAACTTTTATAGGGGCGAAGCTCCTTAAAGCGGCACCCATTAAAAGCAGCACCCTCGTAGTCGTAGTCGTAGTGTGTAACCAGTGTTACAATTTGACCAGAAGGCGGTGCCGGTAGGAGATTTCTCCTGTGCTTTGTTGAACAATCAAAAGTTTGTGGCGCGTGCGTGAAATAAACACCGAATTCTCCTGCCTCTAATTCCCCATTAGTAGCCATTGGCATGTACATTGAGCACTATCTGACAAGAAAGGGTTGCTACATTATACGCGCTTAGTGTAACCTCCTTAGTTTTAAAAAGGTTTAGCGAGCAATGAGTCACAGTGCCATGAATACAATGAACTAGTATAAACCATGAACTCGAGGTGGTTAAAGATGGCATGTAGATACGAAGCGCAAGTCGTAAGAAAGTAAAAGCCGAACTCTCCTGTCTCTCATTTCCCATTAGCAGACATTGGCGTGTACATTGAGCACTATTTGACAAGAAAATGTTGCTACGTTATAATCGCTGGGCGTAAACTCCTTGGAATTAGAAATTTTTAGCGAGCGTTGGACCGCAGTGCCATGAATACAGTGAACTAGTATATACCATGAACTCGAGGTGGTTAAAGGTGGGAAGTGGACCCAAAGCGCAAGCCGTAAGAAAGTGTGCGTGTGCCGCCTCTCGTTTAGTTCTTGCAATGTTCGCTAGATCGCGGTTCTTTTATATGGAGAATATATGATGAAAAGATGTGAGATGGTGGTACTTGGAGTGCTGAATAGACGGACTAATGGACACACAGACATATATGCATGGATGGACGCATGAACGAACGCAGGGGCGAATGGATGGACGAACGCAGGGACGGACGCACGAACAGACGCACGCACGAACGGGCGGATGGACTCATAGACGGTCACACAGACGAATTCATGGACGGACGGAAGCAATAACGAATGGACGGACGAATGCTTCGTTCCAGTCTTCATCATTCACTCCATCGATATGCTGCTATTTTTTGACACTGAGGGCGAAGCTATGACGACTGAGCTTCTGCACATGCAGCACTATGTGAAGTAGTCCGTTATGGTGTGCATCTCGCAGCGCTATTAAACTGACCGGAACGCACCATTCGCGTTTCATGTAGACGCTGACGCCGCATAGTGTGGGAGAAGCACGTAAATAGGCGGGACGTTCTCGCGCATTTAAAAAATGGCAGCATATCAACGCCGAGTCGGCGTTGAGCATATCCACGGAGTAAATGATAGAAAGTGGGGCAAAGCATTCGTCCGTTTATTCGTTTTAGGGGTGAAGCTTCTTATGGCGTGGCTTGTGCGTCCCTCGTAGTGCGTAACCACCAGTGGCACATACCCGAAATAGCGGTCCTTACGATTTTGACCTCCAAGGTGGTTCTGGTGAGAGATTTCTTCTGTGCGTTGTTGAACAATAAAAGATAGTGCTCATGTTCATGGCTGCTAAGGGGGAATGAGAGACAGGAGCATTCGGCCTTTAGGTAACGTGCACGCTGCGATCCACATTAGCAGCTATTGGCATGTACATTGAGCACGATCTGAAAAGAAAGGGTTGCTGCGTTATACTCGCTGGGTGTGACCTCCTTGGTTTTAGAAAGGTTTAGCGAGCGTTGGGCCGCATAGCCATGAATACAGTGAACTAGTATACACCATGAACTCGAGGTGGTTAAAAGTGGGAAGTAAACCCGAAGCGCAAGCCATTAGAAAGTGTGCATGTGCCACCTGCCGTTTAGTCTTTGAAATGTCCGCTGGATGGCGGTGCTTCTATATGGAAAATATATGATGAAAAGATGCGAGATGGTGGTACTTGGAGTGCTGAATAGATGGGCGAACGGACACACAGACAGATGCATGGATGGACGCATGAACTGCCGCAAGCGCGGATGCATGGACGAACGCAGGGACGGATGCACGAACAGACGCACGCACGGACGGGTGGATGGACGCATGTACGGTTAAACAGACGTACGCAGGAACGGGCGGAAGCAAGAACGAATGGACGGACAAATGCTTCGCCCCACTCCCCATCATTCACTCCGTGGATATGCTGCCATTTTTGCTTCCGTCCGTACATGCGTCCGTCTGTGTGACCGCCGATGCGTCCATCTGCCCGTCCGTTTGTGCGTCTGTTCGTGCGTCCGTTCCTGCGTTTGTCCATGGATCCGCCCCTGCGTCTGTTCATGCGTACATCCATGTATCTGTCTGTGTGTCCATTCGTTCATCTATTCAACACTCCAATACCACCATCTCGCGTCTTTTCATCATATATTCGGATGGATGGATGGATGGATATGGCTGTACCCTTTAGATCGGGCGGTGGCTAGCGCCACCAAGCCGTAATACCTAATGAACCAAAAACTATATTTTTTTTCCTTAAAAAAAGAGTTTGAGGATTCGTACTTTGCAGTGAAGAGTTTAATTTTCACTCGTGCCTTGACTTTAGCCACCAATCAGATAACCTCCTTCTAGTTAAGTCTACCCGCTTAAAGTTTATTTTGCCCTCCCGGTCCCTAAACCCCAGTGCTTTGAAAAACTCTGCGCCATCATCCTGAACTATAGGGTTCAGGATGATGGCCCTTTACAGAACATTATCAAGTGTTCGGCAGTTTCTTCTTCCTCTCCACACGCACTGCATACTGTGTCTACCCCTTCGTATTTGGCCCGATATGTCTTGGTTCGCAGTACTCCCGTTCTGGCCTCAAACAGTAGAGAACTACCCCGAGTATTATCATAGATCCTTTCCTTGGCAATTTCCTGCTTAAACGTTCGATAGATCTCTAGTGCGGACTTCTTTATCATGCCCATTCTCCACATGTCAGTCTCCGTTTCCTTCACTTTCTTCTTAACCGATAGTTCTTTTTGGTTTGGCCACCCGCTGTTTTCTAAGTATTTACCAGTCAACTTCCTAGTTCGCTTCCTCCATTTTGTATCGACATTCTTCATGTACAAGTAGCTGAAAACCTTCCTAGCCCAACGCTCTTCCCCCATTTCTCTCAATCGCTTCTCAAATTTTATCTTGCTGCTAGCTTCCCTGCCCTCAACTGACGTCCATCCCATATCACCTTGTACTCCCTGATTTGGTGTATTCCCGTGAGCTCCTAATGCAAGCCTACCTATTCCACGTTGCTTAATTTCCAATCTTGCTTGAACTTCTGATCTCATGCACAAGACCGCATTGCCGAACGTCAGCCCAGGAACCATGACCCCTTTCCATATTCCTCTCACAACATCATACCTATTGTAATTCCACAGTGCCCTATTTTTCATGACTGCTGCATTCCTGTTACCTTTAGTCGTCACGTATATTTCGTGTTCCCTCAGATACTCGGTTCCATTGCTTATCCATACGCCCAGATATTTGTATTTATCCGTTATCTCTAGCGTGACCTCCTGTATTCTAAGCTCACTACCTTCTTTGTCATTGAAAATCATGACTGCTGATTTTTCCTTACTGAATCTAAAATCTAACCTATCTCCCTCATTACCGCAGATGTCCATCAATCTCTGCAAATCTTCCTTGTTGTTGGCCATTAGTACTATATCATTGTCACACCCGTCCCGTTTATTAGGGAGGCGATCGCCGGGCTAATTCTAAGAGCCGAAGTATCGGCCCCCCGAACCGCACCACGAAAGCGTGGACAATTTAAGAGTGGTCCTTATTGGTGCGCCAGCGGACGCCGGCTGTGGTCCAAAGAACAAGTCAGAGCCGAGGGTTGATAAACAAAACAAATATTATATTCTCAGAAATGGCAGATCGAAAACAACACACAAGAATGCACACTCCACAATAGTTACATACATTACGTCACCAATCAAACAACGTACTACACAGTACAATCGGCCACACTCAAAACAACGGACACAGACAACGATACGCACTACAATGCAGTCGCATGCATTGAACAACCAAGACACTTAAAGACTAAAGAGATATAAAACCTATTCAGTCCAAAGTCCTTGGAACAAAAGTCTGAATGATACTCTTCCGAGAATCACTCACTCAAAGTCCAGCGTTGTTGTCGTTCCGCGCCCTCGAAGTTTCTCTTCTAGGAAACCTCCCGTCTTCAATTGGCCACTCTTCCAACTTCAACTTCTTCGCCGGAACACGTCGGCTTCACACACGCAGCTGTTGCCCCGCGTCTTCGCTCGATAGCGGTAAACACACACTCTTGCCGGTAGCTCGAGTCGTCACCCCTCAGGTGGAAATCCTCTTCATCTCCGGCTTCGTCCCTACGGACCAAAACCTTCGCCGACTATACGGCGGAATCCCTACGCGCTCTGGCGCTCACTTCCGTCTCCTCCTGATTTCTCGTCTCGGCTGCTCGATTAAATACGTTCCGCGCCACCTTCCAGAAAGTTCTCCTCATTTCGTTGGCGCGATGCGCAACGAAGGCTGAGGGGAGAGCGAGACGGTTGGAATGCCCTCCCCGGAGGATGATTCAACTCGGTATGACCACGCCCCCTTCGTTCTAGAAAAATCGCGGGCTTGCTGGGCCGCCGATGTGGGGTGAGGAGGTTCGTCTGCGAAGCCATGCTTCTGCGGGGAGAGCGCGCGCCCGGGAGCCGTGGATGTTTGTTTTCTTTTTTTTTCTTTTGACCTCGCGGCGTTACTCCCGCCCGTTGTCGCAAGAATTTGGCGGCGCGCTCATTTTTAGCGCTCGTTCTGTGACACTGCCCCCCACTTTAAGAATATTATCTCATAATATTCAAGACCACACAAACGAGCGCGAAAAGTCACCACACACTCTCACAGACTGTAACACAATCCGTCGCCCATGACACTTCACATTCACAATATATCACTCAATACGATTGAACATTACATTCAATCTCACACACATGAAATATAACCTCAGGCACATGACTACAACACTTCATCACACATTCCAAACAATACAAACGTACAAAGTTCTGTCTTTACAACGAATATACAACACTATACATCACATCATCGCACAGAACACTTTGACTCGCTCGACATACACTTGAGACACAGGATAACAAGAACACCACATATGTCACTCAGCACTGCCAAACCCATTCTGATTTGACTTCAGCACTTATCCTGAGTACTTCGAGCAGCGCTTGCGCCCCTTTTTGCGGTGCTCCCTCGATCTCCTCTTGTGTTTCCACGTTCTTTTTCGGCGAGCCTTTTCCAACGACGATATCTGAGGCGTCGTCTCAGCCATCGCTGTCTCTTCCGACACCGTTAACGCGTCATTACATTCGACGGGTCCTGTCTGTTTATTTACCCGCTTGATCATACCTCTACATTTTTCCCGGCTGGCCAACTCCGTCTCATTTACACTGTCAGTCGGTTGAGGTCGTGCCGACGTAAGTCCAGTTGCTCGGCCCGTGAACTTATTCGACACGATCGTCTTCTCCTTCGCTGTCTCTTGCGCCGCAGCTTCCCCTTGGGCTCTAGTGAGATCCGTCACGGGATGCTCCTCCACTGTATCTCGCGGCCGCTGTGTTGGCGAGGGCTCTATCTTCGGGTCTTCTCCCAAACATTCTGGATCACTTGGCCCTCGCGCCCCGTCGATGTTTCCGATGACAAGGTCATACAGTGGGGTCGTCATGCATAAAGCAGTAAGCTTCCCGCTGAAGTACGGGGTTTCAACCTCAATTTCTGCTTCGGGAAGCATCCGAACCGTACGGTCAATTAGGCAAACCGGTTTCGTTCTGCCTGTCAACTCACTTTCCCGTACCAAATTTCTCCGCACGATAACAGTGGAACTGCCGGTATCTCTTAACACCGTAATCTTTTTGCCCGCAACTTTTCCAGGCAGCGTTGGCATTCCTTTCGTAACACCGGTTGGCTGTTTTGACATTACAGCACCCACAATAGGAATTTTCTCCCCATTCTTCAATTCTACGAATCCGTCGGTGACGGCATTATTATCGGATTTCGGTGCCACTTGCACACAGGATAGCTGGTGAGTTTGACTCGCTCCGTTTCGACATGCATCTGCTTTGTGCCCAGTCTGACCACACTTAAAACATTTCACTACCGTAGGGCTCGTAAAGATCGTTCGACAGTTTTTCGCGCGATGACCCACTCGGTTACACAGAAAACATCGCTGCATGCTCTCTGGTGCACGCTTCTTTTCTTCAGGAGCCAATTTCTTCGAATCATCGGGACAATCCTTCTTGACCTTGGCCAAATTAGTTCCTCCTTGCGCTTCTAAGAATTGATCAGCCAATTCAAGCATTCCTTCAAATGACTCCGCCTTCCTCTCTTTCAATACAGCGACAGGCTTGGGTGGCAACTAGTAAGAAATTGTTCTTTAATTAGCAGCTCTCTAAGTTCATCGTACTCCTGTGCTGTCCCTGAAAGTTCAATCCATCTGTCGAAATAATGGCAAAGTCGGGCGGCATACTGCGTAGCTGTCTCACCATCAGCTGGCTTTCCTGTCCGAAATCTGTCCCGGAATCCTTCCACAGTGAATCTAAATCGCTTCAACAAAGCAGCTTTCACCTTTGCGTAGTTGGCTGCATCGGTCGGCGTCAGCCTACCGTACACACTGAGCGCTTCACCACTCAAGCAAGTACTCAAAGCAGTTGCCCATTGATGTTCCGGCCAATTCTGGCTCCTCGCAATCGTCTCAA
The DNA here is from genome assembly GCF_013339725.1 of Rhipicephalus microplus. Lineage (NCBI taxonomy): Eukaryota > Metazoa > Arthropoda > Arachnida > Ixodida > Ixodidae > Rhipicephalus > Rhipicephalus microplus. Next base: position 161,779,532 of record NC_051168.1, on the reverse strand, counting down.
ATCTGTGAAGGTACGCGTCTAGGTCGTCCTTCCTTTCATCAAACGCTACGAGCAGCTTGCTTGGGTTCAAGCGGAAGCCGTGATCTTCCCGTTCGCTGCTTTCAACTCTAGCTTGGACGGGAGTTTCACTTCGCTGTTGCAAACGGAGCCGCTCGAGTTCCATCTCGTGCTGCCGCTGCCGCTCCCTTTCCTCTCTTTCTTCTTTCAGCTGTCGCTCTCTCGCTTCTCTTTCTTCTCTCGCCCTTTCGGCTGCCAACTTCTCTCTCTCCAACTCAGCTGCTTTTTCTTCCTTGGCCCTCTCTGCCGCCAACCTCTCTCTCTCCAACTCAGCTTCTTTTTCCGCTTTGGCTCTTTCGACCGCCAACCTCTCTCGTTCCAACTCAGCTGTTTTTTCTTCCTTGGCTCTCTCAGCTGCCAACCTTTCTCTCTCCACCGCCTCTTTCTCCTTCTGGCTTACCCATTTCCGTAGTTCGGCGCCGGAAATACCCATCTTCTCAGCAAGCGCAACTAACTTTTCGAGATCCATTGTGTCTCGCAACTCGCAAATAAAACCTTGCCGCGTGCAAAAAGTATCTGCCTAAATCGGTCTATCGGAACACTCCCCTGCACTCGTTAACGAGAACACTGAACAACACACAAAATCGTTCCGATAGCACTATCAACAACTCGAGGCTCTTTCTCACTACTTTGGACACACTGTGCACCAAAAGGTCCTGTGTCGCGGACGCCAGATTAATTGTCACACCGGTCCCGTTTATTAGGGAGGCGATCGCCGGGCTAATTCTAAGAGCCGAAGTATCGGCCCCCCGAACCGCACCACGAAAGCGTGGACAATTTAAGAGTGGTCCTTATTGGTGCGCCAGCGGACGCCGGCTGTGGTCCAAAGAACAAGTCAGAGCCGAGGGTTGATAAACAAAACAAATATTATATTCTCAAAAATGGCAGATCGAAAACAACACACAAGAATGCACACTCCACAATAGTTACATACAATACGTCACCAATCAAACAACGTACTACACAGTACAATCGGCCACACTCAAAACAACGGACACAGACAACGATACGCACTACAATGCAGTCGCATGCATTGAACAACCAAGACACTTAAAGACTAAAGAGATATAAAACCTATTCAGTCCAAAGTCCTTGGAACAAAAGTCTGAATGATACTCTTCCGAGAATCACTCACTCAAAGTCCAGCGTTGTTGTCGTTCCGCGCCCTCGAAGTTTCTCTTCCAGGAAACCTCCCGTCTTCAATTGGCCACTCTTCCAACTTCAACTTCTTCGCCGGAACACGTCGGCTTCACACACGCAGCTGTTGCCCCGCGTCTTCGCTCGATAGCGGTAAACACACACTCTTGCCGGTAGCTCGAGTCGTCACCCCTCAGGTGGAAATCCTCTTCATCTCCGGCTTCGTCCCTACGGACCAAAACCTTCGCCGACTATACGGCGGAATCCCTACGCGCTCTGGCGCTCACTTCCGTCTCCTCCTGATTTCTCGTCTCGGCTGCTCGATTAAATACGTTCCGCGCCACCTTCCAGAAAGTTCTCCTCATTTCGTCGGCGCGATGCGCAACGAAGGCTGAGGGGAGAGCGAGACGGTTGGAATGCCCTCCCCGGAGGATGATTCAACTCGGTATGACCACGCCCCCTTCGTTCTAGAAAAATCGCGGGCTTGCTGGGCCGCCGATGTGGGGTGAGAAGGTTCGTCTGCGAAGCCATGCTTCTGCGGGGAGAGCGCGAGCCCGGGAGCCGTGGATGTTTGTTTTCTTTTTTTTTTCTTTTGACCTCGCGGCGTTACTCCCGCCCGTTGTCGCAAGAATTTGGCGGCGCGCTCATTTTTAGCGCTCGTTCTGTGACAATCATCTGCGTACATTAATGCTGGTAGTGCCTGATCAATAAGTTTTCCTTGTTTGACTAAAGAGAGGTTGAAGCCCAGTTCACTTCCCTCTAATTTTGCCTCTAATCCTTGTAGGTACATCATGAATAATAAGGGTGACAGGGGGCACCCCTGCCTAAGCCCCCGTTTTACCTCTGCAGACTTGGATACCTGTTTTTCCCACTTTATAACTACCTTGTTACCTTTATAGATACCCTTTAAAAGATTAGTGACTACATGTTCCACGCCTAGTGTGTCCAGTATTCCCCACAATTCCTCTTGAACCACGCTGTCGTACGCTCCTTGATATCCAAAAATGCTAGCCACAGGGGCCTGTGTTCCTTTTCTGCTATTTCGATGCACTGCGTCAGTGAGAACAGATTGTCTTCCAACCTCCTGTGTTTCCGAAACCCATTCTGCAGTTCCCCCAGCACCCCCTCATCCTCTATCCACGCCTGCAGTCTTTCCTTTATAATCTGCATCGCCAGCCTGTAGACTGCTGATTTATCTGTTATAGGACGGTAGTTGTTTATGTCAGCTTTGTCCCCCTTTCCTTTATAGATCATGCTCATGCTGCTAAGTTTCCATCCATCGGGAACTTCACCATCGATTATTATTGTGCTCACTGCCTCTCTCAAAGCCTGCTTAGACTTCGGACCTAATGTCTTTATCAGCCTAATTGGAATGCCATCTGGGCCTGTTGATTTACTACTAGGAACCCTTTTCTCAGCCCTTTCCCACTCTTGTTGCGAAAATGGAGCCATTGCACCACTTGATTCGTCCTCGTCTATTGTGGTGCATAAAGTACTTCTTTGTTGAAATTTTTCTGTCACTTTTGTTCTTATATATTCAATAGCTTCGTCCCCTTCTAGCCTAGCACCTTGGGCTGTAGTTATAAATCTCTGCTCTAGGCTCGTCTCATTTCTTAGGGAGTTTAGGTGGTTCCAAAATTTCGCAGCTGCCTTTCTATTTTTTATGTACTTCTGCCAGCCACTGAGCTCCCTTCCTTCTAATCTTTTCATTGATCAGAAGGGATGCATCCCTTCTACAGCTTAGAAAGGTTGCCCATTTTCTTTCAACATCATCTGTCGGTTCACCCCGCTGCTTAGCATGTCTGTGTTCCCTAGAGGCTTCCTGACGTTTTGCTATGGCTCTCTTAACTTCATCATCCCACCAACTTTTGAGTTTGTGTCTTCTTTTCCGGGGTGACTTGTCACGTGTCTTAGCAAGCTCTAGCTCAAAGAGTCTAATTAGATTCGTGTATGTCCACACTGTCTTATTATCCTCCGTGATTACTTTCTCAATTTGTTTAGTGGCTATTTCAATTTGCCTTTCGGGATAAAATTTTTCCTTTAGTTGCTCATCTTGTCTCCTTCCCACTTTCACTCCTCTTCCAAAACTTAGCTTGATACGTTTGTAATCGCTACACAGACTTCTGGAGCCACCTTCATCTATGTGCATTCCCCTGAGCTTATCATACATCCTATGTGACATCAGTGCATAATCTATCGTCGACTGAAGCCTTCCTACCTCCCATGTTATTTGCCCTTCACACTTCTCGGTACTGTTGCAAATGATCAAATCAAGCCTTACACACATATCCATGATCATTTTGCCTGTCGGGTCGGCATACCCATCTATATCTTCTATGTGCGCATTCATGTCTCCTAGTATAATTATCTCGCACTCTCTTCCTAACTCCTGAATGTCCTTTGATATACACTCTACCATTGTCTGGTTTTCCTTTCTGGCCTTTGCTCCCGTCCACAAGTACACGAAACCAAGGAGTGTCATTTGACCTGCCACTTTCCCTTTTAGCCATAAATGTTCCTTGCACTCCTGCTTGACCCTTTGCCAGTCTGTACTTTTATGAATGAATGCCCCAATACCACCCCCCTTTCTGCTGCCTTCTGTTCTATTACAATATTCCCACGCGTAGTCCGGATTGTTCGGAGGTTGTTCCATGTCCCTGAGATGTGTTTCTACAAAACCGTATACCATCGGCCTCTCTTCCCTTAGCTGTTCTTCTATCTCTTCCCACTTCAGCCTGTTCCTACCACCCTGCATGTTAATATACCCTATGTCTGCATTGGCTCGGCGCTCGTGGCTACGTCAATTTATGCCCCGGACTCTACCTATCTTAGATATTGGTGCCACTTTGGAATCGTATCTGTCCATACCACCTGTCGAAGAGTCTCCCTGGTTGTTTTCCTCGTTACTAGCTATCCTGCACCCCGAAGGGCTCGCTTGCCCCCCAAAAAAGCTACTGCGCGTCCTGCAAGTCGCCAACCCACCTCATGACCTAGCCGCCCATCGAAGTGAATTCTGTCTCGTTGAACCCCCCCCCCCCACCTATGCACCTCTCTGTTTATTTCCACCACCTCAAAGCCTTTCTCTCGACTCATCCGCCATATCTCTTGGTTTGCGTTGACCACCGCTCTTTGCAAATTACTATCACGCACCGGTACCTCCGGTATCGTGCATATCACTACCTGTACCTTAGGAGAAGTGGCGCGCATGTCATCGACACCTTTCGCCAGTGTGGCTGCTAGTCCTGCTGCATCTCCATTTAGGACATCGTTTAAACCGCCTGAAATTATCACTAGGTTTCGTCTATCAGCTGTTGTTTTGAGCTTTGCGCTCGCTTGCCTCATGACTGCTTCCAGCTTGCGTCCTGGGAACGCCCCTACTGCCACCCTCTTGTCACCTCTTACCCTCTCTTTGATGGCTTCTGTGCATCGATTTAAATTTGAGTCCCCGGCGATTATCACAAGCTGCGACTTTTCAGCTGGAGCGTTCTGCACCTGGGGGCTACTTGCACCTGTGACGCCGGCTGCTTTGTTCCCTCCCTGCCCCACCACTACCTCGCTGAAGCTGGGCCTTGCGACAGTTGAACCGGCTAAACCTGTTTTTTCCAAACTTGCTTGCTTTTCCTTCTCCACCGTTCTGGTTGCCGGTTCCCTACTGTTCTCTCGGTAGGTCGCTTCTTTGTTCAGCTTCACTAGCGCTTCCACGGCGGACTTCAGTCTTTCTCCCATTGCCCTCGTTTTCTCTTGCTCTGTCGCCAACTCAGTCTCGAGCTTGGCAATTCTCATCAGCAGTTCACTTTGGGCAAACATCATTTTCTTCATTTTTTCCTCGCCCTCACATTGCCTACACTTCGCGTCAGCCTCTTCTCCATCCGCTTCTACGCTTGGGTCCACTTTCAAACCCACTCCACATCCTGAACACTTTACAGTCTTTTTAACCATGCCTTTCTTACACCAATTGTCCCTATACTCGATAATTACTAACCTCGAGCCCTGTGCTACGAGAAAAGAAATCTAAGCTTTACTACAAAAATTTGCGTGTTCAATGTACGCGCACCTCCCCCACGGGGTGCCAAAAGAAAAAAAACAACAAAAAAATTCAAACACACACACCCGCACTAACTAATAAATACCTGGTGACCGGCCCCCGAAAAAGCCGTACCATAAAATAAGTGTTACGAAGATTTCAACCGCTGCCTTATAATTATAAAGACAAGCTCAAAACATGCAAAAACACTTATCTGCGCAGTCGATCCGGAGCGCTCAAAAAACACGTCCATCCACCTTGACAGCCCGAACCATATTCCTCATAGAGAAGCACCGCCATCTAGCGGGCATTCCAAGAACTAAACGAGAGGTGGCACACGTACACTTTCTTCGGGTCTACTTCGCACCTTTAACCACCTTGAGTTCATTCATGGTATATATATCATTCATTGTATTCATGGCACTGCGGCTCAACGCTCGCTAAACCTTTCTAAACCTAAGGAGCTTATACCCAGCGAGTATAACGTAGCAACCCTTTCTTGTCAGATAGTGCTCAATATACATGCCAATGGCTGCTAATTGGAATCGCAACGTGTGCGTTAACTAAAATCTGAATGCTCCTGTCTTTCGTTCCCTATTAGCAGCCATTGGCATATACATTGAGCACTATTTTTTATTGCTCAACAACGCACAGAAGAAATCTCCCACTGGCACCACCTTGGAGGCCAAAGTTACACACTACGACTACGATGGACCAACTAGTGGCGCTATAAGGAGCTTTGCCCCTAAAACGCAAAGTCGCAACGACTAAATTAAAGTAAATATAAATATCTTGATGGTGGGAGCTGCGTCCTGTCTCAAGTAGCTCCAGGTAGAACATAAAATTGGAACTTCTACATTTCACGATGAAAATACGGACGCTGTTGTAGATCTACATCCACTGACGGTAGCATGCCCGTGATTTGGCTCTGTAGCCTTCGCTCCGATGCCAAGAAAATTTGTCACCGTGTATAGCGGCCTGAGAGGTTTATTTTCGAATACGCTACCTCTTGTGCCATGTACTACGGAGAGAAGGGGAATAAGAAGTGTCTGACTAACTCATCTTCGTTCCCGCGAAGTTACTCCTTAACACCAAAACTTTCGAGACTTTGTACTCCTCGAAAGCATACAAAGCCAGCCGAGTTAAATATACCCGCCAACCCAAAAAGCAAGTGCAACGGCATCTTCGCAGACGGTTCCGTTACCTCGTTGCGTCAAAGGAATGTTTTTCTGCTTTCTCTGAAGTCGAGGTGACAATAGCCTTTCCTTTTTATGGATTTATTTAGAGCCCCACCAGTCCGTTGACATCTTTGCTAACGCTACAAAAACGGAATCGGCCTGTCTTCAACTGCACAACTGCAAAAATACGAATGCTGATGACGGTGAAAACTCCTGTGAAGTACCTCATGAAGCCTCTCACGGCACCTGATATGCGACTTCATAACCACGTGGTCATTCATAGTGAAAGGCACAAGGCTTATCGCGGTTTCACAGCTGCTGCCGATGAGTAATTCACTAGGATGGCTTGTTTTTCGCTAGGGTAAGCGGTGAGAATTGTAATGAAGAGGAAGGAGATCAGTGCAGAAGAAGCTCGAGCTACGTGACTATGCTGGGAAATGTGCGTGATCAGTCAACAGCTCCAATGAAATAAACCCTTTAAAGCATTAGGAATCACTGTCTTTTACAAAGTATCATTCCTGCTTCCATAATCGGGAACACAAATACATGACACAATATTTTGATTTTCCTTATTGACATTTAGAATGCAAAGGTTGCAGCGAGATGATGCTCAGTTGGCATATACTTCGTCTTGTTCACTTTGTTCTCTCAGTTGTTAAACTTGACCAAAACGTGAGCACGTTGAGCTCAGGTCCTTTTTCTAGTTTTTTTTTAGGTTTAACATTTTACATGTTGAAAAAGTGAAGGGCTTGTGCTACAGTAAGAAAACATTTATGCAAAGCGCGAGAAGTGCTCTGATTGCTGTGTTTCACTTGAAGGTGTAATCTAATATATGTGTAGTTTATATAATTCAGTAAAGCTTTGTCGGAGCACACACGTGTACCTAATGTCGCGTGGTGCTGCAGAAAATGGACGACCGGCTTTCCCTAAATTAATGCCGTCTTTTTTTGTTATCTAAAACCTACGAGGCTGTGACACATGCTGCTGTATGCAAGAGGCTATTGAGATTCCCATTGTAGCTTTTCACTCTATCATAGGCAGTTAGGGGAATGAGGACGGTATGAATGGTGTTCTGTGCCAACGAAAAAAAAAATATCGAATGAAAAGAACGGGGGAAGTACAGCTTCTGTTTTTGTACCGGAAACATTTTTCTTTCTGAGAGGTCATACACAAAATTATAGTTGATTTGCTGCCGAAGGACAACATGGTTGTTTCTATGTTCTGACTACTGCTGTTGTAACGATGGCATGAAAAGCGCTGAGCTCCCCAATCATGTTGTAAACAACTACACATATTACATTCCACAGACAAAGTGTTACAGGCCCACATTTACTCAGGAGATAAGAATGACCGCAGGCAATGCATACGGGAGGTCTGCAACTGTACTGTACGTTTCATCCGACCCCCAATGCATTTAGTATTGTCTTTCAGTCGCATAATAGCGAGACATTCACTTGGCGTTGATGTAACTATCAAAAGGGTCAAGATATTTCTTGCCTCCGCTGATCTTACAAATAAACCTTATTTTTACTGACACTCTCACAATATTTCAAAAACATTGCAGGTATGCCACAATTATTTGAGATGGTGTTGCAAGAAGCGTGACGTTACGCGTGTCATAAAGCATGGGTGCATCAATGAGCTGTATATACATCCCACTCTGGAGTTTTTCAGACACGCAGCTTCACCTGTCGACGCAGTTTTGAGTAATGCAAAGCCCGACTCTCTTGCACAGTTTTCTGCACAACCAGGTGCAACTACAGCGTGAAAAGCAGCGATTGAGCTAAATATTAGGTTATTTGAGCATTGTACACTTACAAAAACTGCCGGGAAGTGTTTATACTCGTTCACTCGCTAAATGACGGCGAAAACAAGAGCGGACGCAACAGCTCCGCGCTTAAAGGAGAAAGACTGTAACTTGCTACGAACGTTAAGGGCTTCGATTTGCTGTTTTCCGCTGCTTTCGCGAAGCAGAACGGTGAGAGCACTGGGCATGGGCTGTTGTGTTGGGTAAGCGAATCAATCTTGTTGTCTACAGCCGTTCGCGTGAGAAAGTGTGACAATATAGATCTCCTGGTATTGTTTCACGTAGCTTTGATATCAATGGGAACCATAGTAGCATTGATTATGAAGCTTAACATAGCATCCGACAGTGGAGCGCACTGTGCAGCAGTAGACAGGTGACGCGCAAGATAAACATCGTGCACGCCGCGACTTCCGATAACCTGAAGCTCCACAGCATTACGCCTCAGGTATTTCAAGGCTCTAAGTACTGGCATTATCTACAAAGTGCGAACATGCATGCCATACAGGTGTGTCGCAAAATGATCATGACCACAATAACTTTTTTTTTCTTGCCATCGGTCTCTGTGATTGCCAGAGCTATCACGGAGGCCTCGGTTTTGCATTTCGTTGTACACCAAGAAAGTGGGCACGCATGCATCCCCGTTTGCAGTCTATACAAACAGATGACAACCGTCAACAGAACATTCTAGCATACGTAATAAAACAGTACAACGCACAGGAAGCGAGATATCAATGAAGAATACAACTGCAATGGCGAAAATCTACAGAGCTATTTTTGCCGAATAAAGTGAACTTCCTACCACTGATCGTGAGATTGCTCGTGTATGCACTTCATCGCTTCGGCTTGATGCGTATGCCCAAGTTTGCCTCATTTAGGTGTTACAGAAAAAACGTCAGAGTGCTTGCCTGTAACTCAATGTCATGCAATGCTCGCTTGCACTTGAAGTGCCATTTGCAGTACCCCCAGTTTTGCTGAAAAACTTTTCACATTGTACCCAAAGTTTGTTTTGTTGAGCTTTCAAGTTTTCTGAAACGAAGTTGGACTGAAGTGAGAAGCTTGCCAGTTCTTTGATTGTCAAGAAACCTTGCCTCAAGGCCAACGAAAGAGGAAGGCTTATGCACGTTCACTTGCGGACGGCTCTTTTTGCACTACTACTTTATGACCAGGGCGTCAATTAAGGCGCTCATGGCGGCGTTTTTTGCAGCGCCGCCTGGGCAGAGTCTGACTTCTATGGGCCAACTTGACTTTGGTGTTCATTTAGCAAGACCCTGTAGTGCGTTCCATTAAGTCTAACGCAGGGTATCCTACCTGACAATTGTTAATCATTTCGCTGATGCATGCATCTGGTTGCCCTAAGTTTCCAGACAAAATAACCTGGTCACCTAGTCGTTTTTGACGTAACTGCTGTTTAACAGAAAGCCTAACGCTTCCCGCAGGTGGTCTGATGAGTCTTGCACTAAGACGTCCAGATCACTTTACTAGCCACTTCCCATCGGATAAAAATGGCAGCATATCCACGGAGTGAATGATGGGGAGTGGGGCGAAGAATTCTTCGGTGTATTCGTTCTTGCTTCCGTCCGTTCCTGCGTAGGTCTGTCTAATTGTCCGTGCGTCCATCCACCCGTCCGTGCGTGCGTCTTTTCGTGCGTCCATCCGAGCGTCCATTCATGCATCCGCACCTGCGTCCGTTCATGCATCCATCCATGCATCTGTCTGTGTGTCCGTTTGTCCATTTATTCAGCACTCTAAGTACCATCATCTCGCATTTTTTCATCATATATTCTCCATATAGAAGCACCGCCATACAGCGGACATTTAAAGGACTAAATAGGAGGTGGCACATGCACACTTTCGTAGGGCTTGCGCTTCGGGTTTACTTCCCACCTTTAACCACCTCGAGTTCATGGTATATACTAGTTCACTGTATTCATAGCTATGCGGCCCAACGCTCGCTAAACCTTTCTAAAACCAAGGAGGATACACGCAGTGAGTATAACGTAGTAACCCTTTCTTGTCAGATTGTGCTCAATGTACATGCCAATGGCTGCTAATGGGGATCATAGCGTGCGCGTTACCTAACGGCCGAATGCTCCTGTCTCTCATTCCCCCTTAGCAGCCATTAACATGTGCATTGAGCACTATCTTTTATTGTTCAAGAACGCACACAAGAAATCTTTCACCGGAATCACCTTGGAGGCCAAAATCATAAGGACCGCTATTTCGGGTATGTGCCACTGCTGGTCACGTACGACAAGGGACGCAAAATCCACGCCATAAGGAGCTTCGCCCCTAATAGCAGTTTTATAGTACCTGACAACTCTCTTTACCTCGTTCTCTATGTTGCTCGGTACAGGCTCATACTTCTCTTCAAAGCATATGGGCTGTAGTTGAGGCTTATGATCAATCCGTTTTTGATAACTCTATGGATAGCTCAACTATGGTCATACTGGTGAAAATGATTTCATAGAACAACAAATATGAATTGAGGCATTCGTGATTAGGTTGAAGTCAGTAGAACGCCCATGGGTTCAAAGGTGAGGCCGCTTTGCCCTTTTGTGTGTGTATGAAAACCCTTGAGAGCATTTCAATGCGGTAATCTTTGTTGAAATATTTCAAATACAACCGATTCGTTGACCTCATAATTATTATTTGGGCAGATTTTTTGTTTATTTTATTTCGAAATATTCCTAAATGCTCCAAAATTGGGTATGACATAGGTGAACAGACGCATAAAAAAAGCGATGTATGTTTAGAGTGGTGGGTTTATTTTTCTCCTTTATTTTGGACTTCACAAATTCTCGTCTTACATGTCACGTTTCTACACATAATCACCAAGCAAATCTAATTATCTTTATCGACGTCTCAATGACTGCATAGTACAAAATCTGGAATTTGCAACAAGCCCACCGAAAAGTAACGTAATTACACTTCGAAAGCAGGTACAAAAAAAATGGCAGCATATCCACGGAGTGAATGATGGGGAGTGGGGCGAAGCGTTCGTCCGTCCATTCGTTCTTGCTTCCGTCCGTTCCTGCGTACGTCTGTGTAACCGTCCATGCGTCCATCCACCCGTCCGTGCGTGCGTCTGTTCGTTCGTCCGTCCCTGCGTTCGTCAATGCATCCGCGCCTGCGTCCGTTCATGTGTCCATTCTTGCATCTGTCTGTGTGTCCGCTCGTTCATCTATTCAGCACTCCAAGTAGCACCATCTCGCATCGTTTCATCATATATTCTCCATATAGAAGCACCGCCATCCAGCGGACATTTCAAGGACTAAACGGGAGGTGGCACATGCACACTTTCTTACGGCTTGCGCTTCGGGTTTACTTCCCACCTTTAACCACCTTGAGTTCATGGTATATTCTAGTTCACTGTATTCATGGCTATGCAGCCCAACGCTCGCTAAACCTTTCTAAAACCAAGGAGGTTACACCCAGCGAGTATAAAGTAGCAACCCTTTCTTGTCAGATCGTGCTCAATGTACATGCCAATAGCTGCTGATGGGGATCACAGCGTGCGCGTTACCTAAAGGCTGAATGCTCCTGTCTTTCATTCCCCCTTAGCAGCCATTAACATGTGCATTGAGCACTATCTTTTATTTTTCAACAACGCACAGAAGAAATCTCTCACCGGAACCATCTTGGAGGTCAAAATCGTAAGGAGCGCTATTTCGGGTATGGGCCACTGGTGGTTACGTACTACGAAGGACGCACAAGCCACGCCATAAGGAGCGTCTTAGCGTCTCACGTCGTCGTTAGCGTCTCACAGCGTCCCTGGGCTGGCGGACGCCCGTCATGGCAAGCCAGCCCCCGAAGAAGGCGCTAGCCTTCGACGTAGTCGTCCCCGAGGGGACTAGTCCCGAAGACATCGTTGACGCGACGTCTTCAATAGTAGGAATCGAAGAAGTATACTGCGTTCAGCACATTGGAGGCAGGAGCTACCAAGTTACTGTCAACAGTGAGGCCGCACTGGCCCAAATCGTAGACGCGTCGCACCTTATCATCCGAGGAGAGCGCGTCGCCATCGTACCCCTGGGACCCCAAGTGACCCAAGTGGCCGTCCTGTTCCTGCCGTGCCGCGTACCCTGCGAAGTCCTCGCACAAGCACTCTCTCCCTACGGGAAGGTGCTGCACATCACCAGAGGACTCATGGGATCGCGCCCAACCGTGACCACTGGGACGCGATACGTCCGCCTGGAAATGAAGGCTTCGTCACCGGTGCCCAACTACCTCAAGGTCGCGGGCCATCGAGTAACCTGTGACTATAAAGGCATCCAGCGAGTGTGTCGTCGATGTGGAGACAGTGGGCACTTCCGCGTGAACTGCACAGCTCCGTTTTGTGGAAGGTGCGGCGTTTATGGCCACGACGGGAAAGGCTGCTCGCTGCCATGTCGCCGTTGTGGGGACCCGCATGCCACCGTGGCCTGCACCATCAGGCCATCGTATTCCGAGGCGGCATCCAAGGACTTTCCTCCACTTCAACCAGGAACGCCATCTAAGAACAAGTGCGACGATTCGTCAACGCGAGCCGTGGTAACCGACCACGACCAAGGTGTGCCAATCGCGACGCTGCACCAGATTCCCACTGCGTTCCCAACGATTCCGGGCCTGGTAATCCCTCCAGTTACTGAAAACTTTAGTTCCCCGCGTCCCGTCGCCATATCTGAGGAATCGCAGGCCAAGCCGTTGTCAGATGAAGCGCCTCGTGAGGACGGCGTTTCGGATGGGAATATTGCATCTGAGGCTCCTCGCGTTGCTGCTCTGTCGACAACAAGTTCAGGTGTCATTGAGGAGTCTACATCTCAAGACGACGACGCCTGCATCTACGAGGACTCCAACAGCACCGCGAGTGAGGCGCCCCTACAAATTGACGAAGACACCAGCCGCAGTGACATAAGCCAGGACATTGGAGACGTCTTTGTACCATCCTCGCTCAAAACCCCGGACACCAAACGCCACCGGATCGTGACTTAGAAGCCCCCACCAGAAACAGAAGTCCACTGCGGACTTCGACGCGATCCCGGAAGCCCCGAGCCTCCGGTGGATCGCCTGGCCGGAAAAAATGACTCAGCCACTTGCGGGGCATTGGCTTCTGCACCTGATAAAGGTACCCCTGCATTTGCGTGATCCTATACTCTGTTTTCATTTTCCCCATGGCTCTTACTCTAATACTTATTACTTTTAACGTTCAAGGTTTCCGAAATCCATAAAAACAGGCTGAGGTATTGGCTTTTGCACGTTCAGTGCACTGTGATTTGCTGTTCGTGCAAAAAGCAATTTTTTCAAGCTTTCTGATGTACTCGCTTTCAAGCGCACGTTCAATTTTGATTGTTTTTTTTTCGTACGCCAGCACGCATTGGACTGGCGTCGGAGTCGTCATTTTTAACCGAGGTCTTTTACGTGACCATCATGTTTTCTTCGATGCCTTCGGACGCGTGCTGGCGTTCGACTGCACCTTTTTTTCGTTAAGAATAAGATTTGTTGCCGTGTATGCCCCAGCGGCACGCGAGAACTCAAACCGTTCTTCCAATCTCTTGATGCGTTCCTTTTGAATTCCCGACATGTGGTACTTTTATACTCCGTTTCATACATCAGGTGCAATGCTGTGAAGGCAAGGCAAGTAGTCCGTAAAGAAAACACGAGGTGTTGCTGCGCGCGGTTTCGTAGCCGAGTGGTCTGACGCGTCGCTCCGGAGAGTTCACCGTAGTTTTGAAGTGCATGGGTTCAAATCCACGTGGTGCCATTTTTTTTTATAATTTTTGCGAGTTCAATTCAAATTCCTGTTTTTTTTTTCAGTAACCAAAGGCCCACTTAGACGCTCCACCTTCAATTTCGCCACGGTACGGGGAGATATTCCAGTGTCCTCGCTCACAACACTCAGCACTTCCCGCACAGATTTCTCCGGGAAACGCATCCTGGTACGGGTGTACACATTTGCAATTACTTGCTTGGCGTGCTTTGACAGCTTTGATGTTCGAAGCTTCGAAAAAATTCGCGCAGGAGAGGTGGTCGAGGACGCAAAGCTGGACGCCATTTTTTCGAAGCTGCCACAACAAGTAAAAAAAACGGCGGCGCGGGTCGCGCAGAGAGCGAAAACCTGATACGAAAGCGACAAACATAAATTAACAACTCGCATATTTGGATTGTTTATCCGACAACACAGGCGTTTGTTTTTTAACCTGATGACAAATATGTATGCTTAGAAGTTTCCCGAGAAGCATTTATTAATTCTCGTACACCCCAAGCGACGCACTACTTTTTGGTCGCGGCAGTACACAGCGCAAACAAGAGCGCTAGCTTTGACAGCGTTGCACATGATGTATGAAACGGAGTATAGGGGATTTCAATTGTGTCTTAGACTCACACGCAGACGTTCGAGGTGCGGGTCGCGGCCGGTCAAACTGGAGTGCCAGAGAACTCGAACGTCTAGTTCAGCTATTGGCATTGAGTGACATTCATCAAAGTGTGCATGGCAGTAATTATGCCTATACTTGGCGTCGAGCAGCGTCGAGCAGCCGAATTGATTGCGTGTATGCATCCCCTAGTCTCATTACCTACGTTCACGACACCGGGGTAATGTCATTGCCACCGACACCAGTGTACATTAGCGACCATCGGCCGGTTATGTTATCTCTCCGCCTGCCAGCGGGGACGCCAACGGTTTACAGACCAAGGCGTCTCGATTGCCGCGTCCTCCAGGACTCTCAGGCTACGGAGAAATTATCCCGAGCGTTACGCGCATCGCTCATTGGGGCCGATGTAGCTGATTGGGATCGCCTCAAAGAACAGTGGCGGCATCATTGCAGTGCGTCGGGCAGAGGACTTTGCACCCGTATGTCGAAAGATGCGTCATTGTTAATCCAGAAGATACGCATTGCCAATAGAGATCCCAGTCCTTCCCCTGTAATGCGGGCATGGCAAGAGGAGCTCGTTTAACGGTACCAGCGTATTATGCGCGCTTCTTCACTCTCGGCTGCAGCTTGGCGCTGTAGACGTGCACCCTGTGCGCACCCTGAGGTGCTAAGGTATGCACGCAGAGCTCTGCTTTGTCCACCAGGCTCGCCTGCCCACTCGCTGAACTCTATCACCCCAGCTGCTGCGGGTACGCACGACTTTCAGGAATTCACTCAACACTTTGAGTCAATAGCTAAATCTGGTGCTAATGTCTGTTACCCAGGATCCGTTTCTTCGCATCCTCTGCTAACAGATTTACCTCATGATTCCAACATGTCAAATGACGTCCTCCTATCACCGCCATCCGATGACGAAATCAAAGGCGCATTAGGCGCAATAAAAAAGGGATCAGCCCCAGGGCCTGACGGACTCCCTGCAGAGTTTTATGTACAGTTCTGGCCTATCATTGGTCCAACTACGTCACGCGTCATTCGCAAGTGTTTCCAAGATATTACACTTCCAACTTCTTTCCACAAAGGCCGTATAACACTAGTTCCCAAGAAAGACCCAATGTCCACCCGACCACAAGATTGGCGCCCTATTACTCTGCTCAATGTAGATTACAAGCTCTTGGCTAACATTTTGATGCGCCGAATCAGTCCATTTCTTGCAACATTAATCGCTCCCCACCAGGTCTGTTCTTTTCCGGGCCGAGAAATACACACCCAAACGGGGTTAACGCGTGACATCAATCAATACACCATTAGCCAATGTGCGCAAAGACTGTTGGTTTCATGAGATCAAGAGAAAGCTTTTGATTTCATAGAACATGGCTACATACTAAATGTTTTACATGCATACGGATTCCCGGATAAGTTCATTGACCTTATCAACGCGATGTACACTAAATTAGAAAGTACCCTTTACCTAGATTCCCGTGAGAGTCACGCATTTAGAGTCACGCGTGGGGTCCGTCAAGGGTGTCCCCTGTCCCCAATGTTATTTATCCTTGCATTGGAGCCCTTCTTAAGGGCTTTTGAACATCACCCGCAGATTCGTGGCTTACCTCTACCCGGTAACACTCAAGTAAAGGTCGCTGCATATGCAGATGATATCACTCTATATGTACCTAATGCACAGTCGCTGCAGCATGCTCTCGATACATTCCATGATTTCGGTATTATCTCCGGTGCAAGATTAAACTTTTCTAAAAGCCAGTATTTTTTCATTGGCAACCCCAGCAGTCGTATCAACATCACGTCGCCTTTACAGTGGTCTCCTGAGATTTCAATACTGGGAGTTACTTTCACTGTGTTTGGTATACAGGATAGCATCTGGTCATCCGTTGAACAAACTCTTCTAAATTATATCAAAGCAGCCAGGTACTTCGAATTCCCCCTCTTGGAACGCCGATACTTAACTCAAACGGTGCACCTAGGAAAATTTTGGTACCTTTGCCATTCTGTTAAACCATCGCTCCACGTCTGCAGGAAAGTGCAAAGCTGCATCAGTTCATTTTTTTGGTCTGGTGGCACGGAATTGTTATCGCGTCGAGCGTTAGCTCAACCGCGAGATCAAGGCGGTTTTGCATTCCCCGACATTTCCGTCGCGGCTTCTACATTGTGCCTCCGCACTCTATTGCGAATACTAAGCAATGATGACATGCCCGCTCAGACACTGGCTCGCTACCATCTGTGGCCATCACTACATGTCTTCTTGCCGGATAGCCAAATAAACAAAGGTGCTCAATCAAGTGAATTACCATCTTTGTATCGAGCCCTTCTGGCATTTCACCGACGTTTGGAAGCTACGTGCCCAGAGATAGAGGTGGCCGATTCTAAAGTGGTGGACACAATGGCCGCCCTTCTACGGCCCTTGGTGCCCCAGCATCGTCAATCTGTATTGAACCGCGCTTGGAAACCAATAACTACCGCAGTGTTGCCAGGGCATCTCAGAGACTTTGTCTGGAGGTTGGGCTGGGGCTTGCTCCCCACGCGAGATCGGTTGCAGCGATGGCAGGTAGTTCGCACTTCCACTTGCCCCAACTGCGTCATGATAGAGACCAATCGACATGCGACGTTTGAATGCGTGGTTTCCCGCCTTTTGGCGTGCGGTTAATGCTGGTTTTCGGGGACAGGGTGTGCGAACTTTCTTGTCCAACGGCCGATTTCCGCGTAGCCGCTTCTCCGCTCTCTTAATAGTTGCGGGGCTGTTCAGCCTTTGGAGAAACCGATGTGAGGCTGTAGCTGCCAACTGCCGCTGGCGTGCCTTGTGGCCAATACTGGGGATAATGAGACGAGATATCCTCGCGTTCCTCTCCGAAGAGCTTTTCTTCCTCGGGGAGCAAGAGTTTCTGCGGCATTGGTCGTGCCCTTTCGTCAAGCTGGAACACGATAGGATAGAACTCATTTTTTGACCGACTTGGTGCTAAGCAGCGCCTGTTGGGCTGTTATATATGATTTCATTTGTTACAAATTGCGTTTCATTTGGATCTATATTATCGTTATACTCTTGTATCGTGATATCACATTGAATTTTTCTGTACATGTATGCCATCATAATCATGTATATTAGAGCAAATGTCTTCACTGTAACGTAGTGATGTTAGTCGTGAAATATAGATGTGCCGAAGTGTATGTGCCCTGTTACTGGAATGGTATGAAGCCTTTGTGTTCTGTACATGCTGTAAATAAACTTTATCTAAACAAGGACCTTCGCCCCTAAAAACACTTCACATCTTAAAGCCAGGTCCGAGACTTCAATCAAACTTGTTCCACACCAGCTAACGTACACACTAGTTCTTGCCAACAACGCACAACAATTACTTCAGAAAATATCGGCGGAATTTAGTTGGTGACGCAAATAGGCGTGCAAACGCAATGAACCGCACAGCACTATCCAATATTAGGAAAAATTTCAGGATGCGTTCGCAGATTTTTCGTTTCAATGCATAATGCATCGGCCACTAATGTCGCAGTTTATTGTCGAAAAAACTTTGACACACATATGCACAGTCAAAGTTTTATAATAGCCGTTCCACAACCTCTTCATGTTCTCACCAGGTAAGACGAAAATTGGCGTGGTTTCTTCATTAATTTATTACGAAACGTAGGGACAAGCCTAATTCTATTAGTGTAGGGGGTGCAACGTCTCCTACCAGCATGTGATCATGAGTGACGTCATAGTGGAGGACACCGGATATTTTGAACAGCTCGGGTTCTTTACTGTGCACTAAATCTAAGCACATGGGTCTCAACATTTTCGCCTCCATCAAATAGGCAGCCACCGCAGCCTGGATTTGATCCTGCTACCTTCCGGTTAGAAGTCGAGCAGTGTAACCACTACACCGCCGCGGCGGAGCAAGTGGGAAAACTGACAAAACTGACTGCTATTCTTGTCAAAACCCAAGCTGCAAACTGTGCCCTCTTATAAGCCCAAACCGTAGGAACCATCACGCTGACTAAAAAACATGAAGAGTTAACTCAATTGAAGAGGCATACCGTCGCTAATTTGCAGGATTGATCAATTTGTTGTGCATGGTGCATATCAGTAAAGGTGAACTGCTTTTGAGTACCATTTGGATAATCATAAAGCTCATGTGCAAGCCTTTCCTAACATTCCATTTCAATTTGATTGATTGATTTGTGTGGTTTCACGTCCCAAAACCACCATTTTTTAAAATAAGAGAATTACGCACCCGAATGAACCTGTTCGCAAATTCATTTTTTGTTAGAACCGTTAAAGAGTGGAATGGTTTGTCCGCCATGCAAGTGTGCTGTAAGAACGAAGAATTGTTTATGTCGTTTCTGTAACCCCCTGACGGCGAATTCATATTTTTGTTAGAACTGTTAAAGAGTGAAATGTATTGTCTGCCATGGAAGTGTGCTGTAAGAATGAAGAATTGTTTATGTCGTTTTTGTAACCCCCTTGCTGTAACGCCTTTGGGCAAAGCGGGGTAACCTTTGAATAAAGAATAAAGAATATGAATATGGGAGATGCCGTAGTGAAGGGCTCAAGAAATTTCGACCACCTGGGGTTCTTTAACATGCACTCCAATCTGAGTACAATAGCCTACAGCATTTCCGCCTCTATCGGAAATGCAGCCGCCACAGCCGGGATTCGATTCTGCGACCTGTGGGTCAGCAGCCGAGTACCTTAGCTACTAGACCACCGTGGCGGGGCAACTTACCAATTCATGGCAGGTCATTGACGCAGGTTATTCCTGGAGTTTGATAAAGGCGGCAGTACTTGAATCAAGTTTTAAAGGAGTACTGACACAATTTTTTATTTGGTCAGCAATTCTTAGCGAACTTCGGTGACTTTGATCGCATCTATCTATCTATTTATCTATCTATTTATCTGTCTACTTATCTATCTCTCCGTCTATCTATCTATCTATCTGTCTGTCTGTCTGTCTATCTGTCTAGTCGCCTATAAATTTTAGCTTTACTGGCCGGTTTGATAATGGTATCAATACCAAACTTAGTATGGCATAACAAGACTGAATGAAAAAATGTTTGACTAGTCATACACTGAAAAATCGTGACTTGTATGTCTTGAATGACATGATTTACATTTCGTGGCCCTGCAGCTCTCTCGGTGGTTTCGTTCACATGACATGTTCCGAAACTAATATGGTATGACATGATAGCATACGAACATAAGCGAGAGACCCTAACATGAATATCATGACATGCGTGTTATGGAACAACAAGACTACATGCTACGCTTATGGTCCACTCACGACCATTCAGCTAGCGTCGTGTATACCAATTTTGGTATTACAGTACGTGAATGAATGACGAAGGTATGTGACTGGTGCAAATATGATAATCATGAGATGCGTGTTATGTAACAACATGACTACACGCCACATTCATCATGCACTGGCGGCCGTTTTGCTGGCTTCACTTATACCAAATTGGGCATTATGGGACGTCAATGGATGGCGAAGGTAAGCTTTGTGACTGGTGCAAACATGATAAACATGAGATGCGTGTCATGTAATAACTTGACAACTTGCTACGCTCATGATGCGCTCGCGGCTGTTTCGCTAGCTTCACATGTACCAAACTCGGTATTACGTGACGCGAATGGACGACATAGGTAAATGACACATCGAAGCATTATAATCACTGCATGCGTGTCATGTACCAACATGACTACATGCCACATTTATGGTGTGCTCACGCTCGTTTCGCTTGCTTCACCTATGCCAAATTTGGTAATACGCGACGCAAATGAATGAGGGAGGTATGTGACTGGTGCAAACATGATAATCATGAGATGCCTGTCATGTGAGCACGTGACTACATGCCACAGTCAAGGCGCCAGTATATTTCAACGTGACGCGGTATGCGTGCTCGCCTCGTTCATTTGGTCGCGTCACGCCGGCGTTGCTACACCAGGCGCCAGTCCTGCCATATACTCCCAGACACGCGCCGTGCTGCGTTGGTTTAACACATGCACGTTTCAGCGCGTCCAGCGTCCGTCTTTCACGAAAAGAGGGAGACGCAGTGTTGTCTGGGTAACGGATCGGCACGAAATGCAGCATGTCGCATTTCGCGTCGGTTGTCGTCAGGCCGCCAGGCGGATGGTGCCATGGTCGTGCCTGGCGTCACACTACAGACCGCTCGCGTTTCGCTAACGTAGAGTCGCTGTGCCTAGCTTGCGCAACCGTCAACGCTTCATTGAAGTATATTAGGCTCTTCATGATGCACTCGCGGTCGTTTTGCTAGCTCCACATATACCAAGTTTGGTGACTTGTAACATCATCGGATGACAAAATTAATGACTGGAGCAAACATGATAATCCTGACACGCGTGTGCTGTAAGAACATGACAACTTATCATGCTCATAGCGTGCTCGCGGCTCTTTTGCTATCTCTGCTGATACTAAATTTGGTATCTTGTGACGTGAATCGATGACAAAGGTAAACGACAGATCCAAACATAATAGTCATGACACGGAAGTCATGTATGGCATTATTTGCCTTCACCTCTTGACGTTGTGCTGATTTTAAGGTGCCACGCCAACATTTCTCCTTCGTGCTTCGCACATCATTGATTCCCACTGTACGTAGGATCTGTCCATTTCTTTAATATTTAGGAATTGTTTCTCTAAATAGAAACGCAGGTTTCTTACACCCTATTAAATTTACTTTGTTGCCTCGGAATGCATTGCATATATCAATAATACCACTACCTTAAACAAACTATGAACCATCTCTTCGAGGGAAATCCTGATAGGATGCGAAGCAGCAGCGGTGCGCACGGCGTTAACTCATTTGAAACTAGCATTGAAGCGAGTGTTGCAAGAATGATATGAAACGAAATTTTTTGTAGCATTTGTTTGGAATGCAAAGACACGGGAGGCGAGATGCGTTGAAGCCGCTTGCGCTCAGCTTTCTTGGCTCGTGCCTCGGTAGTGTTACCCGCGCACCGTCTGTATTCTCTAATGTAAATCAGGGTTCTTGACTCGCACTCGTCTCTGTCACTGGTCTTCCACTGACGACGCTAGCATTCAGCTTCACTGGCTCGTGCCTACATGGTGTTGACGTCGTTTGTTCGCAAACACTATTGGCCAAGAGAGTCTAAAAATAATTTCGCTCACGTTTTGTGTAGGGAAGGTCCTGGAGCACGCAGTCTTCATTCACTGGAGTGACCGACTTTCTTCAAGGGCGCTATGCTTTCCAGCACATCATGCTGATAGAAAGAGAGAGAAAGAAAACATTTATTGAGTAAAGCTTGTGAGGGAAAATGGGAGGGTCCCTTATTCCAGGAATCAGCTGGCCTGAACCAGCCGCCGGGCTCGAGTGACGAGTTGACGCTCGTCGTCCAGGTCTGGCTGGGAGATCGCAGCCTCTCACGCTTGAGTGAAGGGTTTTCGGTTCGCATCTGGTGCTGCTGCTTGTAGCCTTGTGACGCTTACTTCGACTGTAGTAAAGAGTGCGCCAGAGTGTCTGCAACATCGCAGTAAGGACAGATGTAGCTTTGCAACGCTGGTCTCATATGGTGCAATAGTACGTGGTGGGTGAGCGTGTTGCTTTCAAGCCGCCCGTAGTTGGTGCCTTTCGTTAGTTTCTGGTGTGGCCGAGAGCTTGACCTGCGTTCGATTCGATAATGTTGCAGAATCACATGATACGTCATCGGTTCAAATTATCTCGCTTCTGCTTCTGTTGTTGAGTGGGAAGTGTCTCGTACCTCGTGTGAAGTGCATCGTATCTCGCATTTCATGCACGGCTACGCATTAGCGGGCTGCGGTGTGTGGCGCTTCAATTCCCTCAAGAACCTCGTCAACGGGAACCTGCATGATGCATGTTTCGGACATATTGATTGATTGATATGTGGGGTTTAACGTCCCAAAACCACCATATGATTATGAGAGATGCTGTAGTGGAGGGCTCTGGAAAATTTGACGACCTGGGGTTTTTTAACGTGCACCCAAATCTGAGCAAACGGGCCTACAACATCTCCGCTTCGATCGGAAATGCAGCCGCTGCAGCCGGGATTTGATCCCGCAACCTGAGGGTCAGCAGCCAAGTGCCTTAGGCACTAGACCACCATGGCGAAGCATGTTTCGGCCAGAGGATTGTTTATTCGTTTTAGTCTCGTAAGGGTCAGCGTGGAGACCTTGTCTTTCAGGTAGTTCCGTGTCGCTGTTTGTGAGTCGGTGAAGATCAAGATGGCTTCCTCACTCGTCTGGGTGGCGATTGCTATAGCAGCCTCTTCAGCTGTGTCCGCACGTTTGGCGAGGATGGTAGCCGATGACAGTACCATGCCATTGTATTCTGTGACCATGCTGAAATTCTGCCGCTATCACTCCACGCAGTATGTGTTGCTTCATCTTAAGCATCACATTGTTGACGACACTACCAGCTCCACTAAGGCGATTTTCAGACTTGATGAAAAGAAGGCCTTTGATATCGTGAAAAATGAAGTAATTTTGAAACAAGTAGAATCAATAGGCCTAGGTCCAAAAACATAGAATGCACAAGTGATTTTCTTCGAGGCAGGCGCGCATGCGTCGTCGTCGCTGACCAGAAGTCACACGAACTCAAGATGGGCTTGACAGGCAAGCCTCAAGGCTGCAAAATTTCACCGTTATTATTTATATTGGTTCTGTTGGCTCTACCTGAAAAATAGTTCGATATAGGTGGATTATATCACAGTATATACGCCAATGAAAACAAACTCTGCACTTTTGAAGGAGGTTGAGATGGTCACGTCGAGCAAACGCTACAGGCGGGAGTAGACCAAATTCCGGAGTACTCGCGAGGAACTGTCCTTGACTGCTAACCAATCATGTCCGAACTTTTGATATACAATCCCGCAAGTAGAGGATGCGAGACACCGCGTGATGACGAAATGAAATGCTTCGAGATAACCGTTCTGTAGCACATGGTACACTAAGCCCTCATGTTGATAAAGTTAGTACTCTGGGGTTACAACTTCAAGCAAACGATCATGATTGTGAGACAGTGTGTGACTCCGTCGTCCAGTTCACGACATGATCTGACTCTTGCAACGTATCACGAACAGACGTAACGGTCGGCAATAACACTTTTCAATCCGTCTTGTGCAGGCGTACGCGATAATCCGCCTAACATACGTTGTTCCGGACTCAAGTGAATAGCCTTAAACAGTCTAAAGCATGATACGGACAGCTTTGAAGAGAGCGATCGCCCTACCACTCGATGCAAGCATCGAAAGATTTCTAGGGATTGGCTTTCACAACCCTCTGAAAGAGTTCAGGCCCATGACGTTGCGCAATACGAAAGCATATCAAAATCAAAGGGTGATCGACACATCCTTGTGTGAGGGGGTATCAAAGATCACACTCAGCAGGGAGAAAAGGCGGAGGTTCCTGCCTCGGTCCGCGACCGTCTCATGCTTCCACCGCTTACTAAGAATATGCACCCAACGTGCCATGTCAGCTGGCGTAACGAGCACATAAAGAATCTTCATAATAAGTATGGTAAAAAATGGGCAGATCCCACGTATAGTGGGAATCAATGATATGCGAAGCACGAAAAAGCAATATTGGTATGTCACAAATATAGCTATGTTGCTATGTCGCTGTTACAAGGAGGGACGCTGGACGCTCTGGAACGCGCATGCGTCAAAGCAACGCAGCGCGGCACGCGTTTAGGAGTATATGACAGGACCAGCGCCTGGCGTAGCAACACCGGCGTGACGCGATGAAATGAACGCTGGCGAGCACGTGCAACGCAAGACGTCGAAAGTTATTGGCGCATCGACTGTGGCATGTAATCATGTTCTCAAATGTCAAGCGTCTCATGATTATAATGTTTGCACCAGTCACATACCTTCGTCATTCATTGGCGTCATGTATTACAAAAATTGACATATGTGAAGCTAGCGAAACGGCCGCGAGCGCATGATCAGTTTGGCATCTAGTCATGTTGTTACATGACACACATGCCGTGATTATCACGTTTCGGTGTGTCATTTACCTATGTCGCCCGTTCGCGTCACGTAATACCGTGTTCGGTACATGTGAAGCCAGCGAAACGGTCACGAGCGTATCATGAGCGTAGCATGTTGTCAAGTTGTTAAATGACATGCATCTCATGTTTATTATGTTTGCACCAGTCTCATACCTTCGTCATTCATTGACGTCTCATAAAACTAAATTTAGTATAAGTGAAGCTAGTGAAACGGCTGCCAGCGCATGATGAGCGTGGCATATAGTCACGTTACTACATGACACGAATCTCGCAATTATCAAGTGTGCACCATTCGCGTACCTTCGTCATCCATGGACATACTGTAATACCAAATTTGGTATATGTGACGCTAGATTAACGGCCGCGAGCGCACCATAAGCGTGGCATGTAGTCGTGGTGTTACTTCACACGCATATCATGATCTTCACGTTAGAGTCTGTCGCTTGTGTTCGCCACGCAATCATGTCATACCATACCAGTTTCAAAACATTTCATGTGAACAAAACCGCTTCAAAGAACTGCAAGACCATCAAATGTAAATCAAGACATTCCTGACGTACATGTCCTGATTTTCATGTTATGACTAGTAAAATATGCTTGTCATTCAGTCATGTTATGTCATACCAAGTTTCGTATTGATGCTTTATTCGAAACGGCCAGGAGACATAAAGGTCGTAGGCGGCTAGAGAGACAGGTAGATAGGTACGCTCAAAGTCACCGAAGTTCGCTAAGAAAGGCTTTGCATTTATTAGTAGGGTCGTTGTACATGTAGATGCCACAAGATGTTTGGAAGAGCGGAGCGCAGAAGCACCTGTGCTCGATGACTATACAGGCAAGTGCTTCGCGAGTGCCACAGTGAACACGGGACACACGGATGCGGCCGAAGAAGTCGTGGTAGCCTTCGCGCTCACCGCACTGCCAAATGCAGATATCATGATTTGCGCTTCGCAGGTGGCAATCCGACGTTTTGCATGCGGCCGTGGCTCTCGGGAAGCGGCCTGCCTGCATTCTTTAAATATTCGGCGATGGCTACTCGGCGTCCCGCTTGCAAACACCAATTCCAACAGTTTTGCTCCTAGGAACCACGACACACATCGACGTCCAGCTCACGGGAAACGAGATGGCCAAGCCATGGCTCGAGCTCTCACTCGCTAAGCCGCGACCCATTACGTGGCTGCCGCCATCGACTCCGAGAACGCGGCTTTGGGTCTACTGAATCGAGACGCCTCTACAGACACAACAAGGATCACAATGGTCGTGAGGTTATAGTTGCACGACGTTCCGAGACATCACCCAGCATTATAGGGTCGAAAGGTTCACGCCACCGCACGGTAACTGAAACGGACAGGATGCGGTAAGCTTCCGCTTATTTCAAGTCCATTCATATCATAGCCAGGCCATCTTACGTAACTGCAACCCAAACTTATATCCCACCAATACATGTGAACCATGTGGGCGCCAAGCAACGCTGAGCCACATGCTCTGGAAATGTGCCGGCGACAACTTTCGTAAAAATGCTGCAATTCGCAATGCGCCTGTAGCGGATGTAAATCACCGACCACAGGCAGCCTCGAGCTCACTCGTTCTCGCCATTGCCCCAGCTGCGGGTGCCGCGTGGGACCTTATTCATCGGTGCCGTCGTCACTAAGAGGCGGCCCTTCAAAGCGCGAAGCCAAACGCCCTGCCCTGGGTGATCGGGCAGGCACAGGGATGTCACTCCAGTTTAAGATGTCACCCCAGTTCAGGGACTCGGTGCCGCCAAATGAAGCCATCAAAACAAAACTGCCGGCCCTCTGTGAGGAATAAAGTTTTCTCTCTCTGTCGTGTATGGTGTCGACAAACCCCTACTTGGTTACAAGATGACAGTTCATGTCGGTGGCATTCACCATTGGCGTCATCGACGTTGGTGTCCATAGAATGCCCCAGGGATATCCACACTGTAAACAATATATGCTTTATATTCCCCTTGTCTTTTATTTTAAAATGTATCCCTCTGTCGCCATGTTCATATCAACAAGTGCTGTATTCCCTCAAATTTACCTCGCCCTGTATAGCCTAAAATGTGATCTCATTTATATATATATATATATATATATATAGCTTTTCGTTGTTTTTGCACTGATCCTTCCTGTAAACGTTACCTGTCTGTACCATTCCGATTCCTCCCCCCCTTACCCAATGCCCTGTTCTGGGGCCTGTAAGGTTTTTTTGAATAAAGAATAAAGAATAAAGAAAAAAAATTATCAGCAGAAAAGAATCGGAGAATGATGCTTCCGCTCTACTCCAGCGGCCTCACTCAAACTGGTTTATACCGGAGCAAACACATTCGCTTTGCACCGTTTTCCTTCAGTGGGTGCCACACGAAAAAAGAAACGAAGGAAAACGGGGCCAATCCCCTGATTATGCTCCCACCGTTGCTCCCGAAACAATCCGGCACATTGATTTTACCCCGGTGGATGCTCCATGATTGTTCCGGCTGATCGCTTGGTGGCATTTATTGGCTGCTCGAGGAGTGACGTAAGTGGTCTGGCCGCCGGGAGCCCCACAAACCAACATGGCGAAGACCAAGTCAGTGCAGTGAGGATTGTGCGAAGCATTCGGCCACGTTGGGGAAAAAATCCCTGGGTGCACCTTTTGTATATCAAAAGCAAAGTCTAGCAACAACGAAGGTAATATTCGACAGAAGAGATTTGGGCGAACGGTAATCATGTGATCGTTACTAGCAGCAACGGCACATTCCAATTTCCCGAGTGGTGAGAGGCTTGGCGGATGCTGGGTGTGGTGCAAAATTGGTGCCAAATTGGCGCTTCTTCAATTATGTGCGTAATCTGCATTATATGTCACCTAGTGCTAAGATAGGTAATGTTGGGTTGAGGATGAAACATGTAATCAATTATAGTATAATTTTAGAGGACGTCAGTAAACGTCAGCGGAAATTACGATAATGCGTTGTTTGGCTTACGTGTCTTTTGTTAACTTACCTTGGGTAATTTTAACCACACTGCTCTGACATTTGAAGCACTGATTAGATGTGCAATAGTGGAAATTTCATAGTTCTGGGTTGATTATCTAAAGAGGTAATAATTATTATAAGTAAATCTAAGTGGATAAAAATCTTTTTGCGGTTGTCATCATACCAAAGAGGTAAGATTTGTCCACTTTCCATATTACCAATCTACCACTCCGCATAGATTATTTTAATCTATTGCATAAGCTGTATTAACAAACACTGAATAAATAATATCAGCGTTATTCTTTAGAAAAGTAGTGAATTGTAGTGACTTGTAGTGTAGTGCCGTGAAATGTAGTGAACTGACCTGTTCAATTTGTTTGGTGCCGACTTTTAGAACTTTACATGCACTCATTTTGGTGGTTTTTTTTATTGTATGGGCGTTATCTGTAATATTAACCTTCGGTGGTTGACTTGCTTTTAGAATAAGAAAGAGATGGAGGAATGAAGCTGGCGAAACTAATGGCGAGTAATGCGTAAAAAAGGGATGGTCAGGTTGCTAGGCAAAACAGGTTGTAGGCTTAAAAGAACCGAGTGTTGGGCGAGTATTCCCTTGTAGATGAAGTGTCCCGCAAAAAAAGGGCTAGAAGAAAGAGAGCACTAAAAGGCAGAGCCTATGCTTTTTTTGTCCATATTTAGCGCAAAACGCCTTGCACAAGAGTTGTGGGACACCCTACGTTTCTGCGAAAGAGAAAGAAGATGGGTAGTGAAACTTACTTCTGCAGCCCGTTTCACCGCACAGCTCAACGTAAGAGGGAGGGGCATAGTTATGAGAGTAGGAGAGCAAAAAAAGAGCACCTTCTCAAGAAACTAGCTGTATTTTCAATGTTCTTGATAGGAGAGAGTAGTGCCACACTGCAGCATTTCTTTGTGTTTTCAGTCTCGCTGACATGGCCGTGAATGCTTTTTGTCTGGTTGAGGGGGCGGGTCAACTTTTTTTCACCAAGCAGGTAAAACTCAAAATACTAGCTGTCCTGTTCGCCTTCTCTCTGAGAAAAAAAAGCTTGTTTCTATCTCTCTCTTACAAAAAGGGCTCGAATACCAGGAGCAACAATGCTGACCTGTGAACAGGACAGGAAAAAGAGAACTCCTGGGAACCTGGTGAGCTCGTTATGACGCCTCTATGAATCACCTTCTATGATCGCCGACGTTTGCACGGACCTATAGGTTGGGTAAACTGGTCGACCTTTCCTTCTTTTTGCCAGTATATGATGAAAATGCAGTTGGCGTAGGCGGTGTGACGTTAGCATATTTTATTACTAAGGTATTTTTATGTAGTGGTGACCTTTTCTTTATTTTGTCATTGAGGCTGTTCGTTTTGAAGCAATACATGCTCATGCAATAACTATACTTTGAAAAATATTCACTTCAAGTAGCAAAACAGAGTGTATAGTACTAACAAAGAAAAGAAAACAAAAACAATGCCAACTTCTCTCGAAGACTACTTCGCAAAGCACAATAAATAACGCTTTTTTTAACGACATGCCACAAATATTCAAACTATAAGGGTCCAAGCTGTTGGAAGTATGACTATGAGCGAAAACTAACTTGTGCGTTTCATATCAGCAATATAAGCTGATAAAATTAGGAATACATCTGGAGAGGCATTCCCAATGTTGTGTTCAAAAGTACCAAAATTTGCTCACTTAGGTGAAAAAAAATGCCTTCGAATGTTTAGCAAGAATAGGGCTATTGAATTGGGATGGGATGGGCGATATGGGATATGGAAAGCTTTTGTTCGTTTCTAACATTGTTCGCGTCCCGGAAGTGTTTTTTTTTTCGCCGTACCGGCTGTGTGAAACCGGTGTACATAAGATAGACTTCCTGAGATTGAACGCTGGTTCTTTGTTTTTGTGTTTGTGGGGTCGGTTTCCGAGGCTTGTTTTTCTCATGTACTCGCAGACTATACAGAATTTAAAAGGTACCCATGGCTTCAGCGACCTCAGATTTGTGCCGCTCGCATGATTTGAGGTTGCCATGTGTGAATATTTTCAGGGGCGAAGCTCCTTAGGGTATGAGTCTGTTATTATTCTGTTGGTGTATGTAGCCACCGGTGGCACATACCTGGAAAAAAGGTCCTGAACGCCCGCTGGAGGACGGCGCTACTATGGAATACATGTTGGAAAGATGTGAGATGTCTGTACTTGGAGTGTTCACTGGATAGGCGGATGGATGGATGTACATTTAGAAAGAAGGACAGACTGATGGACGCACAGATTGACAGAGAGGCGTACGCGCAGACAGACACACAGACAGACAGACAGACAGACAGACAGACAGACAGACAGACAGACAGACAGACAGACGCATGGATGGGCAAATGGACTTATGGAAGAACGGACGTACGCAAGGACGCATGGAGAGACGTACAGATGGACGGACGCACCGACGGTCACAAGAGTTGACGGACACATGGACGGTCACATGGACGGACGCATGAACGAACGAAGGCAAGAACGAATTGGCAAACGAAAGCACGGACGGACTGATGAACGCTTCACCTCACGAATCATCATTCACTCCGTGGAATCGTGTAATTTTTCGCTCAACTATGCAGGAAGCAATCAGCTGGACCTTTGAGTCATCAATAAAGCTGATGTATAGTCCTTTGGAAATGGTGAACAGTTGTTCTCGATGGCCACGCTTTCTTCGTTTATTGTGCATCGTTTCAGAGCATTCTGGCCTTTATTATGAAGCCCTGTGCTTCAAACTTGAGGGCTATTGATTTCATGTGATCTGTCTTCTTTTTTTTATTTTTGGTGGTTTTTTCATGTTTGTTTCTTTTTGCCTTTTTTTCAATCGATGGGCAATAAACCAGAAATGGCAGCTCATTTAAACTAAATCAAACAATAAGAACTCGTGTGTTTTGTTGAATTTCAATTGCTAGAGCTCCGAGGAAAAAAATACACAATAATTCTACAGTGCTTGCAGCAGAATTGAGAATTTCTTCATATAACCGACAAGTGACGTTATCAGCAAAGATAAAATAAACATAAGATCAAACTTTTTAAAATATGCTGATACATCTCACTAAAATTCCATACGGACGAAGTGACAACATTCGTAAAATACTACGCGAGTGCACCGCAAAAAGTCCGGATAGCGGGAGTGAAAAACCTTCGAAAAAATGCCACGAAGGTTCCACGAAAGGCAGGTAAAAAGTGCTCCGGCGGCGCCACGCAATTACTCCAGCTGGCCGGAGTGAAATACCAGTGAGAAATGCCCCTGATGTGCCACGCAATTGCTCCGGTCAGCCAGAGTAAACACTTTGCTCTGGAAGTCCGGAGCAAAAATTACTCTTATCAGGGGGGTGGCTAGAAGACACGCGTTTTACTCCGGCCTCAGAGTAATTTTTTACAGTGCAGTAATGGTGTGTCTGAACTGTTGATGGAGCGCTCAGCTCTCCTAGGACACGAATACCAAATAGAGGATCAAATCCATCGCATCTACGCTTGACTACTAATAACTGAAGTAAGAATCGGAGTCCAATGAAGAGCTGAAAGTTGTTTTACGTGCCGCGATTGCAGCGAAAAAAATATAGTCCTGTTCGCTTTTATTCCTGCGTTCGCAACCACTGCTAAGGGCGCTTTCGTTTGACATGGACACCAAACGGTCCACAATTTTCGCTTCGCGACTTGAGTGGCGGTGATAGTTATGTTTAGAGAACAAAACGACGACACAGAGACAAGAAGGACATGAAAGACACGACTTCTTGTCACTGTGTCGTCGTTTTTTTCTCGCGCTATATCTATCGTCATGCCATACCAACTAGCCCAAGTGGCTACACTTCTATGGAGTGGCGGGAAACGTTGCTTGCCATGCACCGTTTGTTGTAGCAGACACTGTAGAACTTTTAGAATATTATCTAGCAATATGTGCGTTATGATAATAAGTTTAAATGAACGGTAACAAAGAGCACATGTGTTTCGTCATTTAGGAAAACTTTCAAAGCTAAGTTAATTTAAAAATACACAGCATTGCCCATAACCAAAACAAATACGTCAACGCTATTTCAACAGCTTGGACGGCCCGGCCCTGTTTCGACGGGTTCCGACCGAAAATCGCTCCTGTCTGTGCGATCAGAGCAAAAATTTCCAACATGTCGAAAGCTCGCCACGATCCGACGCGGAGGAACCGAACTGACATTTTTTTCGCTGTGAGTGATACCGCGGACTGATAGTCACTACTTTTTGTCTCATGTAAAACAGCCATCAGGCAGTACATTATCACCCCGACAATGCTGACAAAGATCTCTCGGCCCTGAATGGGGGGGTAGAAGCATGGATGCAACAGGTGAAAGTGTGGACTAGGTGCCGAGCCCTAACAAAAAACCGCACTCTTATGTGCTTCAGGCACCCAATGGTATGCTAATCGGAGTCACTGACATCGTGTCACAAGTGTCAGTTGCCCACCTATCTATCCGGCATCTGCGTCTCTGATGATTTCATACAAGGCACCTTCCCCAATGCAACAGTCAACACCTTGTGCTAATGTTTATATACTGAAAACATCCCAGCCTTGGGTGGTTCTTTAGGACATATTGTATAAAAATAGCCTGGGGTCCGATACTTCAGTCTGAAGTTGATTTACAAACCTGCTGAAACGGACCAGCCAGCAGAGAGACCCAGAACAACGTAAGCGCGCGAATTCGCATGTTTTCTGGTCCTCTACGCAGACGATGTCCTAAAATGAGCATGCTGGCGTTCTCACTTTCTTAATAAATAATGACATGTGCATGTTAGTAATCAGTCTGCCCAGGGTTCTTCTGTCTAATACTTTTAAGCTTAGGAAGAACCGGATATCAATGGTGCTCAGCAATTCTGTGACTGAGTAGCTGTGTCATAAATAGAGGCCAGATATAAAAGTCAAAAAATCGGATTTCAGGCGTTGCAAATAATCGGGCGAAACACTGTTTTACGCCCCAGGAGTCGTAAACATAGCTACAATAAAATTTGCCGACATTCAAATTTTGAAACTACTACGTGTGAGATCTATAAGTACAACATGGAAGCAAACAAAAGTGCTTTAATTGATGATTGGACAAAGGCAACAATGATTTAGCATAAGGAGCCAACATTCGTTGGGCAGCGCTAGCACCGTGCTGACGCCCGCGCCACCAACGAAGATATCGCCGATGATTTAGGTGCTCCTCCGCGTGTCGGAGCTGCGAGCCTTTCTTACCGCTGTTTTTTTCGATATTCACATCGTGTTCTGTACTGTCGTCGTTTTGCAACATAACTGGTTCGTGCAAGGTTGCACAGCGCAACAAATCTATCTGCTCGGAAACATGCAGACAGCGCGCAAGCCACAATTCACAACCCACAAAATTGCACTGCGCGCAATTTCGTGGGTTGTGAATTGTGGCTTCACTCCTGTCGAAGGAATTGACTGCTAATTTCGGCCACCACTACCGCGAAAATGATTCCACTTCATGAAAATTAATCAGGCTTCAAGCTAGAGCAGTCCACAAAACTGAAATAAACAAAGCAAGGCTCATTATCATGAAGGAGCAGCAGCTGTTATAGCAGTGTCAATAAATGAGAGGGTACTGACTATGCCAGTTTTGAAACACACTGCAAGTTAACACTATGTCTTTAAGCATTACTAAGTTCCCTCACCTATTAGTTTTCTGTCCTTCTCGAGTTCAGCAGAGTTTCTCGTAATTTGCAATTTACAGACTTGTAATAATAGAATGTTTGGGGATAAATAAAAATAATGTATAGCGCAACTAGTAAGACGACGACGAACCTCGGGCTGCCTGCCAAAGTATCACTGTCTGCATTTCTTGTTTCTTTTTTTTATATTACGGCTCAGAACTGATCAAGACGTCGCCCGACTCGAAAAGGTGCCTCCCGCATCGGAGACCGACGGGTGCTGGGCAACCCGCCGCGTTAACCTCCCAAATGGGTACACCAGACCACACACATCAGCTGGCCTGCGCAAGTACGCTTGACCAAAAGCAACAAGACATGACTGAACATGAGGACGCCTCAACTGACATCGGGTACCACAACATGGCAAACTCTACGGATCTCGATATGGGCGGGGGTGGCTTTGATATGGTGCATCATTGCGAAGACATGACAGTGAGTATCCCTGTGATACTTGCACCAGCACCCGAAGAGGCTAACTTAAGCCAATCCCATCGCCCTTTCTTCTGGAATTGAAATGATTCTCGGCGGAGCCCCAGTCAAGATACACTTCACAGCACAATGCTCTTTGCTCTTGTATATTGCGAAGGAAGATCAAGCTAACGCTCTATAGACCAAAAATATATATGGCATAGCCATATCTGCCTCTGTCATCATCACATTCATCAGCCTGACAATGTCCACAGCAGGACAAAGGCCTCTCCCATGTTCCCCCAGTCCATTCGGACCTGTGCTTGCTGCTGCCAATTTATATCTGCAAACATCTTAGTCACATCTACCCACCTAACCTTCTGTCTGCCCCTAACCGGCTTGCCTTCTCTGGAAATCCAGTTAGTTACCCTTAGTGACGAGCGGTTATCCTGTCTATGCGCTACATGCCCGGCCCATGTCGATTTCCTCTTCTTGATTTGAACTACGATATCCTGAAACCTTGTTAAGGTTATCAAAGCTAAAATCACTGTGTACCCCATGGCTATATGAATAATACGAGCGTCGCAAGAGGAATCCATAAATGGTACTCAGAAGAAGAGTTGCCAACCTACCTGGAACTTTAGGGAGTAAACTACGGATTAACAATCATCCGTCGGGTCCAAACCTCGTCATCCGAATCGGAATCCAGGCGCGCTGACTCTGCGGTGCTCACATTCGTTCCCGATTCGGAATGCCCATACAAGATGAACCAGTGAGAAAGCTTTCAAGCTCACCTCCTCGCATCACCCTTTCGCGGTTTGTAATGAGTCAATTAAAAATTCCAGTGACAGAAAGTTTTCATTGGGCACGCAACAACTTGCAGTGTTGAAGTTAATATCCCCATGACTTAGTGAAGCCCCTTTAAAAAGTAAATTACAATCAAAACGAAACCCACGAGGACATCTTTTCTTTTTGCTTTTGAACCTACACTCTGTTTTTCCTTGGTGACACTCCACGGTTTCACAGTTATTCTTCATCGTCCTGCAGCTGCCCAGAAGCACCTCCTGCTCCCTAAACATGTGAAGAGACGACGTGGTGCATACATGTGTATAGGCTAATGGGCCTTCCTAATGGCTAAGTGGCCTGGTAGCTTTGAAAACGCTCAAAGTAACTCATGAGATGGAGTGTACTATGTGCGCCACTTCGGGCCATCTTACTTCTTGAGCGAATACTTTCATCTGTCTACTGCGCTGCTTTTCCGAACAATTGCGTGTCATGGTGGTTCGAGTGCACTCGGAGGGAGGAGGACTAAATGTGTCCCATTTCCTTTCCTTTTTTATTTTTATCTTTTCTTTTTTATATATTTTCCTTCCTATATGTTTTACACCCGCTACCCCATCCCTGGGCCGGTATGTTGAGGTGTAGTCTTTAAAATAGACTGTTATTGGCGACACTTTTCTATCCTTGTCATAACGAACTAGAGGTTGCACTCCTACGAGATCTGAAAGCTCAACTGAGCCCGGTAACATGAATACTAGTCTCCAGGTGGACTCAAAACCAAAACTTGAAGTTAGGTATACTGTCCACAGAGGCACCATTTTTGAAAATGGGCCTTTAGAGGCACTCACAGGAATTTAGGCACAAAAAATAAGAATAGGCATTCAGAGACAGTATGGAAACACTAAAAAGTCTCTTCTTAACCTGTAATTCATGCTCATACACCAAAGTAGCACGATAGCAAAGCAAGAAGCAAGTTAGGCATTTGCCTAAAATCTGATATTTTGTCACAAGTATGCAAAGAGTGCTCCGAAACAAAGGGGCTTGGTTGAACATCATCACTCTCAGGCTTCCGGCACCTTTTGCGAAGTGCTGTGCTAACGGTGCGTTTTAAATATTTTCCTTAATAGGAGAGCGTCTCGACACATAGCTCGTGTACTGGAATGAAAGAGATCATATGCAGATATCAAAGCACCACGCGGTGGTGTAGTTGAGCTCGGCTGTATCGCTCCTCAAAAGACAAATCGTGGTTCTTAATTTGTCGCATTATTACGCAAACCTCTGAACATCAGTATCACCACAGGCTCGAACGTAAAGGTTTTCGTAATTTTTTGCTAAATACGTGAAAAGTTACCGTCATCTTCTTCATCAAGAACCATAGAATTGTTATCGGCAAATTTCCAGTATTTAGGGTGTTCAGTCCTCCTGGAAAGACATATCGATATTATTATTTTAAACCCAAGAAGCTGGTTCTTCTTTCTTACCCATATCCCTTATCTTGAAAGAATGTGCATTCAGTAAGTGTCACGCCACTAAATTCGCACATCTCACGCCGGAACCAAGTGCAGTTTTTGAACTGCCCATCGGTGGTGCGCAGTCTCAGTAAACAAGGGTTCTTCCCCCAAAACTGCAAAGCAATAGTTCATGAAATTAGTCTTCACACTAATATTTGCTTTTAGTACAACTTCTGTTTCACCTTCAATCCAAAATTCAATGCAGTAGTGTTTATTGAACATTTATTGTTTGAATAAGCAGAAAAAAACGACACATGAGAACTCGATATTCGCACTATTTAGAATAAAATGGAAATCGCGAAACTATTTCGCTAAAGCCAGGATGCAAGAACGAAAAAAAAAACAATGTGGCTCTAGGGCCATCATAACATATAGCATTGAAACTGAAGATTTCTTGTGGTTGTTTCAACGCAATGTTAGTTTTTGTAGAAGACGCTACAGCGCTTTTAATATTTAGCCGTACAACCCCAAATAACCATCAAACATGGGCCATTTCAAGCGAAAACTCCCAGACACTGTCCTGAAACCTGCTCGGTTCTGCACGAAAAACTTGTGGCAATCATTTCTTTCAATAGTTGTTTTCATAGAGCCTATGCAGAAGAAATATATGTGTACCTCTAAAGGTATAAAAACAAAGAACTAGCAGAGCTGAGCATAGCCTAGTAAAAGATTGTCAACTCACACACCTAGATTAGTTTTTGCCTAGATGCCAGTAGCTGCTCTGGTAAACCAGGGCATCTGGTTCTTCATTTTACGGCCTACGTTTAAGGTAGACCAAGATGCCCATGAATGTGCGTGGTGTAGTAGAGCAGC
Source organism: Rhipicephalus microplus (assembly GCF_013339725.1). NCBI lineage: Eukaryota > Metazoa > Arthropoda > Arachnida > Ixodida > Ixodidae > Rhipicephalus > Rhipicephalus microplus. The sequence goes on along the minus strand of NC_051168.1, from coordinate 161,742,792 downwards.
TGCTGTACTCTAGGCAACAATTTGGCTACGTGAACGTTTTGCTTCGCTAATTCTGAAGTCAGTGTCTTCTCTACGATGACACTTGCTTTTGACTTCCGTATTTTTCAATTCGGTGTGGCTGCACCTCTTTCATGTTTACTCCTCCACGTGGGGCCGCACTACTTTTACAACGCATCGAATCCACACAGTCGGAACACCTGTTGTACGTCGTCAGCCCTACCGCGTGTCTCCTGCTGAGAGAAAAATTATCGAACAAAACGTAGCTGACATGCTCAAGCCAGAGGTAATTCACCTCTCATCTAGCCTTAATCATCGCCTGTGGTTCTGGTTCATAAGAAGGATGGCTCCGTGCGCTTTTGCGTTGATTACAGGGCGCTGAACAGAATCACTCGCAAGGATCTGTACCCAGTGCTTCGCATTGACGATGCCCTAGATTCTCTAGAAGGCGCGAAATACTCTTCTATCCTCGACCTGCTTTCCGGATACTGGCAAATTTCTATGCCCTAAGAACATAATGAGAAAACGGCATTCTCAACCCCCGATGGGCTATACGAATTTACCGTTATGCCCTTCGGGCTGTGCAACGCGCCTGCTACATTTGAGCGCATGATCGATACCGTGCTGCACAGCCTCAAATGGAAGACCTGCCTCTGCTACTTGGACGACATCGTCATTTTTTCGTCAACGTTCTCTCAGCACCTACAAAGTTTGGATGACGTTCTGACGTGTCTTGCCGGCGCTGGTCTCCAACTCAACACAAAAATAGCTGTTTCGCTACAAAAAGCTGTCAAGGTTTTGGGCCACATCATGATCAAAGACGGAATTCGGCCGGATCCGGACAAAATTGCTGCGGTGCTTCGTTTTCCGCGCCCCAAAAGGCCGAAGGAGTTGCAAAGTTTTTTTGGTCTCGCCTTCTACTTTCGCCGTTTTATACGCAACTACGCATCAATAGCGGCTCCACTGCCCCAGCTTCTTGCTTCCGACGTGCCCTTTCTGTGGTCGGAAGAATGTGAATCAGCATTCGACCTTTTATAGTGTGCCCTCGGGTCCAAACCTGTACTCCATCAGTATGATTGGGCTGCACTGACCATTCTACATACGGACGCTTGCAGCCGTGGTATAGGTGCCAATCTGCTCCAACGCGACACCTTCACAAGAGGGAGTAGTTGCATGTGCCAGTAGAGTATTAACCACGACCGAGAGGAAATATACTATAACTTAGCGGTAGCGCTTGGCGGTGGCCTGGTGGGTGAAAAAGTTCCGTTCCTATCTCTACGGCCGTCATTTCACAATCCTTATAGACCACCACGCCTTATGCTGGCTTTTCACACTGAAGAACTTGTCTGGATGCTTGGGTCGGTGGATTCTACGTTTGCAGAAAAATGACTGCCATATAAATTATATGTCTGGCAGAAATCAGCAAGACGCGAACTCTCTTTTGCGCTGCCCGCTATGACGTATTCAGCTCAGCATCGGTCGAAGTTCCGCCGTCACTTCGACCGCAGCGCTCATACTCACCTAAATGGACCAACTATTCTCGCACAACAAGCGCACACTTCACTCCTGCCAGGTGTCTGATCCGTACTGTAGGCGTATTATGGACCAGCTCTCAGGAACTTCCCATCCACCCAACACGCGGCATCGTCGCCAAGTCTTGTGATTTAAGCTGAAGAATGGAGTTCCTTACCGTCACAACTACCATCCTGATGGTCAACGCTGGGTTACCATGCTACTGTATACCACGCTCTCTCCAACTTGACGTGCTTAAGGTGGTAGGCCACGTTCAAAAGTCTTTTTTTTTCGCGAAATAAATTTTAGGGTGTTGTTTATCTTGTACGCCCAAACATTCACATATATGTTGCAACAAAAATATACTCCAAACGTCATTAATTTGCGAGTTACAGCAAGTTTTCTATACACTATGCTCCTATAGCAAAACCGAAATCACATTTCCAACTGTGGTTTCGGTTTTGAAAAATTCCAAGAGCTATGCCACAGTCAAAGATATGTATGGAAAGGACAGTGTGTAGAAACTGGAATGTGTTGGGCATGTCCAGAAGCATGTTGGTTGCCGCCTCAGAAAACTGAAGACACTGCGTGGACTCGGTGGTAAGGGAAAGCTGACTGATGCCCTCATTTACCGCCTGCAAAAATACTATGGCATTCCGGTAAGGGCTAATATAGGGATTATTTCTGCAATAAAAAAGGCTATCCTTGCCAGTCTTTTTCAGTGCAGCTCTACCGACAAGCAGCCGAGACATGGCCTGTGTCCACTTGGACCAAAAAGCTGGTGCGGATACCAAAGGGTCGAAGCACTCGGCCAAGGGAAATATGTACACAAACGACGACTTTCAAATGATGTGCTCAGCAAAGTTAAAACTGTCTACAGTGTTCTGTGCTCTGCTGAACTTCTAATGAAGTGCCTTCATGGAACGACTCAAAATGCTGAGGAGTGTTTCAATGGTCTAATATGGCAGCGGCACCCAAAGATTTCGGTTTACGTAAGGTTGCCATCAGTAATGCTTGCCTTGCATGATGCTCTGGCACACTTTAATACTGGCAGTGTAAGCACCCTAGATATCCTGAGGCAGGCTGGCATAGAACCAGGGTACCACACGACGAAAGTTTGCATCGCCAGGGATCACCTGCGCATGCAGAATGCTAAACGCAAGGCAGTGGATGCGACAAAACAGGCCAGGAAGAAAAGGCGAGCAGCCACCCGAACAAAAGGAGACAATAATGCTTCCGCAGTAGGGCCCATTATGAATCTGATTTTAGGCCTGCATGCGAAGATCTTGACCCTTTTCACAAGCTCGGAAATCTTTGTTTACGTTTTTCTGAAAATAGCAATTTGCTTCAAATGTTGCGACGCAAACTTTCATAACGTATTTCTCAGCGTATACTCTGAACTGAAATTTTGCCCAATAATTTACAACATATATATCTGTGCAGTCAACTAGAATAAAAGAATTTTATTGATTGGTTTTCAGTTCACAGCTGAATTCTCAAACAGGTTCAATCTAAATTGGCCCTTTTTTGCCGTTTTTGTGTTTGTTAGCATTACTTTCTTGATATTCACTGCATAATATTTATTTTAGTTCACTGCATAGCTCCAGCCATTAGTTACACAAATGTCAAAGCTTTACTAAATAAAGCCACTCAGTAGTCACTTATCCAAGCTGGCTTGGCTAGCTTTTTTATTGCATTTTTTGAAAAAGATTACCTCCCAATAAATAAATATTCAATATTTTGCACTGTAAATAGCTTGGTAAATTAAATAAGACATGCTGGTTTTGAGAAAAAGTGATTTCAACGCTGCCTGCTCTTGGAAAATTTCTTCTTTCTGAGTGGCCTACCACCTTATAGCCTTCCACGATGACTTGACTGCCAGCCATCTTGGTTTTAAAAAAAGCTCACGACCACATTCGAAGTCGCTTCTACTGCCCTGGTATTCCTACTCGCATCGCACGCTAACTTGGTCTCCAGCCTGTCCACTGCAGCCAATTCACTGCCCTACAACGCCATTTTAGGTTGTAGGTATCGACCTTTAGGGCCCTCTTCCTGTCACATTTGCTGGAAAGCGATGGATAATGACCACCGTAGACCACCTGGCACACTACGTGGAGACAACATCTGTGTCAACTGCCTCTGCTTCGGAAGTTCCAGACTTTATTCTGCACGCCATCATTCATCGCCATGGCGACCCTCATTGTTGAGTAACGATGGATGGGTGTTCCTGTCAGAAGTACTAAATGAAGTATTGCGCCCTTCCGGAATAACACATAAAACAACTTCAAGCTACCACCCTCAGGCTAACGGTCTCACTGAGTGTTTTCACCGTACTTTTGGTGATATGATAGGCGTTTACATCAGCCCAGATAAAAAACTGGGATACTCTTCCATTTCTCACCTTTGCCTACAACACGGCTGTTCAACGCACCACCAGACATTCGTCGTTCTACCTCGTTAATGGACGTTCCCCTACTTTTTTCTCGGCGATTCCTGTTTCAACATCGACGTCGACTCGTCTCCGTCTTCTAGCGAGGAATATATTTCAAAATCTAGCCCAGTGTCGTGATCGTGCTCACATGAACACGGAACCGCGAAAGCAAGATCGAAAAGTAATTTACGGCGCATCCCATTGCATTGTATTCTTTAACCTGGGGACGAGGTGCTCCTGTTCACACCTATTCGTACACCTGGTCTTTGTAACAAGTTTCAGCCACACTTAATTAGGCCTTACATAATTATTGAGCAGACTTCACCTGTTAATTATAGTGTGACCACACTTGTCGTCCCAACTGACCTCCTTCACCGCAGCACAAAGATCGTGCACGTGAATCACATGAAGCCTTTTAGACGACGTTCTCGGACACATTCACTTGCTACAGCCAGGTTAGCTGCTTACATGTGGGGAAAATCAGTGTGGGCATTCGTTATGAGCTCCTTCTCATATATGAATTAATAAATAATCATCATTCGCCTGGGTCTCTGTCCTTATCTTCATTGGATGTCACCACAATCCTTATCGTATGTGTGTGCGCTCTTTCTCAGACTGCCTGTTTGCTGAGCCCTTGGGATCAAATTAATAAACATTGTCTCGCTCCGCCGGAGTGGTTTAGTGGCCAAGGTACTCGGCTGCTGACTCGAAGGTTGCAGGTTCCAATCCCGGCTGCAGCGGCTGCATTTCTAATGGAGTCGGAAGTGTTGTAGGCCGTGTACTCAGATTTGGATAACATGACTTTTCTGTGTACACCTGTCCTTAGGTCGCCAGGATGACTCTCTTTTCACCCGGGTTGATTGTAACGAGGGCCGTTGACATGGAGCTCGAGTAGAAGAAGAAGACGTGCTGTGATCGCAGGCTTGCATTCAGTTAACCCTTTCGCTAAATAAAGCTCTCGTTTGCCGAGTCAACTCCTGCTTGTTCAACAACCCGTTAAAATAAATATATATTGTAACAACCGGTTGCTTCTTTACCTGATTGTGACAGGTTAGTGTGTGCCCAGGGGCTCAAACTACAAGAGATGAAATGTAAGCAACGACAGCACGATTGTACAACATGGACACAGGTATATGAAATATTTACAATTACATAAATATTAGCCCCAATAGTAAAAAGACTAAACAGCAGAAACGCATACGACACTACCGGAAAGCTAACTTCGAAGCAGTAAATAATGAGCTAACTCTATTTTACGATGATTTTGTTAGAGATTTTGAATCTCGTTCTGTTCAATCTAACTAGGACCTGTTCGCATGCACAGTTCATAAATCGATCAAGAAGTACATCCCTAATCGCAAACTCATTTCCAATTCTCAAGCGCCGAGGTATTCCCGTCATCAAAAACGCCTATTTATTCAAAAAAAGCGTTTCTTTGGTTTAGCTAAAAACTAGCCTTCACCTTTGCGCTGAACAACCTACAAATCTGCTGCAAACAGCTACTTAAGAGCTCCAAAAACTGCAAAAAAACAACAACTACCTATCTAGAACACTACCTGAAACACTGAAAAATAACCCTAGAAAGTTTGACAAATGATTAGCCAGACCACTAACAACACTATATCACTAGAAGATTCATCTGGAAATAATATCCCCAATAACATGTGCGCATCAGCTATTCATGATTCATTTTCAAGCTAGTACTCTAAATCTGCCAACATCATACTCCCTTATGTGCACCAATATAATTACATGCCAATGTATCCGGTAATTCTCGAGGTATCTGGAATATTGAAACTAATAGATAAGTTACCATTCCACTACGCCCCAGGCTATGATGGCATTAATAGCAAATTCCTTAAAAGCACTAACGTAGTTGGTTCTATGATCCTAAGTAAAACATTTGGACAATTATTGAGTGCTTGTCAACTTCCGAAGAAATGAAAAATAGCGAAGGTGGTTCTGATCTGTAAATCTGGTCCCAAAAACTCCCCTCCTAATTACAGAGCCATATCAGTAACAAGTAACTGTTGCAAATTATTAGAACAAGTAATCTTGAATCTTGCAAACTTTTTAGAGTATAACTCATACTTTGAGAAAACGGTACTCCTGCGAGACACAGCTTGCTTCGTTTACTCATCATCTGCATCAAATCCTGGATCGATCATCTTTGCTGACATTATCTTTTTTGAGATTTTAGCAAAGCATTTGACAAGGTTTGTCATAAATTACTGCTCCTAAAACTAAGCTTGCTGAATATCGACACCAAACTTCCTAAATGAATTGAACATTTTCTCTCTAATTGTTTCTAATTCATAACTGCTAACGACCATCATTCACAACTCACTGAAGTACAATCAGGTGTGCCTCAAGGTTCAGTGTTGGGACCCATATTATTTCTTGCATATATTAATGATCTAACTTCTTCAATAACTTCTAAAATACATCTGTTCACAGATGACTGTGTTATTTACCGCAAAATTACCGATGTTGATGATAGTGAAACACCTGAAACTGATCAAAATAATATAGCTAATTGGTACAATGTCTGGTTAATGGAACTTAATAATAAGAAATGTAAGATAACGCACGTATCAAGAACTAACTCGAATCATAACACCTACCATCTAAACAACATTTCCTTAGATTTTTTCTTGTCCTATAAATATCTTGACGTGCACATCACAAATCCCTTTAGTTGCACAACTCATGTAGAGTACGTAATTAACAATGCTAATCGCATGCTCGGCTACTTATGACAAAACTTCTCCAAAGCACCATATTCCTTATAAATAATACTCTATAGGTCTCTAATACGCCCTAAACTCGAGTATGCATCTGGCTTATGGGATCCCAGTCATGCTAATCTCATCACCTCTCTTGAATCAGTACAAAATAATCCTGCTAGGTTCATCCTCTCTAACTACAACTGCTCTGCATGTATGATTTCAATGAAAAATAACTTATCACTTATTCCATTGGCTCACCGACAAAACATTACCAGTCTTTTACTGTTTCATAAACTTTTCTATCACCCTACACTTCATAATGACCTGGCATTCAAGCCTCTGTACATCTCTAATCGCGTTGATCATCGCAATAAGGTAGGGATCACATCATCTCACACTGAGGCTTCCTTTCAGACATTTATTCCCCGCACATCTAATGATTCAAACCACTTTCCCTCGAATGTCGCAACCATCACAGACTTTTTTTCACAAAACATTAGCTAACCTTGTATAACCAAAAAAATCTGTTACCTATGCTTATTGCTTCTGTTTGAGGTCCGTTAGGTGGCGTCCGGGAGTGCAGACGTGGCCGCGTCTGCTCCCGCTTCTTTAAATGTTTTCGGACATCTTTCTTGTGTTCTCCACCGATCCATTGGACTTTCCTAAACCAGTTTTGTGCAAGCTATCTCACGACATCGTTCTCGTTGGGGTGAGTGAACTTTTCGGCGAGTTTTTGAACTTCAAGTGTGCGAAGCGAGGGACGCGTCTCTAGGACTAACCACTCGGCTACGAGCACGGAGCTAGGGTTCACTTCGAGGCAGCGCCGGGCCTCGTCAGGCCCCTGCCGCACCTGACTAGGCAGCGAGGATGCCCGAGATGGTGACAGTTGAAGGCATGGATATCACTCCGGAAGATTTCGACGGAGCGGGGTGGACCACCGCCCTTGGCGCCCGGCGGAAACGAGATCCGGCAAGGAACGCAGCGTCTGCTACCGCTGCAAAGTCTACGGCAAACACAGCAAAGAAGCATGGTTTCAACGCTCGCTCCCTCTCAACAGTGCAGAAGGTTGTAGCCGCTTCGCGACTCCCTCGGCTGCCGAGAGACCAGATAAAGGTCATTGTGCGGCCCCGCGGAGGGCTTGACGTTTCGAAGACGGACATGGTACTGCTGTCGAGAGCTCTGACTATGGCAGCTGGGCTCACTGACCAAGAAGCATCGGAAGATACAGTCTGCCCCAACAAGGTACAGAATATTCTTGTTATTTCGACTCCGGTCAGATCCAACGCAGTCGCATACGCTGGAATTCAGAAACTTCACACGAAAGTCGGCGCATTTGACGTTTCTGCCTACTTAGCCGCCCCGGAAAACACTTGTAAAGGCGTCATCAGGAATGTTGACCCCTCGATAGAAGAGCACACCCTCAGAGGCATGATTGTCAACCAACGAAACCCGACCGCCATTGAAGTCAAGAGAATCAAAAACACGCACGTTGTTGTGATACTCTTTGATGGGCTTCGAGTTCCCAAAAACGTCATGTGCGGAACGGCCTTAGTGCCGTGTTCCCTTTACAAACGCCAAGTCGATGTTTGTCACGCCTGCGGCCGAGTCGGGCACCGGGCCGACGTATGCCACCAGAGCAAGGCAGAGAAAAGTAAATGCCACAACTGCGGAGACGCACTCTCAAACGATGCTGCAGAAGCCCACCGTTGCACTCCGAAATGCAAGCTCTGTGAAGGTGATCACCCAACAGGTGACCGTTGCTGCAGCAAAAGATACCACATCCCATATGTCGTGCGACGACGCCGAAGACAAAGACGCCACCGCTCCGAGAAAGAAGCCAACGCTGACGAGGTTAACGACCTCGCGGACATGCAACCGGAGATGGCAGATGGTTCCACTCCCAAGCGGCGCTCCAGCTCCAGAGGGCGTTCCCGTTCCAGAGGACGCTCCCGTTCCAGAGGACGCTCCCGTTCCAGACGGCGCACCCGTTCCAGACGGCGCTCCCGTTCCACAGCGCACTCTCAATCCAGCGGGCGCTCTTGCTCCAGGGGCCGATCCTGGTCGAGATGTCCTGGCAAGAAAATGACCTGGGCCGACATGGTTCGCGACAGCGGCTCTGCACCGACAACACCGACAACTTCAAAGCAAGGTAAGGTACAGCCAGAGCATGTGGCAGATCCACGAATACACACATTAGAACGGGAAAACAAAGCACTCAAACAGGAACTAGCTGAACTGAAGGCAACTCTCGCCAGGCTAGAAGGACGTATCCTAAAAGACACACCGCCACCCATCCCTCAATCATCAGGATCTGTGGTCGCATCATGTAGCCCAAATAAACGCAGAGCCGTAAACACCGAGACAGATGACGACACATCAGACGTAGACGACTTTATGTCCGACGTCAGCGAAGCTCCTTCTAACGCCTTAGCTAGTGACAACAAAGCCAAAAAGCACCGCAAGACGAAGAGTAAGTTCAGTAAATTCCAATCAGCAATTGCCGACATTAAAGAGGCACTCATACAAATTTGCGGTAGACTCGATCGTCTGGAAAGACCAATTGCTCAACCCAGAGCCACGAGAAGAATTCCCACGCCGGACCCGGGGTCCATGTCTTCCCAGGGACCCCAACCTGCGCTGCCGACATCCCCTCAGCCACCAGGTCCAATAGGTGAAGCGAACACACAGGGGGTCATGCCAAGTCAGCACCATGGATAGCACACCACAATTTTTCAAGATCTGGCAATGGAACTGTAATTCATTCAACAAAAAGAAAGCTAACCTAACGCAATTAGTACGATCATGTAAAGAAAAACCACATGTCATCATTTTACAGGAGTGCGGGGCGGAAAAGTACATTCAAAACATGTCCTTTTCGGGGTACAGGGTTTCCAGGCCAACCCTGGACCCCGACTTTAAACAAGCCAGGGGCATTGCCACCCTCATCCGTAAGGACATCAGCTTTATGGAAAGGGACACCCCGACATACAAGAAAGGCCTGGAATCCATGATAACAGAAATCATTCCGAGTCGAACTCTTAAAGCTCACCTTTACATACTGAACGTATACAGTTCTCCGACCGACCGACTCAGGAACTTTACCAAACTCCTGTCATCGGCGGTGTCGCAAGCCAAGGACCGGCCGTTGATCGTTGCCGGCGACTTCAATGCGCACAACAACGTTTGGGGCTACAGTACCAATGACAGGAAAGGTCTTAACCTTGCGGAGTGTGCAAACAACCTCAACTTGAAGTTAATCACGGACTCAAGGTTTCCGACACGCAGAGGCAATTCTGTTCAGCGAGACACCACCCCCGACCTGACGTTCCTCGGAAACGCGGAAGGGTCATGGGACAATCTGCAAGAGGACCTTGGCAGCGACCATTTCATCTTAGAAATCAACGTCCGTATCACACCCGCTCCACCTAAGACGTACAGATACGTCGACTGGGACCTTTTCCGAAGAATAAGGGGTAGCGAGGACAGCCAAGGGGAAACCTTTGAAGAGCTTCTGGAAAATCTGAAAAGTACGGTGGCAAAAGCCACTAAAGAAATAACCTTGGACCTGGAGGTTCCAGTCATGGACTCCAGACTCGCACACCTCCTGGAGGCGAAGAATGCGCTAAGACGACGATGGGAAAAGCAGAAGCTAAACAGGAGGCTGCGATCTAAACTAAGGGAAATAAACAAAAAAATCGAAGAACATTCCAGAGAGCTGAGTGCGCAACAATGGGATGAGGTTTGTAATGAGGCGGATGGTAAAATGAGACGGGGAAGCAAGTGGAGCCTCCTCAAAAACCTATTCGCCGACAGCAACAAACCGACCAAGAGCAATGCTCGAATAATGCTCGACAGACTCGTCCACCTGCACACGATTGAAGGCACTAGTCCTCAGGACTTTGCTAACACCCTGGCAGACATATACCTGCCGACAGAAAGCAAATCAGTCCCCTGGGACGACCCGGCATGCGAGTACAAGGGGACACCTCAACGCTCACTGGATCGTCCATTCGAGGTCTCAGAGATTGTGCACGCCCTTCATGGCCTTAACGGCCGCTCGGCCCCTGGTCCAGACGGATTAACTAACAAACTTCTCAGAAACTTAGATAACCAAGCCATACAAATCGTTACAAAGAAAATAAACGAGGTATGGACGGCGGGCCGCGTACCGGATGAATGGCGAACTGCCAATATAATTCTCATCCCCAAACCCGGAAAACCGCTCCATGCCGAGAACTTGAGACCAATATCCCTTACTTCGTGCCTCGGAAAGGTCGCCGAACATGTCATTCACAATAGAATTGCAGAGCACATCGAAGCAAACAGCCTTTTTCGCCACAATCTCATAGGATTCCGAAAATCACTATCAACACAAGATGCCATGCTCCTTATCAGGAGTGCTGTGATAGACAATAAATCACGGGACGTAAAGGGCATCCTGGCGCTCGACATAACGAAGGCCTTCGATACGGTCAGGCACGAACATATCCTCAACGAAATCTCCAGTTTACATCTCGGAGAAAAATTTCACAACTATGTCAGATCGTTTTTGGCGGACCGTACGGCTACCATAAACATCGGACAAATCAGAAGCCGTAAGCACAAGCTGGGAAACGTCGGCACCCCCCAAGGGTCAGTGCTTTCGCCACTTCTTTTCAACATCGCAATGCACGATCTGGCGAACCGACTCTCGAAAGTTCATGGGGTAGGACACGTGATTTACGCAGATGACATTACCATCTGGTCCACAAGTGGCCCACTAGGCTCCCTGGAGCAGAACCTACAACATGCCCTAGACACCACACAAGCTTTCCTACAAAATACGGGGGCTGAAGCTATCTACGAGCAAATCAGAGCTCCTTCTGTGTAAACACGGCCCCAGAAAGGGACAGCTCCTTAGCTCCCTCCCCGTTCACCTACACACCAAGGACGGAGGTAGTATCCCAATATGTAACACAATCAAGGTCCTGGGCATGGTAGTTGGTGCTTACAGCGGTGACAACGCGGAGGCCCTCAAACGTATAGAGAAAAGTGTCTTCAACTTCACCAGGGTATTATCAAGGGTCAACAGTAGAAGGGCTGGTCTGAAAGAGGACAACCTCATGAAAGCATTTCACGCCTTTCTCATCAGCCACGTGACTTACGCCGCCCCCTTCCTCAACTGGAAGAAGACAGAGCTCAACAAAATTGATACATTAATTCGAACAGGATTGAAAAGGGTCCTGAGCCTCCCTCGCAACACTAGTACGGAACGACTCTTACAATTGGGCCTGCATAATACAGCTACCGAACTCTTTGAGGCACAGCGGCATGCACAGATTAGTCGGCTCTCACTCTCAAAGGCGGGCAACGAGATATTGTTTGAAGCCGGTCTTCAGCCTTTCTTCATGCCGCCAGAAAAGTCCCAACTTTGCACACAAGCCATGAAAGCGATAACAGTTGACCCGATTCCCAGAAACATACACCCAACCCACAATGAAGGACGAAGAAAAGCGAGAGCCAAGGCAATACTCGCCAAGATCATGTGCAACGATACGCAGGTCCTCTTCGTTGATGCCGCAAAATATTGGAATCGAGGTGCCTATGCAGTCTCTGTGGTGGACGCCCACGGCTCGCTCGTCAACGCAGCCACGGTAGTTACCAACTTCACCCACGAAGCAGAGGAAATGGCCATTGCGCTAGCCCTTCGAAGCTGCACTGAAGCCTCTGTCATTTACTCGGACTCTAGAACAGCTATAAGAACTTTTTCGGCGGCCCTAGTCTCTTCGAAGGCAGCTGCGGTCGTTAACAGGCTTTTCAACCACGAGACGAAGGAGGAAAACTTTCGGTCTACACACATCGCATGGTTCCCAGCCCACATGGGAAACATTTCCGGCTTTGCTGGCAACCCAAACGAGCGGGCACACACACTGGCGCGAGAGCTCACTTTCCGCGTCAGTGGTTCGCCCCCTCGCTTAAATGCAGCCTGCAGGAACCTCGATTACAAAGACCCACTTGTATCATATCACGAACTCACCTCACATCATAGATTAGAACGTCGAACTTTTCCTCCTCCTCACAGAGATCTGAACAGAGCACAAGCAATCACTTACAGACAATTGCAGACACGTACATACATCACACCAACGACACTAAGCAGGATTAATCCGGACTTTTCCACTGCATGTCCACACTGTGGAAACGAGTATAACAATTTCGACCACATGCTCTGGTTGTGCCCTGCCAACGTGGGTACAGAATTTTCTGACCAGTCCTCCTGGGACTCCGCCCTTCGAAGCACAGAGCTCATCGCCCAGCTCAAGGCTGTCCAGAGGGCCCGGGCCGTCGCCGAGAGACTCTGTCTACCGGTCCCGACCTGGGTGGAGCCGCCGGATTGATGGCGGGGCTTTCGGCACCGCTTTCTTTCCTCTCAGGACCTTAATAAAGTTCATACTCACTCACTCATTGCTTCTGTTTTTTTATTTTTTGTAAAAACTTATTTTTGTACATTCTGCCAAATTGTTGATATTATCTAAGTCTTTTGTTGTATAGCTTTATTTGTATTTATTGCACTGTTTTATTTGTATTTTTCATGTATTTACCCACTCCCATCGTTAATGCCTTTTTGTCCCGAGCGTTTTATCAGTAAATAAATAAATAAAAATGCGAGGAATGATTGTTAGTCCTTGAGCTTTTCTGTGGGGACTAACTGTTAGACCCGGTGGCGTTAGTTCTTAAAAAGATTATTGGTTGTGGCAGACCCATTAGTCCCCAAAAGGACCAACCACACACCCTTTTAACACCCTTTTGCCTTATAGTGTACGCCTATTCATAATATATCTACTTCATCATGAAGGATGCATTCCGGAGATGAAATCAGGTAGCACACAGTATATAATGCCCAATGATAGATGCGGGAATGCTGGAGTGCCGGTGATGATGCAGCGCAAAATAATTTTACAGTGTCGTGACCACCAGGCCGTGCTGCCACAGGAAAATAATTGTATAGAGCGCAATGAAGACAGCATCCGTATTTAAAAAAGCACTGCGACCACAAGAATTCAAACGTATGACCCAAACAACTACAACCGAATACACTAACCACTTCACCACGGTGACTTTTTTTCATTGCTGCATAAAATCATTATAATTAATTAAAAACGACTCACAACATACTTTATGAGATGTCAGGCAAGCACACACAACAAGGGCAAGCCACTCCCGAACGAAATAAAAAGTCTCAACAACACAGTGCACTAGAGCATCTGCTTCTCGGAAGGTGAATCTCGTCTACCATGGTGGCTCAGCCTGTCTATCAATAATGCGACGTTTCTATAGTGAATAAGGTCCAAACAACGTAATTAGGTCGTATGAAGTATCATCGGTCAGGCTCTCCACGCCAACATGTGCTTCTTAGTTTTTAAAATGACTAGTCAACATACTATTTCTTCGTTTACCTTGAGTTTTGTTTGTTGCTCGTCAAGGCAGATGCGCTGTGCACGTGCTTTAAAGTTTGCATAATTAATAAACACAAACTGCTGCCGATAACGATTGTCACTGCAGTAATGACAACATCGCTTACTTTTTCGTTACAATTCAGAACACAAAAAAATCCTGCGGACTGACGAGCACGTACAGTTAGTATGGTAGTGAATTGCTGCCTACCTTAATATCCGTTTTTCGATTGTTGTAAACGGCAAGAAGTGCATAGGCTTTAGGACACCTCTAAGCTCATTGGATGAAAAACTCACGATCCTTGGGAATAAATGTTATGCGATGCATGAGGAGGGAAGGTGACTGCATTGTAATTTTTATTGAGCGAAACAATACGAAAAGACTTCAAAGATATGTAGAAATGATGCATGCACAGATATCTTCAACAGTCGCATACTTTTTGCTGCGTAGTGATGCCAAAAGCAACAAGTTATTCAAATGTTTTTTTTATCAGACAAAACAAGAAGGTCGCCAAAGCTAAAAGCCGTCAGAACGGCTTGACAAAGACCCTGGAGACCTGTACATACACGTTGAAGTAGCACGGAAAATATGACAAGAACATACAAGTAGAGTATAAAACATGAACAATACATACTAATTCAAAAATTATTGTGCAACTGATTACTTCACACGTAAAATAACTGTTTAAAAGAGGTTTTTCCGAAAAGCTATATACACCGTGCTCACACCATCGAACACATTGACACCTAAAGGCTTTAAATAAACCAGCACACATATATCAATTTACGTGAAACACACCTGCATTGATATCACTAAGATAACGCAAGATAAGAAGATGTAACGTGATACAATTTACTGACACTAGACTAAACTATGAAAAAAATACACCAACTGTGAGAACAGTTTGTTGCGCATGTTACTGTGAATACAGAGAGCAGAAATGAGAAGTTGTTGCTTGTGCTTCTGTAGTTGTTAAGTGCTGTGGGTACGTTGTAGGCTATGGGTTGGCATCTATATGTATTTTGAAAACGCGGTACGAACCAGATATCTATGTCTTGTGGGAATAGTAATGAGACAACGTTCTAGGCATGAGAATGATCTAATGAAGTTGGAGAGCTCCATATTCGAAAGTAAAGTTTGTGCAATAAGCGAAATGTGTAAAAGTTTTGAGCTCGTATATTATATCAAATTTTTGGAAAGCTCCTCACGTCGTTCCGAACGGTTTAGTATTTCTAATTTGGCGGACTATCTTGTTTTGCACAGCAATTACTTTATGTTTGCTTGCCGTGGCCCTTACAAGGCAGCAATATAATACATTTGAATTGAATAGGGCATAATATATATGAAGTTTTACCATGAGCGGCAACCTGTGACGGCAACGAGACATCACTCCTGTTTACGAAGTAAGCTTTCTACAAAGTTTACAAGCGTATCCCAGCGTACATTTAAAGAAAAATAAACTCCAAGTATTTTGTAGGTATCAACAATAGCTATCAGCACTGATTCAAGAACTAAAAGTTGATGGATACTGAGCACTTTATTTTTGGCACAAAAAACAATGGCTTTCGTTTTATTTTGAACAATTTTAAGCTGGTTCATTCTGGGGCATGATGACATTTTTAAAAGTATATCGTTTGCTTTGCTTACAATGTCATCTAAGTTATCGTCATCCAGAAATATTGTTGAGTCGTCATTGTAAATAACGTATTTATCTGTTGTGACCATTCGAACAGTATTATTTATGTGAACATTAAACAATATCGAATCAAGTATACGGATCAATATCGGATCAATATCGGATCAATATCGGATCAAGTACTCGTGGTGTGCCAAAGGCACACCACGAGTGCGAGGCCAAAACGACGAGCTATTTTCTATAATGTAAACACTTCCGCACCTATTGCTGAAATAAGATGTAAATAAAGATTCGCCAACTCCACAGATGCAGTTTGTTTCTAATTTGTCTATCAACATATTATCATGAAGTGTTACATATCAGCAACACCAGAAGTGTTGAGCTGGTATGTAACGCTTGTGCCTATGAGGATGGTGGCCCTGGAAACCGATAGATGAATGAGCTTTACTGGGTGGCGATTGACTATATATGCCAATGACCCAATGTGACAGCAGTGTGATAGGAGTACGTATATATTGTCTATGAGATTGGACAGCCAATACTGAAACCACCGCTGACGTTTCACAAACTTTATGGTCTACTTCAATAGCGGTTCCGGGACCGTGCGTGGCTTTGTGGTACAATACTAGGTTCTCACGCAAAATGCACGGGCTCGTGGCTTGCTACGACAATAATTCTATGTTTATTGTTCATTCATGTGCCCTAAAAGCCCAAAGGCGTTACAAGGGGGTGGGGGGTAATAGTATACATACATAAAATGAACACAGGCACTAAAGTAGTGAAATGTTTAAAAAAACTGAATAATATCGTGCAAAAAAAGAACTACGTTGCCGATGAGGCCATTTACGTGTCAAGCTCATTGCGGCCTTCCTAGTCAGCGTCCATCACGCCCCACAAAACGCAAGACTAACTGAACTCCTGCACAAAAAAAAACGGAAACATATGTGCAAACAATAACCTAATATGTAATCAACTGTATGATGGCACAACACATGGTCACTCCCGTTGTCTACCTGCCCGTCCATCCGCACGTCAATTTATCCGTTCTTCCATCCGTCCGTCCACTCATCTGTCCGTCCTTGCAGACGTCCCCTGTGCATTCATCCGTGCATAGATCTACCCGTTCGTCCATCCTTCCATCCAATATACAAGTCGGTGATTTCAACGTAGACATTGTAGGCCTATGGCTTCGTCCACTCGTCGTCCTTCACTACACTGAGACACACTGATTGTTTTTAATGCACTCGAATAAAATTACTAATGTCTTTTCACCCCATTGATTGGTTGATATGAAATGTTAATCCCATTCGGTGTTTCGCCCTTGACTGAAGTTTCTTAACCTGACGTGGCGACTGTATCATAAAAGTGCATATGTAATGATTTTCAAATTAGATAGCATTACTGCATGTACATTTTACGCATCACGAACATTACGGTCTAATTGAAACGTTGTTGCAAGACCTGTTTGGGTCTGTCGTAGAATACTTGGTCTCCCTGCACAATACTGGAGCTCCATTCCTGTTGGGCCCTGACATTACTTCTTTACCTTTGTCGGATCAACGCTGCCAATGTCAACTTTTTCTTGACGCTGGCACGTTAAAATTACCCCACTCTATTCTTGCTGTTCTTAAGGTAGATATGATAGGACAGTCACCTGTGGCACATACCTGCATACCAGTGGCAGCCACCCCACCCATGGTTATTAACCACAGGTATTCTTCGGTTTGTGCCTACTCTTCCAATCATCTTGCCTTCCCATATTAATTGCGGTTAAGTTAAGGGGGTGATCGCGAGAGCACGCAGACATCGGCAGCGAGATATTTATTTATTTATTTATAATATCCTCAGGGCCAAATGGCATTACAGAGGGGAGTGGATTACATTGAATAACACATGGTACATGGTGGGGAGAGAAAAATACAGCGTTAGTACGAATATAAGCAAAAGTCAGCGTACAAACAAAAAATGCATTAAATAGGTCCTGCGTATACAATGTTAGCTACGGTATCACCAAAAAGATGGTTGTCATTAATAGCAACAATTTCGGTGGGAAGGAGGTTCCACTCGCGAGAAGAACGAGGCAGGAACGACTGCGCAGCTGCGTTAGTACGATAGGTGATAATTCCAACCTTGTGACGGTGATCGACACGGTTGGAAAAATACTGGGGTTGCAAAATAAGTTCGTCGCGCAAGATGGGGTGGTGATACAATTTATGAAAAGTTGATAGGCGGGAAACTTTTCTTCGAAGTGACAGGGTAGGCAGGGACAGATTATTTTTCATTGCAGATATACTGGCGGTGCGATTGTAGTTCGATAATATGAAGCGTGTGGAATTATTCTGAACTAGCTCAAGCGATGTAATTAACTTAATGTGGCTAGGATCCCAAATTGAAGAAGCATATTCTAGTTTAGGTCATATTAATGTTTTGTACAGGGCTAATTTCAGTGAAGAGGGAGCTTTGGAAAAGTTACGGCGTAGGTACCCAAGCGTACGGTTAGCTTTGTTGATTATTTGTTCGACGTGCATTGCCCAAGAGAGATTGGATGTTATGTGGACGCCTAAGTACGTGTACGAGTTAGTAGATTCAAGAGGTATGTCGTTTAAGTAGTAAGTAAATTGACTGCAAACACGGCGGGACACGCGCATGACTTTAAATTTGTTTATTTTCAATTCTGTTAACCATGTACGGCACCAGTTATCAACAGTGTTAAGGTCTGATTGAAGAGTACACGAATCAATTATGTTATTTACCTCACGAAAAATAACGCAATCATCAGCAAATAAATGAATTCTGGATTTAGTGTGGCAGGGGAGGTCATTAATATAAAACAGTCACCTGTGGATAGATAGATAGATAGATAGATAGATAGATAGATAGATAGATAGATAGATAGATAGATAGATAGATAGATAGATAGATAGATAGATAGATAGATAGATAGATAGATAGATAGATAGATAGATAGATAGATAGATAGATATAGATAGATAGATAGATAGATAGATAGATAGATAGATAGATACAGAAAGTTGTCGCTGTGCGCAAAAAAATTGACTCACATTTATTTCGCACTCCTAAGCGATCAGTCCTAATGCTTTGTAGCTGCCCCGCTGCGGTGGTCTAGTGGCTAAGGTACTCGGCTGCTGATCCGCAGGTCACGGGTTCGATTCCCGGCTGCGGCGGCTGCATTTCCGATGGAGGCGGAAATGTTGTAGGCCCGTGTACTCAGATTTGGGTGCACGTTAAAGAACCCCAGGTGGTCGAAATTTCCGGAGCCCTCCACTACGGCGTCTCTCATAATCAAATGGTGGTTTTGGGACGTTAAACCCCACAAATCAATCAATCAATTAATGCTTTGTAGCTCTATCATTAGAAAAAACTTCTGTGAGGCTTGGCCAAAAACAAATGCAGTGCATGGAAAAAAATGTCATTATATAGCCGGGAGTAATGCTTTTGGTTTGTTTTTTCTGTGTTAACTTCCCGGCGTTCGGCCCCGCCATGGTGGCCTAGTAGATAAGGTACTAAGTTGCTGATCCGCAGGTCGCGGGATCTAATCCATGTTGCAGCAGGAGCAATTTCGATGGGGGCAGAATTGCTGTAGGCATGTGTGCTCAAACTTGGTCACACGGTAAAGAACCGCAGGTGGTCAAAATTTCCGGAGTCTTGTACTACGGCGTCTCTCATCATCATACGGTGTTTTTGTGATGTTAAACCCCACATATATATCTATCTTCGCGGCGTTAGGCAGCGTTTATCTTTATCAACAATACAAGTAAGGTGGATGTTTTCATCTCTCTTTTTTGAAGCTGTGCAAGCCATCTGATTTGATCGGAATAATGCCTTTTTTCCTTCTTTGCTAGAGCGGATTGATTGATTTATATGTGAAGTTTAACTTCCCAAAACCACCATAGGATTATGAAAGACGCTGTAGTTGAGTGCTCCTGAAATTTTCACCACAAGGAGTTCTTTAACGTGCACCCAAGTCACGCTACACGGGCCTATAACATTTCCGCCTTCATCGGAAATGCAGCCGCTGCAGCCCGGATTTAATTCTTGGACCTTCGGGACAGCAGCCGAGTACCTCAGCCTCTAGACTACTACGGTAGGTGTGCTAGAGCTGTATTATCGGCCTAAAATACTGCCGGAAAACTAGGGGAATCATGTTTTACCAGTCCACGCAGACAAACCCACACCGCTCAGTTGACTGCTTCTTCGCCGCTTATTTTTCGTCATTTTCACTCTTTAGAGTTCAGAATTTCGATTCAATAAACCTCAACCAATGAATGATCCTTGCATCGCTCTTGGTTATGTGACATCTGGTTGAAGTGCTACGTACATTAACACCATCGTTCTTCGTCACCTGCCCCACCCCCTGTGACCTAACACCCGACGCCAAGAAAAACCGGCGTATGGCGAACCCCCCATCGGTTGCTGGGCTATAACTGCGGAGAAGCGGGCCACATCTTCCGTCGCTATACCTATAAACAACTCAGCCTGCGAGGCTTCTCTGTCGATGCACGGCACCCATTGTCCGGCCAAGAACCCAATCCAGATCGACAAATACCTGTCTTACACAAACCGTTGGCAACAGTGCTTCAGTAGTTCACCGTCGCCCCATCCATATGGATCAACAAGCCACTGTGGCAATGCCAAAGTTTTGTGAAGAAAGTCCCCCAGCCCTGCAAGGGTAAACTAAAAGCAGCAGTTTCGGGAAGTGAAGTTGCACTGTGGTGAAAACACAATAACCCTCCAACGCCATACCGCCGCGGCGAAGAGCAAGACTCACCTGGCGCCCGCAAGCTGATGCCCTGCAGGAACGCCGCCATAATTACACAATGAAATGACAGCCGCATGGCGTGGTGTCTACTTGACGTAACCAAGCCTGCAGTGCGCATCATGATGATGATGTGTGGACGCTGACCATCAACGCGAAGAAGCCGTGATACAACGCCCCGACGAAACCAAAACTAAAAAAATGGCAGATCCCACGTACAGTGGGAATCGATGATATGCGAAGCACGAATGAGGAAGGTTTGCGTATTTGGAACTGCTGGCCCCGCATCGCTCGAAAGAAGGAAAAGAAAGAGTGCGAGAAGGACGCCAGCGTCAGCGTCAGGGTTTCACGCGCGCTATTGGTTCCTCTCTGTAGGTCACGTGCACGCCTGCAGGTGACGTGCTAGTCACGCACGCACGCGCCTGCGATAGAATGTGTGGAGTTTTACCGGCTGCTCCATTGTAGGGAAGCACCCACAACCTGCCGCCACACTCTTTCTCTACCTTTCCCTTCTGCCTTTCTGCGTCCTCTTTTCTCTCTCCCTCTAAGAGCTGAGCCGAACCCTGCTACCCGCAAGAGTTGTAGAAGAGTGACTGTTTTGTTTATTTTTATTCAATCAACCACTACATCATACGTGCCACTGCTGGCGTGGTTGACGCTCATGTGCGAATTAAAGTTCGAATATACCATCTAACGTTCAATCACATGCATGGCACTTCTGTCACACACGATGCCAGTTCCGACTGTCCTTGCAGAAACGACATTCCGACTGTCAAGGCAAACGCCCAGACGCTAACGTCTGAATTAGACGCCAACACATTTATTTATTTATTTATCACATACTGCGGACCACGTATGGTCCATGCAGGAGAGGGCAATACAGTACAAAATTCTTCTACATACATACACTTCCGCTGCAGTATACATTCACTGCAGAACAAAATTCATGTACATTAAAAACTCGTGAAAAACAAGGGACAAATACAGGCAAAGAAGCAGACTTAAGCAACAAAAAAAGGGTATAGTTTCATCTCGGCGTGTTGAGCATAGGGGAATCATGGGGCAGAGCATTCCAATCAGAGACAGTTCTCGGGAAAAATGAATACTTGTAAATGTTAGTGCGTGCAATTATAGGTGTAATGCTACGACTATGTTTATGACGTGAAGACCTGGTTGTGTCCTGTGTTATGTAATCTGGTGCGTACAATCCTGATCTGGAAAAGTATAAAAGGCGGAAAAAGTTAAGCCGTGCAGTTTTCCTTCGATCGGCCAAAAGTTGGAGGTTCGCATCCTGCAACAGGGCTGACGGCGAATCGCGACATCTATACCGGTTGTATATAAATCGAGCAGCTAATCGTTGTATTTTTTCCATTTTCTGTATATTACCAGCTGTGTGGGGGTCCCACACAATGCTGGCATATTCAAGAGAAGGACGAACTATGACTTTATAGGCTCTAAGTTTTAGTGAATTAGAAGAACGACCCAATTTATATTTTAGAAAGCCTAATTTTCTCCTGGCAGCAGAACATATATCATCAATATGTGCTGTCCAGGTAAGCTTCGATGTAATCGTTACGCCCAAGTACTTGAATTCTTCTACTTGCCTGATAGCGTATCCACCTACATTATAAGTAAACTCCAGTTTTCGGATTTTGTTACTCAGACATAAATATACAGTTTTCTCAAAATTAATTACCATTTCCCACTTTTTACACCATTCTTTTATGTAGATTAAGTTCTCACACAAGTCATGCTGGTCAGAGATAGAATTTATGGTATTAAAAATTATGCAATCGTCTGCAAATAACTTAACAGACACGCCAGGTCGGATGGCTTGAACTAAATCGTTAATATAAATATTAAATAGTATAGGCCCGAGAACTGACCCTTGCGGGACTCCAGATAACACCCCCAAATACCCAGAGGTGAAACCGTTTATATCTACGTACTGTTTTCTGTTCGTTAAGTATGCTATGACCCAGTTAATTATTTCTGGAGGAATGCCAATAACCTTCATCTTATCTATTAGCTTGATATGCGGGACCTTGTCAAAGGCCTTGGAAAAGTCCATAAAGATGACATCAACCTGTCCAGACTTGTCCAGAACTTTGGAGAACTCGTTAACAGTTGCTAATAATTGTGTGGTGGTAGATAAAACATTAAACGGGAAGCGTGTTTCAATCAATGACGCGATTCCAAATGACAAGGAAGCCTAGCGCGCATTTACGTGCGAAGTACACGCCAGTTTGGCCGCCCCGTCTGACGTGAAGTGCCTCCTCTTCGACCTCTGCATGGAAGGATGCGCACGAGTGCCTCGCCAGCTACAGCAACGCGACTAATACGACGATCCACGTAGTATTATTTGCCTTGCTGCTGTCTTTGCTGAAGGCGTCGCGGGGGCACTTCACGTTAACAGTCGGAACCTCTTCACTGATTGAAACCATCATCGTGCTATCGCCATCTTATCGAAATTCACTCGCTCGCCCTTCGCTGCATGATAGCGATCCATCCAAGACACCGAAGGGGCGAGGGTGCTTCGGCCCGATGAAAAAGCCGTAAACACATTTCTGTGTTTTCGTGACTGCCGGCGTGTCTTCGGGAGATCGGTGACTGAGCGAAATTTCGCCCCCTGTCTTTGCTTCAAATGATCATGAAGCGGGCAATATTAGGGGACTTAACAATGCCTTCTCCGAGGCTTCCGTGGCGTCTGAATAGGCAGCTCGAGCACCCAACTGAAGTCTTTTCTTCGCTACCTTATTGTGTAACTCAGACACCGTCCCTCGTTACCACGAATTAGGGCGGGGGCTGCGCCACTTAGCCGTAGAGGGTCTATGGCAGAGCGGGGAGCATGGCTGGAAATAAGGTGCTGGTGTGCAAGTTTAGTTGGTGTTGTTGCATCACCAGCACGCACGTCACCAGCACGTCACCTCCAGAGGCGAACCGATAGCGCGCGAGCAATCCTGAGGCTGGCACTGGCGTCCTCCTCGCACTCTTTTTTCTCTCTTTCGTGCGACGCGGGTCCAGCCATTCCAAATACGCGGAAGGTTTATATGTCAGTTTAAAATCAAAATAACTTTACGAGGAGGAGGTATATTATACCGTACATAATTTCCATGTCATAATTATTATGTTTGGACGTGTCATTTACCTTTATCATCTATTCAAGCAACCTGATACCGGATTCGGTATATGTGGAGCTAGCGAAACGGCCGCATGCGTGCTATGAGCGTAGCATGTAGTCATCTTTTACATGACACGAATATCATGATTATCACGTTCGAACGTGTCATTTAACTTTGCCGTCTATTGAAGCCATGCAATACCAATTTTGTATATTTAAAATTTGCGAAACGACTGCGAGCGAATCATGAGCGTAGCATGTGGGCGTGTTGTTACATGAGGCGCATCTCGTGATTATCATGTTTGCACCAGTCATATGCCCTCGTCGTCCATTCACATCCCGTAATACCAAACTTGGTATAGTGAAGCTAGCGAAACGGCGGGAGAACGTTATGAGGGGCCCAATATATTGTGACGTAACGTTGACGAGCGCACGCAGGGCGCAGCGACGCTACCCTAGCAAAACGCGAACACTCAATAGTCTGACCCGAGACAAGGTCTCGGAACCGCATCCGTGGTGTGTGCCCAGGCCCACTAAAAAATGCCGCACTCGAATCGTCTGGAGCCGACAAATAAAGTTCATGTTCTTCTTCTATAGCCTGACACCAGACGCGACCAGTGTCTGTTGGCGCAGCTCGGTGGCAACCAGTGCGAAATGCGACATGCTGTGTTTCGCACCAACCACGTTACCGAGATTGCACCACGTCTGCCTAACTTTGTGACGAAGGGACGCCAGGCGTGCTCAAACGCGCATGCGTCAAAGCGATGCAGTGCGGCGTGTGCCATCGAGTATATAGCAGGCAGGTCGGCGCCTGGCGTGGCATCGCCGGCATGAGGCGACAAAACGAACCTTAGAGCACATGCACACCGGGTCACGTCTAAGTGTACTGGCGCCTTGCGTGTGGCATGTCGTAATGCTCTTACATGACACGCATCTCGTAATTAATATGTTTGCACTAGTCATTGATTCACCTTCGTCATCTATTTACGGGACGTAATAACAAAATTGGCATATATGAATCTAGCGAAACGGCCCCGAGCACATCATGAGTGCGGCATGTAGTTTTGTTACATCGCACGCACCTAGTGCTTATCGTGTTTGGGCATCTCATTTGCATATGTCGTTTGTTCACGTCACCTAATAATGAATTTTGTACATGTGAAGCTAGCGAGACGGCCGTGAGCGCATCACGTGCGTAGCATGTATTCATGTTGTTACTTGACAGGCTATACATAATTATCATGCTTGCACCAGCCACATTCCTTTGTTGTCCATTCGCGTCCCTTAGTACTAATTATGGTGTATGTGAAGCTAGCGAAACGGCTGCGAGGGCATCATGAATGTGGCTTGTAGTCATATTGTCACCTGAAATGCATCTCATGATTATCAAGTTTTCACCAGTCACATACCTTCATCATTCGTTCGCATCAGGTAACGCCGAATTTGGTATATGTGAAGCTGCTGAGACGACGGCGAGCGCACCATGATCGTGGCGTGTAGTCATGACTCATGACTTATATGACATGCATGTCAGGATTTCCGCGTTAGGGTCAGTTGTTTATGTTCGACAAGCAGTTCTGTCATATTATACCAGTTTTGCAACATGTCATGTGAACGAGACCACCACAAGAGCAGCAAGACCGTAAATTGTAATTAATGACAATCATGACTTAGATAATAATATTTTCATGTTATGACTAGTCAAATTGGCTCGTCATACAGTAATGTTATGTCACACCAAGTTTGGTATTGATACCATTATCGCAACGGCCAGGAGAGCTAAAAGTTGCAGGCGGATAGATAGATAGATAGATAGATAGATAGATAGATAGATAGATAGATAGATAGATAGATAGATAGATAGATAGATAGATAGATAGATAGATAGATAGATAGATAGATAGATAGATAGATAGATAGATAGATAGATAGATAGATAGATAGATAGATAGATAGATAGATAGATAGATAGATAGATATGCTCAATGTCGCTGAAGTTCACTAAGAAATGCTTTGCATTTAAAACTACTGTACAGCTGTACAGCTATGTACAGCTCTCCATTGTTGGCCTTGAGGTAGTTGCACTAATCGACATAGGGGCCAACTACTTCACAATGAGTGGCTCATTTGCATCGAAGCTGTTCACTTATACTCACAGCAGGAAACCACCTCGTCACACATGGTGGAACCTGTACGTGACGCATCACTGTAAACAACACAACGTATCCTGCTGTGTTCGTCATACTGCCTAAACCTGCTCCCACTACGTCATCTTCGGCATAGGCTTTCTTACTGAGAATGAGGCCACTATCGATTTGCAGGCCACATCATGAACCTCCGCTGACCATGTGGTAACGCAGAACCCAAGCTCAATGCAAAGTAATCCTCTAAGGGCCGCCAATGGCCGTGCACGTCATTCTGTCTCCCCGAGCAAGCCTGACGATCGTGTTATGTTCAAAAAACTTCGCTTCGAAAAGCGACGGTATAGTGGAGAACGGCCACAGCTAGGCCGCGGTGTCTCTGTTTCAAGAGAGACTGTGCGTTTTTCATTCTCATCACAATTTTCACTAAGAAAATGCAGCATATAATCAACGGCGCTTCTGTTGCATTCCTCGAGGAAACTTAAGAAAAAAACGGCATGAATGCCTTCACTACAAAAGAAAGTCTTTGTCACAATAAAAAAAAGACTTCGTTATTTTTCAGCGCGAATCACATGATGCCTTGAAACCTGCTCCTTTTTACATTAATTCGTCTCTACTGCAAGAAAATTAAAGGCTAAGAGCTTTGCTCCACCACTAGAGTGAGTATTCCAGTCAATATCGAAGCTACGTCTTACGCCTTTTGAAAAACAACGGGGTATCACTAAAGGTGATGCCCGTCTAACACGACTGTTTCCTTACCGCGTGTCTGCGCGAGAGCGCGAAGCGATTCGGGCACAAGTTGAAGGCGTGCTGACCGACGACATCATCCAACCGTCGAAAAGTCTCTGGGCTGCCCCAGCTGTGCTGTTGAAGAAAAAAGACGGCCCACTGAGCTTTTGTGTCAACTTGATTGCTCTTTTTCATTACGACTGTCGAATTTTATCCTAGTTTTTTATAGCTGAACTTATGGCCATAATATTGTCGCAGTACAACGCGAACAAAGCACAAGTACGCCTTGAGGCAGCGAGAGCAGCGTGTTTTCAACAGCTAAGCCGCAAGATTGTCTTCTTTGTTGTTGAGTCAAGCCAGAGGCCCACTACTTGGTGTCTGCTAAATCCCCACATCATCGTTGTCGTTCACACGCAGACACGGGTCATTTGCCTCCCTCTCAAAGAGCATCGACCCGATGCGAAGTCAATAATGCAGTTTTTTTTTCAAAAAAGAAAAGTCTCACGCAATCACTCGCTTACGTAAGGCTTCATGCGCACTACGTGAACGAGTTCAGGATGGTTCTGGCGACGATTGGTACTACACGAACTGTCGGGAACAACTTCGTAAGTAACCTCACTCAGTTGTCGCAGCACTCGGTAAGGCCCAAAGTATCTTCTTAAAAGCTTTTCGGAAAGTCCTCGTTTCCGTACGGGTGTCCAAACCCATACTTTGTCGCCAGTTTGATAGACGACTGTTCTGCGGTGAGCATTGTAGTGGCCTGCGTCGTACTCTTGTTGCTGGCGGATCCGTAAACGTGCAAGTTGCCTAGCTTCTTCCGCGCGTTCCGTAAACGTGTTGGCGTATGGGTCGATGCCGTCACCTTCGTGCGGTAGCATCGCATCTAACATAGTTCGTACTTCTCGTCCATGAACGAGGCTGAACGGGGTCAGGCGCGTCGTTTCTTGCTTTGCCGTATTGTACGCAAAAGTTATGTACGGCAAGATTTCATCCCAATTTTTGTGTTCAACGTCTACGTACATCGAAAGCATGTCTTCAATGGATTTGTTTAGACGCTCTGTCAACCCGTTCGTTTGTGGGTGGTAGGCGGTGGTCTTACGATGCGCTGTTCCGCTCAGCATGAGGACGTGATCCAAAAGAGCTGCCATAAATGCAGCTCCTCTGTCTGTGATCACGACGGATGGTGCACCATGCCTCAGTACAATGTTCTCGATGAAAAATGTTGCCACCTCTGCTGCTGTACCTCTTTGGATAGCCTTTGTCTCGGCATAACGGGTCAGATAATCCGTCGCGACGATAACCCAGCGGTTCCCTGCAGTAGAAGTAGGTAGTGGGCCCAAAATGTCCATGCCGATCTGGTAGAATGGAGCTGTTGGGACCTGTACGGGTTGCAGGAGGCCAGCTGGTTTAGTCTGTGGTGACTTGCGTCGCTGGCAGTCGAGACAGGCACGGACGTGGTGCTTCACGGCTGTGGTTCGTCTCGGCCAGTAATACTTTTGCTGTATTCTGGCCAACGTTCTCGTGTAACCCAAATGGCCAGAGCTCACCTCGTTGTGGCATGCTTGGAGTACTTCGGTACGAAGGGCTGCTGGGATGACGAGCAGATAGGCAGATCCCGTCGGCGAAAAGTTTCTTTTGTAGAGTACTCCGTCCCGTAAACAAAATGATGACAACACTCTTGCGAAAACTCTTGGCGCCTTCTGAGATCTGCCATCCAAGTATTTAATTAGGCCAAGCAACTCAGCGTCGTCACGTTGTTGCTGCGCAATGGCGGTCGTGTCGAGGACACCGAGAAATGCCATTTCCTCCTCTTCAGGTAGGGTTGCCGACTCAATGGGTGAACGGGACAGACAGTCGGCGTCCATATGTCGCTTGCCTGACTTGTGTACGACTACAATATCGAATTCTTGCAGCCTGCGACTCCAACGTGCTAATAGCCCGGTAGGGTCTTTTAGACTTGTTAACCAGCACAATGAGTGGTGGTCGCTAATTACTTTGAAGGGGCGGCCATATAAATACGGGCAAAATTTTAAAACCACCCATAGCCCGGCGAGACATTCCTTCTCAGTTGTAGAGTAATTAGCCTCAGCACGTGTTAACGTTCTGCTTGCGTAAGCGATTACCCTTTCTGTGCCCTCTTGCTGCTGCACAAGCACAGCTCCCAGACCAACATTGCTCGCGTCTGTGTGAAGCATCGTCGGGGCTTCTTCATCGAAGTGGGCAAGCACTGGGGGCGTTTGAAGACGTTGACGCAGGTCATTAAAGGCAGCCTCCTGTTCTTCGTTCCACTCAAAGGCAACTTCGTCTCTTGTGAGACGAGTTAGTGGCGACGCGATGCGGGAAAAGTCTGCGATAAATCGGCGATAATAGGCACAAAGGCCCAGGAAGCGTCTGACAGCCTTCTTATTGGAGGGTACTGGGAACTGTGCGACAGCGGCAATTTTTCCAGGATCGGGTCGGATGCCTACGTTACTGACGACGTGACCGAGAAACTGAAGTTCGTGGAAACAGAAATGGCACTTTTCCGGTTTCAATGTTAGGCCCGCAGACCGTATGGCATGTAAAACAACTTCCAGCCTTTGGAGATGCTCGTCAAAAGTTGTTGAAAATACTACAACGTCGTTCAGATAGACTAGGCACGTCTTCCACTTCAATCCCGAAAGTACCGTGTCCATAAGCCTTTGAAATGTCGCGGGCGCTAAGCACAAACCGAAAGGCAAGACTTTAAACTCGTATAAACCATCTGGCGTCACAAAAGCGGTTTTCTCTCGGTCTCTTGGGTCTACCTCGATCTGCCAGTATCCACTCCTCAAGTTCATGGAAGAAAAATAGCGAGCGTGCCGAAGTCTGTCAAGGGAGTCATCAATACGTGGGAGCGGGTACACATCTTTTTTGGTCACCCGATTCAGCTTCCTGTAGTCCACGCAAAAACGCAGCGTGCCGTTCTTTTTCTTTACTAGCACTACAGGCGATGCCCTGGGGCTCTGTGACGGTTGAATTACATCATCTTCAAGCATTTTCGCGACTTGTTGCTGTATGGCTTCGCGTTCCTTTAAAGCTACACGATAAGGGTTCTGGTAAATAGGTCTCGCCGTGTCCTCGGTGATTATCCGATGCTTTGTCAAAGGTATTCGACCAACTCGTGAGGTCGATGAAAAGCAGTCGTGGAATTCGGCTAGTAGCTGAAGAAGTCTCTGTCGGTCATCCTCTGACAGAGTGGGACTAACATCGAGAACGGGTTCTGGTTCTTGATTAGGCGCTTCGTCTAATACCGATAAACATAAACTGCCTTGCATGTCTACGATATTGTCGTAAGAAGCGATAGTTGTGCCCTTCGGAAGGTGCCGGCGCTCAGTACTGAACTTGGTCAAAAGTAAATTCGTGCGCCCACCAGTGAGACGGACGATACCTCGTGCGACCGAAATGCCATGGCTAAATAGCAGCGAGCCAATTTGGTCGGCAATGCCTTCGCCATCAAACGCTTCGTGCCCTTCCACCGAAACAAGAGTGCATGACCGTGGCGGGATGACCACATCGTCATCAATTATACGTAAAGTGCTACGTATTGCGTCTGAATAGTCAACCAAGCCAGGGCTGTTGCGGAACTTAATTGAACGGTCCGGGATGTTGATGACGGCACCATATTCTCTTAAGAAGTCAATTCCTATGATCAGGTCCTTGCAACATGAGGTGAGGATGACAAACGTCGCCACGAAAGAAAAGCTGCCGATGCCGAGTCTCGCTGTACACCTTCCGACAGGCATCAACAGCTGGCCGCCTGCTGTCCTCAGGTGAGGTCCCGTCCACGTAGTCTTCACTTTTTTTAGGCGCACGGCAAGGTTTTCACTTATGATAGAAAAGTCGGCACCGGTGTCAACTAAGGCTGTTACTTGCTGTCCGTCTACAAAAACGGTAAGATCTGTGGTCACAGTTTCGTCAACGTTACAACTAGTCGGCTTTACGGCGTCCTGTGGCAAGAGTAACGGGGGCCTTTTTTCGACGCATTGGCGGCCTGCAATCTCACCCCCGGAGGTCGCCGCCTTCAGTTTCCCCGGCGTGGACTTGGTGACCTCCTTCCGCTGGCGTCGGCTGTAGTGCGGTGGCGCGACGAAGGCGAAAATGCCGGAGACGGAGAACGTGGTCGACGTCCCAAACCTGGCTGGTAATTAGGCTCACCGTCGTCATTGTTAGCTCGGCGGTTGTCAAAATGGAACCGAGACAAGGAAGGTCGTTGAGAACCAGCGTCCCGGCGTAGTGGGTAGTCGTCGTTGGGGCGTCGATCGTCAGACCATTGCCGAAGAGGTCTAAACGTGTCGACGCGGTGCCAGCAATGACGAGAAATGTGGCCGACACCTCCGCAGGTAAAACAAAGCGGACGTCTATCCACGGTGCGCCAGACGTCTGTTTTACGAAGCTGTGAACGCCTCAACGGCTCATAATGTTGTAAATGCCATGTCTCGTTGGGAGACGGCTGTTCGCACGGCAGCATTTCATACGGTGGCACGACGGAAGGGCTCCGCGGTGTCTGTTCTTGCGGTGGCGACCAAGGAACGGCTGTCGATGGCTGGCGGTACGACGGCGGAACGGGCGGCGGGCGGCGAAGCGCGGCTGCGTAGCTTATGGGTCGCTGATCGTGAGTAGGATCAGCTGCCGAAAACGCTTGGCGTATTTCTTCGCGGACGACTTCAGCGACAGACGCCGTGGGTGGTTCCGTGACCAGAGTCCGCAGCTTCAGCAGCTCTTCGCGAACAATCTCTCGTAATAAATCGCGTAACGAGCTGTGATTATCAGATGTCGTAGCGGCGAGTTGAGTGTGGGTGCTGCTGGACAAGCGATCGTATTGTCGGCATCGTAGTTGAAGCGCCCGCTCGATAGCCGTAGCTTCTTTGATGAAGTCAGTCATGGTGCTTGGCGGGTTCCGCAAAAGTCCGGCGAACAGTTGCTCTTTAACGCCACGCATGAGGTAGCGTAACTTTTTGTCGTCGGTCATGTGCGGGTCAGCTTTACGGAAGAGACGGGCCATGTCCTCAGCGTACATTGCGACCGTTTCATTGGGTTTCTGAACCCGTAGCTCGAGTATATGTTGTGCACGTTCGCGCCGGTCAACATCGGCAAATGTGTCAATCATCCCTCTTTTAAAGTCACTCCATGTTGACAAACTGCCTTCTCTGTTCTCGTACCAAGTACGAGCGCTGTCGTCGAGATAGAAATAGGCGCGGGAAAGCCTTTGTTCAAGAGACCACTGGTTGGTGTTGGCGACACCTTCATAGTGATCAAGTCAGTCTTCGACGTCTTCATGTGCTCCACCACCAAAGCGATCAGGCACCAGCGGCGAAAAAAAGGTAACCTGAGATGGGGTTGGTGGAGTGCTGTCTCGTAGTAACTGTTGTGGACTGGCGGTGGCCATTGGGAGATGTGAACGCTGCCTTGTAGAATGTTCCTGCGAGGGGGTGAACTCTGGAGGGAGGCTTCGCAAACGACGACTGAAGCGATGCACGGGAGTGTCGACAAGTGCTTCTGGACTGGATGAACGGCTCCCCGTGGGAGTGTGGAGCATCAGGTGGTGTCGCGGGCCAGCACCTCCACCAGTGTCGCAGTACAACGCGAACAAAGCACAAGTACGCCTTCAGGCAGCGAGAGCAGCGTGTTTTCAACAGCTAAGCCGCAAGATTGTCTTCTTTGTTGTTGAGTCAAGCCAGAGGCCCACTACTTGGTGTCTGCTAAATCCCCACATCATCGTTGTCGTTCACACGCAGACACGGGTCAATATTAGCTCTCCAAAAGTTACCCAGCTTAACTACAGTAGTAGCAATTATCACTGACTCATTATCTGTGTATTCTTCTCTCTCTCTGCATCTGGTGAAACGCCTCTTCTACAGCTTCTCAGAATACTAGTTCCTGCGCACCTACAACGTCTCCCCTTAATTTGGGTGCCAGGACACAAGGGTTTGCTTATAAACGAAAACACTGATTCTTTAGCAAAGGCGGTGCTTTTGATGCGAATCATTCTGGTTTTCCCACAGACAACATACATTAAGATTGCGCGATTCCGCACCTTAACTTTCCAAAGCTTCTTATCAGACCCAGTCTTCACAGCTTCTGCAGAATATAAGCACCTATTATTTTTCTGGAAAATTGAGTTACCGCGGTCAATAATAATGGAAATGGCCATAACCAAACTTCTCTGCCAGGTTACCTCCTTCCTCAACTTTTACCTGCATAAAGCATATCAAGCGTTGTCTCCTCTGTGTATCTTCGGCAAGGAGGAGGAAACAATCACTCATTACCTTCTATCCTGTCGCCGCTATACTTCATTGAGAAAAAAATTCATAGCACCACCTCTTCGAAACTTCGTTGTGGAAACATCCGAACCAGTTGTTCTATTATACGGCACCTTTACTCTTGGCTACAATCACAGGGCTGTTTACTACGCAATAGAGGAATTTTTCAGTCAGACAAAAAGATCATTGAGCTAAATTCTTCATTTTTAACTTTTAATTATTATTATTCAGTTTTTTATTTGTTGTGAATCCTATCCCTAACATATACGAGTAGTTTTGAGAAGAAAAAACACAATCACCTAACACTCGGCCAGTCTCCTGCATTGGGTAAGAGCCATGAGATAAGGAGAACGAGAAGACTATTGACAGCTGAACTTAATCACGATAAAACACTTATACCCACAGCCAAAAATCGCCGTTTTTCCGAGGCCGAATGACAAGAAAGGGCCACGAAGATTCTTTAGACACTGTGGGTCCTACCACTGTTTTGTCAAAAACTTCGCAAAGATCGCGAAATGGCTCACGCTCTTGACAAAAGACAGCGGTGAGCTCACCTGTGTATAAACGCAGCAAAATGTGTTTTGTGATTTTTAAAATTGTTTGCAGCGCCTGCCTGTAATCGCATATTTCAACGAGCATGCCAAGACAGAAATGCAGGCAGACGCAATAGACGTAAACTTGGGTGCCGTCCTTGTTCATAAGCAGAACCGCTTTGAAAAAAGTAATCACTTACGCCAGCGGCGGCCTATCAAAACATGAAAAGAACTATTCACCACCAAAAAGAGGGCCTAGCTATAAAATAGGCAATATCAGTTTCCCTGTACGTTTATGCAAAGCCTTTTAGATGGTAGCGGCCCCCCCCCCACATGCATTGTGTTGACTCACCAGCTTGAAATATCCGTCTAGAAGGCTGGAACAATGGAATCTGCGTCTGCGAGAATATGACGTCACGATCGCCTAAATCTGGCAAAAAACCCTCGAACGTTGACTGCCTATCACGTGTTCCAGTGGACCTGCCCAAGAATTACTGCGACATGGCGTGTCTGAAGTTCTAATCACAGACGGCGGATCTGCATTCAATGCAGAGAGAGAGTGAGAATTTATTAGAAGACAGAGGGGTCGGTCTGAGCTAGTTAGTTCTAGCCTGCTACTCTACATTGGGGATCAAGAAAGGCGGAAAGAACAGAATAAGGATGACGATGGCGACAGAAAGAGGTGGTGCGTATGTACAGTAGCCACGTAGCATAGCACTCTACAGCCTGGTATCAAGTCTGGTGCTTTTCATAAAATTTAAAACAGCTCTGGTCGCAGATGTCGGCACTGTTTTGTCGCACATTTCTGAAGAAAAGTAGCTTTCTATGAATGGCAAGCGTCCTATGCTTGCTAACGTCAAAGTTAGCATTTTCCTTTGCGTCTCGTTTTGCGGAAGTCACAAAATATATAGGGTATAGTTTCGCGCACGTGACAGCGCTCATGGCCTGTATGCACAGTGGATTAGGTGGGCGTAGTGATGAGTGAAAGCGACGCGCAATTGAACCCAGTGCAGCACACTAGAATGTCTTCAGATGATTTTAGTCGGAAGACTAAAAAGTTTGTTCTAGGTCTGTTTCCCATGAACGCTTGTTTTGGTGACTTAGTAGTGACCAATATCTGGCAGCACATTCGTGAATAAGCGATTTCAAAATGTGTTGACGTCACTTCCTGAATACGGTACTTTGACGGACATGAGAGCATTGTTAACCGCCTCTCTTGCTTCGCTATTGGCTAGTTCATTGCCAACCAGGCCGCAGTGTCCTGGAATCCGTTGGAGTCTAATGAAATGACTACTTTTGTGTGCTAGGCCAAATGCTTGGACGATTCATAACAATGGCGCGTAAAATTGGCCTTTTCTTGTGCAAGAATGGATGATTGAAGTGCTAATTCTGCATCGGACAGAATCGTCGACTTACGCGGTGCTTGGCCGTCCACAAATAGTATAGCTTTCAGTATATCAACAACTTCCGCAGTGTTCGAAGAGGACCTGTGATCTAATTTGTACTGCAGGAAAATACCGAGTTGAGGGATTACGAAAGCCGCAACTGAGGCGGACGAAGTCACTGATCCATCAGTGTAGATGAGCGCAGAGTCGCTGCATCTTTTAGCCAAATGTACAAGGTGAGTTGCTTGAGGGCAACATAGGGAACATGTGACTTATTCGAAATTCCACGTATGTGAAGGCACATAAGTGCTTTAGTCATAGTCCATGGAGGCACTCTGGACATTACGGCAGGGGTAAAGTCTGAAGGGATGACATGTCGATTCTTCATGAGGGATCGTAAATAAGTAAGTGTGTGGCGATGGCGTAGTGGTTAGAACATCCGCCCCGCATTCAAAATGTCCGTGGTTCAAATCCCGGTGCCGCGCAAATCCCAACCGGATAAAAAAATTCGCGTGGTGATGGAACTGCATTAAGAGGCCTGGGGTGCGGCCTCACCGGTAACCACCACCAGGAACGCACTCCCTCACGAGAGAAGGATTGGCCACCCTGGTGCAGTATTTGGCCACTACCTCCCATATGCATACGTCAAATAACTCACGGCCCTCAGTTCCCGGCAGCTGCGAAGCAACTGACCATGGCGGCGGTCAGATCTGCAACGCCGCAGAGGGTGCTAAGAATCTCTGGACTACAGGCCGCCTTTGGAACCTGAACTTGGCAACGTTTAACGCTAGAACCTTATCTAGTGAGGGAAGTCTAGCTGTACTATTTGAGGAGCTAGAGGGTGTTAAATGGGATATAATAGGGCTCAGTGTATTTAGGAGGACAGTTGAGGCCTATGCGGTGTTGCGGACTGTGCACGTCCTTTGCAATCGGGGCTTGTCAGACAAAAGAGAAAGGGGAGTGGGGTTCCTAATTTACAGAAACATAGCTGGCAAGATAGAGGAATACTATAGCATTAATGAAAGGGTGGTAGGTATCGTAATAAAACTGAATAAAAGATACAAGATGAAGGTGGTATATGCTCACGCGCCTACATTCAGTCATGATGACGCTTCAGTTGAAAGCTTCTATGAAGACGTGGAATCGGCAATGGGTAAGGTAAAAACACAGTAGGCTATAGTGATGGGCGACTTTAATGCCAAGGTAGGGAAGAAGCAGGCTGGAGACCAGGCAGTAGGAGGCTATGGACGGTAATCGAAACGCCAGAGGAGAGCTACTAGTAGAATTCGCCGAACGCAATAATTTACTGATTTGGAATAGCTTCTACCGAAAACAAGAAAACCGCAAGTGGACATGGAGGAGCCCTAATTGCGAAAATAAGAAAGAAATATACTTTATAATGAGTGCACACCCAGATATTGTGCACGATGTGGAAGTGGTTGGCAAGGTACGTTGCAGTAACCATAGAATGGCACGGTCTCGAATTCGCCTAGACTTGAAGAAGGAACGACAGAAACTGATACGCTAGAAGCCAATCAATGAACTAGCACAGAGAGGGAAAGTACAGGAATTCAGAGTGTCGCTTCAGAACAGGTACTCGGCTCTTAGTGAGGAAACCAACCTTAGCGTAGATACAATGAATGATAATCTGACGCGTATCATTACGGAGTGTGCAGTGGAAGTTGGAGGCAGGGTAGTTAGACAGGGCACTGGCAAGCTTTCCCAGAAAACGAAGAATCTAGTTAAGAAGCGTCAAATCATGAAAGTCTCAAGTACAACAGACAAAATAGAACTGGCAGCGCTTTCAAATTTGATTATTAGGCGTAAGGTATGCGATGTAAGAAGGTGTAACACGGAGAAAATTGAACACGTTCTGAAAAACGGAAGAAGCGTTGAAGTAGTGAAGGGGAAACTTGGGGGATAGGCAAAAGTCGGAAGTATGCACTAAGGAACAAAGAAGGCTAAATAACTACCAATATGGATAGAGTAGTTAAAATAGCAGAAGAGTTTTACAGAGATCTGTACAGTAGCCGCGACCACCACGACCCTAATACTATAAGAACTAGCAGTAACCCAGATGACACCTCACCAGTATTGATAGAAGTCAGAAAAGCTTTGGAGAGCATGCAAAGAGACAAAGTTGCTGGTGAGGATAAGGTAACATCAGATATGCTGAAAGGTTGAGGACAGATTGTGTTAGTAAACTAGCCGCCCTGTTTACGAGGTGTTTCCTGGTGGGAAGAGTACCAGAGTCTTGCAAAAACGCTAACATCATCTTAATACATAAGAAAGGAGATAACAGGGACTTGAAGAATTACACGCCGATCAGCTTGCTCTCAGTAGTATACAAGATATTTACAAAGGTAATTGCTAACAAAGTAAAGAAAACATTAAATTTCAATCAACCAAAGGAGCAAGCAGGATTTCGAACAGGCTACTCAACAATTGACCACATTCATACTATCAATGAGGCAATAGAGAAATGCTCAGAATATAACCAATCACTATACATAGCCTTCATAGATTACGAAAAGGCGTTTGATTCAGTAGAAATATCAGCCGTCATGCACACACTGCGGAATCAGGGCGTAGATGAAGTATAGATAAACATTCAGGAGGAAATCTACAGGGGATCAACTGCTACCATAGTTCTTTATAAAAAAAGCAACAGAATACCAATCAAGAAGGGTGTAAAGCAAGGGGACACAGTTCCGCCAATGCTAATTGCCGCGTGCTTACAGGAGGTTTTCAGAAGCCTAGAAGGAGAACAGTTAGGGATAAGAGTTAATGGAGAGTACCTTAGTAACCTGCGCTTCACCGATGACATTCCATTGCTGAGTAACTCAAGGGACGAATTGCAACTCATGATTACGGAGTTATACCGAAACAGCAGAAAGGTGGGTCATAAAATTAATCTGCAGAAAACGAAAGTAATGTACAACAACCTCGGAAAAGAGCAGCGCTTCGAGATAGGTAATAGTGCACTTCAAGTTGTAAAAGATAATGTATACTTAGTGCAGGTAATAACCGCTGAGCTGAACCACGATATTGAAGTAACTAAAAGAATAAGAATGGGGCGGAGCACATTCGGCAAGCACTCTCAAAATATGACAGGTAGATTGCCACTATCTCTAAAGAGGAAGTTATATTAGCTGTATCTTGCCGGGACTTAGCTACAAAGCAGAAACCTGGAGACTTACAATGAGGGTTCAGCTTAGGTTGAGGACGACGCAGCGAGCAATGGAATGAAAAATGGTAGATGTGACATTATGAGACAAGAAGAGAGCAGAGTTGATTAGGGAACAAACAGAGGTTGAGGATTTCAAAGCTGAAATCAAGAAGAGGAAATGGATATGGGCCGGGCATGTACCGCTGGTCATTAAAAGTAACTGACTGGATTTTCAGAGAAGGCAAGTGGGTTAGGGGGAGACAGAAGGTTAGGGCGGCAGATGAGATTAAGAAGTTTGCGGGTATGAATTGGCAGCAGCAAGCACAGGACCACGTTAACTGGGAGAGGCCTTTGTCCTGCAGTGGACGTAGTCAGGCTGATGATGATGATGATGAATAAGTACAGCCTGGTCAATTCGCTTGTAGCGAAGACACCGAATGCTGTGCATGTTGGGTCAGCAGCCAAAGCCGCACCCGAAGAGACGAAGTATAGGGTAGGTTCGGGACTCCTGTATGGTGCGAGAGGTAAACCTGCGCTGTGGCAGGCGAAAACTTGTTCTCAATGCTCGTGTCTGAAGGCTCTCCATGCAAAGTACGAAGCCACGTTTCGCGCATGCCGGAAGAAAACAGATGAGCTGTGCTGTATATAGCTCACAAACAATGCCTCCTACAACTGCAGAAGGCGCCCGATCTCAGTCCTGCAATAACATTAGGAACACACTCAAAACTGATTTGTTTGTTTCGCAGCGCAGTTACACACTTCGACAAAGAGAAGTTGCTGTCAATTACGACCCCTAAATGCGGCAGTTTTTGACCGCAGGAATCACTGCTCCACCAGCGAAGGTTTGGTACCACGCCGTTAATTTCATTGTAAACGTCAATGCAGCACACTTTGCTTTTGAAAGTTGCAAGCCCTGATGAAGCATCCCTTTTAATATTACTGATGGGCCTTTTTGCAGCCTTGCTCGCAGTTGTGATCGCATTGCTCCAGATGTCGTGCGCGTACACATTGATTTAGACAACATCAGGGAGCTGAGCTTCAAGGCCATAGAGTATTATGGTGAAAAGCATGGGGCTTGTACGGTGTCTTGCGGAACGCCACGGCTTACGAGGTGCCCGGCAATGTCGCCGTCTGAAGTCGACATAAAAATGATACGTCCCCTGAAATAGCTCACTATAACTATGTGTGAAGTCGGCACTTTCACCGATGTCTTTAAGTGCATCAAGATTGGCCACATGAAGGACACTATCGTATCTAAGAAGATTACCTCTACCATCTGGCTGTGAAATATCTAAAATAATGACCATGAAAATTTAATATATTCAAGAAAACGACCTCTACCAATCTGCGAAGTTGTCTTCCCTTTTCAACAGAAGAAACTATGTCTTCAACACCTTCTATAGCTGATCGGGCCCTGCGGAAGCCATTTATAGAATTTTATGCGCCGACATTATTCTCCTGCTTCAGATTTTCCAGTCTTGTTTGCACCATGCATTTCATCACCCTGCCGATGTAACTGGCTAGGGCAATGGGTCTATAAGAACACAGCTCGTGTTAATATTTGTTTGGCTTCATTAAGGCTTTTATGCGGCTGCACTTCCAACTCTCTGGGACTGTCACCGTTTCCCACGTAGAGTTGCAGAATGCAAGAGAGCTTTCCGCGCTTTCCGGCTGATGTGACATAAAGACAAGTCAGTAATTCCGCTTGGCCCTGATGCGGACGAGCGTCGGGATCCAGAAATCGCAGCATCGAGTTTGTGCATTGTGAATGATAAGTAGAGATGATCGTCGCAATATGGCGGTGAGGCTAAAAAGGGAAAGGAGACATCGGCAAGGAGGACTTACCAACAAGTGAGGAGCAGTAATCTTCTGCAACCTCTACTTTAGTTCGACCTTGCTTCAGAGCCAAAGCTCGTAAACTTCTGCCCCGCGACGGATAGCATGAAGACATTCATATTGTGTGTCAAGCTGTGTAGCGATACAATCACAAGTCTTGTATTCGTTGTTAAGCCTGATGCCATAATGTTTTTTATTTCATAAATAGATTGAATGTTCCTGCACTGAGCGTTTACAGAAGCTTGGAATCTTGGCCAACCTACACTTTTCACAGGCAGTGGAGCTCAAAGGCAGAGTCCTTTTAGCTATATATATATATATATATATATATATATATATATATATATATAGGCAGGCATGGTGGTTGAGTGGCCGTAGCGTTGCATATAGTCTAGTAGATCCTCCGTGAGCGGTCACAACGTGGTTTATTTCGACGTTTCGGCCTAGAGTCTGGCCTTCATCAGGAATAAAGATACAGTTTGTCGGTGCTCAGCTTTATACAATCTCAAATCAGAGGGCAAGGAAAGAGGGGAAAAAAGGATGAAAAAAAGAAAAGAAAAGGAAAGAAAAAAAAAGAAAAAAGAGAAAAATAATATACGGTGGACGCCCCTCGGGTGCCCCCCTTCCACTTTTCCCTCCACTTCCCCCCCATCTCTCTCCCCCCCTCTCTCCCCTTCACCTTTCTGATGTCAGCGGTCTGTGTATGTTTCCGTTCACTAGCGCATTCCTCCCGATCAGACGGCCCCTCCTGGCACTGGCGGTTCGGTGTGGGGCAAAAAAGAGCTTTTCAGGAAGTCCTAAGCCTTTAACTACTCGGGGTCCCGTAAACAATTCGTCGTAGAAGGACGGGGGCCGCGTATTGTGGCAGAGGCTGGTCAGCGGGCATTTTAGGAAGTTCTAAGCCTTTGTGTAACTACTCTTCCTAAGTGCAGCTGTCGTCTGTTTTCTGTTTTATTTTACTACCCAATCAATTGTGCCATGCACGACATGCCCAACAGCAACCATGTGCACAGCCGGGAGGCCCCCACGACACGCGTAATTTA
The DNA here is from genome assembly GCF_013339725.1 of Rhipicephalus microplus. NCBI lineage: Eukaryota > Metazoa > Arthropoda > Arachnida > Ixodida > Ixodidae > Rhipicephalus > Rhipicephalus microplus. The sequence continues at coordinate 161,702,038 of NC_051168.1, read as the reverse complement.
GAAGCGGGCCAGGAATTCGCATTGCACGCGCTTGCACAGCCTACTGCAATACGGGGCACCCCTATTTTTACGACGAAATGTTGACAGGGCACGGAGTAGTTAAAGGCTTAGAACTTCCTAAAATGCCCGCTGACCAGCCTCTGCCACAATACGCGGCCCCCGTCCTTCTACGACGAATTGTTTACGGGACCCCGAGTAGTTAAAGGCTTAGGACTTCCTGAAAAGCTCTTTTTTGCCCCACACCGAACCGCCAGTGCCAGGAGGGGCCGTCTGATCGGGAGGAATGCGCTAGTGAACGGAAACATACACAGACCGCTGACATCAGAAAGGTGAAGGGGAGAGGGGGGGAGAGAGATGGGGGGGAAGTGGAGGGAAAAGTGGAAGGGGGGCACCCGAGGGGCGTCCACCGTATATTATTTTTCTCTTTTTTCTGTTTTTTTCTTTCCTTTTCTTTTCTTTTTTTCATCCTTTTTTTCCCCTCTTTCCTTGCCCTCTGATTTGAGATTGTATAAAGCTGAGCACCGACAAACTGTATCTTTATTCCTGATGAAGGCCAGACTCTAGGCCGAAACGTCGAAATAAACCACGTTGTGACCGCTCACGGAGGATCTACTAGACTATATATATATATATATATATATATATATATATATATATAGGTAGATGGTCACTTCCAAGCGTTTCAACTTCTACGAACCAAAAGGTGGTAGGCAAAGACTTGTTCTCAGACACATACGTCCAGACAGCTGCTGCAGGATGCGCCATGGAGTTAAGTAGGTGGGCCATTTTGATGGACATCAGGCCCAGACGTAGTTAAAAATAGGCAATGTCCCTAGCGCGCATGTTGGTAGAGGCAACCCCACATAGCATTCTGAGCATTAAAATGTCCAACTAATTATTCTGGTCCTGGGCAAGGTTGGAACACAGACAAGAGAGGAGGAACAGTCCACATGGCATCTGTGACGAATATATCCACCTATGAATAATAATGAGCGTCGCTTGTGCTTTTTGAATAGGCAATGTAGTCATTAGAATCCTAAGCAGCCACGGCATGCGTCACGTATGCTAAGTCCTGACGTATGTATATAATTACTTTGTAGGCAAATATAGTCATTAGAAGCCTGAGGAGCGGTGGTATGCTTCACGTACGCTAAATCTCGACGTCGCACATAATTACTTTGCTCGCATCTCGGTCATCGCGAGACAAAGTCACGTATGTAGAAGTCTGAAACGACATCATATTCGGCTCAAGTATAAGAACCAACACAAATTTGTATTTAAACATCTGTTGTCCAAACTCGGACAATGAGCTTCGCAAACCTCTTGCGTTCCACTGCCCTATAACAGATGTGCGCACAGGTTCATCAAACGAAATCGCCTTAATGCTCATAGAAGGGGTACCGGTAGCGGTTCCAGCACGTAGAGGATCTGCTCTGCTGTCTTCACACCTTGCGTCTGCAGCTAATTGAGAATTTCACGAATAGACTCAAGTAGATGCTTCAGCATCTACTTTTACTTTCGTTGAAGTTGCAGCCCATGATGTGGTCTTTTTTATTGCTCCTGACGGTAGCGACGGCCACTCGTCATACGAAGCATCGGCGCGATACGTTGGTGCTGGCCCACTTCCTACCATCCCTGGGATGTGGTGCGTACAGCATAAGTAGAGCAGCCTGACGATGCGCACGTGTCAGTTCATCTGCTGCTGATGATGATGCATCATTCGTGTGGGCACTGTGGTTCAGCTGGTACCTACGTTTTGAACAACATCTGTGTCGGCGGATTGACGTCACAGCCTCTCTGTGTGTCGAGTTGTGTCTGACCATCTTTCGCAGGACGCAATTTTTTTTCTTTCCTCGTTGCTCACTCTTTCAATGTCGCTTCATGTGCACCAGATCAGTTTGGACATTTTAATGCAACAGCTGCATTGCAGTTTTCAACCTCATGAGGTCCGTAGCACCGCTGGCAAGGGGTTTCACTTTAGCGTATAGTCCCAAGTTGCAGCACTTGTGCCACTGAAAAGGCCGTGACACAAAAGGGTGCACAGAATGTCTCACATATCTAACCTCCGCTCTAGGAGGCTAAGTCTCAAAATCAAATACTACCTTGATGCCGTGAGATTGCCTGAAGCGGCGTATGGCCACGATCCTGAATGTCGACGTCACAAGATTCTGGAGGTCAGCGTCTGTGATATCAATGTCGACGTCATTTATGACACCAGTCGTTCCTTCCTCGTGTGCGAGGAGCGCGCGAACTGAGATACTTCCGAGCTGCGTTACGGCCTTCAGTCTAGGAAAAATCGCCTTTCGGTCACATGAACTCACAATATGTTTTTCCTGCTATTTATGTGAATTTCACTCACTTCAGGATGTGCAACTTGGTCGAAATATTCAGTTAGTTGCTGCCTGTTGAGCGAGTTCAGTTTGTCTAATGCAGAGATCGGTATATAGGAGACGAAGAAACACCGCTTGCCTTTGACCACCGCTGGTCAGGGCTCCACTCTTGATGGCGTCTTACGAGGCTTCATTTTCGACCGGCGGGTTTCAAATATCTTGAAGTCAGCTTCCGATTCCATCTCTTCCACTGATAAGCTGTCGGTGGAACCATCACAAAGAGCAGATGCGACAACGCCGTCATTCAGTTTCGGTCCATCATTTACCAAACGGCTGATGTCCAAGGTCTCTCTGGGTGGACGGTTCTCCATGCCAGGTAGGTGACGTTCTCCGTTTCACTACTTTAAAAAAAGTCAAGAATTTAGGCAATTTAAGAATAAAACGAGAGCAGTCCAAGGCAAAGTATGCCCGAACTCACTTCTTCATCCTGTTCTGAAGATCCTATATCTGCAGAGCTTATGCAAAAAGTCTTGCGCTACAGCGGCGCACGTCAGTTTTCGACCACGGCGTACAACTCTCCGACTAATAGACTCACCGAACATCTGAACAAGACCATCGCTGATTAACTGTCTATGTGCGTTGACTTTGAACATAAGACGTGGGACGCAGTATTCCCTTATGTAACGTTTATGTACAAAACTGCTATCCAAGAATTTGCGAAGATGACTCCCTTCAAGCTAGTCTATGGACAACCGCCAACAACGATGCTTGACGCAGTGAAGCCATACGTAGAAGACTACAACCTCAACGCTCATGTTCAGGAATACCTGAAGCGTGCGGAGGAGGCCCGGCAGCTTGCCCGAGTGCGTAAATCTAATCAGCACCCAGTAGATGTCGAACGCTACAACCTGCGATGCCGAGGCACCGATTACCAACCAGGAGAAATTGTATGGCTTTGGACTCCAATTCGACTTCGTCTACTCACCGAAAAGCTCCTGTGACGGTACTTCGAACCATACAGAATTCAGCAACGCCTTTGTTTATTTCTCTACAAAGTTGTCCTCAACCGTGACACGGGCACATCAAGACGACGCACGCGGCCTGAGGTGGTTGACGCGGTTCGCCTCAAGCCCTACCATGCCAAGTGATTACTTCTCTTGTTTGGACTGCTGTTTTATTTTAGCCTCACATTGATGCCATCTAAAAAAGTGGGGAGGTCAGCCCCATAATTAATGCTTTTCGGTTTAATCCTTTATGTTTTAACTTCTCGGTGTCTGGCAGCACCCGTCCTTATGAGCGTTGAAAGCAAAGTGCATATTTTCATTTATCTTTTTGAAGTCACATAGCTATCTAAAACGATAGGGAGAGTGTTTTTTCCCTTTTCTTACTATAGCTGTATTATCAGCCTAAAATCTGGCAAGAAAATTGGGGGAGTCGTCTTTTACCAATCCACTCAGACACACCCACGCTGGTCAGTAGACTGCTTCTTTCCCACTTTATTTCTGGCCCTTTTCAATCGTTTGAAGAGCACAAGTTTCCTCCAATAAACCTTATCGGACGAAAGACTCTTCCGTAATTTTTGGTTACGTGGCAATACTGCTTCAGTAAGGCATTCCAATCGACAAGTCTGCATTCTTTCATAAGAGTTAGAAAAGTACCGGCGAGTGCGACTCGCCGCTATTGCTAACCGGAGGCGTACTACGCTAACTGGAAGCGGGTCGCATTCATTCTTGTCGCTTTTCTCGTGGGCACCATACACAACAAAAAATGCTTCATTTAAGTAGACTGATGCTGCAGCCATGCAACATTGTCCTTTTTTCCCGTTAGAGATGTGTAACTGGAAACCCAGAAGCACCACTCACACTTGGGCTCCGTCACTAGACCTAACCTTTCGTTGATGTCATGGTGGTAAAATGGGATGGCGGAAGTCATACGTGTGGACGCTCGTCTCGTGCATTTTAGCGTCGCACGCAATTTTACTATTGAGTTAAGCACGGCCCTGTTATTCTGTGTGCAAGAATTGTCAAACTTGCGTTTTTAACGTGGCGGCATCAAGTGGCGGCTGCATTCTCGTCTACCGTTGGAAGGGGCAATTTCAAAGCAAACCTCATTTATTTCGAGACAAATGTGCACTGATGTAACACATTCACTATCATTCTTCACACTGACGCATCTAGTCTGTTGAACATCACAACAAGAGAACAAACACATCGAGGATGTCAAAGTTATGTAAGAACGTGCACAAAGTATGAGTATTGACGGCCAAATTCGACGCTTCACAAAAAATGAGGTGGTGTTCTCGCCGCACAAACTTGAAAAAACGTGGCTGATCCCCCTATCTAGAAATCAGTATAACACGAAAGTGAAACGTGTCTTCTCAGAAGTAGTGGAACGTTTGTTGCGCATTGTATCAGCGACAGCGACAACCTGCCAAGTCACGCGAAGAACGTCAAGCAGCTCAAAACTTGCAGCGCACACCTCAAGCAGAAAGCACGCACAAAATTGGCATACACGGAACGAGTGCGCACTAACTGTCGCAGTTCGGCGCCAAAAGTACGGTGTTCAAACATAAAAACACACGAAACACAGGACAAGCGTGAACAACCGTCACCATTCTCCATGTGTCGTGTGTCAGCAGCGCTTTCCTAAGTGGGACCGTGGAGACGAGTGAAGTGAACTTCGTCCTCTCTTGAATTACGAGTAAGATAAGCGCGCGCGCAGGAGTGACCACGCTCCATGGAGGCGGCGCTCCATAAAGGCGACGGCCGCTAGAGTGCGCCCAACGCTAAACCTGACGTGAGCCCGTCGCACCGTCTTGCTACAAAAACTTCCCTTAAACTTCCCAACAAAAACTTCTCTTAAATTTCAGAGCTCTGAGGCACGCCAGATGCTGTAGGGCGTGTATAAATGACTTGCCGTTAGCATCCTTGACAACACACGCTCCGTGGCATATTGGTTGCAAATTCGACGCCATGCGATGAAAACTTTCGTACCGATTCTTTTAAAGACGATAGTCTTTATTGAGGACCTTCGACGGAAAATTTCGGTCTGTCTGTCTGTCTGTCTGTCTGTCTGTCTGTCTGTCTGTCAATCTGTCAATCTGTCTGTCTGTCTGTTCGTTCTTAACGATTCCTCAAACGGCATTAAACGGCCGACCCCATCGACAGCGCCAACATTATTGTTCAAGATTTAGCGTTCGTAGTTGTGCAATTGTAAAGTAAAAAGAAATATTGTACATATATGAGGCGCCGTAACAACACGTTGATGTTTTGTATGTCTGCCTTTGTTCTAGAAGATCGCGCACAAATAACTTTAATGACTGTAGCGTTTATCGCACTGCGCTGACAGTGCAACGCGATGCTCAAAAAGGTAAGTGTTTCGAACGCTTCGCCCCGACGACACGGTGTTAGTACCAGCCCGTCGCTTTGCGTTCTACACCTTATCACCTCCGAGACAGGCGCGCCTCTTTCTCCGCGGGTGCACACGCCTTCGTTTTCGAAGATAGCTGCCAGATGGCGCTCGTGTCTAACGTGCCTCGATGCGCTCGTTCACCTCCGCTACACGCTCGAGAAACTCTAACGCAGCGCCTACAGAATACCATTTTCTGATTTTCTTGTGTAGAACTTCGAATAAATGTTTTCTTCACTCTTTCCAGACGCAAGACTATCATCTTTCGACGACATATGCAGTGTAACATGCAGTTTCAAGACAATTCTATTCCAATCTGTCGGCGTATAATTTAGAACAATATATCCATGACTAAATTACGTCAGTGGACCTGTGGTCGTCTCAGAGCTTTGTGTTAAACATTGTGCTATAAAGCGTAAACCTCGCCACTAGTTTCTTTTGACCGTAAACACATTCCTCTCCACATTCGAGAGAAAAACGCGTAGTAGAAATTAGTTACTACTAATAGTAGTAGAAATTAGTTACTACTTATTTATTTATTAAAATACCCTCAGGGCCCGTAGGGCATTACAGAGGGGGTGGGTACAACATTTATAACACACAATTAGTTACTACTTGCGCGCAAGTAGTAACTAATTTCTACTACTGCCATGTGTTTCTTCATCCAACCACCATCATCCAGTTCCTTCACCAAGCCATTCACCAAACATGTTTTGCGTCGCCAATTTCAGCCAGTATTTTGCACTGTCACGACCATTACATATCCACCATCACGACTACCACCACAAGAAGCTCACAACCACCTCCATCTGCCACCATTTTCCCCCTCTCGCCATCATCAGCTATCACGCCCACTGCAGCTTTCTCTATATCCACAATATTCCCTCCAAACCCACTAATCTTTTCAATATGTCTACCAACGATTTCAACATCCACTAACCGAGGATTTATAGTAGGAACTGCACTGTTGAAAGTGAAGTTTTGTCTTTAGGTCAGAGTCCTTTTTAGGTGGAGGGCATAGTTTAATCAAGCTATCACGGGGGCGGTAGAGGGCTGCATACAGCCAATCGAAAGCGGCGTGCCTTTACAGGAAAAAAATGGTGAATAGTAGTGGACCAATATGTAAGACGATTAGGGGATCCTTAAGCTTGGCCTTTTACACTTGAACCCTGAAGCGGTATTTTATCGTTGGAGCGTACTTCGACCACTTAGTGCAAAGATAGAGAGAGAGAATTTATTTACAGAAAGGTAGAGAGGTCAACCTGAGCTATAGTTTGCTGTGGCCTGCTACTCTACACTGGGGAAGGGTGACTGGGGAGTGAAAGAGCGATGAATGACGATGATAGGGTAGAGAGATATGTTCTTATTAAACTGGGTAACTCTACAGACGTGCATCAAGTCCAGTGGCTTTTAAGAAAGCGATGACGGCTCGTATAACCACATGTGTGCTGCTGGCGTGAGGCCAAGGACCTAACACAACCTCGTCGGTTAATGGTCGACTAATATATCGGCCAATCGAAGATATCACTTGCTGACGTTCGCTTGCAAATGGTGGACAGTCGCAAAGTATATGTTCGAGCGTTTCTGGCAACCGACAGTGACCACAATTGGGACCTGTGTCATTACAGCCAATCAAGTGGGTGTAATGTCTCGTGTAAGCCACACCGAGGCGAATGCGGTGGATAATGCATGAGATGCTTCGCTCGCTTTAACTTGTGAGGCATACGGAACTTCATTTCCGGGTCCGGGTATTACGTGTTGCATTGTCAAGCCTATATACAGGATGTATATGTTTGGTAACACATGTAACAGCAGGAAGGGCACGATGGGAGCTTGCAGGGAGAACATCTGTAAATAGGGGTTGTGAAGAGCCGGCGTTGTGTCGAGCCCACAACAGAACCGTTCTGTTCTACCACTGTAAAGCATGAAAGTTATTTTGTTGCATTTCTAAGCAGACGCATGGCCGAGTTATAGGAGACCTACTTGGCCCGTAAATGGCCTGAGCTTGATCTTTAATCGGACCCGAAAATTTATTTAGAAGTGAAGCTTCTTAAGGTCTAGGCTTGTCCGTCGGCGTTGTTATACGTCGTAGCCGAATGCATGCAGGCTACCACTATACGCCATGACGCTAGTGCTGAAGGGGATGATGATGATCATCAGCACGGACAATGATGAACTTTGCAGTTGATGACGTGCCTATAAGATCTACGATGCATTTCCTATGATAGGAAACAACCAATAACCACCACGAAAAAATGCACAGACCTAGTCTTTGCAAACTTCAGGATAGATTTGATAATATAGCGCAGGAATAATGGTGACAAAATCAAATTAACAACTGAACACATGACATTTATTAAGAACCAACATTGTATATAACTGTACACCACTTTCTCACTCATTTACGTGCGTGAGTGGTCAATGTTGCGGGCTATTTGCGGTAACATCAAATGACCACGCTGCTTCGCTTGTTCATCATCATTCACTTCATGGATATGTCGTGACTTTGATCAATTATTTATTTTTTGAATTTGTCGGAAATTTTATGGTTGCGGCCACGACGATGATTTTTCGCTCCCAACCAAAGACACCGATGTTGACACCAAGCTGGCGCCGATTCCGACGCCAACGTTATAATTCCTTCTACACGAGCTCTTCAATTCCATCGCATTAAAAAGGTGCAAATAGTGTTTATTTTCATGTGCATGCCACAAGGTTGTAATTTACAAACATAGGTTACAGGTCATCAGCTGCTGTTGGAAGCTATTTGGACATCGGCCGGGGGCCATCTAATACTGCCACACGAGCCTAAAGTTGCCGATCATTGGTAGAAGTTATACAAGTATGTTCTCTCTTTCTTCACTTCATACCCTCCCCGTCTCCACCGTTCCAGTATGGAGTCTCCGGAATGTGGTAGCCTTAGTTTAAGGAAATACGGTCGCTTATGGAGCGAAGCGTTATTCACGCTGCCTGTCGACTTCACGCGAAGCCGCGAAAACATTGTACGTACGAAGTAGTCAAGGGTATATGGGTGTCAAATGAGTTCTCTCATCAAAGTGCACACGCCAGTGCTCATGACCCTACCACACTGTTTAGATCGAATTTCGCAGTTGTTGAAACAACTCCTTTCTGCTTACCCCGACTCCTTTCACCCACCGGTATCTCTTGAAGCTTCTTCGGCGGAATAAGACGGGTGGAGCATTCGTTTTGTGCTTATGGAGCAACCGATGGCCGGCCTCGCATTCATGGCACTGTCCTCGCATGAGCTTTTAATGCGAAGGAGGTGGGTGACTCATTTAATTTTTACTCGAACCTGGTTCGTTTAATGCTTTGGCGCGCTTTTGCGCAACCATAGAACATACTACGCGCAGTATGGTGTTTGCAATTTTGACTTCGTACTCAACATGACAGCGATAGCAACGGGCTGAGCGATAGCAACAAGACATCGTAAGTGTTCAAACAATGGTGCAATATTAAAATTTCACAATTTCTTGTATTCGCGAGTCACGCCTGAATCACTTTTTTAACACTTGATGTTGTATTGACAAGGCGGAAATGTGACGTCGAAGGTATAAATAGCAAGCATGGAAACGCGGCTCAAACACCTTGACTGCGTATACAAAATAGTGAGCATGCATCAGATTCTTACCTTTCTGAAAGAATTTTCCATTGTAGCATATGACAGCCCTTCTTCGAGTAAGCTTGAATTTTCTCCATCCAATAACTCACGTTCACCAACTGATACTTTACGCGATTCTTCTTCTGTAGATACGTCATAATTATTTTTAAGTGCAGCCGATGATTCTCTTTCAAGCAATTTTGCAGCTTGTGTACTTGCTTGAGTAATATTGCTAGCTTGTGCCTCATATTTTCTTTCCACCAAAGAACGTGGAGGTATACCGTGAGGTGATTTCTCAGGCAGATATTGCTTAGACAGGCTGCAACGTGATTCTGTAGAAAGGAAAATGATGGTGATGCAGATAATGATGGCGCTATCCATTTCTTTCTTTCTCTTAGAAAACGTTCTGCTTTGTTATGAAACGAACCGTCGTTATATATATATATATATATATATATATATATATATATATATATATATATATATATATATATATATATATATATAATATATATATACGCCCATTATAAATATATATATATATTTATTATATATACTATATTATAAATTTTATTGTCATTAGAGTGAACTTCTTCACGAAATACGCCACTACGGTCGATAATCACAGCGTCAATCCTTAAAATGTCAAGTTTATTTTCTCGGAATTGTGCATCATCGGCACAAAAAGCAAAAATTTTGAAAGCTTTTGTCTTAACACATAGATACCGATGGTTGAAGACACGCCAGTTATGTACCGCTGTAAACAGGTACTGACGCAAAAGACAGCCCTCGAAGAGTCAGGGGAAAGCTCCAAGTTTAATCATTTGGTCAGGCTTTACAAAGACAGCCGCAAGAATGCAGAAATATTTCAATCAGAACCATTTTTGTTGGTACAATAGCTTACCATTCTTAGTGGTGTTTCCTAATTGATTATCATAAAAATAAGGTACTGCTGGCTGATCACAATGACTAGTCATCACCTAAGCTATGCGTCATGCAAAAATTTGGCTACTTCTTTAGAATATATATATATATATATATATATATATATATATATATATATACGCAGGGTGAACATGTCAAAAAGCCACAGCTTTTCCGCAAAGTGGAACACGAATAAACATCTCAGTTGCTACTTCGCTGTGCCTGAAAACTGCGATGTTTAAGCAAACGGTGACTGTGCTATGAGTGCAGTGATCATTGTGCGCCCTGTAACTACAACAGAATCGTTCTGGTGAGAGCACTAAGCGTACGATTGCCCCGCCCCCCTCCCACGAACTGAGCGAGGGCTCACGGCAGTGTCCCCTTTCAGCGGAGCAAAAAACGCGTGGTAGATGAGAGCGTGCGCCACCGCGTCGTGACGATGAGGAGACGTGCGCTGATTGCGCCATCTCGAGGGTAATGCTCAAAATATGAAAGTAGTAGAAAAATGAATGATATATATAGCTTGGCCTTTGAACTTTGAAGGAAATACTCCTCCATGGCCTCCATGCTTTACGCCCTGCACTCATGATTCAAAAGTGCCACGTTCGATTTTGTGGGCTCAAGCCTTTCATTGCGGCAGCAGTTATATGGACACTCTCGGCTGTATTTAGCCGTCGTTGTCAGAATCGATGTCATGCACCCTATATGTATAAGTATTCATATATATACATATATATATATATATATATATATATATATATATATATATATATATATATATATATATATATATATATATATATATATATATATATATATTTTTTCAGTTGGCAGCTATTTTGGAGGGGGGACTGTCGTGTTTTCAGCATTATCAGCGAAATATTGCAGTGAGCGGGTGGTGGCTTTTATTCCTCACGTGTACTTTGGCCAGCGTAGAGATTAAGGGGGTATACGCTCGATTTCGTGCCCTTATCTTGCAGTGGGGAGGATCGTACGCCTCGTTCGTATTCTGTTGTAGTTACCGGGTGCACAAAGGTCAATGCAATCGTTGCACATGCTCCGTTGCGAAAAGGGCGCACTTTTCAGACAGGGCGAAGTAACAAATGACGCACATATCAGCGTTGATCTGTACCCGTGAGTACGTTTCGTGCATAATTTGTGCATGAGAAACATGGGACACGTTTTGATCTGCTTGCCATTCTACGTGACCTTTCAATTTGTTGTTATCGCGTTCATCTCTTGGCCTTTGAGGCGAAGCTGTGAGTTTTTTTCTGAAACATCTTTTCCTTTCTTACGTTAACACATATATAGATACGTATACAGATATGGTGGGTGACGGCGACGCTGGCGCCAATGTCGACGTCGACGCTGGCGGCGAAATTCAGCCGAGAATGTCCATGTAATTGCTACCGCAATAATATACTCTCGGAGGTCCAGAAGTGAAAACTCTTAGGGGGACCTCCTAAAAACTTAAAGAAACACTGACATCAAATTTACTCTTGTCAAGTTTGTTGCGTGAACGAGTAGCTATCAACCCCTTGGCAGCGATTCGCGACATAAAACGCATCTGAGTGACGAATGAATATCTGTAGTATTGATGAGTATATCCGCCATCGAACGTGGGTCAAAATGCCTGGAAAGCCCTGGAATTGTAGTGCGGTGAGCACTACTTTGCGGCCACGTCGAGACCGTTGCTCAGCTGATGCCTCTTACGTAAAACATGATGGCGTCACGCACACTGAAATTTCGGCTGCTAGGAGCGCACGTACAGTCAGTCCAGCTACAGTGTACTAGGAACTTCTACTTTGTAGCTCAGCTGTGTCTCTGATGACGTAGATTAAAGCCCCTCCATGCGTTTTTCGCCGGCTAGGTTAAGTAGTGCCAACTTGTGCTTCCTCTCTGCCTTTATCCCCGGCTTCGAGAAGGGGCTTCGTGCTGCCGGTGAAACACAACTGGTTTGCCAAAACCGGATTTAACCTGTGACAGCTCGGTGCAAAGTGAAGCGAGCAAATGCGGCTGTTCTTCACAGGTGTCAAGCCCCTCTGTCCATTGGCGCGTGCAAAGTCAACTCACTGGCTGCGTTCAGATTCGTGGCGTGGAAAGGCATAAAACACCACGCGATTTCCTCTTTTTTGGTGCCTCAATGCGCAGGTTCTCACTGTGCAGCCGTTCCCCGACATTTTAGCAAGTATTGTCACTCTGAATGATCGTACTCACGCTGTGGAGCACACGTCAAATCAGTCGATGCGACACGATGAATCGCACACACCACTCAACACAGCAAGTAGAGCCATTAGTGAGAGCATGACCGGGACTCAGCTCCAAACACACTTAGATCGTCAACGTCATTGTTAATAGTGTATCGTCACTCAGGATGGCGTTTGTGGAATGCATCACGCTGAACACATAGCACTAATGTCGATGTCGCAGGGCACTCTAATTTTCGTTTTTTCTCCTTAGCTATTCTACACTGTTTGACATGAAATTAAAATAACTCCAACGCGACGGATCCTATTCAAATTTGGCTAAGAATACTTATGCATACCAAAAGATTGAATGATGGGCACATCTCGACCGTGAAATTTAATGCCAGTGCTCTTTAAATGCGGTTGCAATAATCTCGCCAAATAGTGAGATATGCATATAACGCAGTATGAAATTCCTCAGTAGCAAAGGCAAAAAGTAATTATAAAAAATATCTATTTGATAATCTCAACAAAAGACAGACTGAAACAGTAAATGAAATGATCACAGTAATTCACACAATGATAAATACCACGTGCAACCAGCAATGTGGAGAGGCACCAAACATTGGCATAATTCGTACATTGGCGAAATGAAAACGCTTCGAAATGAGCAGCAGTACATTACGAAATGTTCTGCAGGAGAAAAACAAACGTAATGATATCTACGCGTGTGACAAAGTGTTAACAAAATGATCCTTAGTTCTTCTTTTGAATGGTAAGAATGAAGATCACTTGATATTCCATTTTATGCGTGTGACAAAGTGTGAACAAAATGATCCTTAGTTCTTCTTTTGAGTGATAAAAAAGAAGATCACTTGATATCCATTAGTAATTTAACATGCTTAGTTCAGACTTTAGGGAAAAGTAAATTAAGCTTTTTGAAGATTTTAAATATTTCAATAGTTAGGTTGGATGGAGTAAAATTAAGAATGTTGATGTCGATATTCATAAAAACATTCTCAATGAAGACTTGTAGTCTTCACTGGAAAATTGTACTGATTGGCTGGATCACCGCGTCATTGTTTTATTTGTATACACTTTAGTATCTTGTGCAACATTTTCCCCACTTCATCAGGGTTATGTTTAGATTCGTGAATTATGTGAGGAAGACCACAAGCCCACTTACTTGATCATCCATGCACTCCAACCTTATCTGACATAATACAATTTGTTAATGCACAGCAACTCAGGTAGCATGCAATAGTGCTGCAACGCCCTCGTTGCTATATCTAAGTGTTTGCTAAGTCAGCCTCACGATTCCTCTACACAGTAGCAATCCAGGAATGCGTAGATGCCAGCAAAACTATCTGTTTTTCTAATGAAGTTTCTCTCTCTCTGCCTAGGAAGTACCATTGTTCAGCTTCATATAAGAAGTGAGTTAGTAGCTACTATAAACAACCTATATTTCTAATATGAGCGCTTGAGTACACGATGACTTATGTGTACATGAAAAACGCGCGCAACCCTAAGTGCTATTTGCGTCTACGCAAAGCAGAGTCTGCTACCACCGTTGTCAATCGTAGGCAGTTCGTGTAGTTAATTATTATTCAATCCACGGTGTATGAAAACTACTCAGCCACATCAAAAAGGCAGTGTAATTGGAAGCACGCTCTGATACAATCATTCTTCATCGGGAAACCTACGCGTATAAATTCCTTTTATATCAAAGGAAAAATACACAAAAATTATTTAGTGAGCCAGAGCAACATGTGTACGTGGACGACCAGGGTATGTGTGTAGCACATGGAACAAAGATTACAGTTTACTTCGATGAAAGGTACAGAAGGGCACAACGCTTCGAAATAGAGAGAGTGCACATTTATATGAGTGCTGACACCTCTTTATCAAATAATGAGCTTGCTTTGTCATACTACTCTGTCTGCAGAGACAGTTCTGGGCAAGTCTACAGTCCAACTCATGATTGATTTCATTGATTGATTTGTGGGGTTTAACGTCCCAAAACCACCATTTGATTATGAGAAACGCCGTAGTAGAGGGCTCCGGAAATTTTTACGACCTGGGGTTCTTTAACGTGCACCCAAATCTGAGTACACGGGCCTACAACATTTCCGCCTCCATCGGAAATGCAGCCGCCGCAGCCGGAAATCAAACCCGTGACCTGCGGGTCAGCAGCCGAGTACCTTAGCCAGACAGCTCAACTCAGAGTTCCTGTAAATGCTACCTTAGTGTAGCAGAGTCGAACCTCCGATAGACCTCACCGTTCACGCCCCTATTCGCCAAGCGCACTGACATGCGCAAAAAGCGACCTTTTCAGGGAAAGCCAACATCACCGCCACGTGACGGCTGGTGATAGTCGCGCCACTGGAGACACCACCACCCCCACAGCACCACTGATCAATCAGTCCAATGAGGCGATCCGGTTGAGGGCGAAATGTATTTCGCTGGTATTGTGGTTTTCTCTTGTGTTGTTTATTTTTAGAGAACGTCAGTACTTGTTGTACCTGTGCGGCGCAGTCCCGTGACTCAATGCTGCGAAGTTGTGACGATGGCAGGATGCTGTACTACGCTCGGAACGAATCTACAAGATAAGGCTTTCTTTTCCTTTCAATTGACAAGTCCGGGGTGACCATGGCAAAAAAATAGGTGCCAAATATGCAGCTCACTAAGCTAGGTACATTTGACCGAGTTGTCAACGACCATGTTCTGCTCTCACCATCTTGTATTTTTAGAGTTCTAAATAAGTTGCGTCATTTTTTTTTTGCTTAAGCGAAATTCTCAAGCGAAAGGTAGCTCTGGCAATGGTGTATGCTTAATTCATTTCATTACATTGCAAATATTTGAATAAGCATGAAATCGGCGTTACATCTCTTGTATTGCTCACAACAGTACATCCGTTGGTCAACAAAATTGTCACTGGACACTGCAGATCGAATATGTCAGCAGTTCCTGTGGGGTCTCGGCGAGGCGAACGCGCGCACCGCCACGCCACGCTCTCGGAGTGAACGGACACAGTGGACACGGTTGGTACAAATCACACCACATACATACATTTATTAACTAATTTAGACGACGATATCGTCCGCCGAATGATACAACAATTTCAATTAACACGCTACCATACAAACAACATAACGCAGGGACACACTAAACACACAATAACATGATAAACCCACACTAACACACCCAACACACTAGCACATACCCAAGGCGGCGTCGCCAACGCCTGACCTTACACGCGGGACCCCGGCGCGGAGCCCGCGGTGCCGAGCACCGGGGACCCGCGCTACAGACAACCGTTCGCGGCAGCCGCCACGCGCAGAAGAGACCCGCTCAACGCTCGCCCACCGCCAAGGCCCGCCTTCCGCCAGGCGCCACCACCGGCGCTAACACTCTACCAACAATGGTACTCAAAGCGAACACAACGCCATCTATCGCCCGGCGGTGGTCACCACCGAAACGAAGCCTTGGGGCGAGACACGTGCGCCACGCGGCGCAGACAACTTTACAGGGGGGGGGGGGGTGTCAGCACCCCCACATTCCCCCAACCTTAAATCAAACCATATCCCGAAATCGAAAATTAGCTACACAAGCTTTAACAAAAAAATGATATCGCACGACCATAATGTCCTTGCACCACGACACCGCCGCTGGTCGACACTGCTGCACTGTCCGGCTAGGCTTCACCTCAGTACCGGCCCCGCAACAGCAACGTTGCCGTCGGCGCGACGATCCGTCGCTAGCGCCGACACGTCTTCCAGTTGCGACCAGCACTCGCGAGGGCGCCGGACTGCAGGCAGTTGCGCAGGTCCCAGGCATCTCCGTCGCCCGACCTCAGGACCGCATTCCTGGCCAACGACGCTGACGATGTGCAGGACAGCCGGCCGTGGATGACATCCCTCCCGCTGAATACATCAACAAAAAACAAAACTCGAAAGAAACAAAGGAGCGCGGCCCAGGGGAGGCAGCTTCAGGCTTTTCGGCTACGTGGTACGGTGGTTAGTACTGCTAGCTAATACATCGGTGGCGGCCGAGACGCCCATCAAAATAAAACAAAGATCACTTTTCCTAACTCGTGCTCACAAGAAAAAAAAGTGAGGGAAGCAGAGCGCAACACCTCAACGCTACGATCCACCTAGTTGTGCCACGTGCGACAGGCGGCTGCGCAGAGCCTTAGGCCTAATGAGTCGCTCGGCAACAACCGGCATCCACCCAGCACCCAGCCTAGGCGCAGAAGAGGCAGCCGCGAGGAGACGTCCACTCTGTGAGGTGGCCCTATCGCTCGCCGCACACAGCAGCTTACCGAGCGATCGGCGTCCACCGCCCCAGGCGGTGTCACGACGCCTCGGCGTCGAGCCGCAATACAAGTCAGCAACGACGCCCGGCTCCCTGAGCCCAAAGAGATAGAAGAAGCTATTTACAGAAAATCGGACCACCCACGAGGCTTCCGTACTCACTCGCTTCGGGCCTGGCCTACAAACCACGTGCTCTAGGCCTTGCTCACCCCAGGATGCGGACCGCATGGCTCTCGTCCTAATTCAACAACGTTTTTGAAAACTAACAACAAAAATTAAGAACACTTGCGAGCAAAAAAAAAAAGAAAGTCAACCTGCCGACAAATTGAAACACGTTACAAAACCAATCACCTCGCTTCTCAACAAAGCACACCACCAACGCTAGCAAAGAAGTCCCCCCTAGGCCTACTCTACTCCGGCTCTAACAAAATCCCTGTACCGAACCGCAAGAACTGTCGTCCGACACTCCAAGAGCTCCACGTTGGGCAGCCAGTGTGGGGTCTCGGCGAGGCGAACGCGCGCATCGCCACGCCATGATACAACCAATTTCAACTAACACGCTACCATACAAACAACATAACGCAGGGACACACTAAACACACAATAACATGATAAACCCACACTAACACACCCAACACACTAGCACATACCCAAGGCGGCGTCGCCAACGCCTGACCTTACACGCGGGACCCCGGCGCGGAGCCCGCGGTGCCGAGCACCGGGGACCCGCGCTACAGACAACCGTTCGCGGCAGCCGCCACGCGCAGAAGAGACCCGCTCAACGCTCGCCCACCGCCAAGGCCCGCCTTCCGCCAGGCGCCACCACCGGCGCTAACACTCTACCAACAATGGTACTCAAAGCGAACACAACGCCATCTATCGCCCGGCGGTGGTCACCACCGAAACGAAGCCTTGGGGCGAGACACGTGCGCCACGCGGCGCAGACAACTTTACAGGGGGGGGGGGGGGTGTCAGCACCCCCACATTCCATATGACTCACCACTTATCCGAGCATTATTGTACGTTCTAAAATGCACGTCGCCACAGTCGTGCCACCTCAATGACATATGATGGTAAAGTAGTTACAAATATCTCATTGTAATGTTCCTGTGACATGAAGGCGTTAACAAACACAGCATGTAACATTTTGCGTGCGCTGGATGACATACATTTAACGGGACAGAACAATAAAAATGTGCGTGAGTGAATGTTTAAATTGGTCCATCAAAACAACATAATTCAGTCCGAGCACTGCAAGGTATTGCATTCGAGGCCTCACCGAGCGCTTACTTCAAGCGACAGCTACTTTAAATAATGCCGAAGTTTGCAAGCGTTATTTGTAAAGGTTGCTAGAGTTATGTAAAGGCTGCTAGAGTATTAGGTTGCTAAAGTATATGTAAAGGTTGCTAGAGTATTATGTAGAGCCACCTAGTTCATAACTTGAAGCGTTTCGGCAGAAACTACGTGAAACGTGGGATTTGGGGACCTCATTTGTTGGGAATCTTGTACACGATTTTCGATAATTTAGATCGAGGTTTTTCTGTTTTCTTACTTGAAACAAAATATTACTTCGTATGGTAACTGCCAATAAACAACATGTAGCACAAGTTCTACCTGAACCGGTAATTTGTTCGAGTTTTCTTTATTTCTTCAAAGCTAAATGCACGAACACCAGCTTCTGAACGACCGAGAAAGCGCATGTAGCCGCTAGGCCACGTCAGCTCCATTCGGACGGGGTGACATTTCTGAACAACGTGGACGCCCTATCGGACAAGATTTCACACTTATACGCAACTCTACTACCTAAAGGTAACATGTACAGTGATGTTTGTCAATGCTCATACACTTTATTATTGTCTTTTTTCCATGGCACATCTCACGACATTGACGATAGCTTGACGCCAAGCTACAGTGCCAAATATGGTGACTAATTGTGACAATTTTAGTGCCAAAATATCCAAGATGACGTGCTCGTTCATCACTGAAAAGATCAAAAGAGCCGCTTGTTCACTATTAATGAAGCCACGGTGCGGATCAACCTTAAAAACGTTCATATATAATAAAAACTTTTCATGTTACTGTTCATGTTGCATCGGGCTTGCGAATGAAGGCTGGTCTGCTTTGTTGTAGTGGGTGAAAGACCGATAGATAGATATTTATTTATTTATTTACATTTCACCTACATCGCCGTGAGGCATTACGTAGGGGAGGTACACGTAATAGTTTGACTACATAGTTTTCAATCTAAACAATAGATTCAACAAATAAAACAGCACTCAAAATATTTTAAGAGAAAAAAAAAACACTCGAATATTGGTGAGTGAAAACAACGTCACAGTAATTGAATTTTAAAACACCCACACGCTTCGAGACAGCAAACGATTCTTAGTGGCAGTGATATTGTAGGAGTTGTTAAAATGAAGAAAAAAAGGATTCATTATCAGCTTCATTGACGAGATCAGCCGGTAGACGGTTCCATTCTTTTATTGTTTTTACGAAAAAAGAACTACGGAAAGAGTGGGTTTTGTAACGGTATTCTAATAGTTTTCATGAATGGTCTTGACGATTAGAGACGTACGTTGGTGTGAACAGATAATCAAGAGGGTTAATGGCATTTTCATTATAATATATACAATGAAGAAATTTAAGCCTGAGTTTCTGCCTCCTTACCATAAGTGTGTCCAATTTCAAGGTTCGTTTCAATTCTGTGATGCTTGCAAAGGAATTATAGTTATTGCTAACAAATCTGGTTGCTTGGTTTTGAACTTTTTCCAATGCTTCAATCAAGTATTGCTGATGGGGATCCCAGATTACGCAAGCATACTTTAAAATAGGTCTTACATACATGAGATAAAGGGTTTGTTTCACGGTCTGTAAAGGTTGCCTAAAATTTCTGCGTATGAAGTATAGGATCCGGCCTGCCTTGGTCACAGTTATGTCAATCTGTTTACTCCACTTGAAATTGTCGGAAAAATAGACGCCCAGGTGCTTATATTAAGATTCATTGCTAATTACTGAATTATAGTTAACATTATTCTGGTCCGGAAGAATATTCACCCCGTTTTTATAGGGGCAAGACCGCGGGCCGCTCCCACGTTGGGACAGGGAGGCCAAGCCTCACCGCCGCATCGTGGGCCTTCTGGACAGCCCGGAGTTGGTCAAACCAGTCGTGGCTCTTGAGAAAAGCAGAGAAGGCTTCCTCCGTCAAGCCGTGGGTTGTGTGGTGCTGCAAAAAGGGGCACGCCCAGAGCTTGTGCTTAAAGTCGCTAACCGCCCCACAGTCGGGACACAGCGGGGAGACCTCTGTGTATCTACTGAAGACGGAGAGTGTGGGATACAATTTTGTATGCAGAAGCCTGAGAGTCATGGCCTGGGGCCTCGTGAGAGTTCGATGTGGCAAGAGGAAAGCCCTGCGGCTCATCTGGTAGTGGCTAGTGATCTCGTTAAAGGGGGAGAGAATGTCTCTGAAGCGGGGTGGATCAGCTTCCGAAAGAGTCGGACCAAGCCCGTCGCTGGTCCCACCCGGCACACCAGCTTCCCATTGCCCGGCGTGGCCCGCAAGGCCTCGCGCCTGGGCATAGGCCAACCCATTGACGTTGGCCAACCCCCCTACCTCGGCGCCTTCGTGCGCCGGGAACCATGTATTGACGTGATGAGTCAACACCTTACCCTCAAGTGCCCTAGCAACTTCCTAACAAACAGCTCCAGTTGAGAAAGCTCGAAGGGCTGATCTCGAGTCCGTAAATATCTCTTTTCTGTCCGACCTGAGGATTACCAGTGCCATGACCAGTTGCTCTGCCTTACAAGCCGATGACGTGCTGATTGACGCGGCTGATAATACGCGTCCCTTTAGGTCCACAACGTTAGCAACAAAGCGATGAAAGTCACTTTCGTACTGGGCAGCGTCTACAACACACGACTCTGCCTTATGCGATTGCGCGTACCGCAGAAGCACGGAGGCGCGAGCCATCCTCCTGCGAGCGTTGAAATGCACGTTCCTTCGAAAAGAGTAGACTGTAATAGCCTGTCGCACACTATCCGAAAACTGAATGGTCCTACCCTTTAAA
Organism: Rhipicephalus microplus; assembly: GCF_013339725.1. NCBI lineage: Eukaryota > Metazoa > Arthropoda > Arachnida > Ixodida > Ixodidae > Rhipicephalus > Rhipicephalus microplus. Next base: position 161,681,191 of record NC_051168.1, on the reverse strand, counting down.
GTGATTGGACTGAGCCCGACCTTAGTCAGGATTCCCCTTCCAGCCGTCGTAGATGAGAGTCTGGAAATATGTGCGGTCTGCTGAGCTTCAATCACTTCTTCCAATGTGTTGTGTATGCCAAGTCTTGCTAGGTTTTCTGTGCTTGTGTGCATTGGGAGTACAAGGACTCTCCTAATACACTTCCTAATTAGCGTGTTCACCTTGTTAATCTCGTGTTTCTGCCATTTGTGCATGGGAGTGAGATAATTCACACGGCTCTTGAGGAAAGCGTGATATAGCCTGAGTAGATTGTCATCCCTAAGCCCCCTTTTATATTGGAAACTCTTGCAATGAGTCTGACTCCTCCTTTAGCATCCCCTGTAAGCTTATCAATATTACGCCCGTGCTGACCGTTAGCTTCAATAATCATGCCTAGCGCGCGGAGAGAACGAACCCTGGGGATCTCCTACCATAATAGCTGTCTCCTCGGGAGGCCTCCACCCTCTAGGCTTCGGTCCCCTTCTAGTGGGACGATATAGGAGCAACTCTGATTTAGAAGGTTAGAGACGGAGGCCCATCTGACTAACGTCTTTCTTGACGCATTGCACTGCCGCTTGCAGTGCTTCTTCAACGCTGCCGTCCGACCCACCAGAGCACCAGGGGGTGATGTCGTCCGCATAGATTGCGGAGCCAATACTCTCCGTGTGCTCAAGCTTGACTGCCAAATGCTGCATCGCTACGTTAAACAAGAGCGGCGAAATAACCAACCCTTGTGACGTACCCCGTTTCCCGAGATCGTAAGCCTTCGATGTTATGTCACCCAAGTTGATGGTGGCCTTCCTACCTCCGAGAAAGAATTGCACAAATCTGTAAAACTTTTCTCCCAGGTCAAGGCGGGAGATCGAGTCCAGAATATTCCTATGTGACACTTTGTCGAAGGCCTTTTCCAGATCGAGACCGAGAATGGCCCTCGTTTCTCGGATGTCTCTATCTAATATATCATGCTTGATGAGTATCACAGCGTCCTGCGCATAGAGGTGAGGACTGAAGCCTATCATGTTGTTTGGAAAAAGATCCTCGTCCTCAATGTGCTTAAAGAACCGATCATTTATCACATGCTCCGCCACCTTGCCCAAGCAAGACGTGAGGGAGATTAGCCGGACGTTCTCAGCCCCGGGGCTGCACTCAGGCTTGAGAATAAGAATCACGGACGCAACCTTCCACTCATCTGGAAAGACACCCGATTCTCATATATGATTGATCTCTGCCGTTATGACATTTATCGACCTGTCGTCGAAATTGCGCAGCAGATTGTTAGTTACGCCATCGCGTCCCGGGGCTGACCGGCCATTGAGCTTTTGTAGTGTTTCGCGAACGTCCGCTTCCTGGAACGACCTATCAAAGCGCACGGCAGATTTGCCCTCATATCGTGACCAGGTCGGCACCGGAGATCCAGCATCGCCCGCCAGAGGAATATACCTCCGTGCTAAGCGCGTGGCAATTTCGTCATCCCTGTGGTGCCGCCTTTCCGCTTGTAGAATTTTATCCACCACCCGATTCCGGTTGGTTTTGGTCTTATTTGCATGGAGCGGGTACTTGAGTAGGTTCCGTTTCCCACTTACTCGCATCTCTCTATCCACCATGTTACAGACCTCCTGCCATTGCGGTCTCTCAAGTACTTGGCAATGTGTCATAATGTCTTTGTTTAGCACTGCTAGCCTCTTTCTGAGCCTGCGATTGAGCTTCTGCGTTTTCCACCGAGACAGCAGAGAATCCTTGGCATCTAGTAAATGTGCTAATCTGCTATCCATCAGATTACCCTTGAGCTCGGTGTGTATCAACTCTAGTCATCCAATCTCGGAAGTTATCTGATGATTCAGCCCTTTTTCCACCCTGATCTTTCGGAAGTGATCCCTGTCTATGTATTTGAATGTCCAGGGAGGCTTCCCCCCTACCTGCAACTCTGTGCTGACAATATAGTGATAACTATCTAATTCGACTCCCAAGTTAGCCCACGAAAGTTCCCATGCTGGACCCACGAATGTGAGATCGGGAGTCGAATCCTGTGACACAGGGTTGCCAATCCTAGTGGGAAAGTTGGAATCGGTTATTATTGTGAGTCCAAGGTCCGCCGCTCCCTGCCAGAGATTCGCGCCTTTGCGTGTGGTGTGTGTGGGTAACCACAAGCCTGATGGTGGACAATAAAGTCCCCGACCACAACAATGGAGGCCCCGACCCTGCCTGCTACAGAAACTGCCTTGGCCAACAACGAAGTGAAGCGATGCTGCCCCCCTTTAGAGGAACTGTACATGTTGAGGATGAATATGCTATTTTTGAGCTCGCCACTCGGGATAACCTCGCCAAAGAGGTATTCAATTTTGCACCTACCCATCTTTAAGTCATGCTCAATAAAAGTGTGTTTGTTAGAGACTAGGGTGGAGACCCCCTACTTTTCGGCCCTTTGTTTACCAATGATGTGTAGCCCGACAGAGAAACTGTATCCGTTATTACCTTTTGTAGTAAGATAAACTGTGGTCGCGATGCTCTCATATCTAAGGGACTGTTGTAGGGCCACCCTATTTTGAGGGAAGCCCCAACAGTTCCATTGGCGGCTCGTTAAGTTCAATATGCTGTTACTCGCAGCTATCATTAGTGATGTGGGCTGATTCAGCCTGGGTGCTACCATAGGTCACCCCCAAGGAAGTGGCCCTACTCTTAACCAGCAACTTCACGCCCTTCTTGGCTCTCAGTTTGCTCAGTTCTTCTTCAAGCTTGGAAGTCCTAGCACCAAGAGATGCCATCGCCACGGTCATTTGCTTAAGAGTCTCCTTAATCTCCGCCAAAGAAGATGTGGTTTGCACCTTAAAATCGAGCTCCTCGTTTCTCATATGTTCAGTAGTGGCCTTTCTCTCTGCCGTCCTAACCTCAGAATGGGTGTCCATTGAAACCTCAGCTATTCGCGACTCTCCTATATTCTCAACGTGCCTGTTCGGCCACGACGGAGGAGCGGCATTCACCACCTTAGATCCCTTGATTTCTGCTATTTCAGCCTTGAGCTGTTTGACATTGCTTCTGAGAGTAGCATTCTCTTTTTGGATACTACTAACTAGCTCGAAGCTAACATGCTCTGAGTCAGCACCCCCCTTTACCTGCGGCTGTGACGTCTTCTTGGCCTTGGTGGCCCACGGTTCCTTCTCAGCCCCTGGTGTTGTGATGCGATCTGATGAAGTCCTAGATAGAGATCTTGCCGTGGAGGATGATCGCCCTCTGGATCGTGATCAATTGTGCTTGGATCGGGAGCGACCCCAATGTGTCGCACTGGCACCCCCTGGCTTGTCCGTGTGCACTGGTGGGAAGTGTTCTTCCGCGGCATAGCCTCGCTGAAAACCCAGGTTGGAGTCTTGCCTCTGTCTTTCCTTTTTCCTGTGACGCACAACATACGGGATCTGGAAGCGCTGCTTGCATTTTGTGTCCGCTGTTAAGTGTGCGCTTCTGCAAAGTTTGCACATAGGCTTGCACTCGTGTTTCTTCGATGGGGATTTGTCGCCGCATTTCCTGCATATGACTTCATCTGGCGTAGGACATACGTCAGCGCGATGTCCGACCTTGCCACAGGCGTAGCAAACATCGGTCTGCCTTCTGAACAATGTGCAGCGAAACATGCTCGCACCGCAAATAACATGATTGGGAACTTTGAGTCCGTCGAAGAGAATCACCACCGCTTTCGAGGTTTTGATTCGCTTTGCTTCAAGGCCGCTGTGTCCCTCTCATGAACACTCAGCGCCTGAAATTTCACCGGGTCGATATCGAGGGCTACCCCTCGTATGACCTCTTTGCAAGTGTCGTCCGAGGCAGCTATATATGCATTGACTTCATACTCCACACTGCCCAACACAACACTGGATATGCTGGCATACGCCCTGGCGTTCGTCTTCGTCGGAGTGCTCACCACCGCAATGTTTTGCATGAAGTTGGGACAAACTACGTTTTCGGCAATTTCTTCCTCGCCCAGATTCGCCACCTTCGTGAGGGCGAATGCAAACTTGATTTGGTTAACATGCCTCATGCCGAGGCCATTGCGTGGACGGACAATCACCCGCAAATGATCTTTCGGAAGCTGTGACCTTCTTGAAGCGGCTATGACTTGCTTTTTGACGTTCGTGGGTAACCGAGGCTGTGACACTGTCGCCACGCCGGGCTTCGCTCTCGGCGCCTCGCCCGTAGCGTCGGGTACGGTTTTGACTTTCCATCGATTAACAGCCATGGTCCAACCAGGAGATTGAAGTTCCTCGGGAGAAATATCCTCTCCGTCTACCGCAACTTGCATAGACATGGCGCAAGTGGTTACACGGCGGCGAATAGCAGGAGCGCACTGTGCGTTCCGCAGCTGTCGCGAACACCTGCGCTCAGTTGGCGCGAACGCCAAGGCTTAGCTCGGTGCCTGCTCGATGCAGGCAGGCAGGTCGTCTCAAAATGATAAAAAAGGGCGCCCACCTTGAAAACTGGGTGTCAACGGGTTTTTCATGCTCAGGCCGATGCGGTGATGATAAAAGTTCAATCGTCGGTGTCCAAAAAAACGCTGCAAAACATTGCAAACGACGAAGCCGATAGGAGCTCGTCCACACACCTCGACGACCGCAGCGCCTTCATCAGTGGGTAAAAGTGATGAAAAAAAATACTTCGTTTCTCCGCCACCTACGACCGCAGTTTTTAAGGCAGTGATCGGCAACTTCACTGCAGTATATCTCAACGTTGTCGATGCGGGATGCAGAGCAGTTGAATATCAGGGGAGAGTATTTTGTGGATCCAGTGATAAATAAATAAGAAACGCCAAGCCTGCGCGGAAGGCGCAGCACAGTCACAGCGAAAGCTAGAAGAACAGCCTTCGAGAGCCTTTTCTAAACACTCATTTGATAACTATACTGCAAGCACACTTGCTTGATACCCACTACGGCATTAGCAATAAACTTTTTGGTTAGTAGGCTGACATTCGCTGTGCTATTTCTCGTGATTCTTCTAAGAAGCGTGGTATCTGCTAAACAGTTGCAAAGAATTTTCTGCCAATTGTTCATGCAGTGGCTGACAACAATGAAGAATTATGTCTGATGTGGGTATGCGTCACAGTTATTAGGTGAACAGCAACAAGCTTTTCTGATGGGTTCGAGAATTTCACGAACCACTTGTTACGCTATTCGCATTGTGCGACGACTGGTTGTTCTGACGCTGTTTTAAAACGTCAAAGTCGTATTAACACGATTGCTTTTCCGACATCAAGCCTGCCTAAGACAAGTTTGCCACAAGTCCAAAGCACCAGCGTGGCTCAGTCATAGAACATTGATCTGGCAACCAGAGGGCCCGGGTTCGAGCCATACCGTATCATTGCTGCTAGTTTTTCTTTTTGTGATTTCGTGCAATGTCGTTACGGACACTTGTGGTGGCGGACAACTTCGGCGCCATGCGTGACTCGAGTTGTGATCCCATGATATATTTCGCTGTAAAATGGCTTGAGTGAACGAACGTAGTAAAACTTTTATTAAATCCTACGTTTCAGCTGGGGTCGGTGATGCGTCAGAAAATACAATGCAAACGCGAAATGTAGCGCTTATATGCATTAAGGGCCACAAACACGTGTCTATTTACTGTTTAATATCACACATGTATGAGCGTGGCACACAAATAAACAAGTATGTTGTCGACATACTTTATACCTCGTAAGTAGAGGTAAGTAAAAGTGGTAATGTAGCCACGGCGATGTTGAAAGGTGTAGGGGCTAATACCAAGCCTTGCTGCGTGTCTTTACGTGTGAGCTTGATAATGTCACTGTGATGAGACGCTAATGCTGTCGTTGCCGTCCACTTTGTTACAAAGGCATTCACATAGGCGTAAAATTATCGTCTGCACGGTGTTGATGCAAACTTCTCCAGTATTAGCTCATGCGAGAAATTGTCAAATGCAGCACGAATGTCCAAGGCATCCTGAGCTCTATAGTTTTCGCAAAACTGAGAATGTGCGTTACTTCTTTTTATAATTGGAAAAGTGTGTCTTGCATGGAGAGATGGGCCCAACACCCAAACAGTGTTTGTGGAAATTGTTTATGGACCTCAAGGTTTGGCTGCAGTTTTTATAGGACAACCTTCCCCATTACTAAACTGAGCAATTTTTGATCGTATCTTTAAGTTTTTTATAGGTTTTCTGGGCTTAGAAATAAGTGTTATTTCTGCATGTCTACAATTCTGAGGTCACAACCAGGATTTCTAGTGCAGGTTGTGAAATCTTGTGAGTTTTTTTTTCTACTGAAATTTGTTTGCATTGAATACAGATGCTGCTATCCTGCAAGTCGGCGGAAGGACTTCATTTCTGAGTACTTCGCATAATTTTGTCAGTGGCCACCAGCGTTATCTTTCTACGGAAGCCACTCATCTTGTGCTAGAACTTCAAGCCTTCCACGGCGCAATCCAGGATGGTACTTGCAGCTCCTGGATGCTAATCCAGGAGTTGCCCACAATTGAGCAGATTGGCGTAATCACTGATTCTTTAGGAGCCATTAGGAGCGCAAAAAAATACACAAGGCGATGGAGATTCGCAAGGCAATTCATAAGCTGGACCATAATACGGCTACTTGCGTAAAAGTACACTGAATTCAAGGTCATGATGTGAACCCACAGAACATTGCTGCTGACCAGCAGGCGTACTGCCCTCTAGACATAGACCTTCCAGCCATTCCCCTTCCACCTCAGCCCCTAAGCTTACTTCATACCCGTAAAAATGTTCTCCGGCAGGATACACATGCTCTCATTCCACCGTGTGTCTGCTTTCACCCCCGTCACCTTACTAGGGCAGAGGAAGTCGTGCTTAGGGAGGCTTTGGACAGGGGTGGCCCTTACACCGGCCGTTATATCGCCATGGAACTGGTCCCATTCACGAGTTGGTGATACGTGTCCGTATTTTTCCACTTCAAGGATGCAAGCAGACACATACCACCTTTTTTGGACATGTAAAGGGTTGCTGCCAGAACGCTCCCGTCACCTCGCCCGAGCCGGACTCCGCTAAAGTGACACAGCCAGTTACGCCCAATGGATACATAAAAACAGATTCCACAAGACACTACTTCACTTCATACACAACACCGGCCTAACAGCACACATTAGAAAAATATTAAGCCTTAAAAGTAAGTTTTTGTCGCAATAAAAAAAGAGAATACTGACTTTCCTGGTGCTGTGTTGCGATTGATATTTGAAAGAGCAGCTTGAATTTGGTGTACAATTGTTGATTTTGTATATGTTTAGTTTTGATATTCTGGCTGAGGGCCTGCAGCCATGTACTTTCCTTGAAGCGTCTGTATGATGCTGGTGTTGCACCCACACTTCTTGTGAAGAAGTGTTTGCATCGTAATACTCGTGTAGCACTTGGTACTTTTGAGGTCACTAAGTGTCCTTAGTATGAACCACCTGCGCAAAGTGCTTAGCGTTAATTAACTGTTTTGTTACCATTAAAAATGGCAATTGTTTATTAGTCTTAAGAAGGACGTGTTTGGCACTTTTAAAACCACTCCGGCCAGCATTGCAGCATACCAAATTCATTTTGATCTGTTTTATTCAATATCGACAATATTAGTTTACAAAAAAGTGTCTACAATATTGGTAATACTCAAAGAGCCCCACAGTTAGAAAATGTATGTGGGGGGTGGGCTCCCATACAAGGTGTGAAGGAAAAGGAAGGTTTACGTCAATCAGTGGTTACATTATCATCGGTGAAAAATAAGAACATTGTGAAAATAAATACAAAAGCGAAAATTCGTATATGTTGAACAAACATAACGGAAAAAGTTAACACTGAAAAAAAAACAGAAGTTACAATGCAAAACAGAAAAGCAATATTACTTATACCGAACAAAAATAAATTGCTAGGATGAAGACGGTTGTCGCGAAAGGCAATTCTTCACTTGGTTTTTGAGTGCATGTTCTGTGCTTGATTAATTAATTATGTGAGCAAGGGAATTCTATAAATTGATTCCCGTAAACGCGGTGATAAAGTTGCCGCAGTTCATGCGAATATTAGGCAGAAGACGATTATAAAGCTCAGATAGCCTAGTAGCGTTGGTATTTACGAGGTTATCCACGATAATGCCATCAATATGTACAATACCACAAAAAAATCTATAATTACCAATGAATAAATTCAGCTGTAAGATTCGATGAAGCGAAATTATGAAAAAAGAAATGTTCTTTGCAAAAATACATAGGCGGATGAGCAACAAAAGTATCTTGAAATAAATAAAAATCATAACAATCCAATTTTGTAAACTCCAAGCTTGTAAACAGTGTAATAACCCAAGCTTGTAAACAGTGTAATAAATAATGTTTTATATGCAAAGAAATATTTTTAAAAATTCAGAGTATACAATGATCAAGAATTAGCACAAAATAATGCAAAGTTCTACACAACATTTTTATTGACATTTGCAAAGAAAGTCGGAACAGCTGTGCCGCGTCATTGCTCCTGATATTTTGTGAAGTACTGCTTTATTTGAGCGTGAGCTTTTCTCATCAAAACGTTTGTTCTTTGCGATAAGAGGCTCCAGGTGTTCCAAAATTGATGTATGAATGCAATGTAAACAATTTCTTTATGAACCAGATGTCCCATGAACTTCACTAGTTCATCTAGCGTCGCCAGTCTCTGCATATGTTGGCGTTCCAATATATGTGGTCCAGCTTATCTTTTAGTGTTTTTGCTGATTCAACTGAAAAAAGAATAACAATATCGCACGCAGGCTTCGAACGTGTCGAGCCGTGTGCTCCGGCGACTTTTCTGTCTTGAAGGGAAGCTGCGTCGCCAGGGTCAGCGCACCTCGCGCTATAGTGACGTGTGGAGATCACATGTAACCAAAGCAGCTCTAAGATTGGGCAAAAAGGTCAGCAGCTACGCATTAGTGGCGGAAGAGACCTCCGGAGTCCGTTGACAAAAAAATCCCTAAACGCCAGTGAATGTACAAGGGTGATGCAGAACATCATTGCAATGCTTGAAAGCTTCAAATCTTGAAGCGGAGGTGCTGTCATATACACACTCACAGATTGCCGTCGTACGATAGTTTAGAGCGACGCGCATTATTTCACGGTGCAGGTACACACCCATGCGCATATAACGGCTACGCTGTAGCTTCGACTAGTGACACTTGAAGGGAACCTGTGTTAGATATAACGGTAAACAAAACCAAAGCTGCTGAAAACTGGCTGGAAAGGCCATATACACACTTTATACATGCGATAGACGTTCGTAAATATTTTTGAAGAATAGATATCCCTGTTTCTAAAGAGCTCTTTGGAGAATAGCTGGCATAAGTTGCAGGCAAATGATAGTGCTATACGCAGCTGGATTGGGAAGATGACCCATTATTTATTAATTCGCTTCCAAAATCTTTTCTGTGACATAATTTTGGTGTTTCTTTAGCATAAGCACTAGCGGCACGCTCTAGCACGTTGCGCAAGCGACTTTAGAAAATCACCATGTTGCAAATACGGGTAAATCAAAACGGATTTTCAGAGTTCAGTGGCTAGACTGACTGATAGGATGTGCTGGCTTCATAACAACTTTAAGATGCCAAAATCGAAGATAAAAACCTCAATTACCAGTGGTAGATTTCAATGGGCCTGGTAACGAAATTTTTGTTTCACTTGCAGAAGCTGTGCCAATTGTTCCTCGTCACCTCTGTGGCGTATTTTTTGGCTTGCAGCGAGAGTTGAGCACTGCGATGTGTAAGCTTGCGCATGTGTCTTTACGTACGCCAACGTTTTAAAAGGCTTCTGCGCGCTTCCCAAAGGTGCGGAATACGCCTGATACATCTTGAATTGTGGTTGCAGTGCTTTCCGTTTGGATGCTTTTTGAAGATCAGCTTGCTGGCACTGTAGCCATTTAATCGAAAGTGCCACAGTGTTGTCAGTTTCAGTGCACTGCTTCCTCAATCTGTCCCAATTAGTGACACAGACCTGCCTGTTTGGTGGGCGGGGGTTGCAGGTGTACAGTGTAGTAAAAATTACACAATTATCACTAACGTTTCATCTAAATTTTACCAGTTGTATTCGCTAACTCCTCTTACAAGGGTTAGCTCAGACCACTTATATTTGGTTGCGCCAGTGCCTATTCTGGCTGGCTCCCGCGGATCCATGAGTAGTGTAAATCTTTGATTGCAGAAGATGCCCTCTAATTCGGTACCTTTACGCGTGGCCGACGGGTATCGCAAGAACTTCTGGGCACTAAAAAACCAACCAGAGATCTTGTTTCCCTAGCACAAGTTTCGGCTTTGAGGTACCTGAAGTCACTTTTAGATTTAGGGGAGCTGTATACCTTCAGTATAAAAAAGCTCCACAGACTGCCTTTCTGAAGAATAATTTGAACAAGCACACGTGTAACAGATGCCGACATTGTGTGTTCTAGAGCTGGTAATTGTTTGGACACTAGTAGTGTGAGAAGTGATGGTAATTAGTGATCTGTGTACGAATATGTGTACCCAAGAGCGGTATTGTGCAGTTCGTCTCCTGCTGCGCTACAGTATTCACAGGAGGCTCCAGAGTACAAGTGTACTGTTGCATGAAGCGCCGCTTTCGTCGAAACGCCCTGCCGTTCAACTGACACATGGTGAAGGCAAGACTAAGACGTTGCGGGAGCCTATCTGGCTCTTTGTGGACCGTGTCAGGAGCCGAGAGTGGTGGGCGGCTGTATGGGTGTGGTCGCTGGGTAAGGCCTATGGTGCTTGAGGCAAGTAAGAATGGGTCGTGGGGCCCTGTAACTAATGATGCGAAGCATTCTTGTATGGGATCTGTTGCTCTGTAACAAGTGATAGTGTATAGTTCTTTGAGATATTCGTGAGTTCTGGCAGTTTTGCAGTATTTGCTTTGTGCAGTTGTGGGCATTTTATGTAGAAAGTACGTTGGGATGGGTGTATGATGGGGCTGATTAGGAGCATGGAGGTAAAGGAGATTTCCACATGAGAGGCCTACCTGCTTTACTCACCTTAGCTGAAGGTGTAGGCCCAGCGAGCACTGGCTTCTTGGCGGTTGGCGATTCTGATCTCTCCACGCTTGCGGCTCTGTTCATTTTGGGGATCGGTCCTAGAGTGGTAGTGCTGCTTTTGAATGTGATTCCTGGTGCGTTTAAAGACTCCAAGAGTCTTTCTTTGGACTTGCTCGTGATCTTAGATTGACTGTGCCTCGTTCTGGACTTGGTTTGGTGCCCTTCGGGTGGTGACCTAGTTGGTGGGGCTGACACATTCGCCTCCAGTGCCCTCTTGCCGCTTTTCTTGTTTCGGGGTATCGGTTCCCTCACAGGGCACTCTGTTTACACTGATGAATGGTCACCGATTCAGTGGAAGCATTGAGTTCTACAGCTGTGCTCGGTCACTGGCATCCAAACTCCACATGCTTCACGTTGGCGCTTTGACGGCGTAGGTGTGCCCCATGTTGAAATGGAAGCCAGATTCTGGGAACTTGTTTTCGGCGCCAATGAATGTAACTTTTGTGTTTTGCACGACAGTTGTAGACATAACGCTGAGGCCTCAAAAAGTTATTAACGCTGTGTTTGTTGACTCCATCATGCTTGCGTGAAAACTTCGGCATTAGGTGCGTATGAGCGGTTGAGGAGCTCAGTAGGCACTGTATTCTTCTCGAGACCAATGATGACACCATTGCGAAATTTATCTTGAGCAGCTACGTAAGCTTGCCTTGTATACCACACTGTTATCCTAGATTTAGTGCGATGACAGCGTGTAATGATTTAGCAACGCAATAGGACTAGTTTCGTATGGTTAGCTCACAATCGCCCTGTTGCGTTCTGTTTGAATGTGCAAAATTATCTCGCTAACTATTTCTCTTGGCAGACCGACAGCCATGCCGATGGCGTGTGCGACCATGTGTTGTGTCTATTCACTCAGGCGAAGGCCTCTCTGTGATCAGAACATCACTTATCCTCAGGTAGAGGGAGGGTGGTCTCGGCGTTACTTTATTTTTTCAGGCAAGGGCTCGGGTGCGCCACTTGTTGTGATCTTTGGCTTGGTAGGTGGGCAGCAGTGCAGCAAGAACCATCGTCCGGGTCTCCTGGATATTTGTTAGAGTCTGTATCATTCATTGTTGCTAAGTCGATGATGGAAGCTGCAGAAGTCATGTCGAAGCAGTGAAGATCAGGCAAACACCGACTGCCAACGCGACACTATCGGCGTTTGCATGAACGTAGCCAAACACCAGAAGTTTAAGCAACGTCTGAGAGTTGTCATGAAGACGCTAATGTCATGGCCTTGTTCAATCACAGGAAAGTCGTTCTGCAAGGGGCTTTTATGTTTCCAAAACTTTAGATAGTCCTAGCAGTCAAAGTGCTCAGCGGGAAGTGTCAAGTAGGTGGAGACGATGCGTTCCCGTTTTTATGTTGGTGTTGTAGTTGCAACATCGCCCACAGAAGCAAGAGCTCCGATCAGCACGTCTGCTTTGTTCAAACGCAAGATAAAATCTTCCTTAAGTCGAGCACAATCAAATGAAAACGAAGTCCTTCCACACTCAGATAGTAATTGCCACCATCTCAATCACGTTCCTGTTGTCCATTTGGTTTGGGTACCCGGTCAGACTGGACTAATACTAAGTAAAGCGGCGTACACACTGGTGACTGAATCAATTCAGGGCCCCGTCCTGAATATTCTAACACCCTGCTGCCATATGCAACCGCGCGATTCCGAAATTTCTGTATACGTCAATAATACACCAACCCTTCTGTTCGAAATGGCGCAGATTGGCAGCACATCAAGTTTCAGCGCAACAGCTCATGGTATGCAAAAGAAAATTTGAAGTGACATTTACTAAATTGCGATGCAGGATTCCACTTTTAAACTTTTATTTATACAGACCTCGTTTTGTTTCTTGTCCCATTGTCCCTATTGTACACAAACAGAAACAATAATGCACTTTTTTCACCGATTGCCGCAGGTATTGAAATTTAAGGCGGAAACTTCTGACACCAGCTTTTCGAAAACACTGGCTTGAGCTCTCTGAAATGGTTCTACTCTCTCTTGGGGCTTCCGCACTAAGTCATTGGAAAAGAAACATACAATAAACAGTGTACAACAATATAAAAAAATGGCTACGCTACCATGCTAATCTCACAAGTATACTCTCATTACTCATTTTCATCATTAGTCTATTTCCTAAATTCTTTACTATAATTTTGATTATTTTACTTTAATGTATATTTGTTTTTTAAACAATTCATATTAGCCTGTTAACACAACTAAGCTTTTCGTTCATCCAAAAAAAACTTTTCAGGCATCTCTCTTTTTTTTTCTTTTTCCCAAAATTACACTGCCGCACAGTTCATGGAAGATCCCCCTAGACGTGTTGAGCCATTGCTATTGACTCCAACCAACCAACCAACAAACCTTCGCTCAACTGTTCAATGGAAAACTCAGACGGGTTGTCACAGCTTGATACCACTTCGGATGACATCGCCAGCTTGTTTTTCGCGCATTAAAGAAGCAACCGTGATACCTTTACACCCTGGACCACAATGGCAGCGTGTGGCGTCTTTCTTGACGTCATTTCATATTGAACAGTAAAGATATTTCAATCAATAAAGCTATTTCAATCTCTCAATCAATTGCACATTCAGCACAGTGGTGCTCCCTATCTGTGTTTTGATTTTGACTCGTTGTTTGTTGTCTATTTAAATAATAAATAGTATATACGCAAGATTACATAGCCTATAGCTGTGACATGACTGTGAATACTGTTAACGAACGCCATTATCTCATATCGCGAAAAATAGAAGCGAGTTCTCTTTCAGGCAATCCGCCACAACGACAACTTCTTCCAGACTGAGTGATGCCAATCGAGTAAAAAATGTATCTTTAGTATGACATTCAGAAAGTTATATAAATTTCAAATAAACCACATAGCTTGACTCTGCCGTGTCAGTATTAGCGCTGTTCTAACCTTAATGTTCATCGCTAGTTAGGTCCTTTGGCCATTTTTTTTTAAATCTCGGGAGAAGTAAAGATAGCACATGAGCAGTTGCTGAAGGTCTTTTAACATGAAAGCGCTTTATGCCAAAGTTCACCAAGACTTCGCTGACGTACTTCTGTCACCTATGTACTCTTGCAGAATACGGCTAGTAAACACAAAACAAGAAAAACGATAGTTTATTTTGGAGACATGAGTGTCAAACCCACGTCATCTCATCGATGGGGACAGGTGTTAGACCCTCGACTCACTGCGCTACCAACACTCATGTTTGTGGCGTCAGAAACGTGACTTATAGCAGAGTCCTTCAATGCTTTACTGGTCACGAAACTTCGGCGCTAGTTTCATATAGGGTCCGCGGGCGCCACTACTGGCGCCACCGTCGCACTGAGGGGATCCAGCCGCCGCGCGTGCGGCATATTTGCCAGCTTTTGGCATGAAAACACTCGCCGCTTCTGGTCTCTGCGCGCTGGGTTTCTTTTTTTCTTTTCGTAGTTGTTAGCGATGAATGGCCCAATTATTGTGTATACCACCTCCCTCAAATGGGGTTTTATTTTTTCGAATAAATCGCCGCAGACCTCGGCCACGAATGGCAACTGCTTTCGCGTCTTTGGGCGCAAGCGCTGCGCCGTGTTTACCTATTTTAAAATATCTTTTGTTTGTTTCCTTCAAGAAAACTTTGTAACCACAATACATACGGTAGCTCCGTAGCTGCGGACTTCTGCGGGCCTATCAATAATGCAACGAAAAAAAAACTGAAAAGAAGCAGGTACGCGTCCTTCAGAGTAGGTTTTTAATGAATCTGTTGAGTGCTCTGGAATGCGCTGAGCACCGAGATACCCCAGTAATATTCTCTTTTCGATGAGGTGGTACAGTAACATTTAAAAGCGCTGCATAAAGGGAAAAGATCAAAACACGAAATGATGTTTGTTGCACTGTGTGTTTTTCCGCGAACCCGCTTTTCAATCCTTGCAAAAAAGGAAGCGCAAACTTTTATCACATGCTACAAAAATAAATTTCAATATTATGAAAGGAGACAAAAGATCGTGGTGCAGCGTACAAAAATTTATTGTTTGCGCTTTGCTGTGTAGCACACGGACGAAACAGAATTTTGCCACGCAACAAAGACAAACGTGAAGTTCTACTGAATGAAGTTTATTAAAGCGAACTCATGCTCTGCAAAAGACTAGAAGTAAACGCAAACGTCAAAGAAGCAGTCCGCAGCGTGGCCTGCACAGAAGACATCGATAAAATGAGTCACGCGGCATTTGCTATGCATGAATTGCTCTCGGGACGTCATTAATTTTCGATTCATGAAATTAGGGTCGAAAATATTTTTGAGCAAACAAGAAATCAAGTTAGTGACAAGGTGACAATCTATCCATATCAACAATATTGCCCGACGCGACGTACAAAAAAAAGAGCAAACGGACGCTTCAGTTGAAACACCATGCAGATAAAAAACCGGAAGCGGCCATGCATGGTTACAAAACAAAAAACGAATCCTGAGCGATAGTTCGTGGAAATATTAAAAGTGAAAGCACAAAGACACCAGAAAGGTTTGTTTTTGCATGCAAGCCTGACCACAAGGTTATAAAGTTTGCAAACAAGTAAGGAAACACAGCTACTATTTTACTGATCAAACGAAAATCCACCTATAAGTGAGCTATACAATTATAGGTCCAGGAGGCTCCCAAAGGGCTGCTTTGCTTTTACACTACTCCTTCAGTTTGGCTTTCTCCCTCCACCAGCTGGGCATGTTGCTCGCTTTGTCACACGTGGCTGCTTATTTTTTTCGCGTGTGAAAAAATGCAGGCAGCACCAAAGAAAAAGGTTTAGAACTTCAGCAGTCGTCTCAACAAAGTGGGTGGGGCAGCCGACAGCAGCTGAAGCTGTACGATTGTCCAGCAAAACCTGCTCAACATTGCCCATGTACACACCAGCACACGCAGTTAGCTTCACCGTAAATTCTTTTACATGCTCTTCAGCAATTCGGAGGAGGTTTAGCAGTTTGGTGGAGGGGACTTGAAGGTAAACTCTCGACTTCACAAGAATGAGGTCACTTGGTGATCGCTGCAAGCCTTTTAAAGACTTCACGCAGTCGGTGCAGCACATCTCAGAAAATTTTTGGGCAACATAGCCGGCAAGGTAGTCTAAAATGCACTTCATTGGAGACAAGTCCGCCAGGGCCTCTTCCTCACTCTCAGTCGGCTCCAAAAGAACGTCATCCAGGAGAATGGCCAGGGAGTCAACCTGAAACGAAAATTTTCTTTGTTTGCATGCATGTTTGTGGAAAAATATCATGCACAGCTAAATGATGAACTCTGTACATATTCTGAGTGAACGTCTGTTTAGCAGCTCTCCGCCGGAAAATATATTCCAGATGGAGAAACTATCAATAGCTCTTTTGTTTTCAATATGGCATCGTACATGATTGACAGGAGCAGCTTCCTTGTTGAAGAGGTCCTGCAGCTTGAACAGCAACTGCGGCCCGTCACCATCAACTGATGCCCGCTTGGGTGGGCGGACAAGGTTGTTGACCGAAAGCATTCGGTATATGAACAGGAACTGTTGAATCGTTGGTTGCCCTCCATCACCAGCAACGTGTCTCGCAATGGCAAAAAACCTCTGAAAGTGAAACAACAGATTAGTCAATGCAGAAATAAAAAAGCTTACATGTTTACCTCAAGAGGATCTTGTCCGAAATTTCCAACCAGCACATATCGAAAACCTGAGGCCAGAAGGTTCTCCACAAGTGCGATAGTACGGAGTAGGGTTACTCGCAGCGCTTCAGACGTGGGCTTCGTGAGGAAGCAGGCTTGCCTTTGCTTCGGCAAACTCTCAATGTAATCACAACAGTTGTTCAGCCATGTCACGTTCTCTTTTAATGTCTGAAAAATATTCATGTTACATCTGTAACAATAAATAAAAGCAGGATACCCATAATAACATATAAAGTCTCGAGTGGTATTTCTCACTGCAATGTGCTCCGCTTCGTTATACTGCACGTGCTCTGGTCTCCGAGAATTCAAGCAGTCAAACAGGCCGTTCATTCGTCTGGTGAATGCCGCGGTCGCCTTTGAATCATGGAGCTCCTTGCACACATCTTGCCTGCTGTAAAACTCCAGTGCAGCAGCTGTAGATTCACTGAACAACTGAAGATAAAAAATCAGTAAGGTGTGGCTGAAGGAGTAGTTTCCCAAACATTCTACCTGCTGCACAAGAAAAAGTCGTAATATTACTTGCCTAAACAGCAAGTCTCACACTCATTTTCTGGAAGGCATTTGGCATTATGTGGGCTTTTGTCAGTTTAGGCACAGCTCGGAGTCCAGCCTGGTCTTCCTCATACCCCAAAAGGGACTTGAAATGATCGTGGTAAACGTCACCCTCTGGCAGCTTGAAATAAAATTTCAATTATTGTTGTAAACAATTTGTACAGCAAAGTATAGCATAACCACGCCTCGTTTTTCTTACCAGAAACTTCCAACCTTTTGAAGGTTGTTTCTTATGCACTTGAAAATGTGCGGTGGGTCGATGACAGTGTAAATCTCTCTTGACGGGTCACAGGGGTGTTGCAATGATGTTTGTGTGTTTTTCTGTCCCCATGTATGCCTGGAAAGAAGAAATTTCATCTGTATAAACATATATTACAGCAGTACTCGAGGATTGTTACAGGAAAACGTTGTTACCCAACGAACTCAAAGCTGACCGGTTGCTTGTAGAATTGTCGCATGTCACAGCCTGGACAACAGAGCCAGAATTTTCCAAGTGCACAATGCACTGCAGCAGCAATTTGGCCGCAACAGAACCAGGAGCAGCGCTGGAAGCGCAGAATGTTCCCACAGTTTGCGACCAGCCCCCAAGAAAGGGCCGAAACAAGAACACCAACACATGATCAGCGTCTTTCTCGTTATCCCCCGGCCTGGTGTGTTCAGCAAAGTTAACTTTTCCAAGCAGGGCCATATCAGATTCTCTGACATGCAGGCTTTTGCGAACACTCATCTCATCAAACTTGAGTACTCCTGCAAAATAGAAATGGCCAAATGGCTTAGGAACAATGTCAAATGTCACAGGCACTGCTTTTGATTTTAAATATAGATATTTCTTCAAACCCCGTCGTTCTCTCTCTGGAACCGCTGCAAGCTTTTCGTTCAGAACAGCAAACAAGTTTGCATCAAACCACAAGTCAGCTTTCAGGTTCTTTATGTAAGTGTACAGAGTGCGGTGCTTAAGGAGAGGTAGAAATTCGTCGTCATGAAGGAACGTGTACACAGACGTCGACTTAACCTTCAGAAGGAGACAGTCATAAAGCCATTCTTTCTTTTACCTAAAGAGAAAAGTAGGGAACTGTTCTCACATTTCAAAACATGCTACATAGTGGGCCTTCAAGATAAAAAACATTCACTTGCATTTACAGTAGCGAAACTGCTAAAAAGATACAAGCACAATATACCAAATTCATGCGTAGGTGCTTCAAGAATACCTCATTCCATGACATGCTGTATGCTGCTTTCGAGCTGCATGTGCTGAAAGCCCAATGAACAGTAGGCACAGAGGAACCATGTTCAGGATAAATACGCGCGATCTGGCGTTTCTCTGGCATATCGTATGTTAAGCAACCATAAAATTTGACACGTTGCAAACATATGCAGCGCATTCTCCAACCTTGTAGTATGGGCATTACGAAAACGTATAAATCTTCATCCGTCTGTAATTGTATTCATCCTCAAAAAGCAACAGACACTGCAAAGTGAGACTGTTGGCACGTTAAGGATAAAAGGAATGCTGTGGAAAGCAAACACAACTTTTATTTGAAACTGCTGGAGTACTAAAAATAGGGGGTGGTGAAACAAAATCAATGTGGTGACACGCATATGGCCTGTTGAATCAATATTCTCAACATGTCCGAGGAATGTTAACATTAAAGTGTATTTTCAGTGAAGAAGCATGGTGGGGTAATCTAAAGAACCGAATTTGACACCGAAATACACCAACACTGCTCCCAAACATCCTACACGCACTGGCCTGTTTTCTAAACTTACCTGGCAGCTTTCGCAGACTTGGCATTCACCTTCATCACGCACTGATCAAAAATCAACTTCGTGCGGATTGACATTTTTTGAAGGCTTTCTTCAAGTTTTTTGTGCTTGCTCGCTTGTACTCTCATCTTGACTAATTTCGTATGACACAAGGTCAGCTGTTGTTTCAGCTGACCTTGCACTTCAGCAGTTTAACCTCGGCGAGAGGGCTGGTAAATTCATCTGTCTGGCACGCCGAGTCCGAACTGCGCGTTGGCCTCTCGCCGACAAGATCTGTGGGCAGTGCAAGATCTGCAAAACAATTTCAAAAATTGTTTCGAATAGCGCATTTTCAGCTCACGCACTCCTTCAAAATTTCACCGATATAATCACTGCACGGGCAAGAAAGTTAAAACAACATTGGACGTAAACTCACCTTCATCACACGACGCGGCCCCCGATGTGCCTGGTTTGGCGTGAACTTCTGTTTTACGGGCACATGAGGACGACTCACGACATCGCTTCGCTGGGGACCTTCTTGTCAGGGTCCGTGACCGCTGCTTCGGCTTCGTCAAATACGCTGGCAAGCCGTCAAACTACCTTGGAATGGCACAAGTGGCACAAGGCTTCAGAAGGGGCTTGTCGCGCGGAAGTGACACTTTTTCGCCATTCACCACAACTTCATCTGCGCGGACGATGTCACTGTCATCGAAATGCTTCTCGCACACTCTCACATACTTAGACTCGAAGCAAAAGTCACCTGTTTCTTGCCTCTGATTTAAGCGCTTCCATTTCTCGCGCAGCACGCCATCGCTGGGTAAACAGAACAAGGAAACTTTTTCTGTTCTGCCCTTGTACCCGGAACGACATCCCGGGACACAACACGTGTTCGGCATCGTTGCTGCAATAACGCCGCATCACAACAGCACGATATGCATGTTTCCCACACAAAGCAAACAACTCGCAGCGTCGTTCGAGCCAGCGCAACGCCGCCCGACCAGCCCGACGAATCCCCTCAGTGAGATGGTGGCACCACCGCGCGGCAACCCAACGCATCATATGAAGCTCTCCCATTGAGTTACGGAGCAGTTTTGTGACCAGTAAAATTGAAGGACTCTGCTTATACGTTTAATACCTTCTCAGTTGCACAGTGACCTTGGTTGGCGGGGGTGTTTTTGCCATCTGGGATTGGTGAAGTGCTGCACCATGACAGAGCTGAATCCTCTTAAAAAATCGAAGAAAAAAAGCGGGTACACGTGCAATGGGTTTAAAGCCAATGCAAAAACAAATGAAGAGTGGTAGGACCCTAATAAAATTTATAGGTGAAACCAATTCGAAAAATAAAAATAAACAGAAGCTAGCAGGCAACGTGCCGAAAAAGAATAAAAACTGAAGTTACTCAATACAAGGAGTCAAGTTCATATTGAGGATCATAATTGTGCTTTGAATTCGTAAATGTATACGGTAAAGGTGTTAGAGGCTACGAACTTCATGCATCGAGACCTATGAAAGTGTTTGCTTTTAATTGTAAGAAGAGTAGCTATGTGATACGGCTGAAAAGGCCGGCGGGGAAGTCTTTGTTGAGAACCAGGTCGAGAGAGCATTGCCGATTAGGGAGGCCAGTCAGACGTGGGACCGTCAGGGCACGCCTGTGTTAGTTGTGAAAGTTGTGCACCTTGGTAATGGATGAAGATTGATGTTATGACAACGAATAAAAATCGCCAGAGTCGGTCCAGGGCAACGTTTAGAGAACTTGAAAAGTTTGAAAACTCGGTGGTGTTACGTGACCCCGCCGCAAGTGGTGGCTGGAAGTGGCGCAGCTGTCGCAACAAGCTCCCGCCAGTCCAGCAACGTGCGCGAGATCGAGTGTGTGTTTGGCTGTGGTTTCGCGGTGTCCGCGTGTTGTAATAGGCAGACTGAACGAATTTTTGGTTCTGTTGTCTTCTGTGTAGCGTGAATGCTACGTATCACATGCTGACTTGCATGCTTGAATGCACAAGCGGCAATAGCACTAACAAGTGTCGGTGACACATCTGAGCTCCACGTAGTCTGGCTCTCCATGCTGCGTGGGATTGCGCTGCTCTCAGTCTTTAAAAAATTCTGTCAGGTAAATCGGGAGTCTGCGATGTGCATTTCCATGCCGAGGATACGTTGCAAATTTACAGCCACGTTGTCGATGGCGAAGAGTCGAAAACGGTCATGGTAATGAAGTGGAGACTTGAGCAGCAAAACGTGCCGAAATGTTTTCTAAGCTCCAGCGATATCTTCGATGCCACAAAAAAGATTGTAGATAAAAGGATGATGGTCGAAAAACATGTTTCAAATTTGTTGAATCACCACATAAGCGTGAAAACTGGGCGGACACGGCAAGCGGTGCACTCATTTTGAGCGATACTGGCTAACCTTCCTGCCGTTTTTCCCTCCTAATTTCCTTCCTTCTTTGAGCAATATTGCAAATGTTTGTTTGCCGTCTGCGAGTTCGTGGAGCATTGGTAGCTTTGATAAAAGCAGTAGTTTTGTGTCGTTTCGTGCAATAAAGGCTGAAGAGCGCAAGCTAGTCATTGAAAAATAAAATACGTCATCGTCACTGAAGATATGTCAGCGGTTGTTGGTGCGCATGGGCTTGTTTCAAAGACATATAAACCAGACGCTATCACGGTGCTTTCCATGACTGACAGAATTGTTTGCATGCGTCGACTCACTGAATGTATGCCCTGGCTGCGAAAGAGTATGCACAGGGACGGTACTATGAAAGAGCAACGCCTCCTGAAGGAGATAGGAGCTGCTGTAAAGTATTACCCTGGAGTTTAGCTGCATACTTTGTTCACATGTGAACCTCCCTGTATAAGCCGAGCCACGTTCAATAAAACCAACACCTATGTCAGGACAGTAGTGAACGCTAGTGTTTATTGTCATCAGTCTTTTATAGCAAAATGAGGGAAACGGGGAGGATATTTGTAGATAGTAAACAAAGGCACGTGTCGTTCAACTAAGATAGGTGGCTTGCGCTGCTAGGCCTCGTACGATACATCTTCCCCTTCAACGTCGTTGACTTATCTGCTAAAAGCTTTGATCGTATCCAAACGTTCTTGTTGATGTGTTGGACGCTGCGACCTTCACAGCGGTAGAACTGGCTGCAAAGGTGGTTGTGGACAACTTGGCACTACCGTGGACGAGCCGGACGTAGAAGATTCGGCAGAGGCAGGTACCTGCTCTTCGTCGTAATCTTCGTCGGAGCTGTGCTCAAAATGCTCGCTCGTTGCCAAAAGATGCCGCCGACTGTGGCGCCGGGTGTTCCGGTCTTCTGTTTGCATAAGGATGGAGGGAGACTCCACTGATCCTATTACCTTCGCTTTTCTCATCCATGTCTTTCTCTGATGTGAACAGCGTCGTTGTTTCACTCGCGTGAAAACAAGGAGTCCAAAGCCTGATATGGGGGTCTACAGGCGTCTTCCTTGCAGCAGCTCCGCTGCGAATCTCCCATCCTCCAGTGGAGTTGTTCTGTACTTCAGGGAGTCAAGCATAAAATTCTCATTTGCCGCTTTTGTCTTTTTCAAGATTCGCCTTATTATCTGTACAGTATTCTCGGCAAGACTGTTTGACCGGGCGTACTCTGGACTCGATGTTACGTGCTTGAAATCAAATTGCTGAGCAAATATCCTGAACGTGCTATTGGTGAACTGGGGCCCATTGTCTGTGCAAACTTTCACTGGTATATCATAACGGGAAAATATGGCTCCCAATCTTTCTATCACGAAACTGGCTGTTGTGCTGGGTAACAGTTTCATTTGCAGGAATTTTGACACTGAGTCATAGGCACAGAGTAATTGGTGGTCACTGTATTAAAACAATCCTCCAGTGGAGTTGTTCTGTACTTCAGGGAGTCAAGCCTAAAATTCTCATTTGCCGCTTTTGTCTTTTTCAAGATTCGCCTTATTATCTGTACACTGTTCTCGGCAAGGCTGTTTGACTGAGCGTACTCTGGACTGGATGTTACGTGCTTGAAATCAAATTGCAGAGCGAATAGCCTGAACGTGCTATTGAAGAACTGGGGCCCATTGTCTGTGCAAACTTTCACTGGTATATCATAACGGGAAAATATGGCTCCCAATCTTTGTATCACGAAACTGGCTGTTGTGCTGAGTAACAGTTTCATTTGCAGGAATTTAGACACTGAGTCATAGGCACAGAGTTATTGGTGGTCCCTGTATTAAAACAAGTCGACATCCACGCAATTCTATGGTGGACGAGTGTGTTAGACGAATGATTAGCGGTTCTGGCAACTCCCTATAAGAATAAACCTGGAATACTGAACGCCGGCAAACTACAGGTTTTTTCGCTCTCTTTTAGTCCAAGTGCCAGCTTAAATAATGCACACGCAATTGGAATAATCTGAGTGCCAAGTTACTTGTTTCATGTATCAAACATTTATTACAAGCGCCGATTTGGTTAGGCCACGTGCCAGTGATTTTAATGCAAGTGGCAACATGTTTATTCGAATTGCCGATCACTTTAATTCAGGTGCCAGTCAGTCTATTTCATTCCCCACAAACACATGGTTTGCCACTTTTTAAAGTGTTAATTTCTGAATAATGTAATCATAAAATGACAGGAAAAACTTTTCGCTTGCCTATACATTCATGTTCGCACTTATGAAATAAAGTGCAGAGCTATTTCGCCCTAACGTTTGGGTGTCATAGCTTCACAAAAAAACAGTGCGTATTATTTGCATTTACGGCTACTAGATATATTTGCTCAAACAGTCCACGTTATGCTAAGCTTCATTGCTACTGCATTATCCTGGCTAATCATCTACATAATCACAAATACACAAACTGATGTCGTCTGCTCAACAGACGGCATTTGGCTGCTTATTTGCTGAGGCGTTCGCAATCGTCTGCTCAGCGTGGGGAGAACGATGGTGATCGACAGATGATATTGATCTGTTCTTCAAATCAGTAATAACCATTTCAAAACTAAACTTTCAATTATTCGGATTCAATCGAAACTAAAATTTTGAAAAAGCATCAAAGGAAATACTGCTGTTTTGATGTTACAGACAACGCTAGTGTTGCTGAAGCGTGTTTGCTTACAACACACGTATTTCATCGAATACCCATTATTTTGTTTGAATAACAGATAATATGAATGTTAAAGTATGCCTTCCGTTCATAATTGAAAATTTTGTGGAAGCGCGCTAAAAAACGGACGGACAGAAGAGGCGGCCTTAGAGAATATTGCGCATCTGTTAAGGCATCAGGCAACAGTCATCTTTCAGATCTCTGAAAAAACTGGTGATGTTATCATGTGCAAAGAAACAGAAATCTTGTTTCCACACAAGGATCAGCTAACACGTTAGATAGTGGGATCTTACCACATCCGAAAGAGGGGACATGACTGTGTTAGCCAAGCTACGATTGTGCTACATGATAAAGAGTACGCGTATTTCGACACCTCGTACTTGTAAAATATAACAAATAATAGATAACACGCACAATTTTCGTAATCCTGACAAAAGTGGATTCTGTTACACTCTGTTCTGACGCACATGCGCGAAAGACCATGAATCCACTTTAAGTACCCTTTTTTGAATAATAAACCTTCAGTTGTGAGGGCAAGTGCTGTCCTTGTCAGCCCCTTCTGTCGATTCGTTTTTTAGCGCGCTTTAACAAAATTTTAAATAATGAGCGTAATCCAACTGGTCCAACTTGCAATCTTTATGTCTTCCGTCGTCCACATCAGGCACGAGATTACATCTTATGTGCACTACTTAACAAACACCTCTTTGAATATTGTAAAATTCGCTCTGCCCTGCAAGGGCCTCCAAATTTCTCAATTATATATTTGCTTTTGACGCATCGCTGCCCACGGCCAGGTTTTCCATATCTTGGTATGCATTCCGGCACTTCTATAGCCATAGTCTATCCTTTGCAGTATATGGCCTGCCCCAGTCTTGTAATGCTATAGGAATCCATTTATGACCTTAAGAGGCGAACACAAGATACTCGTTAACATGTCTCGTCTTTTCCTTTCGCTACCTTGAAAATGATTTCAACTGGGTGAAACACTCATCTACAAAGTTGTACATGGCGAAGTACAAACACTTCTCAAGTGAACAATGGCTGTAATGTTTTTTTTTTCAGTATTACTAGCGGCGAATGCTAACAAGAGTGATCTTTTCTACTTCGCGAATAAGGTTGCATAGGAACTGCACTTCTATTGTACTGCCATTTTTACGCCCCGTATTCTGCCTTTTGTGCACGGACTAAACTGACTGGCGCCTGAATTAAAGCCACTGGCAATTGGATTAAGCATCATGGCACTTAGATTGAACTCACTGGCACTCGGCCTAATGAAGTTTGCGCTTAAATTAAGTATTTTGGCGCTTGGAAGAAATGTTTGGCACAAACAATAAATAGTTTGGCACTCAATATATTTCAATGCCATGCGGATTATTTAGGCTGGCACTTGAATTAAAGTGAATGGCGAAACCTGCAGTCTTTTTATTTCAAAATTTAGATTGGGCCAGTATACCAACTGCTTTGCTCTGGCCTTGCAATTTCCAATACCGAGACATCCTGCATGAACTCCCTTTATATCTCCAATTGCATGCTACTTTGTACTACTACCTTCGTTCCTGTTAGCAGGATGCGTCTGACCATTCAGAAATCGGAAGCAACCGCCTTCTGCAGATCTTCCACAGCTCACCCATTCGCAAGCTTGTGAAGTGCCTACTGAATGTATACGTCACGTTCGGTCTCACTTGCAAGACTTGAAAAAGTTTTTTTTTTCACTCACGAGTGCCGATACTACTGCGACTTCATGAACTTCGACGTCACTTGTGGGAGTGGCAGTACCGTCTTCAGAAGCAGGTGCCCGAGAAAGCATGCCGGCCACAACAATCTGTTTGCCGAGAACAAATGTCAAGGTGTAGTCATACTTCAATAACCGCAAAAAGAAATGCTTGACTCTTGGCGGTATGTAAACAATAGCCTTAATTGATATGTCAAACAGTGAGCGATGGTTGCTCTCGAGAATGAAAGGATGAACGTATACGAAGTGATAAAACTTTTCGCTTCCAAACACTAACGGCAGGGACCCTTTTTCTCTTTGTGAATAACGTTGTTCGCATTGGGGGAGAGTTCCGGAAGCGTAAGCTTTAGGTCTCCAGGTACTCCCCTGATGTTGCGTCAGCGCCGAACTGACACCGTACTGCGAGGCATCCGCTGTGATTTTCGTTTCTCTGCGTGGCTCAAAAATTGCTGTGGTGATTCACTCGGCGCTCTGCGTATAGCCTGCCATTTGTTATCATGATTAGGTGTCCAGGCAAAAACACGATCGTGCATCAACAACGAGCGCAAAGTAGAAGTGCGCTGGGATAGTGATGGCACATGTTTTCGAAAGTAGTTAATGACGCCTAAGAACCTCTGTACCACTTGTTTTTTTCCTGGCGCCGGCCTTTTCAGCAGAGCGTCTACCAAAGCAAGGTCAAGCCGTATACCTCAGCTGCTGATAATCCCACCAAGAAACAAACTTTTCAAACGGTGAACAAGCTCTTTGTCGCGTTGAATGTCAGTACTTCTTTTGCAGCCGCTTGTAGTGTGTTTTTCAGCCTCTCATCGTGTTCTTTCTGGTTAGCACCCCAAATGAACACGTCGTCCACATATACACTCTCGCCAGGCGAACCATCAAATATCTTGTTGACCGTTTTTTTTAATGCGAAGCATTTCTTGGCGAACTGTGGTGACTGAGCCTTGCTTTCAATCTATCTATCTATCTATCTATCTATCTATCTATGTATCTATTTATCTATATATCTGCCTACAACTTTTAGCTCTCCTGGCCGTTTGAATATTGGTATCGATACCAAACATTGTATGATATAACATGACGGTATGTCGAACATAACTGACTAGTCATCACACCAATATCATGAGATGTATGTCATAAATGTCAGTATTTACATGCGCATGCAGTATTTACAATGCGCATGCGTCAAGCAACGCAGCGTGGCGCGCGCCACGCTGCGTTGCTTTGACGCATGCGCATTCGCGTACACGGCGCCTCTCCGTCACAAAAAGAGGCAGACGCGGTGCTGTCTAAGTAACGCCGTCGGCGAGAAATGTAGCGTGTCGCATTTTGCGCAGGTTGCCACCGGGCCGCGCTGACAGACGCTGGTCGCGCCGGTCGTGCCTGTCGTCACACTAGAGTGTGCCTAATAAAGCTTTGACTGAGTACTTTAACGACTTTTATGACACGGGCACCCTTCCACCCTCGTGGAAAAATGCCAGATTGATATTTATACCTAAACTGAACAAAGCTCCCCTAGTATAAAATCTGAGGCCCGATTCGTTAACATCGTGTCTCGGAAAGACTATGGAGCATGTTGTGCTTGCACGCCTACAGAGACACGTGGAGGATAATGGACTACTGCCTCCAGAAATGATTGATTGCCTTTAGGGCCTCACTTTTGGCACAAGATGCGATGCTTCACCTTCAACACGAAATCATAACTCTTAACCAGAGCGAGGATACTCAGGCAATCCTTGGAATGAACATACATAAAGCATTCAATAACGTAGCCCACTAAACTTTATATGCTGGCGTCAACCGCATTTCTTGTGGCGCTAAAATGTACTCTTACATCAGAAGCTTCCTCACAGAACGCGCAGCTACATTAACATTAGGACCTGAACATCCCTCACCCTATACAGTTGGCAGCTTTGGAACACCTCAAAGGTCAGTTCTCTCTCCAATTTTTTTTTACCTGGCTAAGCTACCTATACCCAACATCCTTCAACGTATCCTTGACTTGAACTTCTCCATTTATGCCGATAATACCACCTTACGGGGGAAAGAAGGCTCAGATGGACACATTCAA
Organism: Rhipicephalus microplus; assembly: GCF_013339725.1. Taxonomy (NCBI): domain Eukaryota; kingdom Metazoa; phylum Arthropoda; class Arachnida; order Ixodida; family Ixodidae; genus Rhipicephalus; species Rhipicephalus microplus. The sequence continues at coordinate 161,653,322 of NC_051168.1, read as the reverse complement.
GACAACCTAAAAACAGCTGTAGATATAATAGCAGCATTACATCTTAGATGAATCTCTATTGTACTCCGAGTAAATCAGAGTTACTCCTTCTACCATCTTATCGTCGGAACGAACACGTTCGATTGATCGAAGTTCACATAAATGGGTGCCTCATTCCTAGGGTATCACGCATTCGTGTGCTAGGTTTATTTATCTAAAAGAACTGACTTAATACGCACACACTCGAACTTTTACGCAATACCGTTGGAAACACCCTAAGAATGATAGGAAGAATCTCAAGGAAAAATGGAGGGCACCGAGAGTCAAAGCTACTTCGTTTAATACAAGCTTTTGTGATTAGTAAAATCACATATATACTCCCTCACCTTCACCTTAAATTACTCCCTCACCTTCACCTTAAATCGGTCAACACCCTCCTCCGCAGAGTTTACAAATACGCGCTAGGCATTGCAATCAAGACCTCTAACGCATGTCGGCCAGACAGGAGTCATAAATTACCCATTTTAAATTCATGAAGCCCATTTAACAGCTGAATACGCAAGAGTCGCGACCACTAGCACAGATCGCTGCATTTTACCGTCTACCCGAATTACCTTCACCTCACTCACCAATGCTAAATACAACATTCCTTATCACACACACAAACAGTTACTCATACCGCCCCTTGCGTCCAACATAATAACTTGCGTCCAACATATCACACTAAACGTCGAATCCAAAGAGCAAAAGCTCTTCAGAAAAAATTGCAAGGAGCCACTAACGTACTCTATGTCGATGCGGCAGAGTACCCATCCTCCTCATCCTATGCCCTCTCTGCGGGCGATTACGACGGCAAGGCACTCACAACGGCATCCATCACTGGGATCTCTACGGAGGAGACTGAAGAGGCTGCAATTCCTTTAGGTCTACACTCTAAGGCAAAATTACCCGAAAAATGAGTAATGGAGCCCAATAGGTGCGCGCGATTAAAGGATAGACCGTTGAGGAGCAACCACAGAGGGAAGCGTGGAGCGCGAAACCAAGGGATGAACCACCCGGGCATTGCAGGCAGCGTGAAAAGCGTTGCCAATGTGACCAGGCTTCCCTCTCCTCCTCTGCTGGCTCAGTCATTCCCCCGGTATTTTGCTGACGACGGTTCGCGTTGCGTCGCGCTCGGAGTGCTCAACCACGGCCGCCTGGATTCGATGATCTAGGAATAACGTGGTGCTTGTGTGTACGCTTGGATGAGCATGGGCTGCTGCTTTTGCGTTTCGCTGCACCCATGAAGTCTGCAGCAAGTCTCGACACGTCCCCACGCCGCGCTGTATATATCTGGCTTCAAGTTAGTCACGACCTACACACGAGAGCAATTGTTGGGAACGCCAATATGACAGCCCAGAAGAACAGGCTTATCGGGTATATACTTCAGTTCGACTCAGGGCAGAAAACAGCGCTGGATTTTAAGGCAAGTAGGTTATCATTCTTTATTCTACTCTACTTGTTGCGTGTGCGATACGGATCGCGCTTGCAGGCAACGGACTCAGTCGTGTTGTATATCGCACGCACGAAACGCATCGCGAAGGTGAGCTTCGGCGTGTGCAGTTCACCTGTGCTTTGCGACGACCTAGAAAGTGGCCGCCATTACCGTCGGCCTCCCGTACGCTCGCTCATCGAGTGCTCGCCTGTCTTCGTCGCCACGATGAGCTTCGGGCTGACGATATTGGGCTGAGACCTCTTCGCTGTGTTGGGAGTCATCGAACGTTACGGGTTCTCGTAAAGAGCTTGGTTGTAGTATGTCGCGCGCTGTAAGTGCATCAGCACCGACTGGCGGGGCTTTCGCTAGCGTCGGAACTCACTGTAAATCGGGCGCCATTACTGTTGGCTTTTCCGCCAGTCGGTTGCAAGCAGCTCGGAGCCGTCCGCTAGCCGCGGTGGTGGACTCGCGTTTGCCGCTGCACTCGCTCGAGTTTTTGGAAAAGGGCCGCATTACCATCGATTTCTTCGGCGCTAGCTGCAAACTAGCGCGGCGCTGTTCGCGGCGGCGGCCAAGCGTACGCTCGCTCTCCCGTTCGAAGTTCGCTGGCGGCAGACACTCCTTGTGCAGCGCCGTGTTTGGTCTGGCGTTCGCTTGCTCGAGCTGAAAGACGTCGCTCGCTTAGGACTCACCTACTTGTTAGTGGCACGGTGGTTTGCAAATTTGTGACTGCGGCCGCCGTTCCTAAGCTGTTGCGCTACAGGGATCGAAATAAGTCTTTGACGATATGTGACATCACGGTGAAATTATTAGCATGTCATATCTCACATATGTTTTCATTTAACCTTGCACGTATTTCTCATATGCATTTGTATTCAACCTCTGTCACGTGTGACTCCCTATTTTACTACTTAGTGTGCAGTCGTGGGCACACACCGTGCTGAAGACTGTGCGCTGGCGTCTGCGATGCCCGTCATCTATCTCTTCCGTCAGAGCAGCTTCAGATGGACGGTGCGAAATGTGGAGGTAATGTTATTTGTGTGTCATATTGTCACGTGGTCGTGACGTGGCCGAAGACAGGAGACTTCGTGTTGGGATTTAACTGTTTATTTGGGCGAACCTGTGCCCGGTAAACGGAAAGTTCAATTACAGCAGCAGTCTCGCACAGATAGCAGTCTCGGACTGATAGCAGCGAACGGAGCGTCGGCCTTCGATCAACAACAACTGACAAGCGGCGAAGCGCGTCGGCATTTATACTCTTGCCGTCGAATGTTCTAGCGTTATCGCTGGCGGTGGCGTAGGTTCCAGAACATTCTGTACCTAGGCACAGTGGGCGTGATCTTATCGAAATGATCTACTACAGTCCGGAACCTTCTCGAAAACTGCAGGCGCGGTGGTTTGCGCTGAGAATCATGTGGTGTTTTGGGACGATAACAAAAACTTGGGAAATGAAATGTGGCATTGCCTCCCTCTGAAAAAAAGGCATCGTCCCGATGCTTTAACTAAAGATGACGGTACAATAATAATACAAGAAAGTACAATGAATAAATTACGATACAACAAAAATACAAAAAACACTGTTTCAGTTTGTTAACGCGCATAAAACGGCTTGAGGCGCGCGACATGCACGACTTCAGGTCGCGATCGGCGTCGTTGAGAGTTCGTGATGTCGTCGCGGACAACCTCGTAACCAAGTTGGCCGAGACGTCGAACCACCCTGTAGGGTCCGAAGTACCGTCGCAGAAGCTTTTCACTTAGTCTACGTCGGCGTATCGGCGTCCACACTCAAACACGTTCACCGGGCTGGTATTCCACGAAGCGTCGTCGAAGGTTGTAACGGTGGCTGTCGGTCGTCTGTTGGTTCTTGATGCGGAGACGCGCAAGTTGTCGGGCTTCTTCGGCATGTTGAAGGTACTCGCTCACATCGAGGTTTTCTTCGTCGGTGACGTTGGGTAACATGGCATCGCGCGTCGTTGCCGGGCTCCTTCCGTAGACAAATTTGTATGGAGATATCTGCGTCGTCTCATGCACCGCCGTGTTGTATGCGAAGGTCACATACGGAAGAATGGCGTCCCCCGTCTTGTGTTCGACATCGACGTACATTGACAACACGTCGGCGATCGTCTTGTTAAGCCGCTCGGTGAGGCCGTTGGTCTGTGGGTGGTACGCTGTCGTCCGGCGGTGGTTTGTTTGGCTGTAAGCTAGGATCGCTTGAGTTAAGTCGGCAGTGAATGCCGTTCCCCTGTCGGTGATAAGGACCTCCAGGGCGCCGTGACGTAGGACGATATTTTCGACGAAGAACTTAGCTACCTCGGATGCACTGCCTTTTGGGAGGGCTTTTGTCTCGGCGTAGCGGGTGAGGTAATCGGTAGCTACCACGATCCACTTGTTTCCGAAAGCCGAGGTCGGGAACGGCCCCAGTAGGTCCATACCAATCTGCTGGATAGCTCGGCAAGGTGGATCAATTGGCTGCAGAAGTGCCGCTGGCCTTGTCGGCGGTGTCTTGCGTCGCTGACATTCTCGGCATGTCCTCACATAACGAGCGACATCAGTGGTAAGACGTGGCCAGTAGTACCTTTCTTGTATCCTCGCGAGCGTGCGAGAAACACCGAGGTGCCCTGCCATCGGATCGTCGTGCAGGGCCTGCAGGAGTTCTGGTCGCAGAGCTGAAGGCACCATCAGGAGGTACTTAGCTCGAAGCGGTGAAAAGTTTTTTTTAGAAGACCGTTTCGTAGAAAGAACGACGCAAGTGCGCGCTTGAATACCTTCGGGACTTCGGCGGTCCTGCCTTCGAGGTATTCTATTAGGGCCTTAAGTTCCGGGTCGGCCCGCTGTCGTTCAGCGAAGTCGTCGGTAGTTATCGTTCCTAAGAAGTAGTCGTCATCCGGGTCGTCGGGGAGTGGTTGGTCGACAGGCGCACGAGAGAGACAGTCGGCGTCGGAGTGTTTTTTGCCGGACTTGTAAATAACAGTAATGTCATATTCTTGAAGTCTCAGACTCCATCGTGCGAGGCGACCTGAAGGGTCCTTCAAGGTGGCTAGCCAACACATGGCGTGGTGGTCGCTCACAACTTTGAAGGGCCTGCAGTAGAGGTAGGGGCGAAATTTCGACGTAGCCCAGATGATGGCGAGGCACTCCTTTTTTGTTGTGGAATAATTTGCTTCTGCTTTGGATAGCGATCGGCTGGCGTAACTAATAACCCTTTCAAGTCCGTCAGCCCTCTGCACAAGAACGGCGCCAAGACCTACGCTGCTTGCGTCAGTATGTATTTCTGTCTCGGCGAATTCGTCGAAGTGGGCAAGTAACGGAGGCATCTGGAGGCGATTTTTTAGCTCCTGGAAAGCGTGTTCCTGTGGCGTTTCCCACTTGAGCTCCACGTCGGCCTTGGTAAGGTTAGTGAGAGGATCGTCGGCGATGCGGGCGAAGTTTTTCACGAACCGCCTATAGCAGGCGCACAGGCCCAGAAATCGGCGCACGGCTTTCTTGTCAGTGGGCGGCGGGAAGTCGGCTATGGCGGCTGTTTTCCGTGGATCGGGACGACTTCCAGACTTGCTGATAACGTGTCCCACAAACAAGAGCTCCTCATACGCAAATCTGCACTTTTCTGGCTTCAGTGTGAGTCCGGACGTCTTGATGGCTTGAAGTATAGCTTGAAGGCGCCGAAGATGATCGTCGAAACTCGAGGAAAACACGACGACGTCGTCCAAGTACACAAGGCAAGTCTGCCACTTCAATCCTGCCAGTACTGTATCCATAACGCGTTGAAAAGTTGCAGGCGCTGAGCAAAGGCCGAAGGGAGTCACCTTAAACTCGAAGAGGCCGTCCGGTGTTATAAACGCCGTCTTCTCTCGGTCTCTTTCGTTGACTTCGATTTGCCATTAGCCAGTCTTGAGGTCCATTGACGAAAAGTACTTGGCGTTATGGAGCCGATCAAGTGCGTCATCTATTTGTGGGAGAGGATACACGTTCTTTCTTGTGATTTTGTTCAGGCGGCGATAATCGACGCAGAAACGTAGGGTCCCATCCTTTTTCTTCACTAACACCACGGGGGAGGCCCACGGACTCTTGGACGGCTGGATAATGTCATCTCGCAGCATTTCATCAACTTGTCTCTTCATTGCCTCACGTTCTCGCGTAGAAACCCTGTACGGACTCTCACGGAGTGGTCTGGCACTTTCTTCGGTTATGATTCGATGTTTCGTGATTGGGGTCTGCCGAATTTTTGATGACGACGAAAAGCAATCTTCGTATTGCAGGAGCAGGGCTTTGAGCTGTTTTTGCTTATCGTTCGGAAGTCTGGGATTGACGTCGAAAGCTATGGGAGGGGCTTGGTTCCTCTGAGCAGGTTCCGCAGAATCGGCGAGGGCGAAAGCACTGGTGGCTTCGACAATTTCTTCGATGTATGCGACCGTTGTTCTTTTGTTCACATGTTTGTACTCATTGCTGAAATTTGTGAGCATAACCGTGGCTTTGCCTCCCCGCAGCTCTGCGATTCCTCTTGCGACACAAATATTTTGGGTAACCAACAGATGCTGACTGCCTTCAACGACACCTTCCAAGTCAGGTAATTTAGGAGCGCCGACTGAAATAATGACGCTTGAGCGAGGTGAAATGGTGACTTGTTCTTCCAGCACATTCAAGGCATGGTGGCCTGACGGCGTGCGCGGCGGTAGTGCTTCTTCTGTGGATAACGTTATCGACTTTGTTTTTAGGTTGATGACACCACCATGGAGGCATAAGAAGTCCATGCCAAGGATGACATCTCTCGAGCAACGCTGTAGGACTACGAATTCTGTAGGATAAATATGGCCGGAAATGGTGACTCTCGCTGTGCAGATTCCTGCAGGCTTTATGAGATGACCTCCAGCTGTGCGGATTTCAGGGCCTTTCCAAGCTGTCCTAACTTTCTTTAACTTCGCGCCGAACGACCCACTGATGACAGAATAGTCGGCTCCAGTATCGACGAGAGCGGTCACACTGTGGCCGTCGATAAGAACGTCGAGGTCGCTAGTTCGCCGTCTCGCATTACAGTTAGGGCGTGGCGTCGGGTCACGGCTGCGTCGGCTTGTTCCGCTGCTTCCATGTTGCGTCGTCAGGCCACCTTCGGTAAGTGAGCTTTCGCCGTCAGGGCTTTGCCTGGTTGGCGTTGTGTTCGGAAAGCTCCGTCGCGGCGTCGTCTTCGTCGGAGGATCTTCGGTAGTTACTCGCACAGCAACCGCACCTCCACCGGTTGCTGCCCTTCGTTTCCCGGATACGGGCTAGGAGACCGGCACCGCGTTGGGACGGAGTACTGCCGGTGGTGCGGTGACGTGCGGCGGCTGGGCGACAACGAACGCGAAGGGCTTCGTGGTGTCCACCGAGTTCCTGTCAGGTAGTCGGTGATGTCACGAGGTCGTTCTCCTGGCTGTGGACGCGGTGCATTGACGGTGAAGCCACGCAGTCCCATCTGTCGGTACTGGCAACGGCGGTATGTGTGTCCGGCCTCGCCGCAGTGGTAGCAGAGTGGGCGATGGTCAGGGGTGCGCCAGACGTCAGTCTTCCTCGGTGCACTGCGCTGGGCCGCTGGCGAACGGTATGACGTCGGTGGGGGTGGTGGCGTCTGTCGATGGAAGTGCGATGGGGCGGCGTTTTGGCGTGGACGGGGAGGAGCGTTGTGGGGCAGTGCAGCGGCGTAGCTCATAGCTTCCGGCTCGGGCAGCGGTGCGTGGAGAATTTGAAGCGATTGCCGAACTTCTCGCACAATGTCGGCGATTGAATCCACTTGAGGCTGCGCCGAAGGCAACATCTTGTGCAGCTCTTCCCGCACGATCGCTCGGATCGTTTCACGCAGGTCTCTGGAGTTACTGGCTTGAGCAGCAGCGCAGTCTGCATTCAGGCGACGATTATATTGTCTGGTGAGCATGTCCAGGGTCTTTTCGATAGTGGTCGCTTCGGCTACAAATTCTTGGACGGTTTTCGGTGGGTTTCTCATCAGTCCCGCGAAGAGCTCCTGTTTGACCCCTGGCATCAGGAAACGAACTTTTTTCTCCTCGGGCATGTCTGGGTCAGCGTGACGGAATAGTCGGGTCATTTCTTCTGTGAAAATGGCGACATTTTCACTTGGTAGCTGAACCCGGGTCTCCAATAAAGCAGCGGCCCTCTCTTTGCGAGCGACGCTCGCGAACGTTTGCAGGAATGCGCCGCAGAAAACATCCCACGTTCGGAGCTTGGACTCTCGATTTTCGAGCCAGGTCCTTGCGGTGTCTTCCGAATAGAAGAACACACGACGCAGCTTTTCGTCATGGTCCCAGTGGTTGAGGGCGGCCACACGGTCGTATGTTTCTAGCCAGGACTCCGGGTCTTCGAGCGATGACCCATGGAAAATTGGTGGTTCCCTGGGTTGATGCATGACCATCGTGGGCTGGGACGCTGCCGTTGTCATTGTCGCTGCAGTCGCGGTCATGGCCTTGGTCTTCCGCGCCTTGTCTTGTAGAAGCCCGTACTCCGGTGGTAGCCCTTGCTGTCGGCGGCTTGTTCGCTGCTCCTGGTTGGCGTCGGTGTCCTCTCCGTGACGTGGGCTGGGTTCACGGCTTGACGGGGGCGTCCGGTACATGAACGAAGCAGCACCTCCACCAGATGTCACGGGGTCGTGACGTGGCCGACGACAGGAGACTTCGTGTTGGGATTTAACTGTTTATTTGGGCGAACCTGTGCCCGGTAAACGGAAAGTTCAATTACAGCAGCAGTCTCGCACAGATAGCAGTCTCGGACTGATAGCGGCGAACGGAGCGTCGGCCTTCGATCAACAACACCTGACAAGCGGCGAAGCGCGTCGGCATTTATACTTTTTCCGTCGAATGTTCTAGCGTTATCGCTAGCGGTGGCGTAGGTTCCAGAACAATCTGTACCGTACGCACAGTGGGCGTGATCTTATCGAAATGATCTACTACAGTCCGGAACCTTCTCGAAAACTTCAGGCGCGGTGGTTTGCGCTGAGAATCATGTGGTGTTTTGGGACGATAACAAACACTTGGGAAATGAAACGTGGCAATATTTTAGCGCTTGTTTTTATATTAACGTGCACCTACTTGTCATATGCGTGCATCTTCATCCTCTTTGACGTGTGCCTAACTCTTTTTACTATATTATTGTACGTGCAGCCGTGGGAACACAACAGGCAGAAGGCTGTGCGCTGGCGTCTGCAATGCCTGTCATCTATCGCTTCCGTCGAAGGAGCTCCCCAAGGAGTGAAATAGGTTTGACAACGAGACTGGACTAGTACACTTCACCATGAATTCACTTAAAAGAATGGGGAAACTTCTTGTTTATGTAGAAAAATAAAAAATCTCGATGTGTCATTTTTGTCTTTCGTTGTTGCCGTGACTGTGCCAGCAGTTACACATGGATGGCTAACTACTTTTTCGCGTGTTTTTTTCTGCGGAATTTCTCGCTCACTGTGCAAAAAACAGGCGAAAAAAGTATTAGGCCTCCACTCTAAGGCAAAAGAGTGTTAAAAAGGTGTGCGGTTCTTCCTTTTTGGGACTAATGGGGCTGCCACAACCATTAATCTCTTTAAGGACTAACGCTACCGGGTTTAACAGTTAGTCCCCTCAAGGGACTAACATTTAGTTCACACATTTGCAACTTAGTGAGTAACCATTAGTCCCACTGTTCACCCCAAAGGACTAACATTTAGTCCTCACATTTGCACCTTATACAGCAAATGTTAATCCCCACTTCACACCTTTCCGGGCAACCGTCAGTCCTCACAATTTCAACTTGCTGCTTGATCCATTCAAATACTCGAATCGGATGAACTTTTTGTCCCCAGTGCAAACATTGTTTTTTGTTTATTTTCCGCCAGGCCTAATTCTTTTTCGCCCGTTTTTCTGCGCGGTGAACAAAAACTTCCGCAAAAAAGAACACGCCAAGAAGTAGTTAGCCACCTACGAGTAACTGCTTTCAAAGTCACGGCAACAACGAAATACTAAAGTGAGACATCGAAATCTTTATTTTTCTACACACACATGAAGTTTCCTCGTTCTTTCAAGTGGATTCATGGTGAAATGTACAAGTCCAGTCTCGTTGTCAAATCTTGTTTCCTCCTTGGGGAGCTTCTCCAACAGAAGCGATAGATGGCAGGCATTGCGGACGCCAGCGCACGCAGCCTCCTGCCTGTTGTGTTCTCACAGCTGTACGTACAATATTATACCAAAAAATAAGCATATGTCACACAAGATGAAGATGCATGCATATGACGAGTGCGTGCTCGTTAATATAAAAACAAGCGCTGAAATATGACACGCAATTAACTTTACCATCGCATCTTGCACAGCCCTTCTGAAGCTGTTCTGACAAAAGAGATGGATGACGGGCATCGCAGACGCCAGCGCACATTCTTGAGCACTTTGTGTGCCCACGGCTGCTATATAAATATGTAAATTAGGGAGTCACACGTGACAGACGATGAATACAAATGCATATGAGAAATACGTACAAGGTATAATGAAAACATATGTGAGATATCACATGGTAATAATTTCGCCGTAATGTCACACATAGTAAAAGACTCATTTCGATCACCTTAGCGCAACAGAATAGAAGCGGCAGCAGCAGCCACAACTCCGCGAACCACCGTGCCGCTAACAAGCCGGTGAGTCCTAAGCGAGCGACGTCGTTCAGTTCGAGCAAGCGAACGCGAGACCAAACACGGCACTGAACGCAGAGTGTCTGCCGCCAGCGAACTTCGAACAGGAGAACGAGATTGGCCACCGCCACGAACAGCGCCGAGCTGGTTTGGAGCTAGCGCCGAAGAAATCTACGGTAATGCAGCCCTTTTCCACTAACTCGAGCGGGTGCAGCGCGCTAACGTGAGTCCACCACCGCGGCCAGCGGACGGCTCCGAGCTGCTCGCAACCGACTGGCGCAAAAGCCAACAGTAATGGCGACCAATTTCCAGTGAGTTCCGACGCTAGTGAAAGCCGCCAGCTCGTGCTGGTGCACTTACAGCACGCGACACACTACAACCAAGCCCTTTACGAGAAACCGCAACGTTTTCCGACGCTTCAACACAGCGACGAGGTCTCAGTCCAATATCGTCAGCACGGAGCTCATAGCGGCGGCGAAGACAGGCGAGCACTCGATGAGTGAGCGTACGGGAGGCCGACGGCAATGGCGGCCAATTTCCAGGTCGTCGCAAAGCACAGGTGAACTGTGGACGCCGAAGCCTACCCTCACGATGCATTTCGTGTGTGCGATATACAACACGACAGAGCCCGTTGCAGGCAAGCGCGATCCGTATCGCGGACGCGACAAGTATAGAGTAGAATAAAGAATAATAACCTATTTGCCTTAAAATTCAGTGCTGTTTTCTGCCCTGAGTCCGACTGAAGTATATATCCGATAGGCCTGCTGCTTTCTCGGCCGCCATATTGGCCTTCCAAACTGTTGATGTTGTGTGTTGGTCTTGACTATCTTGATGCAAGAGATATACAGCGTGGCGTGGTGACATGTCAAGGCTGCCTCCAGACTTCATGGGTGCAGCGAAACGCTAAAGCAGCAGCCCACGCTTATCCAGGCGTACACACAAGCACCACGTCGTAATTTTTAGATTGTCTAACCCAGGCGGCCGTAGTCGAGCACTCCGAGCGCAACGCTATGCGACCGCCTCCGGCAAAATACGGGGAAAGACTGAGCCAACAGAGGAGTAGGAGGACATGTGTTTTTAGGTAAGAGAGGGTTGGTCACCTTGGAAACGCTTTTCGCGTGGCTTGCAATCCCCGGGTGGTTCCTCCCAGTGGAGATTAAGTGGATTCGCGCCGCACGCTTCCCTCTGTGGTTGCTCCTCCACGGTCTATCCGTTCACTGCGCTCACCTATTCGGCTCCGTTACTCCTTTTTCGGGTAATTTTGCCTTAGAGTGTGAAGGAAAATAAACAAAAAAGCAATGTTTGAACTGGGGACAAAAAGTTCATGCAATTGGAGTATTTGAGTAGGTCAACCGTTCGTACAGCAAGGTGCAATTGTGAGAACTAACGGTTGCCCGGTAAGGTGTAAATGTGGCGATTAACAGTTGCTCTATAAGGTGAAAATGTGAGGAACAAATGTTAGTCCTTTGGGGTGGACTGTGTGACTAACGGTTACTCGCTAATGTTTAAATGCGAGGACAGAATGTTAGTCCCTTGAAGGGACTAACTGTTGGACCCGGTGCCGTTAGTTCTTAAAGGGAAGAATGGTTGTGACAGCCCCATTAGTCCCGAAAAGGACGAACCACACACCCTTTTAACACCCTTCTGCCTTAGAGTGTATCTATCCCCAATATCAATATGATTGTGAGTGATTCCAAAACTGCCATACGCAACTTCAGTGATCGTCGCATCTCATAAACTGCCCTTTCAATTTTTAGGAAACACCCTCCCACGCAAGACGTTGCTCTTATTTGGACGCCCACGCATGCGGGGTTGTAGTGCCGATGAGGCGGCTAATACCTGTGCTCCAAGAATGCCGGCCGAGGGCAGGCCTCTAATGGCGCCTTAGACTACGTGGTCTTTTTCAGCGCGAAATATCGTCTTTTGACCTTCCACGACATAACAAATCACTACCGTCTACAGCGAACTATACACCCCCCCCCCCTTACATCGTGTAGCTTCGCGTTTTACCATGAAATACTATGGCGCCAGTTACAGACGCGTACGTTTTCTACCCCATCTTTTCGCCATCTTATACACCCTGTGATATACCCCTCCCCTTTGTGCATTATCTTTCAACAAACAGCTAACCTATACTATATTCTGTGGGGGCGCACTCGAAACCCACCACCTAATTTTATACACATTAATAGTAAGGAGCAGTGGGAGGCTGCTATGCGCAGCTCGGCGCCCGAGGTCCAGGACCAGTTCTTGGATTGGCCCAAGAGGGTAGTCAATACCTACGCTGGGTAGGCTCCTCTGACACTCCGACAAAGCACATTTTCCTCTTGGGATGAATAAAGTTTTTCTCCTCCTCCTCCTCGCGTTTTGCTAGTGTGGCGTCGCTGCGCCCAACCTGTGCGTAGGGAGCCTACATGAACGGCCGTTTTTAGGGTGATGTCAGCCTTTTACCCACTACATGCCGCCAACGCACCGCCGCTCGCCAAAACACAATGTTGCCAGACAGCAATGCCGCGCGGTCGCCCCATCTTGGTGCCCGCACTGCGTCTACGCCTGGTTGCGTTTAGTTCTCAATAATACGGCGTCGAACGTTGCGGTAGCGTGTTAAACGCTGCCGGTGAAGCCTTAGAATGCCTGGATGCTGCGTACCGCTCTGCACTAACCACAACAGAAAGGGGGTGCGAATGTTCCGCTTCCCAGCGAGCCTGGGCCGACGACAACTATGGCTGGCTCAAGTGAAGCGAGACGGCTGGGAGCCCACCAGTGCGTCTCGTATTTGCTCTGTGAGTACTGCGTATTTCGTTCACTGTTTTTTCCTGCGACACATGTATATGTGTTTCGCGGTGTTCGCGAATGAGTAGATAACCGAAGTTGTCGTTGCTGCGTCCACGCATTGCGAGTAGGAAGCCCACAAACGGGGCGCGTCCGCGCGTTCGTACGGAGACGTGCTGCTAGTCTGAGCTGTTGCCACGCTTGCGTTCGTGTCAGCGTAACCTCAGTATTATGTCGCAAGTGTTTGTGTGTGGGCTGCGAATTTCTTCGTGCGCTCACTTTGAGAACTGGGTCGCTTACACGACCCTGAGAACCGCCGCTGTCACTCGGTCGGCTCCTTTTTGTTGCGCCGTACTTCGCGTAGCTGGAGGGAGCAGCGGCTGGCTCCGAAATGGCGGCGTACAGAAAACTATGCTGAATTTAGTGGAAGCTGGCAACAGCGTGCCCCGTTGCCCGCTGGTTTTGGCTGAGTTTCTTGAAGGCACCTATTAAGATGTCTCCACCCTAAAAACGGCCGTTCATGTAGGCTCCCTACCTGTGCGTGCGTCAACGTTGCATCGGAGTATATTGGGCCCTTCATGACACGCTCGCCCTGGTTGCGCTAGCTCCACACGTACTAAATTCAGTATCACAGGACGTGAATAGAAGACGAAGTTAAATGACGCGTCCAAACTTGATAGTCATAATATGCGTTTAATGTCAAATATGACTACATGCTACGCTCATAGCGTTCTCGCAGCCGTTTCACTTGTTCCACATATACTAAATTTGGTATTACGGGACGTGAATGGAGAATGAAAGTAAATGACACGTCCAAATATGATAATCGTGATATGAATTTCATGTAGAACATGACTATATGGTACGCTCATAGCATGGTCACGGCCGTTGCGCTAGCTCGATATATACCAAAGTTGGTATCTGGTGACGCTAATAGATGACGATGGTAAATGAAACGTCAAAACATGAAAATCACGACATCGAAATTGAGTACGGCATAATTTACCTCCGCCTCTTAACGCTGTGCGGATATTAAAGTGACCTATCACCCTTCAACATTCGTGCTTCGCATATCATTGATTCCCACTGTACATGGGATCTGCCCATTTTTGACCTATTTTGCCGACAAAAGGCCAATTTCGCTTGCTGATGAAATGGGAAAAGGCAGTCGAAGAAACCGATAATGGCCGAAGAAAGTTGCGAAGGTGCAAATTTTGGAAGACTGTCAACCAGTGGTATCCCATGAATTCGGCGCTAGCGTTTCCCTCCCTTCCCTCAAGCCAAAAAAACATCTTCGCTCCTGCCAGCTCTTCTTCTATGTCTTTCGACGTGGCTACTAATAATGGTAATTCTTTAGGGATTCATTAATTTTTCTGGGGTCTATGCATATCTGAATCTGTTGTTGTTTTTAAGCACGATGACCGGAGGGCTTACCCAATCTGTCAGGCTGCAGGCTTTTTGTACGATGCCTTCCGCTTCCATTCGCTGTAGTTCAGCGTGCAGAGGTTTTCGCAATGCCAAAGACACTCGTCTGGCTGGCTGCATGACGGACACCGCACCCTCAAGAAGGGCAATTCTGTACTCACGCTGAACATGGCCTGTTTCTTGAAAAACTGCAGAAATGCACCCATGATTGCGGAAGGGCTGTTGTTCGTTACGGCGTCAACGTTCCATTCCATCTGTTTCAGGTCCTCCGCAGCTTTCAGACCCTCGAGGGTGCTGTGGTCTTCCTTAATCGCGAAGAAGGCTCTGTAGATGCTCCGGTCCCCAATGGCCACGTGTGACGAAATTGTGCCCAGCTGTTTGATGGCGCCTCCGTTAGACGATAATAGGAGCGCTTTACTTGCTTTCACTGAAAAGGTTTCAATTTTCCAGAAAAGTGACCGCGACATCAGGTTTGCTTGGGACCCTGGTCAATCTTGAAGTTGATGTCTTTGTCCGCAATATTTTTTTTTCATGATCCAGTCCCGGTCACTGCTAATGTTTCTGATAGTGACGTCCAAACATCAAAGTCGTCGTTTTCCTACAGAGCTTTCCTGTCGGCCTTCACCTCGCAGATGCCTCCGCTTGATTGGCAACATGACACAAAGTGGTTACGCTCCTTGCACAGGTAGCAAGTTTTCCCGTAAGCTAGAGAGCGCCATGCGGCATGGGACTGGCTGCAGAAAAAACATTTGAAGTTTCGGCTCGACGATGTGGCAAAAGACGTGAAGCTCTTTGTCAGTCTCCTGCCACAACCACTTCTCACGTGCTGATGTTTCCGCCGGCTTAGAGTTTTTACTGCACACAATGTTGTGGCGCATCATATCCTTCATCATCGTTCCATACTTACAAAACTGCACCTGCTTCTTGAGGGCGCAAATGAACTGTTCGAAGGGTTGCGCTTCACTCTGTAGTCAAGACCGGGAGACATAGCGCTCGTGAATTGTGTTCTCTTTATCGATGTAGTATTTCTTGAGCTTCGTCACTTCCATGCCATAGTCCTGCTTGTTTTCACCTTCATCGAACGTAAGGTTGTTGTACACTTCAAGTGCCTCGTCACCAGTCACACTGAAAAAAAAAGGGGCGTGTTTGCTGCCTCTGACCTTGGTTGTTCACTGTACTACGAGGCTACTGGCTGCCAGAAAGAAATCAAATTTTTGCTGGAAGAGCTTCCACGTTCTTCTCCCGTGTCGCGAGGCCCATAGGCTCCAGTTCTTTGATGTTCTCCATGCTTGCTGTGTTTTGAAGCCTTTTTTGTAGGCACCCACAGGTCACGGTGCTTGCTTCATTGTCGAGCAGGCAAGGCTCAAGTACCGCGCTTCTGGCACCATGTATTAGCTAGGCCATGTTCAATGAAACCAATACAAATGTGAGGACTGTAATGAACGCTTGTGTTTATTGTCTTCAGTCTTTTATAGCAAAGCGAAGCAAAAAGGTAGGGGTTTAGTAGATAGTAAAGAAAGGCACGTGTTGTTCAACCAAGATAGGTGGCTTGCTCTGCTGGGCATAATACGTTACACACTTGACCTCAATGAACTCTTTTCCGCAGCTTTGCGCAGATGAGCCAGCAAAAAAATTTGGTGGCGGCTTGATCGCTCTCGAAGTGTGCCCGTGCTTAACTTAGTCATGTGCTTGCAAGGGTTTATTTCTGCGAACGCGAAGAGCCGCTTAGCCCATTTGCACAACAACATTAGTCATGTTTCTACTTAGTCTTCTTGGCGTTTTGGGGCACATAATATTAATAGTAATAATGTTGTTAATAATAATAATAATAAACATAAATATAGTATTTTGTATTATTAATATTTTATATTATTTATTATTATTATTATTATTATTATTATTATTATTATTATTATTATTATTATTATTATTATTATTATTATTATTATTATTATTATTATTTCTCTACTTTGCCTGCCGTCTTTCAAATCGTCCGTTAACCTAACTGTTGTATTACGGCATTTCTGGGGCTCTCAGTTCAAAAACGAATGCATTACCCCTTGTAAATTTAGAAAAACTGCCCGCTTTTCTGTACCATTCGTCAAAACACGATATGGCAAAGCTACTAGAAAGGTCTATGTCCCTACTGTTTTTAATGAGATCCCCGACGGTGTTTTTTGGCAACGACTAAACGCAGTCTACGAACGAGCCTAAGGTCTCTTTAATGCTGCATTAGTTATCGCTTTATTATTTTTTTCTAATTTCTTGCATACTGGGTATATTCTGTGTGAAGTTTTTCAATGCTGGTCTTCACATTTTTGATGTTTAGGTAGTATTGCTTCCGCTAATTAGATTCTAGATTGTTATTGTGTTTATATGGAGCGTAAATGAGTTACATATATTCTTTTTCTGATTGTTTACATGAAAAGCTTTTCAATATATATGTCATCTCTCGTCTGCCGATGTGCCGGGCCAAGTCCTCCAAGCCACTGTCTGGCTTAGACAGGCCTGTTATTTGTTTTGTACAACTCAAGATGACAATAAAAATTGTTAATATTATTATTATTGTTATTATTATTAATGGTAATATTATTATTATAACTATTATTGATATTATTATTATTATTATTATATTATTATTATTATTATTATTATTATTATTATTATTATTATTATTATTATTATTATTATTATTATTATTATTATTATTATTATTATTATTATTATTATTACTATTATTATTATTGTAGTTGTTGTACACATCCATGAAAACACAAAAAAACGGGCCTGTCTAAGCCCCGACAACTTGTGCGACTTGGCCCGGCAGAGCCCATTAAAGTGACGTGCTTACAATGTCACAAAAAAACCGTTTGCTTTTTTTTGCCAACAAACAGACAAATAATTGACACCATTGTTCTTTTACAGGCAGTAAAAAAACGAACAAAGGAGGGACCCAGAGCATGCGTGACATAGAAGTAGACTATAGCCTTGTGGTTTAGAGCTCATAGAGTAATTTGTTTATTTGGTTTTTTTAAACTAGCAACAAAACTCGCCAGTATATCGTAGATTATTCTAGGAATATTTATTTATGTATTTATGTCGATGACCCTCAGGGCACATACAGGAGTTATGAGGAGGTGAGTGATACAACAAAAAAGTGCAGAAAAAATCGTACATAAGAATATAAGTCAGTGAGAATACATGTTTTAAGAACAAAAAGCTATTAAGGGCACATAAAATAATCTGTCAGTGCAGCTTTGTATTATGATGCGTCTTCAATGCAGGAGATGTAGGAGGAAAGGTGGTTCCACTCGGCACTGGTTTTGGCAGAAAGGAGTCGGAAAAACCTTCGTGCGACAGACAGGATTGAAAACTTTATGCTCATGAAAAAGACGTGACGATATGTATGACGGTTGTGATAAGCTTCTATTTAGTTGAATTGTTCAAGTGAAAAATTTCTGGAAAAAAACATACACGAGAAATTTTTCCTTCTAAGCTGCACATCAAGTAGTCCGAGATCTGATTTCATTAATGAAACTCTAGCTGTGTGGAAGTATTTTGACCTATTTAAACGTGTTGGTCAATTTCGAACGGACTCAATAATGGTTTGTAATGTTTTTGACCGAGGTCATAAACAGAAGACGCATACTCGAGTTTAGGTCTAAATAGTGTTTCGTAAAGTAACAATTTTAAATGGCATGGGGCATTTAAAAATCTCTGTGTATGTACCCGAGTGATTTATCAAAATTGTTAGTGATGTATTGAATGTGTGTATGCCAAGAAAGGTTATTCGTCATGTAAATTCTGAGATACGTAAATAAGATTACGTATTCAAGGTTGATGTCATTGATAGCATAGCTGAGAGGAATGAATGCATCAGAGCGACGTGAAACAGTCATAGTATTGCATTTCGCGGGATTTAATACCATTAGCCATTGTGCGCGCCACTTTTTCGATCGCACTGAAAAATGAGGTTATCATGCATACTAGCTATTTCATGGTACGTGACACAATCGTCAGCGAAACGTTTAAGGAAACCATTCATAACGGTAGGTAAGTCAATATTATTGATTAAAAATAGCAAGAGACCAAGAACAGAGCCTTGAGGAATGCCAGACTTCACGTCACATTGGGAGAATACAGCATCATTAGTGGTTACGAATTGAGTACGGTTAGTTAGAAAACATTCTAACCACTTCAAGATGTTAGGATCAATATTAGGAGTACTGAGTTTAAGAAGTAGTAAGCGGTGAGACGCCTTGTCAAAAGCTTTAGCGAAGTCTAAAAATATACAGGTAATAACTGGTTCTTTATCAAAGGAGGATAAAATGTTATACATAAACGATAGTGGTTGTGTTTCGCAGGAATAGTTCTTGCAAAACCCATGCTGAAATGAAACGAAAAATGGGTTGGATTCAAGAACTGAAACAGGTTAATAAATATGACATGTTCAAGAATTTTGCAAGAAATGCTAGTGAGTGAGATGGGTCTGTAATTGAGAGGGGAATGCGGGCACCTGATTTAAACTTAGGCACCACTTTCCCCACCTTCCAGTCTCCTGGCACAGTCGAGCTCTCTATAGACTGGCTGAAAAGGTACATAAGATATACAGAGGAGTACACGGCAGTATTTTGCAAGAACTTGGAATTAATTTCACCAGTGCCACAAAAAAACGATAGTTTTAAACCCTTAAATAATTTCAAAATACCTGCAAAATCAACTACAAGTGGATCCATGGGAAAAAAGTCGATTTGGTACAAGTGCGGCTTCGTGTCAATATAGCTATCAGAAAACAAGTTTGCAAAGGTGTCATTCAGTACCATGCAACATTCTTCATTGCTCATAGCACAGCCATCACAAGCTGTAAAGGATATGCCAGTTTTCTTTTTTATTTAAATAGTGCTTCTCAAAATTTTGATGGAGTGTTAAAAAAGAAGGAATGGTAGATAAGTATTAAAAATACGGCTTTTTGCGCTTTTAACACGATGCGATATGCAAGCAGTGTGTGAAAATAAGCATTCTAACAGATAAATGTACGGATGTGTTTTGCAAGGCAAAAGACGCGTTTTTTGTTTGACAATCTTTTTAGTGTCATCGAAAACCAAGGGGACCGTTTCTTTTCGGAAGCCTACGCAGTGGAATATATTGGGCAACAAGTGATGTGGCTCTATTTTTAAACAAATTCCAATCATTCTCTACAATACGGCTGAAACGTTATGGCCTGTATTGCTCAATGAATAGTGCAAGTTCAATAATTATTGCTGTGTAATAACCTCTCGCATATTTTCTGATCAATTTTTGGAGTGCTTTTCTGGCGTGTGACGTGGCCCTTTACAAAAACATGTAAAAGACAGTGCTCGCTTATTCCGGTTAAACAAGTTAATGAGTGTAATAAGTTAGGGTTGTTGACGAGCACGAGGCAAAGAGTACTTGACAAAGTAGCGCTAGTTCTAGTAGGCCCAACATCAAGTTGCGTAAGATAAAAATTCAAGCACAAGTTAATAAACGAGCCATTTTAGTGGACGAACCAACAACAGAGACATATTTTGAAGCCCAATTTATTTTAGGAAAATTAAAATCACCCAGAAGAGGCAAAGGAGAGTGGGGAAATTCTGAGACAAGAAAATAAAGAACGTCATGAACTTCTTCGCCGAAAGCAGTGTGTGCATTCGGTGGACGATAACAAGCACAGAGCAATATGTTTTGTTGATCTAAGACACCACGTACGCATACTAATTCTAAGGACGTCGGAAATGCAATCCTAGCAGACAATATATTATTGACGTCGGCAATCAGTACGCCACCACCCGATTTTATATCTCGGTTTTGACGGTACACAATATAATACTTCTCACACTGAAACAACTCCTCTCTAAAACTTTTATCGGTCAACACGTCTCTGGCAATGCACTCACGTCAGGGGCACATGAATCAAGAATATGGGCTACAACGTTGCAATTATTGATTAAACTGCACACATTTCACAACAAAAGGGATAAACCTTCAGCATGCTGACTGCGTGGCTGATGTCTAAATTTGATATGTGGGGTTTAACGTCCCAAAACCACCATATGATTATGAGGGGTGCCGTAGTGGAAGGCTCCGGAAAGTTCGACCACGTGGCTTACTTCGACGCGCTCGTAAATCTAAGCACACGAGTCTTATGTCTAACTTTGTCAGGAAAAAAACCGCCAGAACGGCAGTTTGCAGCAACAGACGATAGTTCAGTAATACTTGGAGCATACCAAAATGCAATTCAAAGACACTGTCGGTGTGTGCGAACTAATTGTAACACTTTCTGTTTGTGTACAATTTGTACCGCACAGAGAAAACTTCACCGCTTTTCTTGCCAAAATCATACAGCCTTGTCCTGACAGTTCTGGTTACCTTACAAAAATCTTCGCTTACGGAAACACCAATTGCTTTTAACTTACTTTTAGAAGACAGAATCGCATCTCTTAGATTACAAGAAGAAAGCCGAACAATATTAGGTCTGGGCTTTTTAGTGACAAAGCGGCAGAGTCTGCGTGTCCAGAAAATCCCATCATCGCTGTTGTTTAGGTTCAGGATCAATGTTGAATTTATATTGAGCAAGCTATTTCTTCCGATTGTGCCGAAATTTCAGCAGCGGTGTCAGCTATGCGATGAATTATTAAATTTCTTTGACGTGAACGGTCTTCAAGTTCATTTAGCCGTTGGTTCAGTACAGCCATTTAAGCGCTGTGCTCTCCCCTTGTTGCCCCTTAGATGATCGAAGGCTTTGTTTAACGACCGAGAGCCTATTATAGATATCGGCGGTTAGCTTCTCCATCCAAAATTGAGCTTCCTTTACTCTACCTAGAGCAGACATGACTTCCTCATGTTTCGCATCAAACGTGAAGTTATTTAACAAGCTGTAGTAATTCCTTGCTAGGATCGTCTCGGGCATGCCCAAGTTTAGCTTCACCGGACATGAAAAACAGCTTGGCGATAAATACACACTTACATGTAATATAAACAATAATGTTACACGACATCGGCAACGAAAGAGCATCATAGACGACGAAGATGATGAAAGCTACCGTGCTCGTGTTGTTGTTGCTGCTGTTCTTCCATCTTGGCTGCAGCTGCCTATGACTCTCTCTGTATATTTTGTAAATATATTTATTTCATTCATTCTCTCACCCTCGTAACATTTGGTGGTGGTGCAGGGTACAACACGATATCACGGAGCTCCGCAGTGGCCGACGCTTGCATTTTTCCACCATGGCAAACGAGGAACCGGCTCCCGCCGAGGCGACTAACGAAACAACTGTTGTCCTTCGACAGCTAAAAGATCCTGGCACGTTCTGTGGCACGGATGATGTCGACATCGAAGAATGGTTGCCGTTGTACGAACGTACAAGTAAGAATTACCGCTGGGATGAAACTGTTATGTTAGCCAATATCCTGTCCTACTTGAAAGGAACAGCAAAATTGTGGTTCGAGAACCACGAAGATGAAATTGGAAGCTGGGATGCGTGCAAAGAAAAGATGCACGCCCATTTCGGCAAGTCTGTGGGTAGAAAGGCAGCGGCCAAGAAGGAGTTGACATCTCGTGCGCAAACGCCATCAGAGTCCTACGTAACTTACATGCAGGACGTGCTTGCCCTTTGCCGAAAAGCGGACAATGCTATGGAAGAAACCGAAAAAGTAGCTCACACATTGAAGGGCGTTGCAGATGATGCATTCAACCTTCTCATATGCAAGGACTACAACACGGTCGATTCCACCATTAAGGAGTGCCAGTGTTTTCAGGCCGCAAAATGTCGACGTATCGCCCATAATTTCACTCGACTACCAAACACAGCAGCAACCTGGTCGTGCGAAGACAGGCCTGCGCTACAGATGCCGTTAACTGCAGAGCACGTGACCAAGATCATCAGCCGTGAACTTAAAGCTCTTTCTCCTGCGTCCACGTGCTCCCAGGCCTGTGACTCTAGCCCTCAGATGGTGCTACTGGTACACGCCATTGTGCGACAAGAGCTTTCCAATGCTGGACTGGCCTCCCAGTGCACTACAGCTCCTTCTCAGCCGATCAACCGTCGTCGACCCCATGTTTCGTATGCCCAAAGCCAAAACCTTCCGGCACGCCCTCGCAATCCAGCCGAGTGGAGGACTTCTGACGATCGCCCGATTTGTTTCAACTGCCACCGTATCGGACACGTGGCCCGCCATTGTAACACTCGGTGGTATTGGCATCAGGCATCCTATGGGTACACACATCGGCCAGAGAGGGATCATGGGCGCTTTCAAATTTACCGGGAGTCACCTCAGGACACCAGTGAAGACGTTCCCTGTATGCCGCCGTATCGTCGTCGCTCTCCATCTCTGCGTGCTCACCAGTCCCGTTCACCGCTCTTCCGTCGCCTATCGTCTCGCTCGCCCCAATTTCGCTGACCAACGTCACCGACTGACCACCTGCCGTGGGAAAACTAGATGATGCCGCTCCCGGAGGTGATGCTGCATCGACCACTTGCCCGCCAAATCCTCTGACCTTGCTGCCGACTCGACGCAACCTTATTGACGTTGAAGTAGATGACACACCCGTTGTTGCACTGGTGGACAATGGGGCTCACATATCAGTGATGAATTCAGAACTTCGTTGCCGCCTTAGGAAAGTTTTAATGCCACCCACAGTGCCACTCATCCAGGTCGCTGACGGTGGCAGGTTTCCCGTGCTTGAAATGTGCTCCGCGCGCATAAGTGTGGCTGATCACTCCACGACAGTGCTATTTGCTATGCTCGAGAAATGTTCCCATGAACTTATCCTCGACATGGACTTTTTATCCGCCCACTGTGCCCTTATTGATGATTGTGGAGCCGGCATGCTTCAACTTGATTTACTGTGTTACCATGACGACCCAACACCAGCTCAACCTTATCTGTGTTTTCCAGATCACGTTCGCCTAGCACCTCAAGCCATTACTTACGTGAACCTGAGATCTGTCCCTCCTGTTCCCAATGGTGACTACATGTTGACACTTATATGACGTTCTGCTGGCCAAAAATGTTGCCGTGCCTCACACACTTTTGACAGTAACGGGAAATACAGCATCTCTTCCCATCCTAAACTTCAGCTGGTGCGCTCAGGTTATCCCAGATGGTATGACTTGGCAAAACTTTTTTCTATAGATGCTGCCATTTCGGTGTTCGTAGCCGATTCTCCTTCGTCCTCTGCTACGTTTTCATCCTCGAAGAGCGCAGCGGATGCCACCATCGACAAGATGATCGCTCCGGACCTTCTTCCAGCACAGACAGCTGACATCCGGCACGTGCTGAAACCGTACCGCGACTTCTTCGATTTTGATGACCACGCTTTGCATCAGACATTCTTTGTAACTCATAGGATTAACCCTGGAGACGCCAGCCCCATCCGACGACGTCCTTATCGCGTGTCTAATGCTGAGCGACAAGTTATCCTGCACGAAGTTGAAAAGTTCTCACAAAAGACGTCATCGAGTTTTCCTGCAGTCAATGGTCATCACCGGTCGTGCTAGTCAAGAAGAAGGATGGAAGCTGGCGTTTCAGCGTAGACTACCGTCACTTAAAGTAACACGAAAGGACATGTATCAACAGCCACGGATTGATGATGCTCTCGACTGCCTACATGGGTCTGCCTACTTTTCATCTATCGACTTGCGATCAGGATACTGGCAGATTTAGTCGATCATTGAAACCGTGAGAAAACCGCATTCTCCACACCGGATGGACTTTTCCAGTTCAAGGTTATGCCATTCGTATTGTGTAATGCGCCAGCTACATTTGAAAGAATGATGGACTCTCTAATGCGTAGATACAAATGGATCACGTGCTTGTGATATCTCGATGAGGTGATCGTATTACACCTACGTTCGAAAGGCACCTTA
Organism: Rhipicephalus microplus; assembly: GCF_013339725.1. NCBI lineage: Eukaryota > Metazoa > Arthropoda > Arachnida > Ixodida > Ixodidae > Rhipicephalus > Rhipicephalus microplus. Next base: position 161,629,159 of record NC_051168.1, on the reverse strand, counting down.
GCTGCCTAAGGGCTGTTCTTGAGGTTTTCCGGAAAGCAGGACTTCAGCTAACTTTTCAAATGTCGCTTTGGCCGTCGGGAAATCACTGTGCTCGACCACCTTGTCAGTGCTCGAGGCGTGCAATTTGATCCTGACAAAATTCTAGTTGTCAAAGATTTTCCCATACCACGTACCGCAAAAGATGTACGGAGATTCATCGGTTTTTGTTCTTAATTTCGACGTTTCGTGAAGAATTTTGCTGACATTGCCCGACGACTTACGGAGCTACAGAAGAAGGACATGCCTTTTTATTGGGGTACTGACCAAGCAACTGCCTTCAGCACCCTCAAAACATTACTTACTTCCCCACCCATCTTGGCCCATTTCGACCAGTCAGCCCATACTGAAGTTCGTACCTATGCCAGCGGACATTAAATTGGTGCTGTTCTCGCCCATCGGCAACGAGGACAAGATCGCGCCATTGCTTATGCCAGTCGCCTCCTCTCTCCTTCGGAGAGCAAGTTTTCTATTACAGAGCGTGAGTGCCTCACACTAGTCTGGGCAGTGGAAAAATTTCGACCATACTTGTTTGGCCGCACCTTTTCGGTAATTACAGATCACCATGACTTGTGCTGGCCGTTGTCCCTTAAAGATCTACCCGGACGACTTGGCCATTGGGCCTTCAAACTACAAGAATACAGCTTCGACGTGGCATACAAATCTGGCCTAATGCACCAGGATGCCGATTCTCTATCCCGTCACCCCGTAGACTCACTTGACCTTTCAGCACAGGATTCTGACCCTTGTGTCTTCGCCATCTCGGCTTTCACCGACATACGCAAGGAACAGCTCAGCGAAGTCCACTTGCGGTCTATTATGCAGAGTCTACGCTTGCCAGACGTACACCCGTCGCTACACTTGTTCATTCTACACGATGGCATTCTTTACCGACGCAACACCAGCGCCGAAGGACCAGAGCTACTATTCGTAGTTCTTGCGACACTCCGTTATCTGTACTTGAACAGATCCACGATGCCCCAACCGCGGGACATCTCGGGGTCACACGCACGTACGATCGCGTGCGGCGTAGATACTTCTGGTTGATTGGTATAGTTCTTTGCCTTATGTGACATTCGCGTACAATTCGTCACGCCATGACACCGCTGGCTTCTTCCTCTTCTAATTATTGTTCGGCCACTATTCAGCGCTACTCTTCGAGACTCTTCTCCCATCAACGACGCAAACGGATACATAGTACGCCCACGATACCACTGCTTGGGCTCAAGTGGCCCGCCAAATCGCACGGGAACGTCTTCTTGGCTCGCAGCTCTCTCAGAAGTCCCGCTACGATAGCCATCACAGAGTACTTTCCTACTCTCCAGGTTCATTGGTCCTTCTCTGGACACCAAGCCACCATGTTGGCCTCTCTTCGAAGCTCCTGTCTCGCTACTCGGGGCCTTACAAGGTTTTACGCCAGCTTACCGATGTCACATACGCGATTGCGCTGTTGGACAGTCAGTCATCGTCGTCCGCACCCGCTACTGACGTCGTCCACGTGACCCACCTCTAACCGTACATATCCGAATATGCCCCTACTCTCCTTTAGGCACCGTAACGGCGCTGCCAGCAGCGGGGGGTTATATGTTACACGACATCGGCAACGAAAGAGCATCATAGATGACGAAGATGATGAAAGCGACCGTGCTCGTGTTGTTGTTGCTGCTGTTCTTCCAACTTTGGCTGCAGCTGCCTATGACTCTCCCTGTATATTTTGTAAATATATTTATTTCATTCATTCTCTCACCCTCGTAACATTTGGTGGTGGTGCAGGGTACAACACGATATCACGGAGCTCCGCAGTGGCCGACGCTTGCATTTTTCCACCATGGCGAACGAGGAACCGGCTCCCGCCGAGGCGACTACAAAAACAACTGTTGTCCTTCCACAGCTAAAAGATCCTGGCACGTTCTGTGGCACGGATGATGTCGACATCGAAGAATGGTTGCCGTTGTACGAACGTACAAGTAAGAATTACCGCTGGGTTGAAACTCTTACGTTAGGCAATATCCTGTTCTACTTGAAAGGAACAGCAAAAATGTGGTTCGAGAACCACGAAGATGAAATTGGAAGCTTGGATGCGTGAAAAGAAAAGATGCTTGCCCTTTTCGGCAAGTCTGTGGGTAGAAAGGCAGCGGCCAAGAAGGAGTTGGCATCTCGTACGCAAACGCCATCAGAGTCCTACGTGACTTACACACAGCACGTGCTTTCCCTTTGCCAAAAAGCAGACAACCATATGGAAGAAACCGAAAAAGTAGCTCACACATTGAAGGGCGTTGCAGATGATGCATTCAACATTCTCATATGCAGGGACTGCAACACGGTCGATGCCAACATTAAGGAGTGCCAGCGTTTTGAGGCCGCAAAAAGTCGACGTATCGCCCATAATTTCACTCGACTACCAAACACAGCAGCAACCTGGTCGTGTGAAGACAGGCCTGCGCTACAGATGCCGTTAACTGCAGAGCACGTGACCAAGATCATCAGCCGTGAACTTAAAGCTCTGTCTCCAGCGTCCATATGCTCCCAGGCCTGTGACTCTAGCCCTCAGATGGTGCCACTGGTACACGCCATTGTGCGACAAGAGCTTTCCAATGCTGGACTGGCCTCCGAGTGCACTACAGCTCCCTCTCAGCCGATCAACCGTCATCGACCCCATGCTTCGTATGCCCAAAGCCAAAACCTTCCGGCACGCCCTCGCAATCCAGCCGAGTGGAGGACTGCTGACGATCGCCCGATTTGTTTCAACTGCCACCGTATCGGACACGTGGCCCGCCATTGTAACACTCGGTGGTATTGGCAACAAGCATCCTATGGGTACACCCATCGGCCAGAGAGGGATCGTGGACGCTTTCAAACTTACCGGGAGTCACCTCAGGCCACCAGTGAAGACGTTCCTTCTATGCCACCGTATCGTTGTCGCTCTCCATCTCTGCGTGCTCACCAGTCCCGTTCACCGCTCTCCCGTCGCCCATCATCTCGCTCTCCCCAATTTCGCCGACCAACGTCGCCGACTGACCACCTGCCGCGGGAAAACTAGATGATGCAGCTCCCGGAGGTGATGCTGCATCGACCACTTGCCCGCCAAATTCTCTGACCATGCTGCCGACTCGACGCAACCTTATTGACGTTGAAGTAGATGACACACCCGTTGTTGCACTGGTGGACACAGGGGCTCACATATCAGTGATGAATTCAGAACTTCGTTGCCGCCTTAGGAAAGTTCTAATGCTACCCACAGTGCCATCATCCAGGTCGCCGACAGTGGCAGGTTTTCCGTGCTTGAAATGTGCTCCGCGCGCATAAGTGTGGCTGATCACTCCACGACAGTGCTATTTGCTGTGCTCGAGAAATGTTCCCATGAACTTATCCTCGACATGGACTTTTTATTCGCCCACTGTACCCTTATTGATTGTGGAGCCGGCATGCTTCAACTTGATTTACTGTGTTACCTTGACGACCCAACACCAGCTCAACCTTGTCTGTGTTTTGCAGATCACGTTCGCCTAGCACCTCAAGCCGTTACTTACGTGAACCTGAGATCATTCCCTCCTGTTCCCGATGGTGACTACATGTTGACACCTATTGCTGACGTTCTGCTGGCAAAAAATGTTGCCGTGCCTCACACACTTTTGACAGTAACGGGAAATACAGCATCTCTTCCGATCCTAAACTTCAGCTAGTGCGCTCAAGTTATCCCAGATGGTATGAATTGGCAAAACGTTTTTCTATAGATGCTGCCATTTCGGCGTTCGTTGCCGAATCTCATTCGTCCTCTGCTCCGTTTTCATCCTCGAAGAGCGCAGCGGATGACACCATCGACAAGATGATCGCTCCGGACCTTCTTCCAGCACAGACAGCTGACATCCGGCACCTGCTGAAACCGTACCGTGAATTCCACGCTTTGCGTCAGACATACTTTGTAACTCATAGGATTAACAGTGGAGACTCCAGCCCCATCCGACGACGTCCTTATCGCGTGTCTAATGCTGAGCGACAAGTTATCCCGCACGAAGTTGAAAAATGCTCACAAAAGACGTCATCGAATTTTCCTGCAGTCAATGGGCATCACTGGTCGTGCTAGTGAATAAAAAGGATGGAAGCTGGCGTTTCAGCGTAGACTACCGTCACTTAAAGTAACACGTAAGGACGTGTATCCACAGCCACGGATTGACGATGCTCTCGACTGCCTACATGGGTCTGCCTACTTTTCATCTATCGACTTGCGATCAGGATACTGGCAGATTTAGTCGATCATTGAAACCGTGAGAAAACCGCATTCTTCACACCGGATGGACTTTTCCAGTTCAAGGTTATGCCATTCGGATTGTGTAATGCGCCAGCTACATTTGAAAGAATGATGGACTCTCTCCTGCGTAGATACAAATGAACCACGTGCTTGTGCTATCTCGATGAGGTCATCGTATTACACCTACATTCGAAAGGCACCTTAGCCGCCTAACGGCTGTTCTTGGGGTTTTCCGGAAAGCAGGACTTCAGCTCAACTTTTCAAATCTCGCTTTGGCCGTCGGGAAATCACTGTGCTCGATCACCTTGTCAGTGCTCGAGGCGTGCAATTTGATCCTGACAAAATTCTAGTTGTCAAAGATTTCCCCTTACCACGTACCGCAAAAGATGTACGGAGTTTCATCGGTTTTTGTTCTTACTTTCGACGTTTCGTGAAGAATTTTGCTGACATTGCCCGACCACTTATGGAGCTACAGAAGAAGGACATGCCTCTTTATTGGGGTGCTGACCAAGCAACTGCCTTCAGCACTCTCAAAACATTGCTTACTTCTCCACCCATCTTGGCCCATTTCGACCAGTCAGCCCATACTGAAGTTCGTACCGATGCCAGCGGACATGGAATTGGTGCTGTTCTCGCCCATCGGCAACGAGGACAAGATCGTGCCATTGCTTATTCCAGTCGCCTCCTCTCTCCTTCGGAGAGCAAGTTTTCTATTACAGAGCGTGAGTGCCTCGCACTAGTCTGGGCAGTGGGAAAATTTAACCATACTTGTTTGGCCGCACCTTTTTGGTATGTACAGATCATCATGACTTGTGCTGTCTGTCGTCCCTTAAAGATCCAACCGGACGACTTGGCCGTTGGGCCTTCAAACTACAAGAATACAGCTTCGACGTGGCATACAAATCTGGCCTAATGCACCAGGATGCCGACTCTCTATCCCATCACCCCGTGTACTCACTTGACTTTTCAGCACAGGATTCTGACCCTTGTGTCTTCGCCATCTCGGCTTTCACCGACATACGCAAGGAACAGCTCAGCGATGTCCACTTGCAGTCTATCATGCAGAGTCTACGCTTGCCACACGTACACCCGTCGCTACACTTGTTCATTCTACGCGATGGCATTCTTTACCTACACAACACCAGCGCCGAAGGACCAGAGCTACTATTCGTAGTTCCTGCGACACTCCGTTATCTGTACTTGAACAGCTTCACGATGCCCCAACCGCGGGACATCTCGGGGTCACGCGCACGTATGATCCCGTGCGGCGTAGATTCTTCTGGCCAGGCATTTACTGTTCTGTGCGCCGATAAGTTGCTGCATGTGAGTCCTGCCAGCGCTCCAAACATTCCACCTTGGCACCAGCTGGCCCGCTCCAACCAATACCCACCGTTCCCTTCTACCGCGTTGGTCTTGATCTGATTGACCATTTCCAACTTCTCTCACTGGAAACAAGTGGATAGCCGTAGCCACTGATTACGCCACAAGATACGCTATCACACGAGCGCTACCGACAAGCTGTGCCACTGACGTCACGGACTTCTTGCTTCATGACGTGATTCTTCACCATGGCGCTCCTCGACAGCTGCTGACTGATCGTGGTCGCTCATTTCTTTCAAAAGTAGTAAGTGACATCCTTCGCTCGTGTTCGACGCGTCACAAGCTCACTACGGTCTATCACCCACAAACAAATGGTCTTACCGAGTGCCTAAATCGAACATTGACAACGATGCTCTCCATGTACGTTTCCAAAGATCACCTTGATTGGGATAGTACTTTGCCTTATGTGACATTCGCGTACAATTCGTCACGCCATGACACCGCTGGCATCTTCCTATTCTATTTATTGTTCGGCCGCTATCCAGCGCTACTCTTCGAGACTCTTCTCCCATCAACGATGCAAACGGATACATAGTACGCCCACGATACCACTGCTCTTGCTCAAGTGGCCCGCCTAATCGCACGGGAACGTTTTCTTGGCTCGCAGCTCTCTCAGAAGGCCTGCTACGATAGCCATCACAGAGTACTTTCCTACTCTCCAGGTTCATTGGTCCTCCTCTGGACACCATGCCGCCACGTTGGCCTCTCTTCGAAGCTCCTGTCTCGCTACTCGGGGCCTTACAAGGTTTTACGCCGGCTTACCGATGTCACATACGAGATTGCTCTGTTGGACAGTCAGTCATCGTCGTCCGCACCCTCTACTGACGTCGTCCACGTGACCCGCCTCAAACCGTACATATTCGAATATGACCCTACTCTCTTTTAGGCGCCGTGACGGCACTGCCAGCAGCGGGGGGTTATATGTTACACGACATCGGCAACGAAAGAGCATCATAGACGACGAAGATGATGAAAGCGAGCGTGCTCATGTTGTTGTTGCTGCTGTTCTTCCATCTTGGCTGCAGCTGCCTCTGACTCTCCCTGTATATTTTGTAAATATATTTATCTTATTCATTCTCTCACCCCCGTAACAATATTGGGGGCCTGGAAGAACTGGCAGCTAAACTTTGACTTTTTACATTGAAGTTGCGGTGCTGTACTCACCCACACAAAAAAATGGAAAGGTGTTTCAAACATGTTGACAGCTGCAGAATGAATTCATGAATACCATGAATGAATTGAGGTGGTTAAAGGGGGGAAGCAGATACGAAGCACAAGCCGTAAGAAATTAAAAGCTGAATCCTCCTGTCTCTCATTTCACATTAGCAGCCACTGGCATGTACATTGAGCACTATCTGACAGGAAAAGGTTGCTACGTTACACTCGCTTGGCGTAACCTCCTTGGTTTTCGAAAGGTTTAGCTAGCATTGGGCCGCAGTGCCATGAATACAGTGAACTAGTATATACCATGAACTCAAGGTGGTTGAAGGTGGGAAGTAGACCCGAAGCGCAAGCCGTAAGGAAGTGTGCGTGTGCCACCTCTCGTTTAGTCCTTGGAATGTTCACTGAATGGCGGTGCTTCTATATGGGGAATATATGATAAAAAGATGCCAGTTGGTGGCACTTGGAGTGTTGAAGAGATGGACGAACGGATACACAGACAGATGCATGGATGGACGCATGAATGGACGCAGGGGCGGATGCATGAACGAACGCCGGGACGGGTGCACGAACAGACGCATGGACGGTCACACAGACGGACGCATGGACGGACGAATGCTTTGCCCCACTCTCCATCATTGACTCTGTGAATATGCTGCCATTTTTTTCTTGCTGAGTGTTATATCTGATGCCCAGCGACTCAACGATGTGTCGACTCGTCTTTAATTTTGTTAAGCGTTCGTATGGCGCAACGTCAAGTGCCTCAATTAATTCGTCGAGTGACTTGTGAAGTCCTAGCTCTGGAAATGTTTCGGTGCTCGCGTTGATCGGGAGGTTGATTGCTGTCTTAGAAGCCTTTTGTAAAATGCAGGTGATTTTTTTTGAGGCTATCCACTTGAGGTAAGGGGCAACGCATGTTATTCGGCTAGTCGTGTAGGCCTGCACGAGGCGGATCACGCAGCGTTCGCGCAAACTGTTACGTCTATTCGTGATACGACGCACAAGTCTGATCGCGTCATCTACTGAACGATGGAGTCAGCGCACGGTCTCACCAATATGGCCATTTGCCTTTATGTGTAAACCCAGATTTCGAATTCTATTTACGTGTGGAATGGGAGCACCATCTGCCAACAGAAGGCGTACTTGGAAAGATTCCCTTTCCTCGCCACGTGGGGATTTGCGGCCTCAACTTGTGACAATGTAGATTAATAGTTCAGACTTAGTTGCTGAGCACTCGAGGCCCATTCCTTGCAAATACTCTTGAACTTTGTTTACTCCCGCCTATAGCGTTCTCTCGACGGACCGTCATAACCTCCTACGGGAACCCAGAGGGTGACGTCTTCCGCGTATATACTATGAAACAATCCGGGTATTTCCAATAAATCATCTGGTAGCCCCAATAGCACTAAATTAAAAAGTAATAGTGATTGTCGTGTTGACCGTGGCAAAGTTGTTGTATACTAGAAGATGAAAGGCGTCGTCCACTATGCCTTTCAGTACATGGGCCACTTTCTCAGACTCACTCATATTATCGTCAATCTGGCGGCATAGGACGATGACGTCGTAAATATATGCGATGTACGACTCCATCGACGTCTGTGCACGAGCTGCCAGTTGATTCCGCACTGCGATCTGCCGTCCAACGGTGTCACTAAAAAGGTCTTCTCTTTAGAGGAATCCCACCTTGCAATCTCTGCTTCGTGTGTCTCGAACCACACCCACGGGGGCCATCGAGGTAAAAAAGCGCATTGGCAAGCATAGGAGTCGGGTACCACCTATAGTTTGTGCTGACCCGTTCGTACCAGTTGATCCATTTGTTGACGTCAACGCCATCCTGACCAGAAAATACACCGGTATCACGAGCAGGAGGTAGAACGACGTACGTAGAAGTCAGAGAAGGGGCAGGTGGGGAAGACGATGGTTGTTCAACCTGTGACATGGTTGGACCTATGATGATGCGGTCGTTGCGGAACTTCGTAATGAAAACAGGGAAGTACCCAGAACTTCCACCAAAAAGATGTTACGTAAAATTGACAGTAGGCGTGTTCACTTAGAATCTATATTGACACTAATGCGTATAGCATCGACTAAGATGGAGGACAGCACGCACAACCTACAGACCACAACCTAGCTGTCGTCTTCCGACCGCTGATATATCAACTACGTAGCAATATTATACGGAGCCATGTGGTGCGCCCATCGACCCTATCTCAAAACCTAGTGACTCTTGGTCGGCGATGACGACACTTGTGCGCATGCTTTCAAGAAAATAACGTATGTATTTGTACATTTGTAATGCAATTGTACGTATATTATTGTAGAAGCTTTGCCTCGGGCGGAATGTCACATATTGCCGCATCCACGTCCCTACACTCTAAGACAAAAGGGTAATTAAAAGGTGTGTGGTCCGTCTTTTTGGCGTCTAATGGGGTTGCCACAACCATTAATTCCTTTAAGGACTAACGGCAGCAGATCTAACAGTTAGTCCCAACAGACGACCTCAAGGCACTAACATTTAGTCCTCACATTTGCACTTTATAGAGTGATTGTTTATTCCCACATTTACACCTCACCGGGCAACCGTTAGTCCTCACAGTTGCACCTTGCCGAATGAACGGTTGATTCATTCAAATACTAGAATCGGTTGAACTTTTGGTCCCCAGTTCAAGCATTATTTTTTTGTTTATTTTTCGCCAGGCCTAATACTTTTTTCACCTGTTTTTCTGCGCAGTGAGCAGCAAATTGCGCAGAAAACAACTTGCGAAAAAGTAGTTCGTCAGCTGTGTGTAACTGCTTTTGCAGTAATGGCAACAACGAAAGACACAAGTGAGAAATAGAAATATTTTATTTTTCTGCATACATATGAAGTTTCTTCGTTCTTCTAAAGTGAATTCATGGTGAAGTGTACAAGTCCAGTCTCGTTGTCAAATCTTATTCATTCCTTGTGGAGCTCCTCCGACGGAAGCAATAGATGACAGACATTGCAGACGCCAGTGCACGCAGCCTTCTGCCTGTTGTGTTCCCACGCCTGCACGTACAACAATAGAGTAAAAATAGTTAGATACACGTGACCGAAGATGAAGATGCACGCATATGACGAGCACGTGCACGCTAATGTAAAAACAAGCGTTAAAATTTGACAAAAAATAACTTTACCTTCACATCTTGCACAGTCTTTCTGAAGCTGCTCTGATGAAAAAGATGGATGACAGGCTTCGCAGACGCCAGAGACACAGTCTTCAGCACGGTGTGTGCCCACGGCTGCACAATAAGTATGTGAAATAGTGAGTCGCACGTTACAGAAAATGAATACAAATGCATATGAGGAATACGTGCAAGGTAAAATGAAAACATACGTGAGATATGACATGCTAATAATTTCACCTTGATGTCACACATTCGTCAAAGACTCATTTCAATCCCCGTAGCACAACAGCTCTGTAGCGGTGGCCGCAGGCACAACTTCGCGAACCACTGTGTCGCTAACATGTTGGCGAGCCCTAAGGGAGCGACGTCGTTCAGCTCGAGCAAGCGAACGCGAAAGCAAACATGGCGCTGCACACGGAGTGTCTGCCACCAGCGAACTTCGAACAGGAGAACGAGCGTACGCTTGCCCGCCGACATGAACACCGCCGAGCTGGTTTGGAGCTAGCACCGAAGAAATCGACGCCCATGCAGCCCTTCTTCCCAAACTCAAGCGAGTGCAGCGCACAAACGTGAGTCCGCCGCCCTCGCCAACGGACGGTGCCGAGCTGCTTGCGACCAGCTGACGGTAAAGTCAACTGTAATGCCGACCGATTTTCAGTGAGTTGACCAATTGTCAGCGAAAGCCTCGCCAGCCCGTGCTGGTGCACTTACAGCCCGCGACATACTACAACCAAGCTCTTTACGAGAACCCGCAACGTGTATTCAACAAATTCCAGCACAGCGACGAGGTCTCAGCCCAATATCGTCAGCCTTGAGCTCATCGCGGCGGCAAAGACAGGCGAGCACTCGATGAGTTAGCGTACGGATGACCGACGGCAACGGCGGCCAATTTCCAGGCAGTCCTATAGCACAGGCGAACTGCAGACGCCGAACTTGACTTCGCGATGCATTTCCTGCGTGTGATATACAAAACGACCGAGCCCGATGCCGCCAAGCGCGATCCGTAACGCACACGCGACAAGTAGAGTAGAATAAAGAATGATAACCTACTTGTTTAATAATTCAGCGCTGATGTGTGCCTCGAGTTGGACTGAATTATGTATCCGATAGGCCTGCTGTCTTCTTGGCCACTGTATTGGCCTTCCCAACTGTTTCTGTCGTGTATTGGTCGTGACTATCTTGAAGCCAGATATATACAGCGCGGCGTGGTGACGTGTCGAGACTTGCTGCAGACTTCATGGGTGCAGCGAAACACAAAATCAGCAGCCCATGCCCATCCAAGCGTACACACAAGCACCACGCTATTCCTAGATCATCGAATCCAGGCGGCCGTGGTCTAGCACTCCGAGCGCGATGCAACGCGAATCGTTGCCAGCAAAATACCGGGAGAATGACTGAGCCAGTAGATGAGGAGAAGGACGGCTAGTCACCTTGGGAACGCTTTTCGCGCTGCCTGCAATCCTGGGCGGTCATCCCTTTGGAGCGTGTTTGGAGACTGAGTGGTTTCGCGCGGCACGCTTCCCTCTGTGGTTGCTCCTCAATGCTCTATCCGTTCAACGCGCGCGCCTATTGGGCTCTTTTACTCCTTTTTCGAGTAATCTTGCCTTAGGGTGTAGTGAGCGTCACATTCCATTCGTCAATATTCGTGATAGGCTTGTTGCCACGCCCTCCTTCTACTCGTTTCTTCCAAAACACGTTCCACTTTACTAGTTGGAGTTTACGGCCGTTGCCTTTTGGGCATGCTCTACGAACACTCGGGCCCGTGTCAGTTATGATCTCTATAAGCGACGGGTCTCTCCCCAAGTCCTCTTGCATGTTTCGCCAAGACGCTGTTGTTACATTCCCTACGAACACATGGTCTGGCAGCGTGTCTGCACTCACGCTATTGTCGCTGCGTGTAGGATGGGCGCGGTTCGCGACGAGTTCAAGCCGTAGGTCTTGCGAGTCTTCCCAAAGGTGTTAACCTTTAGAAGTTTCATGCATGTATCCCCAGGCCCCGTTTGGCGCAATAAAATTACCCGCGACTATCAGAGGTTCCCCGTTTTCGGCCGTCCAGGCCCTCCGGAGCAGCCCCCATATCGGTGCTGCAACGTGATTGATTGATATGTGGAGTTTAACGTCCCAAAACCACCATATGATTATGACAGACGCCGTAGTCGAGGGCTCCGGAAATTTCGACCACCTAGGGTTCTTTAACGTGCACCCAAATCAGAGCACACGGGCCTAAAACAATTCCGTTTCCATCGGAAATTCAGCCGCCGCAGCCGGAATTCGAACCCGCGACGTGCGGGTCAGCAGCCGGGTAGCTTAGCCACTAGACAAACGCGGTGGGGCATGGTGCTGCAACGTGTGTTTACTGTATACGTTAAGGACAAACAGTCCTTGCCCACGCCTGGGAAATATTTCTAAAAAAACGTGTGGTATATTTGCACACTCAAGTTCACGCTGCGCTACTGTGACGTTACGTCTAACAAGCACGGCGACGACCCGCATCGGAGGCGGCGAGCACGATGGCGGCGACCGCTGGCGCACCAACGACGTGAGCGGTACGCCCCAACGCCGCCGTCCCGCCATGTGCCGAGCAGGATGTCACCCGTTGTTTTCTCTGTCTGCTGTTGGTCGCTGCCGCGTTTGTGGCTTTGTAACCCGCAAGTTTGCCGGATAGTTTGTCTCATGAAAAATGATAACATCAGGTTTCGTTGAGTGGCCGCGAATATACTGCTCGAGATTGCCCCGCCTCCTCTCATAGCCCCGGCAGTTCTACTGCCAGATCCTATACTGCCGTTGGGTAGTGTTAGTGCGATTATGTGGGGGTATAGGCATGGTGACAGTCACATTTAATTTAAGCTATCGCCGTCTAGGCGACTTGGGTTCGCCTGAATTTGCGTCTCTGCCTCTGTCAGCGTGTTTTGTTGTTGACTCGGTTGCTGTCCAGCGTAAGGCTTGTTTATCGCTAATCAGTCCACCCCCAGCCACTGGTAATGGGGCTTCTATGTTTTTCTATGCGCACCACGTGCGCGGTGAACATTTACTCATAACTTTCACGTTGCCGGAGGGTTCGGATGTCACAGGATCTAGTGCAATTTGTTTCGCGGTACACGGGCGGTCATCTCGGCCGTCTGACTCTTCTTCTGAACCGCTCTCATCATTCGTGTTCATCACCGCCGTCTCGGGTTGCATGGAAGTCGAAGACCGAAGCGGTGAAGGTGGCAGCGGCGTCAACTGTTGCTGCGAAGGTTGCCATTGTGGAGCCTTGCCTTTCAACACAAAATTTGCTGCTCGGAGGATGGCATTTTCGCGTTTAGGCTGAGAAATGATCGATTGTCACGGTTCTATGCATTGTTTTAGCGCTGGCTCTATTGCTTGCTCGATCTCGTTCCCACCATCGCCACCGACGGAAGGACCAAGACAATGATCCACAGAAGCGACGCCATCAGCGTAAAAAGCAGTGACATTCGCCCATCTTACTTGTTGCCCAGTGCTCATGTGCCCTTGTTGTGACTGCCACCACGTCTGGTGCTGCCGACTTTGTCTACCTTGGTTAAAGGCTGCTTTGCCTGGATCGGCACCACCACGCGTCTTCGACGTGCTTCTTGGCGTCGGTGTGCGGCTGCGAGAGCGGGATCAGCGTTTCGCTCTGCCGCCTCTTGCGTCTCGGCTGATGAAACGCATTGCTTGGCCGGCGCTGCATGAATTATATTCAAACGATGAACAGTGATCGCAGTGACTTACGTTGCCTCCTGTGCTGATGCTGCTGCTGTATCTGCTGCCGTGCACCTCGCCGCTTCTTCTTCTCGTCGTCTTCGCTCTAGTTTGCGACGCTTGACTATGTACGGAGTCTTGTATTTTGCTTTGCAGCTTCAATCACCTGTGGGGTGACCTTTGGCACACAGTGGACACTGCGGCTCAGATCTATGGTCAGACGGCAGGTTGTTGCTTCCACAGCCCGGCATAACTTGTCCTTATAAGGTTGGGGGTCAAGTCAGAGCAATGTCCCAGTCTGCCACACTCATAGAATACGTCGATGTGTTTCCTGCACAGGGAGCATTTGACAAGCATAGGTCCATAGTGCACGTGCATGAGTACGCGGAAGACGTCAAACAATTTGATTACGTTGTCTGTGGTACCCATTCGCTTAGCGTGCAGCACTTTAGGGTTGCACTGGATCACTAAGTTATTAGAGAGCTTTAGAATAGCGCCCTAGCAAGTCATCGCGGTGAGGTCGCTGCCACTGCGCATGCGTCGTAACGCGAGTCGGCGTTTGCGTTCACGGCCCACACGCAGAAACTTCGAAATTGCGTGTGGCGATCGCAGCCCGCATGTGGCCCGCAAACGCTAATTTAGAGGCTACGGTGTCGCTGGGATTGTGCGTTGCAGTTTGCAGCAGGTCAAACGCTATTTTGAAGCTCATATGGCACCCGCTACGCCCGCAGCGCCCACAGCGCTTGCAAGCGGTATTCTAAAAATCCCTATTAACAATGTCCGCCAGGCTCTCATCCTTGGGAATGTTCCTAATCAGGACTTCTGAAGTGTTTTCCAGGGCCGCTTGATAAGCAATAGCAGCGAACTCTGCCACCAATGCAAAGCCTGCTGATGGCTCCGTACCGTGTTGCTCTGTCTGCTGACGGTGTGCTGAGTACAACGACGTTTTGCATCACATTTTGGCAGATGCTACCTTCTCTAGCTGATTATCTGCCAATACCCGAAGCGTTACCTAGACAGCAAGAAGGCGATCCATTCCATACTTGGCTCCATTGAAACCATTTCTAGGGCGTACGATGATCTTGAAATCATCGGATGGTAGTTCTGGCATTCGACTCGCCTTAGCGAGGCGCTGCAATTGACGGGCACACTTTTTTGTAATACGCAGCCGTCGCCGCGGCTGGAGCTAAGCCAGTAGTCGATGAGGAAGCCGTCGTATGCTGCGTCTTCGCCTGCTGCTTTTGCGCCGACTTTGGCACGCTATCAGCCTGTTTTGTTCTCCGAGCGCTGCACCATCCTGCTCCCTCACCAAAATTTCCGACCGAATCTTTTCTACCACTGCGACATTCATTTGCTTCTTGGAAAGGCCTGGTGCGTTTTTGTCGGAGATCTGGAGGTCTAAGGGGGTTCGGAGACACATCAGGCTGGCGGGCCCTACCACCACAGCGGCCGGGCTATGGCACCATACGTACCAATGTTGGACTTGGCGTTCGTGCCAGCGTGGTGGAGGAAAAGGCTCCGATAAGCGGCCGGAAATTGGGCGCACCTAGCAAAGCTTGGTGGCAGAGAAGTTCGTGAAACTTACACTAATCGATGGAGAGACAAGTTTTTATGGTGAGTTTGACAAAATACAAAAACAGGAAAGTTACGGAGCCGACGCGAAGCACATCTGCACTCCGTGGCCCCCTAACGTTGTTCTTCTTCATTTTCTATGCCATCCTTTTTTTTCTTTTTTAAACATTAACTACTGCCGCTTTTAATTTCTCGGGAATTGATACACTGTTTATAAATCCATTCAACATGAAGAAAAGTATTTCTGCCAATGTTTCAAAGTTCTGTCGAAGCGTGGCCATTGCTGCCCCAGCAATTCCTGGTTGTTTATTTCGGTGAAAACTGAAAACTATTCTCTCAAGATCTTCCTTAGCAACTGGGGGCAAATAAGCAGTAGCAAGAACAGAGTGTTTAAGCGTGCAAGTTCTGTTACGGGCATGCGCATTCTCGGAAAAACGTGTGCAGTGATTGAACTTATCAACCACTGTCTCTGTTTTTCAGAAAACGATTGGAGTAAATCAGTGGGCGTGATCTTTTTGCATCGCATATTATTCATCAGAGCCCATATCTTCCCCGGAGTTTTGTATGCTTGGTTGAATTGTTTCATAAAATTCAGCTTTTTCGCTAACTTCGAAGGAGTGGTGACCCTATACCTCTTAACCTTGCATTCAGTTTTTCAATGCTGATTTTGCCGTTCTCGCCTGCTACGTTTTTACAGGCAGTCTCTAGGAGAAATAGCGCTCATAATATCTTCTTTGAATCCGGAATATTTCTTTCTATATTTTTTTAGTCTTTATATATGTACGTGAATGTTGAAACTCTAGTAGCTGCTTACAAAATTTTCCTCAGACAGTGGAATAATGTGATCCTACAGTTAACTGCATCCCATCAAATTGTGCAATAAACTGATGAAATACTTTGCTAATAAATATCTCAATTTTTTGTTCATTACTAATATTTTTCCTTCTGTATTTTTACCACTCAGCATAGGTGATCTTCCAGATAGGCAACAGGATAAGAAATAATGGTCAGCTAACTTTTGCCTATTCACGCAAGAGCCAAATAAATAATTTGGTGCTAAGATTTCTAAGTGATCTATACAGGCAGACACAAGTCTGGTCTATATGCACTCTTCCCTTTTCTGAATTTGATGGTCGGCTGTACGCCGTATTTGGATAAAAATGAGAAGTAATGAGATACATTGACTGTGGTGAAGTTCAATATATCGATGCAATTTTGATTCGCCGTGGTTTGGCCGTCTGGGCCTTCATCTAGTTCACGCAAGAATCGCGAGACGCCATATTTAGGAGGAAGATAAATGGCTAGCAGAATTATGGCCGTGTTTTCCAGCATAATTTTTACTGGAAGACATTCAGCATTAGTAAAGGTAATGTTCATTGATATGGTGAAATATTTCGTGCTAACAAATAGCGCTATTCCACCACCCCGTTGGTTTTTTCTTGACATGTAATGGGCTTTGTAACCATTGAAGACAAACATATGTTTGTCATTCACTGGTACATTTGATTCGACTAAAACAAACACGTCTACACAGTCCTTCAGTGATTCACCAAACGTTATAAGTTCCTCCTAGTATTTCTGAAGGCTTCAGATTTTGAAGGCATCGGTGGGCCTGGCCCAAGCATGTTGCTCACCAAACCGTTCTTCTGCTTTTTGCAGTGCTTGCTTCTCTGGGTCACTGGGCTGTCAGTTCATCGCCTACCCCATGGTGAAATACCGACATGCCTTTATCAGCTGAAGGACCATTTTGAGGCACCGACATGGAAAATGTTAAACCAACGGAAATCGCCACCCATCTCAAGGAAGCTGTAACGCCGCCTGGATACGTGCCATCATCTAGCTTTACCCACATAAAAGAATCAATTCATCAGTTTATCTTCAGTGGGCACGGTGGGCCTGGCCGAAGCGTACCACTCACTAAGCCGTTCTTTTGCTTTTTGCAGTGCTTTCTGCTCTAGGTCACTGGGCCATCAGTTCATCGCCCACCCTATGGTGAAATACCAGCATCCCTTCATCAGCTGAAAAAACATTTCGAGGCACCGACACGGAACAATGTTAAACCAATATAAGTCGCTGCCCATCTCAAGGAAGCTACAATGCCCCCTGGATACGCGAAGTCATCTAGCGTCACCAACATAAAAGACTCAATTCCTTAGTTTATTTTCAGTAGGCATGGTGGGCCTGGCCGAGGCATGTCGCTCACCAAGCTTTTCTTCTGCTTTTCGTAGATTTGTTCTAGGTCTTCTACGTTTACTAGCCACTGTCATGTCTTGCTAGTTCTGCCGTGCCCACGACAGTGTTGTGAATTTTGTTTTGAGTGTTTTTGTGCACTAAAACTGTTACTCAGTCGTGACGTTGAAGAAAATCCGGGACCCACTAACACTGCATTATTGCACGAAATTCTTGAAAATCAAAATCAGCTACAAGATGAATTAGCAGGCTTGAAAACTAAAACAGAAAATATGATAGCTGAGACGAGAGAGTTATTTAAGCAGCTTCAGGTCCAGGTCTCGGATCTGAAAGCTAATACGGCGGGCTTAGGCTGCCTTGAAAATCGGTAAAATGTTTTAGGAGTGGGAAAAATTATGCTAGCAAACTCATCGATATTGATGAGAGAATTAGGCGCTCGAACGTAGTTAGTCATGGTATCCTTGAAGAGCCAAACGAGACAGAAACTGATCTGAAGCGTAAAGTTAATACTGAAACACTCGAAAGTAGGCTAGGTGTTAAGTGCCTCTACCGGCCGTAGTCACAGACTTAGAAAGACTGGATGTAAAAGGCCAGTAATAATGTTTTACAGGATTATAACGAGAAAATGGCGATTTTTAGGATGTTTCAAAGCTGAAGGGATCAAGAATTTTTGTTCAGAATGACTATTCTCAAGTCACCTTGAAGAAACGTAAACTACTATGGGAAAGAGTGAAGCATGACAAGCCGATAGGAAAGAAAGTTTCACTTCAGCACAATAAGCTATGAATTGATGAAGATTTATTCATCTGGAATGAAACAACAAACCAACGTGAGACGACCTTTGGTTTTCGTGCCAATGTACATTCTACTTGGCAAGTCAAGGGACGGCTTGATAGATTACGGAACATTAACGCACGCAGTATAGCGAATAAAACTAAGCAATTAGAATCAGTTCTTAAGTTGCACTCGCCATATGTTATGGTTATAACGAAAACCTTGCTACACGATGAAGTTAGTGACTAAGACTTAATCCCACCTCGCTACAATATGATTCGTAAGATAGAACCTCTAGGGGTGGTGGTGTTGCACTTGTTGCGAAGTCATCTGTTCAGGTAATTTCGTTGATTCAATTGAAGGACACTGTAAGCCTCTGCGATAAAATAAACATTTATGGTCACGTCTTTGTTTTATGTGCTCTTTACAGGCCATCTGATTTGGTCTTTGAGTACCTATTAAAAATTAGTGACCACATTTCACAATGCAATAAAAGTAAACTTATGGTGGTTGGTGATTTCAACCTACCAGGCATTGACTGGGATCGTATCAAATCGGGTGCTGGTTCTGTACGTGACGCAAACGTGCTTTTTGATTTGATGCTTGGCCAGAATCTTGTACAAGTAGTTCACGAGCCTACTAGACACGAAACTGGTCTCGACCCGCTCCTTGATCTCGTCTTTCTTGATCGTTCCTTTTCTAATTACCACGTAAATGTCGAGCTTGGCCTATCTGACCATGATATTGTGGCTGTATACTTTTCGCTGAATGTTAGAGATAAGCCTGACACGCATCCACCTGTGATTGTGAAAGATTTTGCTCGGGCGGACGATATCAGTGTAATAGAATATCTCGAATCATGCTTTTGTGCATTTCGTACGAGTGACATCCTTGAGCTTTGGACCAATTTTAAAGCCATGTGCTTATTCTGCATAGATCAGTTCCTACCTAACAAAAAAACCAACTAAACGCACAGCTTGGATGAACAGGCGTACCATTCAGTCAAAACGTAAAGCCAAAATATTAGGAAAAAAAAGGAGCTGCTGCCGGTAATTTAACCTGTATTCGTGGGGCTCTGTCGGAATCTATCACAGAAGCAAATAAGTTTTCTTTCAGCAACACGTTATTTATCTTTATAAGGGAAGATCCACAGAAGTTTTAGAACTTTATTAAGGAGCAAACAAAAACAATAACAAGCATTACCCACGATGGTACTCCAATAACTAACCCTAAAAGCATTGCTAACCTTTTAAATGCCCACTTTCATAGTGTCTTCTCCCCGTCTACTCAGCCTTCTTTTCAAATTTCACGGTACTCTATTTCCGATATCAATATTTCTCTACAAGGTGTGCTTAACATGCTTCTACAATTGAAGACCAAATGTTCCGTTGGTCCTGATAGCATTCCCAACTCCTTCCTCCGTCGTTACGCTGAACCACTAAGCAACTTTCTCGTCGCCATCTTTCAGGTCTCTCTAGAATCCGCGATACTTCCACCCGATTGAAAAATTGCACGCATTGTATCAATTTTAAAAAAAGGCGATCCATCGTCAGTCTTAAATTACCGTCCAATTTCTATTTTATCATCTTCTTGCAAAATGATTGAGCATATCGTTTCGGACTACATTAATAGCTTTTTAAATGAGCGTGACATCCTAACTTCTTTTCAACATGGCTTCAAGAAGGATCTTTCGACAATCACACAAGTGAGTATGATCATACATTCTTTGGCTTCTGTTCTAGACAGAGGTGGACAAGTGGACGTTATATTTCTAGATTTTCAAAAGGCTTTTGATGTAGTTCCTCCTGACAAATTATTCTGAAAAAAAAAACTGTTCCTTGGTTTTGCTTGCTTCATCCTATCATGGATATCTTCTTATTTAATGCATTGGAAACAGTTTGTTATCATTGACGAAAAACAATAAGATTCTTTCCTGGTGTCACACCTGTCCCGTTTATTAGGGAGGCGATCGCCGGGCTAATTCCAAGAGCCGAAGTATCGGCCCCCCGAACCGCACCACGAAAGCGTGGACAATTTAGAAGTGGTCCTTATTGGTGCGCCAGCGGACGCCGGCTGTGGTCCAAAGAACAAGACAGAGCCGAGAGTTGATAAACAAACAAAATTATATTCTCATTAAC
This sequence comes from Rhipicephalus microplus, assembly GCF_013339725.1. Classification (NCBI taxonomy): domain Eukaryota; kingdom Metazoa; phylum Arthropoda; class Arachnida; order Ixodida; family Ixodidae; genus Rhipicephalus; species Rhipicephalus microplus. The sequence goes on along the minus strand of NC_051168.1, from coordinate 161,608,810 downwards.
GGCAGATCAAAAGCAATACACACGTATGCACACTCCACAATAGTTACATACAATACGTCACCAAACAGACAATGTACTACGCAGTACAATCAACCACACTTGAAACAACGGACACAGACAACAATACGCACTACCATGCAGTCGCATGCACTGAACAACCAGGACACTTAAAGACTAAAGAGATATAAAACCTATTCAGTCCAAAGTCCTTGGAACAAAAGTCTGAATGATACTCTTCCGAGAATCACTCACTCAAAGTCCAGCGTTGTTGTCGTTCCGCAGCTCTCGAAGTTCTCTTCCAGGAAACCTCCCGTCTTCAATTGGCCACTCTTCAAACTTCAACTTCTTCGCCCGAACACGTCGGCTTCACACACGCAGCTGTTGCCACGCGTCCTCGCTCAATAGCGGTAAACCCACGCTCTTGCCTGTAGCTCGAGCCGTCCCTACGGACCAAAAACCTTCGCCGACTACACGGCGGACTCTCTACGCACTCTGGCGCTCACTTCCGTCTCCTCCTGTTCTGCGACTACGGGCAGAACCTTCGCCGACTCCACGGCGGAATTCCTACGCGCTCTGGCGTTATCTTCCGTCACCTCCTGTTCTGTCGTCTCGGCCGCTCGATTAAATACCTTCCGCGCCACCTTCCAGAAATTTCTGGTCATTTCGTCGGCGCGATACGCGGCGAAAGCTGGGAAGAGGGCGAGACAGTTGGAATGCCCTCTCCGGCCGGTGAGTCAACTCGGTATGGCCCCGCCCACTTCTTTCTGGAAAAATCGCGGGCTTGCTGGGCCGCCGATGTGGGGTGAGGAGGTTCGTCTGCGAAGCCGTGCTTCTGCGGGGAGAGCGCGCGCCCGGGAGCCCTCGATGTTTGCTTTCTTTTTTTTTTCTCTTTTTACCTCGCGGCGTTTCTGCCGCCCGTTGTCGCAAGGATTTGGCGGCGCGCTCTTTTTTAGCGCTCGTTCTGTGACACTGCCCCCCACTTTAAGAATATTATCTCATAATATTCAAAACCACACAAACGAGCGCGAACAGTCACCACACATTCTCACAGACTGTAACACAATCCGTCGCTCGTGACACGTCACATTCACAATATATCACGCAATACAATTGTACATTGTAATTCAATTAAACAACACGTGAAAACACAACCACAAGCACATGAGTACAACACTCCACCACACATTCCCAATAATACAAATGTACAAAGTTCTCTCAGTACAACAAAGGTACAATACTATACATCACATCACAGCACAACACTTCGACACTTGTGACACAGGATAACACAACGTTAACACAGCATATGGCACTCAACACTGCCAAACACATTCTGATTCGACCTCAGCACTTATCCTGAATACTTCGAACAGCGCTTGCGCCCCTTTTTGCGGTGCTCGCTTGATCTCTTCTTGTGCTTCCACGTTCTTTTCCGGCGAGCCCTTTCCAACGACGATATCTGAGGCGTCGTCTCAGCCATCGTTGTCTCTTCCGACACCGTTAACGCGTCATTACATTCGACGGGTCCTGTCTGTTTATTTACCCGCTTGATCATGCCTCTACATTTTGCCCGGCTGGCCAGCTCCGTCTCCTTTACACTGTCAGTCGGTTGAGGTCGTGCCGACGTACGTCCAGTTGCTCGGCCTGTGAACTTATTCGACACGATCGTCTTCTCCTTCGCTGTCTCTTGCGCCGCAGCTTCTCCTTGGGCTCTAGTGAGGCTCGTCACGGGATGCTCCTCCACTGTATCTCGCGGCCGCTGTGTTGGCGAGGGCTCTATCTTCGGGTCTTCTCCCAAACATTCTGGATCACTTGGCCCTCGCGCCCCGTCGATGTTTCCGATGACAAGGTCATACAGGGGGGTCGTCATGCATAACGCAGTAACCTTCCCGCTGAAGTACGGGGTTTCAACCTCAATTTCTGCTTCGGGAAGCATCCGGACCGTACGGTCAATTAGGCAAACCGGTTTCGTTCTGCCTGTCAACTCTCTTTCCCGTACCAAATTTCTCCTCACGATAACCGTGGAGCTACCGGTGTCTCTTAGAACCGTAATCTTCTTGCCAGCAATCTTTCCAGGAAGTGTTGGCATTCCCTTCGTAACACCGGTTGGCTGTTTTGACATTACAGCCCCCACAATAGGAATTTTCTCCCCATTCTTCAACTCTACGAATCCATCAGTGACGGCATTATTATCAGATTTCGGTGCTGCTTGCACACAGGATACCTGGTGAGTTTGACTCACTCCGTTCCGACATGCATCTGCTTTGTGCCCAGTCTGACCACACTTAAAACATTTTACTGCCGTAGGGCTCGTAAAGATCGTTCGACAGTTTTTCGCGCGATGACCCACTCGGTTGCACAGAAAACATCGCGGAATGCTCTCTGGTGCACGCTTCTTTTCTTCGGGAGCCAATTTCTTCGAATCATCGGGACAATCCTGCTTGACCTTGGCCAAATTAGTTCCACCTTGCGCTTCCAAGAATTGATCAGCCAATTCAAGCATTCCTTCGAGTGACTCAGCCTTCCTCTCTTTCAAGTACAGCGACAGGCTTGGGTGGCAACTAGTAAGAAACTGTTCTCTAATCAGGAGCTCTCTAAGCTCATCGTACTCCTGTGCTGTCCCTGAAAGTTCAATCCATCTGTCGAAATAATGACAAAGTCGGGCGGCATACTGCGTAGCCGTCTCACCATCAGCTGGCTTTCCTGTCCGAAATCTGTCCCGGAAACCTTCTACAGTGAATCTAAATCGCTTCAGCAAAGCAGCTTTCACCTTTGCATAGTTGGCTGCATCGGTCGGCGTCAGCCTACCGTACACGCTGAGCGCTTCACCACTCAAGCAAGTACTCAAAGCAGTTGCCCATTGATGTTCCGGCCAATTCTGGCTCCTCGCAATCGTCTCAAATCGGTGAAGGTACGCGTCAAGGTCGTCCTTCCTTTCATCAAACGCTACGAGCAGCTTGCTTGGGTTCAAGCGGAAGCCATGGTCTTCCCGTTCGCTGCTTTCAACTCTAGCTTGGACGGGAGTTTCGTTTCGCTGTTGCAAACGGAGCCGCTCGAGTTCAATTTCGTGCTGCCGCTGCCGTTCCCTTTCAGCCATCTCCGCTTCTCTTTCTTCTTTCAGCTGGCGCTCCCTCGCTTCTCTTTCTTCTCTCGCCCTTTCGGCTGCCAACTTCTCTCTCTCCACCGCCTCTTTCTCCTTCTGGCTTACCCATTTCCGTAGTTCGGCACCGGAAAGACCCATCTTCTCACCAAGCGCAACTAACTTTTCGAGATCCATTGTGTCTCGCAACTCGCAAATACAACCTTGCCGCGTGCAAAAAGTATCTGCCTAAATCAGTCTATCGGAACACTCCCCTGCACTCGTTAACGAGAACACTGAACAACACACAAAATCGTTCCGATAGCACTATCAACAACTCGAGGCTCTTTCTCACTACTTTGGACACACTGTGCACCAAAAGGTCCTGTCGCGGACGCCAGATTAATTGTCACACCTGTCCCGTTTATTAGGGAGGCGATCGCCGGGCTAATTCCAAGAGCCGAAGTATCGGCCCCCCGAACCGCACCACGAAAGCGTGGACAATTTAGAAGTGGTCCTTATTGGTGCGCCAGCGGACGCCGGCTGTGGTCCAAAGAACAAGACAGAGCCGAGAGTTGATAAACAAACAAAATTATATTCTCATTAACGGCAGATCAAAAGCAATACACACGTATGCACACTCCACAATAGTTACATACAATACGTCACCAAACAGACAATGTACTACGCAGTACAATCAACCACACTTGAAACAACGGACACAGACAACAATACGCACTACCATGCAGTCGCATGCACTGAACAACCAGGACACTTAAAGACTAAAGAGATATAAAACCTATTCAGTCCAAAGTCCTTGGAACAAAAGTCTGAATGATACTCTTCCGAGAATCACTCACTCAAAGTCCAGCGTTGTTGTCGTTCCGCAGCTCTCGAAGTTCTCTTCCAGGAAACCTCCCGTCTTCAATTGGCCACTCTTCAAACTTCAACTTCTTCGCCCGAACACGTCGGCTTCACACACGCAGCTGTTGCCACGCGTCCTCGCTCAATAGCGGTAAACCCACGCTCTTGCCTGTAGCTCGAGCCGTCCCTACGGACCAAAAACCTTCGCCGACTACACGGCGGACTCTCTACGCACTCTGGCGCTCACTTCCGTCTCCTCCTGTTCTGCGACTACGGGCAGAACCTTCGCCGACTCCACGGCGGAATTCCTACGCGCTCTGGCGTTATCTTCCGTCACCTCCTGTTCTGTCGTCTCGGCCGCTCGATTAAATACCTTCCGCGCCACCTTCCAGAAATTTCTGGTCATTTCGTCGGCGCGATACGCGGCGAAAGCTGGGAAGAGGGCGAGACAGTTGGAATGCCCTCTCCGGCCGGTGAGTCAACTCGGTATGGCCCCGCCCACTTCTTTCTGGAAAAATCGCGGGCTTGCTGGGCCGCCGATGTGGGGTGAGGAGGTTCGTCTGCGAAGCCGTGCTTCTGCGGGGAGAGCGCGCGCCCGGGAGCCCTCGATGTTTGCTTTCTTTTTTTTTTCTCTTTTTACCTCGCGGCGTTTCTGCCGCCCGTTGTCGCAAGGATTTGGCGGCGCGCTCTTTTTTAGCGCTCGTTCTGTGACACCTGGTAACATCGGCAGTCCCTCATGGAAGTGTACTGGCCCACTATTATTCCTTATTCCTTACAGATGTCATACAAGCCCCAGTAAATATTCGTCTTTTCGCAGACGACTGGGTTATTTTTAACGAAATAATACAGTTGAAGACCAGTTCCTGCTTAGTACAGCCTTAAACAGTATTTTTAAGTGAAGCAATAAACGGAGCATGCAACTAAGTTCTTCTAAGTCTGTGGTCCTGCGTATAACTAAGAAAACAGTACCCCTGAAGTTTTCATACTCCATTGACCAAGACCCATTGATTGAAGTTAAGGAGTACAAATATCTTGGAGTTGCCATTACCCACAACCTCCACTGGAGTACCCACATTTCTAACACCGCCTCTTCAGCTTTCAGAAAGTTATGTCTACTTCGACACAAGCCTAAACATGCATCCCAAGACGTGAAACCTTTACCACTTTTTCAGACTCATGTTAGAACACGCCTGCATTATTTGGGATCCTTTCATTTAAAGCAATGTTTATTGTCTTGAAAGAATACAGAGAAAATCCATGCGATTCATTTTTTTTTTCTAAATACAGCCGCGAGGATTCTGTAACTGATCTCATACGCTCTAACGCTTTTCCCACACTTCACATGAGGCAGAATAAATCCAGACTGAAGTTTCTCCATACTTTGTTAAATCGTATTTTTTTATAGATCCCAGTCTTTGCATAACCCTTTCGAAGACTAGAAAAACCCATCATTCTCATCCTCTCACGCTCCCCTCTTATGTTGCGAGATCTAAACTCTTTGAATATTTTTTTTCTCCACACCATAGAAGAATGGAACTTAATACTTTTTGATCATATGGACACGACTGAATCAGTCAGTGCAGAATTGCTTCTCCACAATTTCATAATTATATTTTATTTAGAGCTCTTTTTCATCGTTACCTGACTTGTTTGGGATACTCAGTTGTGGTTTTTACATGTATTTATGTTGCACCCTGCCCCTCCAGCTTGGACCACATGGCCTGCAGTAATTTTAAATAAATATTTGAATAAAATATTAACACCAATTGACGGAAAATTAGTGCACATGGTTGTTGCCAAAAATATTTTTAAACAGAGGGGAATTTGATAAGGTGTTAGAGTTAATTCCTATAATGTTTATGATATTTTAGCAATGTCCAACAGGTTGTTCACTTGGATCAGAGGCACACTTTCTTCTTTCTTCACGATAATCTTCCCACTCTTCAACCATGGAAATGTGCAGCCTTTTTCTCGTGCTACTTTTCTTGCTCACCAAAACAGATTACGGTTGAAACTTGTCAGATTATCATAGAAAAACAGCGTCGAAAAGTGATCGTTTGGATGCAAACGCTGTAGGTTCTCTCTCGTATCAAACCATTATTGTCTTGCGGACACAGAAGAAACGCACGCTAGTACAGGCGGGCTAGACTTCTGTTTACTTGGTAAGTGATGAACGGCGTCGATGTCAGAGCTAACAAAGGCTGATAGCTTGACTTTGTTGGCTATCTCTGATAAGACTGCTTTCAGGTTTTCGTTATGTTCGACTGGTAGCCCTTCAACTTTCATGTTGACTTGTCTGCTATATCATTCGCTTGCATTTAGCTCCTGTTAAAGCTGCTGAGTCGTTTCTGCTCACAATTTAAGTTCACTTTTCAGGTCCACAATTTGGGCCTCATGCACGCTTCCCTTTCTTTGCTGGCTGATAGCTGCAGTAAGATCAAATCGTACTGCTTTGACATGAAAGACACAGTTTCTTCTAGATTCTCGCCTGACAAAGTTACTTTCGTAAATTCAGTTTTTAGGAAAAGCAGTGAGCCACCTTTGCAGTGTAGGGTCAATAAAGCAGCAAGGCTATCTTCAATACCAGCCAACTCTGCTGCCATCTCAGGTTCTGAAGAATCTTCTGTTGTAGTGCTACCCGCTCGCTGCCTGCGAGAACTGTCCACCCCCACGTTGTTTCGCTGTGCGACATTTTCTGCATGTCCATGAATCACGTTTACTTTGACTCTTTGCCGCGAGAATATTTGGAGCTACACCAGAGCATTGCCACCCCAAAGCATAAAGGTTCTCACATTCCACACTCTTCAGAAAACGACTGTCAGGAAGTGACTTGTTACAAGCACTACAAGATTTCATAGTTGCACTAAACAATGTACACTATGCAGTCGGCAGCTAACAAGCGTTTGTTAGGCTTACGAGGTGAACACAGTACCTGTAAATCATGAAATGTCAGTATTTAGCCGTTCAATGGCCACCGAATAAAATTATTATGTCTATTATTATATTCTTATTATTATTATTATTCTTATTATTATTATTATTATTATTATTATTATTATTATTATTATTATTATATTATTATTATTATTATTATTATTATTAGGGTTTCGCCATAGCGATGGACGACTGAAGTTTCGACCATCTGGTGTTGTTCTGTAACCTGCACTGGCATTTCACCTTTCAAGGGCTTCTCGCATTCGGCGTCTGTCGAAATGTGACCACCCTGGCCGGGATTGAACTCAACACCGAATGGGCATGTTCTATAGATATCTAGATCTCATGCTATATTGCCGCATTTTGACACCTTACAAAACTGCTCGCTGGTGTTGAGTAAATAAATGTGTCCCCGCAGGCTGCCAAAGAAGCAGCTACCGTGAAGTATTAATTTACAGTATAAGTAGCATACTTTGTTCGAAGCTGAAGCTCTCGAGCCTGATTCCGCAACTTGCGCAGATGAGCCAGCGAAAAATTTTCGTCCCGATGGGCTTGATTGCTACTCAATTGTCACGACTTATGGATATATAATTTCTGCGAATGTGCAGTGCTGACTTACAATGTTAAGCGATGTTTATTAGTCGTTATTTCAGTCTTTACCACAAACTATAAAGGGTAATGCGAACGATGCGAGCAGATACCACTGCGCGATTCGCGTGGCTTGAACGAAATTCCGTCGTGGCGTATTCCCACGGAACCATCCAGAAGCTTGGGATTCTTTCCTGTTTGCTCAAAAAAAATGTCGTCACAGCTGGTCGCTTAGACAATGAACACTAACGCCTATCACGCTGAATTTGAGAAGCATACCATCTACCGATGACCGGGTGCCTTCTACAGCCCACGCTAGGCAACATAGAACACCCCATAACATATTTTCAGACATTTCTTTTGATGTAATAAACTTTCAAGATTACCTAACGAGAAAATTGACAGATCCAACGTACAATTGAAACCGATGGTATGCGAAGCACAATTGAGAAATGTTGATGTCACTTTAAAATCAGCCGAACGTTACGAGTTGGAGGTAAATGATGCCATACACGACTTCCATGTCATGATTATCATCTTTGAACGTGTCGTTTACATTAGTCATCCCTCCACGCCACGTCATACCAAGATTAGTATATGTGGAGCTAGGGGAACGGCCACGAGCACGGTATGAGCGTGCTTTGTTGTCATGTTCATACATGACACGCGTGTCAGCATTATCATATTTGCACCAGTTATATATTTCGTCATTCATTGATGCTGCGTAATGCCAAATTAGGGTCATAGCTAACAAAACGGCCACAGGCACATCGTGAACACACCAATATACTCCAATAGAGCGTTGACGCGCGTGCATGCAGGGCACAGGGACGCTACTTTAGCAAAACTGAGCACTCAAAAGTCTGATGCCAGGCGCGACCAGCGTCCGTGCGTGCAGCCCGACGGCAACCGGCGCAAAGTGCGACATGTTCAATTCGCGCCGATACGTTACCCAGACAACGCTGTGTCTCCCTCTTTGTGACGGAGGGACGCTGGACGCGCTGAAACGCGCATGCATCAAAGCAGTGCAGCACGGCACGTGCCTGCGAGTGTTTTGCAGGACTGGCGGCTGGCGTGGCAACGTCGGCGTGATGCGACGAAATGAACGCCAGTGAGCACGCGCACCACGTCACGTCGAAATGTATTGGCGCCTTCACTGTGGAAGGTAGTCATGTTCTCACATGATACGCATCTCATGATTATTCTGTTTCCACCAGTCACATACCTTGCGTCACGTAATACCAAATTTGGCATATGTGAAGCTAGCGAACCAGCCGCGAGTGCGTCATCAGTGTGGCATTTAGCCATGTTGTTACATGACACGCATGTCGTGATTATCATGTTTGGATGTGTCATTTACCTATGTCGTCTGTTCGTGTCGTGTAATATTAGGTTTGGTACATGCGAAGCTAGCGAAACTGCCGCGACCGCATCATGAGCGTAGCATGTAGTCATGTTGTTACATGACACGCATCTAATGTTTATCATGTTTGCACCAGTATCATACTTTCGTCGTCCATTCACGTGCCGTAATACCAAATTAGGTATGAGTGAAGTCAGCCAAATGGCTGCCAGCGCATCATGAGTGTGGCATGTAGTCATGTTGTTACATGACACGTATCTCAAAATTATCATGTTTGCACCAGTCACATACTTTTGTCATCCATTCACGTTCTGTGATACCAAATTGGATATATGTGACGCTGGTGAAACGGTTGCGAGTACATCATGAGTGTGGCATGTAGTCATGTTGTTACATGACACGGATGTCATAATTTTCATGTGAGGGTTTGTCACTTGTGTTTGCCATGCAATCATTTCATAGTATGCCAGTTTTGCAAGATGCCATGTGAACTAAACCATCACAAGAGCTGCAGGACAGTGAAATGTAAATCATGACATTCATGACATACATATCATGATTTTCATGCTATGATTAGTCAAGTATGTTTTCATACAGTCATGATATGCCATACCAAGTTTGGTATTGATACCATTATTGAAACGGCCAGGAGAGCTAAAAGTCGTAGGCGGCTAGATAGATAGATAGATAGATAGATAGATAGATAGATAGATAGATAGATAGATAGATAGATAGATAGATAGATAGATAGATAGATAGATAGATAGATAGATAGATAGATAGATAGATAGATAGATAGATAGATAGATAGATAGATAGATAGATAGATAGATAGATAGATAGATAGATAGATAGATAGATAGATAGATAGATAGATAGATAGATAGATAGATTCGCTCAATGTCGCCGACATTCGCTAAGGAATGCTTCGCATTTAAAAACTAGTCTTTCTCATCATCTCGTCTTGAAGCAATTCAATTAGTGCGCGGAAAGTAGCTGCACGCGCCACGTTCGCTCGCGCTTCGTCCTCTGCTATGAGGAGCCTGTTGCAGCAGTAGTGCCACCTTGACCACAAGTAAGTTTTGCGTTGCAATAAATGTATGGCGGTGGCGGCGGGGAGTTTGGCAACTGAACAGGTTCTATAGACGGTTTGAAGGTCACAAGCGTTGTACCCCACAAAACTTCCGTTGATCTCATTTACCAGTTCCTAACATCGACACTGAAAGTACGTTTTCAAATTCTTTTTAAAAATAAGGTGCGTCTCTTTTTAGCTTTTTAGATAAAAGAAACGTGCGTAATGTTGACAGCAATATCTTCCAATTATTACGCAGCTCAAAAGAACACCGATTGGAATATATTTTGCCAAAAGTTGCTAAGGGGGGGTAAAAAGAGACGAAACTCATCGGGCTATTTTTTAAAGCTCTTCTTGCCCACCGATGTTATGTTGGCATATCGGTGGACAAGACCGGATGTCATCAAGAGGCTCTGTTTGTAAACAGTCTACAAACAGTGTTCAATGGACCATTCAAAGTGAAGGCGAAACCTCATTAACGCGAAAATGCTCGCGACAGTGACGAGCGACACGACGTAGATTGCCTTCGCGAGAGAAGTCGCTAGCGCCGGCAAACCTCATTCACGCGACAGCTTCGGCCAGCGAACTCCACCGTTGCTTGCATGAGGCCGTCTACTCGTACCAAGAAAACCGCGTATAGAGCGGTATGTAATTCAAAAATAAGATATACTGTTGTGTATTGGAACGGAAAGTGTTTATTAATGTCATGCAGCACTTTTTTATGTGCACGTGCATAAACATTATGCTATTTCTTCGTTGTGCAAGCCTGACTCGCGCGGAGAGGAGAGTGAGAAGAGGTGGTGATTTAGCGGCACATGAAGACAACCTGCAGTACGTCAGTCATGTACATCCTGTTCCGGTGCTTTGAGCACAGCATTTTCGGGTGATGGGCGACGGTTTCCAAATCTGTAAAACCGAGCGATCGTGCGAAAACTACCACGCGACACGTCGCGCGAACACCCTGTTTCGTCGCTCGTAACATCACTCGCCGCTGTCACGTGCATTTTCGCGTTTATGAGGTTTGGTCTCAAGAAATGCGCCGGGAGTGTGAGTAGCAGGACTAGAGAGGGGATAAGACAGGTTGAGAAAGGGAAGCGGTAAAATAGTATGACGTGATGGAGTGAAATCCATCCATGCGAAAGTCACACAAGCTAAGAGGTCGTCGCCATAGTTGGCAATCAGCGTGCGAGTAAGTAGCATGCAGTGATGTAACGAGAAAAGCCAAAAAAATGAGGTGTGGGGAAGAGTACATATGACGATGTGCATTTTTCAGATCTGTTAGGACGGTAGGAAGCAATGGAAAAAATAGTGGTGAGCATTTCAACAAAGGCAGCAAGTTGGAGAAGGAGGGCACGTATACAAGGGTCCGAAAGATTATTGGAGTGTTTTAAAGAAGTGATTTCGTATGAGGACCGGCGCATTACATGCGTGACCAAAGTACGAGTGTGGGCACAAACGTTAGGCTAACGATCTATGCTAAGCAAATAATGCTGTATTTGCAAAAACTGGTTGTGTTTATGTTGAAGCGCAACACGTAGAACTGAAAAAATTGGGGAACCCTTAAAGAGGTACTGACACAAAACTTTGCTCTCACAATTTTCTGCTGCAATGTGTTACTGGGGGCCTGTTAATCATCACACGACACATCGTTTGCTGCCGCAGGCTACAGATAATCAACTACAGACCTCTCATTATCAATCATCATCAGTTTCGGTTTGAGAGACCTCCAAAAACTGGGTTCAACTGCCGCCACCTGGCGTGTTCAGATCTTAACCACGTCACCACACAGAATTGTGACACACTTCTGCACAATCTGCACCATGAATTACCTTCGAATAGGAAGTAAGACAGCAGTGTCGCCAAGCACAAATATTTCCAAACGCGTCATGGCCACGCACTCGCAACCAGCCACCAATAAGTAGAGACTGCGTGAACGAACTCGGCGAAAAATGGCGGCTATGGCGTCATAATGACTTGTTTTGTTGACTGCAACGCGAGGACGTGAAAGAAGTAGGGGGCACCTCAGGGTCTCCTTCGAAAGTGCCAATGGCGCCATTCAGTCGAGGGCTCACGGCCACTTCAAAACTATTTTAAGATACTTTCCCAGCTATATTTGTTGTTGATATTTTGCAGATATGCGAATGTTCTTGGGAATCGACCCCACAGGCTATCTCGGCCGCAAAATTTTGAGTCAGTGCTCTTTTAGGCTTCCCCTAAAGATTTTAACGCGGTCGCGAAATATGGCCCCAATGCGCCCTCCAATCGCAAAGTGCATATTATTAGGTTTTGTTACATACACGCACACACGCACGCACACACACACGCACATGGAGGCGATTGTACCAGTGCGCACGCGCGAAAGGTACATACAGGCTTTTCATTTAAGGCAAGTGTCGCATGGCCTCCAACAAGATACACACCACGCGCTTGCCATATCGGAGGCCATAAAGAGTCTGGCAATGCCTCACAGATGGCAGCACATTCTCTAGCGTTTGCTGTTTGGTTCATCAACGCTTCTAAAAAGGCATAATAAGTTTTCTGCTACATGGACATAGTTGTCTATTTTTAAAGTTTTTTGAAAATTCTTTTGTGTTTTTAGCGGCGGTGGCTGTACTATACCGGCCTTTTTCGACGCACTTTAAGGCCTCCCAAATGCGCTTGCTAATCGCTGAATGGGCTCGTTTTTGGCGTGACATCTGTCGAACAAAATGCGTTAATGGGGCTCATAAACAATTTTTCAAGCAATCGCGTAAGGAATTCACTAGAAGAGCTTATTGCCTCATGAATTCAACGCCGCGAAATTTTAAGAATCTGTCCTGTGCGAGCGTAGTTACAAGGGTTTCCTGAATGCTCCAATTGCATTATCTCTTTTATCGTCCTGACGAAAGCACAGGAAGCTAAGCAGGGAAGGGTGGCAGAGGCAAAAAAACTACATAACCTGCGCCTCGTGATCTTGAGCACTTTTTCTTTCTTTGAATGCGTGGCTTTCTCGGTGTGATCGCGCACGCACGCATGGACAAATGACGGCCTCCCACGACGATCTCTGTAACAAGCTTTTCACCCACGGACGATTTCTCACTCCCAACCAACGGGATGGACGCTGACGCCACAATTTCTGCGACACAAGCTCTCTAATGCTATTGTGTTAAAGTCACGATGACCACTCAATAACTGTGTAATGTGCCTGTTGGGAGGGAAGTGGCGCAGTATGCTATAGACACTCAAGAATCCTTTGCATAATTCTCTGTAAGTACGAGAGCGTTGTATCTTTTGCAAATGATGAAGATGAAAAAAAACGAATGGTAGAAATGGAAGCGTTAACTTGTTTAAAGAAACCAGTGGCAATGCCAGAAGCAGCAGCAAGATCAGCGAACTAATTTCTATAGATACCGGTGTGAGTGGACACGTGATGTAAGAAGATGAAATAATTATGGGTCTGGAAGTCGTGAATGTAGTTTTTTTATTTGAACGATGCGACAATCTATGAGCCGTAATGCAGCAAGAACTTGGAGCAGGGACAACTAGTTCGAGTGCAGATGAATTGGATACCGGGCCCGAAAAACGTAGAAATGTTCGATTACCTCTGTGATGCCCACAATTTCTGCAAAATAGGGTGAAGTAGCACTGGGTATTGCGAATATGGCATTACTCTGTATTAATCCGCACTGATCAAAGCAGACAAGGGCAGCGGTAGAGCTATACAAAGAATACGAGCCGTTAGTAATATATATATATATATATATATATATATATATATATAGCATCTCGGGCATTGAGTCGTGCTGAATGAAAATGTGTAAAGCTTTCTGGGTTGACGCTGCCACTTCTCATAGGGGTATTTTATGTGACCGGGATTGTATTGTATGCATAGGGGTATTTATTATAAGTGATCGGGACAGCATTCTTTGTCATAAGGGTATTGTATGTAATGAACTCCTTGGACCAAGTTCAGCATCTTCCTGAATTTATGGCCCAATCCTCTCGCGTTTCTCATTCAGTGTTCAAAATCTCACGACTGATAGATGGCGCGACCATACATCCAACATGGGGATCGTTTAGATGATAAAAGACACGGTACACAAAAGTACACTCTTGGTGAAGAGTGCAATTCTTCCTCCTTCTCTGGTCCTTCGATTTACATTTTTGGAAAAGTAGGGGAGCGCTAACATAATATATTAGGTGAATAAATTTTGGGTAGCACTTTCTGTAGACAAATATTCGCAAACTGTAAATAAGGCGCACCAGTTCGCTGTTCACATCGCAGGCTGGGCATAATTGCATGTAACGTCTGCTGAAGTGTAAAAAAAATATTATATAGAAATAGATAAATAGATAGATGCGGGTACCCAAGGCGGTCGAAGAACTTCTGCAGGGAATGCGATACCTCTACCTCCTGGAACTAGGACCCCAGCGTCAACCCATGACACCTGCTGCAAGGAATACCGGGGCCACATGAACGGAAGAACGACGCCTGCTTGCAAACTGGAGGCCTACTGCAATGCCCGTGTCTTTTGTGACCAACCAGGGAAGCTCAGACTATGGCGAAAAGCTAGATGACGTAACAAAAAACTAGATAAAGAGGGTCTCGGCTCCGCCCGACATCATCAACAGAGGCTGTTCATTTGTCACATACAAGTCTATTGTACATATCTGCTTTTGATGATGGAAAGTAACGGAGTTTCGCGGAGCAAGCGTCATTGTTATAAATGCTAATATTGTTGAGAGGGTTAAAGCAAAACAAGGAACTCCAGTAAAAGTATACACGGATATGATGGAAGGCGAGATGTTCATGGTAAATGAACATATTTACCCATATCGTGTCTCGGTAACACTGTCACTGTGCAAGCACTGGTGCTCGATGGAGTACCGTATGAGCTACTCTTTTGATGTCTGGTCATCAGTTCACTTCGCCCTAATATCTACTGGACAGGAGAATTTACTACAGACAAAAAGCGCAGCAGTATCAACGCTAAAATTGCTCCTTCAAGGACTCCACGGAAGCCATCGTCAGGATAAGATGTCAGGACGCTTTACTCGGAATCGATGTGCTCTAAAGGATGTGCTACAGCAACTACAAAATTTGAGGTACCATTCAAGCTAACTGATACAAAGGTGGTGAGAAAAAAGCGCTATAATACGTCAGGAGAGAAGAGAGTGTGGCTTTAGAACGAGATTCAAAAGATGTTGAATGCGCGGATAATCCGTCCATCTACATTTACCTTTGCGTCGCCCATCACCATTGCATCAATATAAGATGGAAGTCTTCAACTTACCTACTATAGACAAATTAATAAACAAACGGAGCTTTTGCCATTCCCTATGCCACGTATGGACTCAATCATAAATGACACGGGTGGCTGCAGGGTTTTTTCGCGCATTGGCCTATGTAAAAAATTTTGGCTAGTTCCACTTTCTGAAAAATGCATGAAATATTCTGCCTCATCAGTCTTTTTGACATATATGAGCCCAACCAACTCGCAATTTAATAGAAGAACTCACCTGCTTGCTTTCAGAGAAGGATGAACGACCAGCCAGCAACAGAGGGTCATCGGGTACTATTCATACACCTTTTCGGAAACGCAACTGAACTACACGACTACAGAGAAAAAAGGCTTGGCATTACTAATGCCCGTATGCTATTTTGCACTTTACCTGGATGGCAGGAGCTTCACGCTCTTTACTTATCACGAAGCCTTAACGTATTATTATTAACATTGCTCACCCCCCAAAAAAATGGCTAGGTGGCTGCTGTGAAATACAACAGTTTACTTTCGTGGTCCACCACAGGCCTCGCAAACACCTCAAAGACGCAGATGCACTTTCAAGGCTTGCGGTAATTCCTGATCAACAAAGTCTAAGCGCAGCTTTGTGTTGAAAAGGAACTGAAGAACTCAAGTTTCACAACAGAAAGTTCAGAGTCCCAGAAACAATGGTTCCTCAAAATTTGGAACTCAATTGGAGCATATATAAAAAGATTCGTCAGCGTTTACAGTGGAAACACAAGAACGAGTACGTTCAATGGTATACCTAGTCTTGTCATCAATGTCAAGTTCACAAAGCCAAGTACTTTCAGGGAACGAACGAAGTGATTTGCCTTAAAAATTCCGACGTACCTTTGAAGTCCTTCATCTGGATTTGACAAAGCGCAAGAAGAAGGCTGCAGGAGTATGAAGAATGCGGTATTTCCTAGTGGCAAAAGACCACCGCTGCACAAAAATATTGACTGAACGGCCAGGAAGGGAAAACGTAAATAATGTGATTACTCTTTTGGGCCGAGAGATGTTCAAGAATAGGATATTAGTAATATCGAATAATGGACCAGCGTTTTAAAGTCAGCGTTTGAAAGATCGGGTGAAAGAACGAGGAGTTGTATTGCGACGCTGCGCTCTGTACCATCCTGCAGGACATGGCATGTCTGAAAGAATCATTGGGTATTCGAAGCAGTTTAATTGTGCCCAGGTTTTCAGGGTGGATGAAAGTGCTGCTTGGAGGCAACTGTTGCTCATCAGAATCGGTCACACACTTCAAGCATCGGCTATTGCTCATATTTTGCAGCTTTCGGAAAGGCACCCGTGCTTCCTGCTAGTCAAGAACTTTGCATTGCTGACCGCCTGCAACTGTGTGAAAAAAAAATCTTCAGAAGCCTACCAGCGATACCGGGAAAATATTTCTACGTAGCTATCGCATGAAGGGTGAACC
Source organism: Rhipicephalus microplus (assembly GCF_013339725.1). Lineage (NCBI taxonomy): Eukaryota > Metazoa > Arthropoda > Arachnida > Ixodida > Ixodidae > Rhipicephalus > Rhipicephalus microplus. The sequence continues at coordinate 161,592,211 of NC_051168.1, read as the reverse complement.
ATTCTGTGATCAGAAGGCGACAAAGAGGACTGGTTTGCTCGCTCTGTGTGCTGCGCTCCCATTTTATCGGTGTAAATACACTGCCAAATAATCATGCCACGTCTCGTTTTACGTAACTTAATTGCGGTGAACGTGCTGGTCCTTCGCTGTACCCATCACGAAGCTCCGCAGCGGCTGCATTGTCACGGGTCCTACCATGTCAAAGGTTCAAGGTACATCGTCTTCACCACCCGCCTCTTCTGTGACTCCTACCTACGTTGTCCTACCTCCTGCTCGTGATCGTGGCGTATTTTCCGGAAAGGATGGCATTGACGTTGAGAAGTTGCTCAACGCGTATGAACGAATCAGCGCCAGCTATAGGTGTGACCCAACAGTCATGCTTGCTAATGTGCTTTTTTACCTTGATGGCCCTCCGCGGGTGTGGTTCAAGACGCACGAAACCGAAATTACCAGCTGGGACGCTTTCAAGGAGAAGATCTGTGACCTTTTTGGCAACACCGCTGCACGACAGATAAGTGCGTGAAATCAGTTGGCTACTTGGGCACAGACGTCTACCAAATACTACGTCACGTATATTCACGACGTGATCGCCCTTTGCCGCCAGGTTGACGAGCACAAGCCCGAGCCTGAGATGGTATCGAATGTGCTTAACGGCATCGCCGACGATGCCTTCAACCTGCTTGTATACAATAACGTCACCACCATCGACGAAATCATCAAAGAGTGCCGGCGCTTTGAACACGCAGAGCCGCCATATCACGCAGAGATTCACACGACTGCCCAACACGGCCACAACTTCATCGTGTGAAGCCACTCGCCAACCACCCATCTATGACCACGTCACCCAAATTGTTCGTTGGGAGCTTGAAGCTGCCTGTCCAGCTTCCATTCAACCGCCTGTTTGTACAACTCAAGCCACTGACCCGTCACACCCATGGTCGCCCTAATTCAAGCTGTGGTTAGGCAGGAGTTCGCTAATCTTGGTCTTCCCTGAGCGAGTCCCGTGACACCCTGAAGTACGCCCGTACCCCTCAGGTAACGCTCGCCGTTCTCCTTCATCATTGCCTTTTCGGAACCCTACGCAATGGCGAACCTTTGACGACCAGCTAATCTGCTTTTCCCGTCATCAACCTGGGCATATTTCTCGTTATTGCCGTCGCCGCTGGTCCCACCGCGTAAGAGGTACCTACTTATATGCACCCAACCACTTCTGGACGTCCAGCCGCTACAACGTCCAACTTTTACTCGCTGCCTCCTCACGAGCCTCTCCCCATTGACGCCCCTTCTTCCGTCACCACCACTCCCGCTCCCTGTCACCGCTACGCCGCCAATCCCGCTCTCCGCTGCCTCGGCGCTTTTCCTCGCCGAGCTTCTCTGGATCATCGCAGCAGAAAAACTAGATATTGCAGCTTATGAAGGTGAAGCTGCAATACCAACGATCTCCGAAAACTTTCCACTGACACTGCCCACACACCACAGTCTCACTGAAGTAAACGTCGACAACGTTCCTGTTACTGCCCTTGTTGACACGGGCGCCCACCAACCTATTATGAGCGCACATCTACACCGCCGTTTGCAGAAGACCATGACGCCCTCTACAACTCAAGCCATACGTGTTGCCGATGGCGGTGCTGTAGAAGTCGTCGGAACGTGCACTGCTCCTGCCAACATTGATGGTCGTCATGCCGTAATCCTTTTTGCCGTTCTAGATCATTGCCCCCATGACTTCATATTAGGCCTTGATTTCCTCTCGGCACACTCGGCTTTAATTGACTGTTCTGGCACGCTCAACCTCGGCCTTCCCCTCCTCTGTGATGCCTGTGAAAAGCCCGTCAACCGCTTGGGTCCAACCACCTCTGTTCGCTTGCCGCCTCGAGCTGTGACATACGTCTGTCTGTCATCGACCCCTCCGGTTCCCGCCGGAGACTACATCGTTACACCGATAACAGATCCACGACTGACGCGCAGTGTTACAGCGCCACATACCATCGCCACCATAGTGGACAACTGTGTGTTTCTTCCGCTCCTCAATTTCGGCATCATTCCTCCAGTTTTGCCTTACCAGACGTCGATTGCTCGACTCACTGCCATAGGAGATGATGACAAACACGTTGTCACAGTAACTGTTCCGGACCAAGCCGAAGTCTCACGATTACCCAATTCTGCCGCGGCCATTTTTCGAAATATGATTGAACCAGACCTTTCACCTGAGAAGGCCAACACTCTCTGCCGCGTTTTGGCCTCTTACGGTGACCTTTTTGATATCTGTTATCGTCCCTTGGGCCAGAATAATATTTTCAAGCACTGAATCAACACTGGTGTCTCTACGCCCATCCACCATTGGCCTTACCGCATGTACGCATCAGAACGAGCAGTGATTCAGAAGGAAGTGGCCAACATGCTATCGAAAGACATTATCGAACCATTGTCAAGCCCTTGGCCCTCCCCAGTGGTCTTTGTAAAGAAGAAAGGTGGCTCTTGGCGTTTTTGTATTGACTATCGGCACCTCAACAAAAAAACCGAGGAAGACGTGTATCTTATTCCACGTATTGACGGTGCACTTGACTGTCTTCATGGCGCCATCTTTTCATCTCTCGACCTCAAATCTGGCTACTGCCGAATTGCTGTAGACAAAAGAGAGAAAACTGCATTCGTTACCACCGATGGCGTTTACCAGTTTAAGGTCATGCCGTTTGGTCTCTGCAATGCCCCACCAACTTTCGAGAGAATGATGAACCCGCTACTTCAATGATTTAAATGGGTGACGTGCTTGTGTTACTTAAATGACGTGATTATCTTCTCACCCACCCCCGCCACTCACCTTGAACGCCTTTCGACCATTCTATCAACATTCCGACATGCCGGCCGCCAGCTGAATCACTCAAAGTGCCGTCAAAAAATTTTGTTGGGCCACTTTGTTGACGCTTCCAGTGTGCGACCAGACCCGGCTAAAGTACGCGCAGTAGCGAAATTTTTTTTTCTTTGTGGCACTCGCACGCCCACTCACACAACTCAAACACTTCAAGCTGACGATTTCTCTCGACTAATCACCGCTCTGACGACACCACCGCTACTTGCACATTTTGACCCAAATGCTCCTACAGAAGTGCGGACAGATGCTAGTGGTCATGGCATCGGCGCACTTTGGCCCAAACTCAGCAGGGCACTGATCGTGTAATTGCATACGCAAGTCGTCTCCTTTCAAAGTCGGAGCGTAACTACTCTATACCAGAACAAGAATGCCTCGCCCTTGTCTGGGCAGTTTTGGAATTTCGCTGTTACTTGTATGGCCGCCCGTTCCTTTACGTCACAGATCATCACGCCCTCTGCTGAATTTCTTCACTGAAGGACCCTTCTGGACGACTTGGTCGTGGGGCGTTGCGTTTTCAGTACTCCTACTCAGTTGCCTACAAGTCTAGACGCCTCCTTCTAGACGCCGATTGCTTGTCCCGCTACCCTGTTGACCAACGAGATGAATCAGTCGGCGAGCCTGGCCCCAGCGTCATGTCGATGTCTAGGTTTCGTCAGATTGGTGACTAATAGCGTCGCGATCCTTCCTTGCGGTCACTCATTGCCCATCTGGAATCTGACCCTAACGACGTGTCACTTCACATGTTCGTTCTCCTAATTGGTACGCTGTATCGTCGTAGCGTCCAGCCAGATGGCCCTGAGCTACTTCTAGTCGTGCCATACATCTCCGTTCAGCGGTCCTGTATGAGCTTCCCGGCGAACCAACTGCCAGCCACTTGGGTGTATCTCGCACGTACAACCGCGTCCGGCGGCACTTATTTTGGCGTGGTCTCGCGCAGTCGGTTCGACGCTACGTGGCCTCCTGCGATAAATGCCAACGTCGAAAACGACTTGCCGCAGCCACTGCTGGATTCCTTCACCCGATCTCCATCCCTACCAAACCTCTCTTCCGTGTCGATGTAGACCTCCTCGAACCGTTCCCTGAATCAAACTCTGGGAACAAGAGGGTCACTGTTGCTATAGACCTTGTGACCAGGTTTGCTATCACCAGAGTGCTCCCCACCAGCACTGCTACTGACATTGCCGACTTTTTGCTGCACGATGTAATTCTACATCGCGGCGCTCCTCGGCAATTGCTCACCGATCGTGGACGCGCATTTTTGTCACGCGTACTCGACGACCTTTTGCGCTTTTCCTCAAAGCAACACAAACTGACCACTTCCTACCATCCTCAAAGAAATGGCCTTACCGAGCGCCTAAATCGCACTCCCACGAACATGCTCTCGATGTATGTCTCATTTGACCATGACTGGGATCTAGCGCTACCTCACGTGACGTTCACCTATATTTCATTACGTCATGATACAGCAGGTTATTCACTTTTTTCTACGTTTTATGGCCGTAACCCGACCTTACCACTGGACACCCTACTACCGACTACTACACCTCCGCCGAACGAATACGCACGTGATGGAATCGCTCGTGCCGACCACGCACGTCAGATTGCCTGCTCTAGGCTGTTGGCTTCACAAGCAACCCAGAAGGCTCTCTATGATAGCAAGCATGTCGACGTTCACTTCTCACATGGTTCTCTATTTCTTCTCTGGTACCCAGTTCGGCGTGTTTGATTGTCAGAGAAGTTGCTATCTCCGTACAAGGAACCTTACCGTATCATATGACGGGTAATGAACGTTACCTATGAGGTCATTCCGGTCTCCGGGACTAACCTATCTGCAAACACCTTTAGTGACGTAGTCCACGTCAGTAGGTTCAAACCATACCACGCTCCTTCTGAAGAACACGTATAAAGTGCACCGATTGGGCGCTTTTATCATCGGGGAGTAATGCTACGTAGCTATCGCATGAAGCGTGAACCATTCTGTGATAAGAAGATGACAAAGAGGACTTGTTTGCTCGCTCTGTGTGCCGCGCTTCGATTTTATCAGTGTATATACACTGCCAATTAGTCACGTCACGTCTAATTTTACGTAACAATATGAAGAGAAACTTCGACCACTGCCACCACAAGTGGATACCTCAGATATCACTAAACGATCTGATGCTCGTCATAAAAGGCCTTCCGGGCACTAAGCAGGGGTACACCGGATCTTTTCACGTGGTTCAGATGGCAGTTGAACATATCGTTCTCAAAATGGTTGCTCAAACCAACGATCAGTCCGCGGGAGTTTGCGGTCATTGAAAACGTCTTCATGTATCACTCCAGGAGGGATGAGTCTTCGACGAGGGGGAGTGTACGTGGACGTTAGGCAGTGTTGGGAGAAAGATGAAGCAGAAGAAGGTGTTCAAAATTATGAAGATCACTGACAGCGCAGCCTAGTGCCACCGTTAATCATTTCGAGATAAATAGGCATGTGGGAGTTAACGTCTCAAAACCACCTTAAGATTATAAGAGACGCCGTAGTGGAAGGCTCCGGAAATTTCGACCACTAGGGGTTTTTTTAACATGCACCTATGTTTGAGCACGTGGGCCTACAGCATTTCCGCCTCTAGCGAAAATATTTTAATGAGAGGTTCAGTACAAATTTTGTTTGTACTATCAGAAACAGATTGGGAGACACGCTTTATCTTACAGTTTTGCTTATATTGCATTATGTGCGAGGCCTGTTCAGCTTACCTAAAAGCACGAAGTTCAATAATAGGACAAAAAAATTGTTGTTTTTCAATACCGAAGCACAAGCGGCCACTGAGGAATGTCATATTACAGGCAATGCGATTTCAAAGTATTTTTCAACTAAGAAAAGCACCAACAGAATATCAAGAGAACGAAGTCGGCAAGCAGCGAACGAAACCAGCGGTAATATGCCATTTTCATGTTGAAAAGGCGACGCTCCCGTTACTTTTCTATGTTTCAATCTCCGAGAAAAAGAAAATATACCAAGGTGTGGGGCACGACAAAAAAATGCAGCATGCCCCAGAGTGAATAAGGACGAGTTTGGCGAAGCGTCAGTCAGCCCGTCCGTGCTTCCGTCAATCCAGGCGACCATCCGTGCGTCCATCTGTCAATGCGTCCGTCCGTGAGTCTGTCTATCTATCTGTCTGTCTGGTCGTGCGTTCATCCGTCCGTACGTCTGTGCGTCTATTCATCTGTCCATCCGTCTGCTAGTCCATCTGCCCGTCCGTCCATGCGTTCATCTGGTGAACACTACAAGTACCACCATCTCTCATCTCGCATCCCCTGTGGCACACACCCGCTCTAGAGTGGGTATGTGCCACCGGTGGCTGCGTACTGCTACATACATACAAGAGATGAACAAACCCGCGCCTTAAAGAGCTTCGCCCCTAAAAGAACAGCGCCACCAGCAAGTAAGAGCAAACACAAATTGCTGCAGATGTGGGGGTCATGGAGGAGGTTTGCAGTGTTGCCAATTGTGGCTACTTTTCGCCTCAATGGCGACTATGAGAGGCCTATGGCGACCTATAATTATGAATGGCAACATCACGAATTTCGGCACTTTTCCGCTTAGGTTTCCCCTGAGTTATGCGTTCTTTGCTCAATGTGTTTCTAACGAATGAGCGACATTTTTCAAATTATTTTTCCTGGTTTTCGACTCATCAATAAAATGCGCACTTTACATTCACTTCAGTACAACCATCTTGCTTTCAAATTAATCCATATGCAAGGGGGTACGTACTGGTGCTTATACCACTCTGATTCTCGCAAAATGTACGCCAGCAGACTGCTTTACGTGTCGCGAGGTGGCAGTGTTGGACTCACTTTTTGGGCGCATTAATAACTTCAAAAATCACTTCTGAAGTGGCTAGGTTACTGTTAGGCCACGTGTTGCAACCACAGCTCTAATTGTCCTGAATACATTGTCGACTCCTTCATTGCTGTAGTACTTCCTAATTTGGTGTGCAGAGTGCCACAAGGTTTGGGCCAGTCAAGTAGCCGGCTTCTTGGGCAGCCTTCAGAAACTGCACTGAGGTGAATGTGTACCGTAAGCATGACCTCACTGAAAGTGGGGTGTGGGCATTGCGATGGTTGCCTATTGCTTCGAAATCAATTTCCATTGTTTTGTAATAAAGTTGTACGGTTATCGAACCCATGACTTCACTGAAATGAAAGTCTCTGAATCTTCAGGAAGGCTAAACTCTAAAAAAAGAGCGAGTAAAAGAATGTCTTTTTGTTTCTCAACAATAATCGCCATCTATATTGCGTTCAATTCTTGCGCTATCGCCCCACGCCTGGTACATTCCGGTCACGATATGCATGCCCATTATCAGGGTTACATTGAATTCTCAATTGAAAAGTGGCCAGTGCTGAGTTTTCAAGAAAGGAAGTGCACGCAAGCCTGATGACGATTATTGTTCTGGGACAAAAAGACACCCTTTTTACTCGATATTTTTTAGAGTGTACGCACACCGTCCCTCTCTGGTTTTAAAGACTGCCTCATCCTGTACTTGCTGTATCTGAACCCATCCAGAACGTTTGCTATGAGGCGCTATAATTCAGGAATGCTGCTGGCGAATGCATATTCTTTCTCTCTGCTTCGGGACAAAGCGGGCGGTGCGGCTGGCATTGAAAACATCAGTGTAGTTTAGGGGTTGTAGATGGCACTGTACTTCACATTGCTATATATAATTTGAAATAGTTATTTTTAGCGCGCCACACATATGTAGACTGGCTACCGTTTTTGTCAAAATTTTGAGAAAAATGGTGACTTGGCGACTTTTGGCGACTTTTCACTTGTCGTTCGGCGTATTTTCCTCAAAAGTCAGAGGTGACGCTGGAACTTCGCATACGCCTCAGATGTGTAATGGTGCAATGAATTTTTGAAGCCTTTTGTTTGATTCCATTCCAGAGGCGGAACGCATTCGTTATTCAGTTCTGGGGCTGCTTGCACAGCGACCATGTCAAGCAGTAGAACTAAGCGTGAAAACTGCAAGCCGGCAATTTGCTACACTCGTACACCGAATGGCTGCTGAACATTCGCGTGCCTTTGTTATTTGCCTGTTAGATTCAACCATCTTAACAGTTCATGGCTTTCTGGGGTGCTAGTTTGAACAGGAAACTTATTTTTCCTTCCTGTGTATAAAGGTTGTACGCACTGAGGCTCACAGTGAAATGAGGCGGCTTTTTTTTTTCTTTTTACATTCCCTTTAACTTGAGAAACTCCAAGGGTTAAGGTAAGATCGGTGTTGTTCACAACTTTGAAGAAGAGCCGCCAGCGCGGGAAAACAAGCAGCAATATGTGCTGTTTGAAGCAGGTCCAAAGCTTCAATCCTCTCAACAGAGCTTAGGACCTCCACCACTCAATGGTGTCACGGTACCTGGAAGTTGTCAGTATACGCCTCCCCTGACGGCGCTTCGAATGAGTGAATAAAGTGTCAACCAACCAATGACGCGTACGCACGCGCCTACGCGTCAAAAGCATCTAGTCGCGCCGGTAGAGCAAAAGGGCGCGCAACTACTGGCACACGTTGATCACGTCAACGCTCATGTGTCCAAGGCTGGTGCACAGTGTTGCTTGATGTTTTGGCTCAAAACTATCCTACTTTGGCAAACAACGGCCCCTTCTCAACTAGAGCGGGTTCATACGTTTTTGAAGATACGAGAGCAAGCTAAAATATTTATTGTGCTTCACCCGGCACAGCTTTGAATGTTGTGGAAGTAATTGACATCGAAGGACCAAACTACAGTGGTATGCACCAAAAATCAACATGGTGCGTGTGCCACTCCCGCAGACGAAAATTTGCGTCTAGGATAGTGTACGTTTATCATAGGCGTGTGCAGGGTTCTACCTAAGGGGGGCAGGGCTAAGGTTCATAGGAGTGTCCCCCTCTCTACTATGTCAATGAAGGCACTGACTGAATGGCCCCTTTCCTATTTTATTAACCCATGGAGCTGACACTGCGCCCCCCCTCTTCGGTTACGAGAAGGGGGGCCACCCTCACGACCAGGCTTATAAATAAGGTTTTAAAAAACAAGGTGTATAAATCTCCAGGTTCTGATTAGCATAGACACTACCAAATTCATCTTTATATTTTGAATATCCTGATACTTTCAGTACATTTAAACTTCCTTTTATACAGCACTCAACTTAATATCCATGCCTGCAACTTACTTGAAAAAATGTGGGTCAAACGGCTACAAGTGAGCCCCGTGAGGAAGGCTTTTGGTTGATGTCTGCAGTAGAATTATCTGTGGCAACGAATTACATCTAGTTTTTAACGATGATACCCATCAAACGATTAGACTTAAGGACGCAGTGCGCGCACTTACCAACCGCACCACCACAGGGCAACCCCATCTTGCTGAGTTGGAGACCAATCGGGATGCACCAATTACGTACAATTACATAACAAACCACTTTTACCTTCAACGCCGCATTTTTCCACCCCCACATCGGAAACTTAACAGACCGCAAACATTAACCCTACGCCTATTACACACACACGTACCCAAACCTTGCCACGCTTCACGTTCATTATCCTGATGCATACCCCAGCGACATATGCCCATCATGTGGACACACAGCGACACTCGCGCACATGATCTGGGAATGTAGAAAAACACCTCCCGACTCTACCTCAAACAAGTGGGAGACGTCCCTCAGGAGCTCACTTTTCACCGACCAGCAATGGACCGTCCAGCAGGCGTACGAAGTGGCCGTCAGGTACTCCCTGTCGGTTCCTACGTGGGAGATGCCCGCTAAGCACTAAGCGCGTCCTGAAGGACTGAAATAAGGTTTTTTTTTTCATTTCGTAGGACCTAAGCACTGCGTAGAATGCTTCTGGGCCTTTTTGTAGTCGAAATACGCACTAATATAACTAACTATGCCTGACACTTTATTATGTGACAGATATTGGTCATGAGACTGCAACTGCATCCTGTATGGAAAACTTCTTGACGTTGTCTGTAGTGAAAACATTCTCTAAAGCGTCAAACCATGAACCCAACTCTTTACGAAGTGACAGGTATCGATCATAATCTTGCAATTGAACCATTATGGCAAGAGAGAAAAACGAAAAAAAGGAAGGCAAGGAGGTTAACCAGATGCTAGTGTCTGGTATGCTACCCTACACTAGGGTTGGGGATTAGAGGATTGAAAGAGAGCGAGAGAGAGAAGTGAAAGTAAATAGGTGCGAAACACGGACACAAACACACAAAAAAATAATCCACTCGGAGAGAGAGAGAAAGAACTCTTCATTGAAATGCAGAGACTGTAGCCAGCATGTAAAATTCGCTGACTTGCTAACTGTGTGGGGAAGGGGATTGAAAATTCAAAGTACAAATAAGAAGAGCGAGAGAGAAGAAAAAAAGAAATTGTAAATATATATAATAAGATAAAAACAAAAGAAAGAAAAAGGTTTCCTCTTTGACCATTCAATGAGGACGTGCGTTAATAATTTTTTCGTGGTTTCAATCTACAGCTACAGCTTGCCTAGCTGGCTGATGCTGTCCAATTACGCAAACTAAAGTTTTATAGCACGCCTCTGTAAAGTGGGGCAGGCTAAAAAACCCAATACGCAGTCAAGGGGGAAAGTTCTCTCGGTTATAGAATGCATGCAATGTTCATAAAGCTCACGCTCCTCAGCATATGCTCTACACTCAAACAACATATGTTCCACAGATTCGATGGACCCACAGTTGTTGCAATACGGACTCGCTGACTGACTGAGAGCGGTACCGTAGGCTGTTAGCATAGACACTGTTTTGACGTAGACGATGGTATGCTGTTTCCAGATAGCGAGGAATTTCGAATGAGAGTTTTGTTCTCCGATAGGAGTAGACGGAGTGAGGAAAAGCATAATGAGGTGTCGGAAGGTTCTAGCGTCCCTTATTTTCTCAATCGCAATTGTTTTGGCCATCTGAGCTGCATTTAATTTAGTGAAATAAGTTCATCTTTAATTGTGGTGTCGAAGACCCTTAAGTGCTGCTTCATCTGCTTATTCCTTGGCGGAAGTTTCACAATGAGCCGGTATCCACTTAAATACGATAGAGTTCCCTGGTCACAACCAGGTGATGTAGATAGGCTATGTCGAATGAAATGGGGTCAGAACTCGTTTTCTTTAGGAGTTTGAACAATATGTGTAGTGCTCCTTTGGAGTCGGTGAAAATTACCTATCGGTCCGGCGTTTGGCGCAAGATGTAAAGAACCGCTTTTTTGATGCCATGAAGTTCTGCTGCTGTCGAGGATGTCTTCCGTAGCAGTTGACAGGATAGCGTTTGTCTTGTAGAAGGGATATAAAGTCCATAAGCGGAAGTCTCCTGGGTGGTTGAGACGTCGGTGTAAATGTGCGAGTGCTGAGCATTGTTCTCTGCTAAGAAGAGGAGAGTAGTCTGCATCAGCGCATACTGTGACATTCGTCTCTTTTTCACATTTATGCCAGGTACAGCTTTTTATAGTTAGAGGCAAAAGTGCCCAGGGAGGAAACGTTGCAGGCGTCAATTTTTGTGGCTGATTACCAAGGGAGAGTTGAAGCATTCACACAGCTTGGCCAAACGAAGAATTGCTGTGCGTTAGGTGAACTCGGTTAAGGACAGGCTTTTTACCTTGTAATACATGTCGAAGATATGTACGCATGGTTTTTTGTGAAGAGATGACATCCATGCAGTCATCTCTATACAAGAAACCGTGTAGGAGAGTGGGAGGCATAGTGCTTTCGCTACAGTTCCTAATGCTGAAGAGCTCTTCGGAAGCCCTAGACATATTCGCAGGTAGCTGTTGCGTGCGGCTTCTAAAATTCGCTTATTTGCGGCGGATAATTGGTGAAGCACCGGTAGACAATAGCGTAATGTTCCTTCAATGTATGCTTTCTGAAGCAGTACCAATGTGCAGCGGCTACATCTCCTTCGTGTTCCAGCCATGAATTGGAAGAGTTGAGTGGCTGCTACTACTCTAGTTTGAAGTTTCTTCACCTGAGAAGACCAGGAAAGATTTCTGTCGATGATGATTGCCAAAAATACCGTAAATAGGGCGGCGGCCAACCACCAAGGAGTAGTGCATGCTTACTGATTTATTTCTCGTGAAAGCAATGGCTGTGCTCTTTTCTGGTGAAAGGTGCATGCCTCGGGGCGTTAGTTATGTGGAGATGTTCTGTAAATCTTTTTGAAGTCGCTGTTTGGTGATGCAACGTGACCATGAAGCGCTCCAGATGCAGATATCATCAGCGAAAATCGTGATGTGCACTCCTTGAGGAAATGATTTCGTTATGTGTATCAGGGTAAGGTTGAAAAGGGGTGCGCTGAGCACGACACCCTGGGGCACACCCTTCTCTACTGTATAGAGCTGTGTAGAACCATTTGGAGTGCTCATACATATTTTCCGCTGTTCTAGATAGTTCTCCATCCATTTAATAGATTTCCTCCTAGGCCAAGATCATCCATAATTGCGAGAACGGCGTGATGAAAGACTGAGTCGAAAACTGTCTTGAGGTCAAGGAATACAGCTGTCGGGATTTGACCTGCCGAATGGTCCTTTTCAAGGGAAGAGGCAAGTGCGATGACATTGTTGATAGCCGACCTGCTTAACGTAACCCATTCATTTCTTGCGGAAACTCGTTGCGGCTTTCTAGAAACCGTGTCAATTGTTTGGGAATCATTCGCTCCATGAGTTTGCCGACGCAACTCAGTAGGGCGACAGGCCGGAAAGAGGGGTAGCTTGTTGGCTGCTTACCAGGTTTAAAAATGGGCACTATTTTTACTAGCTTTCACTCAACCTGGACCATTCCAGACATCCACGAGAAATTAAAATATTCTAGGAGTCATAGGCGAGACGCGTGGGGTAGCTTCGCATTGGCTTGATAGGTTACTTTGTCATGGTCAGGTGATGTGCGCCTGTTTGACTAACTGATAACAGTGTTCAGTTCCTCAATTGTAAAAGGTATGTCTAGCGCTGGCACTGTCACACGTGAGTTGGCCGGCTGGTTGCCTGCAGATGAGGTCCGAAGCGTTTAATTTGTTGATAGTAGTGCGCAATATCCTTCTGAGAACCCTTTAAGGAATTTTCGTTTGTGCAGGGAGAGTGAGGCGAAAGGGTGTAGCTGCTGGATTGGCATGCGCATGCCTCTAAAAATCCGCCAGGTTTCGTACACAGGTTGAACGGACATCTAATGTTGAGAAAAAGTCACGCCCTCTTTGCCAGCTACGTTAATTCAGGTAGTGCCGCATATGACGCTGTGTCCGTCGGCCGGGTCAGAGGTCTTCTAAAGACTTTGTGCGCAGAACTTTCCGTTCACCTCGCTTCTGAATATGTTAGCACAAAGTCTTTTAAACGCCTCCTCATTTAATGGAAAGTCGTCGTTTTTAGTCGAAACTTGTGTGCATCCTTTTAGGCAATGTGCCATCGTAGCGAATGATTTATAATCCTTTGTAGCGGCAGTGATTCCCTTTCTTGCTGCGCCTTTGTACGCATTCAAATCTGTGGATCGCATTACGGTACTATTTGATGTTATATTTGCTTCAGCAGCTGATATCTTTATTGGGTAGTGATCACTCCCACGCGTTTTCAAGTCGGTGCACCAGTCAAAGTTGCGAGCGACTGAACTTGTTACGAAGGTCAAGTCGTCTGCTGGTAGTCGTAGTGCCTCGTAGGAAGGTGATTCTACCGTCATTTAGACGTTCAATTGAATGTTTCGAGAGCAGCTCTGCAAGCTTTGCTCCTCGAGAACAAGTGTGCGAGCTGCCCCAAATTTCATTGTGGGCATTGAAGTATCCACAAATAATGTGTGGGGAAGGTGCCTTGAAATCAAGTTTTCAAGCCTTGAAGCGTCGAAAGGCTTGCCTGGTTCCAGGTATAGTCTGATGAGAGTGTATTCCTGTTTACCTATTATTGTTATGGCACACACATATTCGTTATCGCAGTGAGGCGCGTAGTCGATCGCAGAGGCTGGAATGTCTTTATGAAAGCCGATGAGTAGTCTGCTGATACCTTCAGGTCGTTTTGAGTGATGAAAATAGGGTGACGGGGTCGTGACGTGGCCGAAGATAGGAAACTTTATGTTGGGATTCAGCTGTTTATTCAGGCGAACCTGTGCGCGGCAAACGGAAAGTCTGATTACAGTGGCAGTCTTGCACAGATAGCAGTGTACGGAGCGTCGGCCGTCGATCAACTACAGACAAGTGGCAAAGTTCGTTGGCAATTACACTCTTGCCATCGAATGTTTTAGCATATTCGCTGGCGGTAACGTAGGTTCCAGAATATTCTGTACAGTTCGTAGTGTGGGCGTGATCTTATTGAAATGATCTACTACCGTCCTGAAGATTTTCAAAAACAGCAGGAGCGGTTTGCGCTGAGAATTGTGTGGTGTATTGGGGCGATAACAAAACTTAAGAAATGGAACATGCCATTGCCCCCCTCCGAAAAAGGCATCATCCCGATGATTTAAATAAAAATGAAAATACAACAATATTGCAAGAAAGCACAACAATAAAATTACAATACAGCAATAATACAAAAACACTGTTTCGATTTGTTAACGCGCATGAAACAGCTATAGGTGCGCGACATGGACGACATCCGGTCGCGATCGGCGTCGTTGAAAGTTCATGATGCCGTCGGGGACAACTTCGTAATCAAGTGGGCCGAGACGTCGAGCCAGCCTGTATGGTCCGAAGTACCGTCGCAAAAGCTTTTCACTTAGTCCGCGTCGGCGTGTCAGCGTCCACACCCAAACACGTTCACCGGGCTGATATTCCACGAGGCGTCGTTGAAGATTGTAACGGCGGCTGTCGGTCGTCTGTTGATTCTTGATACGGAGACGTGCGAGTTGGCGGGCTTCTTCGGCGCGTTTAAGGTACTCACTCACATCGACGTTTTCTTCGTTGGTGACGTTGGGTAACATGGCATCGAGCGTTGTCGACGGGCTCCTTCCGTAGACCAATTTGTATGGAGATATCTGCGTCGTCTCCTGCACCGCCGTGTTGTATACGAAGGTCACGTACGGAAGAATGGCGTCTCACGTCTTGTGTTCACCATTGACGTACATTGCAAGCATGTCGATGATCGTCTTGTTTAGCCACTCAGTGAGACTGTTGGTCTGTAGGTGGTACGCTGTCATCCGGCGGTGGTTTGCCTGGCTGTATGCTAAGATCGCTTGAGTTAGGTCAGCAGTAAATGCCGTTCCTCTGTCGTTGATAGGGACCTCCGGGGTGCCGTGACGTAGGACGATATTTTCAACGAAGAACTTAGCTACCTCGGATGTACTGCCTTTATTCAGGGCTTTTGTCTCGGCGTAGCGGATGAGGTAATCTGTAGCTACCACGATCCCCTTGTTTGCGAAAGTCAACGTCGGGAATGGCCCCAGTAGGTCCATACCATCTGCTGGAATGGTCGTCGAGGTGGTTCGATTGGCTGCAGAAGTCCCGCTGGCCTTGTCGGTGGTGTCATGCGTCGCTGACAGACCCAGCATGTCCTCACATAACGAGTGACGTCGGTGGTAAAACGTGGCCAGTAGTACATTTCTTGTATCCCCGCGAGCTTTCGAGAAACACAGAGGTGCCCTGCCATCGGATCGTCGTGCAGGGTCTGCAGGAGTTCTGGCCGCAGAGCTAAAGGCACCACAAGTAGGTACTTCGCTCGTAGCGGTGAAAATATTTTCTATTTGAGAAGACCGTTTCGCAGGAAGAACGACGCAAGTGCGCGTTTGAATACCCTCGAGACTTCGGCGGTCCTGCCTTTGAGGTATTTTATTAGGGCCTTAAGTTCCGGGTCGGCTCGTTGTCGTTCAGCGAAGTCGACGGTAGTTATCATTCCCAAGAAGTAGTCGTCATCTGGGTCGTCGGGTTGTGGTTGGTCGACAGGCGCACGAGAGACGCAGTCGGCGTCGAAGTGTTTCTTGCCGGGCTTGTAAACGACGTTATAGTCATATTCTTGAAGTCTCAGGCTCCATCGTGCAAGGCGACCTGAAGTGTCCTTCAATGTAGCTAGCCAACACAAGGCGTGGTGGTCGGTAACAACTTTGAAGGGCCTGCCGTAGAGGTAGAACGAATAATCGACGTAGCTCAGATGATGGCGAGGCACTCCTTTTCTGTTGTGGATTAATTGGCTTCTGCTTTGGATAGTGGTCAACTGGCGTAACTAATTGCCCTTTCAAGTGCGTCAGCCCTCTGCACAAGAACGGCGCCGAGACCTACGCTGCTTCCATCAGTGCGCATTTCTGTCTCAGCGAATTCGTCGAAATGGGCAAGTAACAGAGGCGTCTGGAGGCGATGCTTAAGCTCCTGGAAAGCGTGTTCCTGTTGCGTTTGTCACTTGATCTCCACGTCGGAATTAGTAAGCTTTGTGAGTGGATCGGCGATGCGGGCGAAGTTTTTCACAAACAGCCTATATTAGCCACACAGGCCCAGAAATTGGCGCACCGCCTTCTTGTCAGTGGGCGGCTGGAAGTCGGCGATGGCGGCTTTTTTCCGTGGTTCAGGACAAACTCCCGACTTGCTAATCACGTGCCCTAGGAACAAGAACTCCTCGTACGCAAATCAGCACTTTTCTGGCTTCAGCGTGAGTCCGGACGTTTTGATTGTTTGAAGTACAGCTTGTAGGTGACGAAGATACTCATGGAAACTCGAGGAAAACACGACGATGTCGTCCAAGTGCACAAGTCAAGTCTGCCACTTCAATCCTGCCAGTACTCTATCCATAACACGCTGAAAAGTTGCAGGCGCTGAGCAAAGACCGAAGGGCATCACCTTAAACTCGAAGAGGCTGTTGGGTGTTATAAACGCCGTCTTCTCTCGACCTCTTTCTTCAACTTCCATTTGCCAATAGCCAGTCTCGAGGTCCACTGACAAACATTTCTTGGCGTTATGGAGCCGATCTAGTGCGTCGTTTATTCATGGGAGAGGATACACGTCCTTTTTTGTGATTTTGTTCAGGCTGCGATGTTCGACGCAGAAACGTAGGGTCCCATCCTTTTTCTTCACTAACACCACGGGGGATGCCCATGGACTCTTGGACGGCTGGATAATGTCATCCCGCAGCATTTCATCAACTTGTCTCTTCATGGCGTCACGTTCTCGCGTCGAAACCCTGTACGGACTCTGACGGAGTGGTCTGGCATTTTCTTCGGTTATGATGCGATGTTTCGTAATTGGGGTCTGCAGAATTTTCGATGACGATGAAAAGCAGTTTTCGTATTGCAGGAGCAGGGCCTTGAGCTGTTCTTGCTTATCGTTCGGTAGTCTGGGATTGACGTCGAAAGCTATGGGAGGGGCTTGGTTCCTCTGAGCAGGTTCCGCAGAATCGGCGAGGGCGAAAGCACTGGCGGCTTCGACAATTTCTTCGATGTATGCGACCATTGTTCCTTTGTTCACATGTTTGTACTCATTGCGGAAATTCGTGAGCATAACCATTGCTTTGCCTCCCCGCAGCTCTGCAATTCCTCTTGCGACGCAAATATTTCGGGTGACCAACAGATGCTGACTGCCTTCAAAGACGCCTTCCAAGTCAGGTGATTTAGCAGCGCCGACTGAAATAATGACGCTTGAGCGAGGCGGAATGGTGACGTGTTCTTCCAGCACATTCAAGGCATGGTGTCCTGACGGCGTGCGCGGCGGTAGTGCTTCTTCTGTGCATAACGTTATCGACCTTGTTTTTAGGTTGATGACAGCACCATGGAGGCATAAGAAGTCCATGCCAAGGATGACATCTCTCGAGCAACGCTGTAGAACTACGAAGTCTGTAGGATAAATACGGCCGTTAATGGTGACTCTCGCTGTGCAGATTCCTGCAGGCGTTACGAGATGACCTCCGGCTGTGCGGATTTCAGGGCCTTTCCAAGCTGTCCTAACTTTCTTTAACTTTGCGGCGAATGACCCACTGATGACAGAATAGTCGGCTCCAGTATCGACGAGAGCAGTCACACTGTGGCCGTCGATAAGAACGTCGAGGTCGCTAGTTCGCCGTCTCGCATTACAGTTAGGGCGTGGCGTCGGGTCACGGCTGCGTCGGCTTGTTCCGCTGCTTCCATGTTGCGTCGTTAGGTCACCTTCGGTAGGTAAGGTTACACCGTCAGGGCTTTGCCTGTTTGGCGTTGTGTTCGGAAAGCTCCGTAGCGGCGTCGTCTTTCTTGTGTTCATCACCTCAAGTTATTCGAAACACAAAGTTTCCAATGTTTTGAAACTTTTAAGAGCACAGTCGTGGGGTGAAATTTACAATAGAATTCCCCAGAAACACAGAATTACAGTTTTCATTTTTGAGGCGCCTTAAGATAACCCTGTGTGCTGGTCGCACCTTCCATGTTCAAAAAAGCCAACAATTATTTTTTTCGGGGTAGTTGAAAACTGTCAAAATGGAGATTGCAGTTATGGCGGCCTACGAGCCGCCACAACTGCAATCTCCATTTTTACACCATATCATGATCCAGACAAACTGCCCGGAAATTTCAGCGTTCAACTACAAAAATTAACATGTTCTGGTTCCACGCCGCCAGCTATGCGCCAGGTAGCCCAGAGGTTGTCTAACCTCGTAGTAGTCATTTTTTCACTCATAAAATGTCCCATGGGTTGGAAAATGTGGCAAATGGCTTCGATTTGAAAATGGTTTTCTCGGCTGCGAAAAAACATAATAGTGCATGTGAAAACATACAAAGAAAGATAGCAGCCAAACCAATGTACCTCAAAAACAAGAATTACAAAATCAAACACAGCTCACCTTTCGTTCAGTGTGTCACAGGAGTTGTGTATTCTGCTGTCATGTGGTCGTGTATACAGGGGCCATACCGGTGGTTTTTCAACATTCGTTTATAGAAACAATACAGAGCGGTGAACTCAAAGGAAGCAGCCCACTTGGCACAGCATTGCATTTCGTGTGGCCGCTCACACTGTTTTGCTGACGCCACTGTCCTATCATGGCATAGCGATGTGAAGTATGCCTTGATAACTGTGCTCGATTAGAATAATGCCACAATAATTTCACAATTCGACATTAACAGTGTGGAGAAAGATGTGTTAGCCACCCCTCAATTTGCATTTCAAAGAAAGAGTACTTATATTTGGTAAAATGACTGCACTAATCATTTTTGTTACTTTATCTACTTATGTATATGCAGTGTATGTGATGAGCGACAGCAGACGATGCTCGGTGCGTGTCTCGCGCCTTTGCGCGAGAAAAAAGAAGCAGGTCGGTGCCGAGCTCGCGGGCACTCTAGGAACGTTGAATAAAAAGGGATCTGGCAGTCCCTTCCTGATCTTGAAAGAATGTGGACGTCCTTCTTATGCTACCTCGGAACCCAGTATATCTGACGGCCACAACGGCAGGTCACGTCACGGTATATTTTTCGTATGGCCGATGCGAAGATCACAAGTTATCGAACAGTCGTCGATAACCTGCACGATGGCACTGCACCCAGTGGCCACATGCACAGACAATTGTACGCGACCTGTATAGTGAAGGGCTGCCACTTGGATGATCTGGCACTCCGTGACAAATTGTTTCGATCCATTCAAAGACACCAACCTTCCAATATCAAACGAAAAATAAAACGCATGCGGAAAAACAAAACCAACTCGGTAGCAATCGTACGATTGCGCGGACAGTCAAAGAGAGCATTAAAAGAATCCAAACGAACGTTTTATACCGAAACCCTTGCTGACTTCATTAAGTCTTCCCATCAAAAATTTTGGCTTCACTTGAGGAATAAAAAAGAAGAAATTGAACAGATAAAAATTGGACCCGAGACAGTGAGGCAAAAACTGCAGATAGGAAATTCTTTCAACCAGTTCTTTCAGTCGGTCTTCACTAGAGATGAAACCGATCAGGTGGATGCTGACCAGGCCTGCCCGCGCGCCTGCGCAATGGAGCCCTTTGCTATCATGAAGGAAGGGGTGTTCAGTCACTTGCTAGGGCTTGACACTAAAAAGGCAACCGGACCAGATGAAATTCCCAGTGAATTCTTACGACGGTATACCGAATGGTCGTCGTTTTATTCAACAATCATTTTCAGAAAATATATTGAAACGTCCTCATTAGCGCAAGACTGGCGCACTGCAATTGTAAAGCCTATATACAAAGCTGGCAATCGGCTTCATGTGAACAATTATCGCCCCGTTTCACTGACCTCTGTCTGTTACAAAATCATAGAACAATTCATAGCAAGGCACATTATTATTTTTCTTGAGTCAAAAGAGTTTTTTTTTTATCCCCTTGAACACGGATTCAGGAAGGCATTGTCAACTGTTACTCAACTGGTAGAAACAGTTCATGATTTTTATTTATCTCTCCAAGGTCAACAACAAATAGACGTCATTTGCGTAGATTTCGCCAAAGCATTTGATAAAGTTCCTCATAGCAAATTAATTTTCAAGCTTCAGGAACTAGGACTTAGCTCAGATATACTAAATTGGATAGCCGCGTATTTGGAGAACCGTCAACCAAAAGTACGTGTAGATGATAACACATCTAGTTTATTGAAAGTACTGTCTGGTGTCCCACAGGGGTCTGTGCTGGGCCCTTTGTTGTTTTTAATTTTTATAAATGATATTTCCGCAGTTGTCGAAAGCCCGGTTAAAATCAAACTTTTTGCAGACGATTGTTTAATTGACGTTCCTGTAACTAACCTTAACGACCAAATCAAAATTAATCGCTGTCTGCAAGCCTTGCATAATTGGTGCACCCAGTGGAGGATGGAAATTAACTTTTCAAAGACTACGTTCGCATATATAACCAAGAAAAAATCCGTACTCGCATATGATTACAAAATCGGAAATAGCCTTCTGACCAGACGACACAGCTTTAAATACCTGGGGGTGACTATTACCAGCGATTTGGGGTGGCACACTCATGTTGACGAGGTGTGCTCAAAGGCCTACAGGAAGTTGTTTTACTTGAGAAAAAAACTCGAACATGCCCCTAGAGATGTCAAAATACTTTCGTATAAGACATTTGTTCACCCTATTTTGGAGTATGCGTCTTCTGTATGGAGTCCTCATCAGCAGTCACTGAGAGATAAAATAGAAAAGATTCAAAGGCTAGCAGTACGCTTCATTTGCTCGCGGTACCGGAGGACAGAATCCGTCACAAATTTGTTAAAATCATGTGCGCTAGAACCCCTGCAAGTGCGCCGCGAAATGCAAAGGTTAAATTTCCTGTTTCAAATTATAAGAGGCAAAATGAAAATAAATAAAGACACATACATACAACCTGCACCCAAACGAGGAGCTCGGTTGAACCATAGTCACCCAATAAGGCCTTTTTGGGCGCGTCTGAATGGCTTTAAAATTCTTTTTTTCCGTATAGTATAGAAGTGTGGAATAGACTTCCAGAGTACGCTGTTACTAGCGCAAATGTCTAAGCGTTTGAGTGTTCGCTAGAATTTTACTACCGGCAACATGAAACGTAATATCTGTTTTGTCATTGTGTATTGTTTTTGCTTTGTGTTTATATTCCTCCTTGTAATGACCCTCAAATGAGGGTTACAGTATTAATAAATAAATAAGCCACCTCACCAGTTTTGTTCATGCAGGGTCAGACAGCTTTGAATTGTACTATTTCGTCTACATGCAGTAGAGCCCACAATGTCCAAGCTATTCCATTCAGACACGCTTTTCTAAAAATAACGTTTCTTAAGGGTGAGATGATTTAAGCCATCCTGGATCACTCTAGCCAGTTCTATCAAAACAGGAAACAGAAACCGTACGATCATGGATCGCTTGGCACTGTCATAATCCTCTCTGGGCTAAACAAATGAGTTTTCAGTGGCCAGACATCCTACCAAGGTTGTAGCGCCAGCCTTTGCACTCCAATGCCCAGGCCTGCACGACAGCCTTCTTACTGTGCTATGAAAAGTACAGCAAACACACGGCTCCTGTGCCGCGTGTTTGTTGTACATTTATTCATATATCTCGCCTTATACCTTACACCTCACACTTTATACCTTACTGAAGGATTTCAGGAAAATAAATCACGTGAGGAAGCACTCCTGCAAGTAGAACATGAAATATTACAATATATTGAAAAGCGTTTATGCGCGGTTCGTTTATTCCTTGATTTACCTAAAGAGTTTGATAGTGTGAATCATGAAATACTATTATAAAAAATTCACACCTACGGATTGCGTGGTACAGCATTAGAGCTCAAGCGAAGATGTTTAACAGGTTGCTTTGAGTATATTTCTCACAATCAGGTGACCTGTCCACATCTTAGAACACAAACTAGTGTACAGCGGGGATCTATACTTGGCCCGGTAATATTTCACATAATAATTATTTCCCAAGAATTTCGCCTACGCCGAACACAGGCATGTATGCGGGTCACACTGATTTTTTATCCTCAAGCACATCCTTAAAACAGAGTGAAAAAGAAATGAACTATTATTTTTATCTATTCTCTGACTGGCTGAACCTAAGCAAACTTTATTTGAATGTTACGAAAACTAAATATATATTATTTACACTAGTGAATCGGCCAATGCCTCCTAATAGTGCTGTTTTATTCAAAAGAAAGCAAATAAAACGAGTAGCGACGCTAAAGTTTTTGGGTGTATGGTTTCAAGAAAACCCCTCTTGCAAAGAAGTAGACCCTACTCTCTAAAAAAAGAGTGAGTAAAAAGGGTGTCTCTTTGTCCCACAACAATAATCGTCATCTATATTGAGTTCCATCCTTGCGCTATCGCCCCGTGCCCGGTACATTCCGGTCACGATCGACATGCCCACTATCAGGGTTACATTGCCTTCTCGATAGGAAAGCGGCCAGCGCCGAGTTTTAAAGAAAGGAAGCGCACGCAAGCCTGATGACAATTATTGTTGTGGGACAAAAAGACGCCCTTTTTACACGATATTTTTGGTGTATATATAAAATTAGTAGCCTGATACCGCTACCATTGAAGAAAGATATGCACTACGCCCTTTTTACTCAAAACTTTGTTATTGCGCATTAGTCTATAATGAACAACAACTGCGAAAAATTACAAAAAAGGTAATAAGAAGTTTCAAAAGTTATTATGGTAGGCCACGAGACTTACCTACACACAATCTTTTTTATAAACATTCATTGATGAAAGCAAGTGAAATTTACTAATATAGATTACTGTTTGTCATGAAAAATTGGCAGCATATCCACGGAGTGAATGATGAAGAGTGGGGTGAAGCATTCGTCCGTCCATTCGTTCTTGCTTCCGTCCGTCCATGCATCTGTCTGTGTGACCGTCCATGCGTCTATTTACCCGTCCGTAGGTGTATCTATTCGTGCGTCCGTCCCTGCGTTTGTCCGTGCATTCGCCACTGCGTCCGTTTATGCGTCCATCCATGCATGTGTCTGTGTGTCCGTTCGTTCATCTATTCAACACTCCAAGTACCACCATCTCGCATCTCTTCATAATATAATCCCCATATAGAAACACCGCCACCCAGCGGACATTCCAAGGAATAATCAAGAGGTGGCACACGCACACTTTCTTACGGCTTGCACTTCGGTCTACTTCCCACCTTTAACCACCTTGAGATCATGATATATACTAGTTCACTATATTCATGGCACTCCGGCCCAACGCTCGCTAAACCTTTCTAAAACCAAGGAGGTTACGCCCAAGCAGTATACCGTAGACACCTTTTCCTTTCAGATACTGCTCAATGTACATGCCAATGGCTGCTAATGGGAAATGAGAGACACGAGATTTCGGCTTTTACTTTCTTACGGCTTGCGCTCCGTATCTACATCCCACCTTTAACCACCTCGAGTTCATTCTTAGTACATACTAGTTCATTGCATTTATGGCATGGTGGATCGACGCTCGCTAAACCTTTCTAAAACTAAGGAGGTTACACCCAGCGAGCATAACGTAGCAGCCCTTTTTTTGTCAGATAGTGCTCATTGTACATGCCAATGGCTACTGATGTGGATGGCAGCGTGCGCGTTAACTAAACGCCGGATGCTCCTGCCTCTCATTTTCCATTAGCAGCCATTGGCATGTACATTGAGCACTGTTTTTATTGTTCAACAACGCACAGAATAAATCTCTCACCGGCACCACCTTGGAAGTCAAAATGTTATACTTGTTACATAGGTACTCTTCATTAACTCTTATTTCTAACTGTTCCCAATCTAGGCTTCTGAAAACCTCCTGTAAGCACGCGGTAACTAGCATTGAGGAAATTGTGTCCCCCTGCCTTACGCCCTTCTTGATTGGTATTTTGTTGCTTTACTTATGAAGTACTATGGTAGCAGCTTATCCCCTGTATATTGCTTTCAGAATGTTTATATGTACTTCATCTACACACTGATTCTGTAGTGTCTGCATGACGGCAGATACTTCTACTGAATCAAACGCCTTCTCGTAATCTATGAAGGCTATGTATAGTGGTTGGTTATATTCTGAGCATTGCTTTATTACCTGATTGATAGTGTGAATGTGGTCAATTGTTGAGTAGCCTGTTCGAAATTCTGCTTGTTCCTTTGGTTGAATGAATTCTAATGCTTTCTTTATTCTGTTAGCAATTACCTTTGTCAATAGCTTGTATACTACAGAGAGCAAGCTGATCGGTCTGTACTTCTTCAAGTCCTTGTCATCTCCTTTCTTATGTATTAAGGTCATGTTAGCATTCCTACAAGATTCTGGTATACTTCCCGTGAGGATATATTTCGTAAACAGGGCGGCTAGTTTTTCTAACACAATTTGTCCCCCATCTTTCAGCAGATCTGATGTCACCTGATCCTCACCAGCAGCTTTGCCTCTTTGCATGCTCTCCAAAGCATTTCTGACTTCTATCATTACTGGTGGGGTGTCATCTGGGTTACTGCAAGTTTTTATAGTATTAAGGTCGTGGTTGTCTCGACTACTGTTCAGATCTCTGTAAAACTCCTCCGCTATTTAACTATTCTATTCATATTGGTAGTTATTTCGCCTTCTTCGTCCCTTTGCGCATACATTCGATTTTTGCCTATCCCAAGTTTCCTCTTCACTGCTTTGACGCTTGCTCCGTTTTTCAGAGCGTGTCGAATTCTTTTCATGTAATACCTTCTTATATCGCGTACCTTACGCCTATTAATCAACTTCGAAAGCTCTGCCAGTTCTATTGTGTCTGTTGTACTTAAGACTTTCATGATTTGACGCTTCTTAATTAGATTCTTCGTTTCCTGGGAAATCTTGCCAGTGTCCTGTATAACTACCCTGCCTCCAACTTCCACTGCACACTCCGTAATGATACTCGTCAGATTATCATTCATTGTATCTACGCTAAGGTTGGTTTCCTTATTAAGAGTCGAGTACCTGTTCTGAAGCGACAGTCTGAATCCTTGTACTTTGCCTCTCAGTGCTAGCTCATTGATCGGCTTGTTGCGTATCAGTTTCTGTCGTTCCTTCTTCAAGTCTAGGCGAATTCGAGACCGTACCATTCTATGGAAACTGCATCGTACCTTGCGAACCACTTCCACATCCTGCACGATTCCTGGGCATCCACTCATTATAAATTCTATTTCGTTCTTATTTTCTCCATTAGGGCTCCTCCACGTCCACTTGCGGTTTTCACGTTTTCGGTAGAAGGTATTCAAAATCTGTAAATTATTGCGTTCAGCGAATTCTACTAGTAGCTCTCCTCTGGAATTTCTAATACCGATGCCATAATCTCCTACTGCCTGGTCTCCAGCCTGCTTCTTCCCTGCCTTTGCAATAAAGTCGCCAATCACTAAAGTATACTGTGTTTTTACCTTATTCATTGCCGATTCCACGTTTGCATAGAAGCGTTCAACTGAAGCGTCATCAAGGCTGGATGTAGGCGCGTATAAGCCTGTACTACCTTCACCTTGTATCTTTTATTTAGTTGAATTACGATACTGACCACCCCTTTTAATAATGCTATAGTATTCATCAATGTTGTCAGCTATGTTTCTGTGAATTAGGAACCCCACTCCCAGTTCTCTTCTGTCTGCCAAGCCCCGATAGCAAAGGACGTGCCCATTCTGTAGCACCGTATAAGCCTCACCTGTCCTGCTAACCTCACTGAGCCTTATTATATCCCATTTAACACCCTCTAGCTCCTCGAATAGTACAGCTAGACTTCCCTCACAAGATAAAGTTCTAGCGTTAAACGTTGCCAAGTTCAGGTTCTAATGGCAGGCTGTCCGGATCCAGAGACTCTTAGCACCCTCTGTTGCGTTGCAGATCTGACCACCATTATGGTCAGTTGCTTCATAGCTGCTGGGGACTGAGGGCCGTGAGTTATTTGACGTATGCATGTGGGAGGTAGTAGCCAGATACTGCACCAGGGTGGCAAATCCTTCTCTGGTGAGGGAGTACACTCCCGGCGGTGGTTACGGGCGAGGCCACACCCCGGGCCTCTTAATGCAGTTCCATCCCCACGCGGATTTTTTATCTAGTTGGGAACTGTGCGGCACCGGGATTTGAACCACGGACCTTTTGCAAGGGAGGCGGATGCTCTAATCTCTACGCCATCGCCACAATTCGACACCTGTGACAACTTGACGCAACTCGTCAGGCGAGAACTTGAAGCGCTTGCTCCAGCTAATGTGGGACCAATGTTCCCTGATCCTTCTCCTCCAATTACGTTGCCCCTCATTGAAGTAGTTGTCAGGCAGGAAATCGCCAGCTTGGGAATTTACTCTATTTCACCGCCTCCCCGCACCGACTTCCAGCCCCAACACATGCCTGCACGTCCCTTCTCGACCGGCTCTCCCTCAACGTTCCGTAATCCGTCCGCATGACGAACACATGATGACAAGCCGATCTGCTTCTCATGTCACCAAATCGGGCACATTTCTCGCCCTTGAAGAAGGCGCTGGGGTCCTCCCGCACAAGCCTCCTCTTGTCAATTCCAAGCACGTCCTGCCTATCGCCATGAGACCAGCCGTGACCAGTTTGCCCAAGAACATGCTACTGAACACCGCTACTCCCGCTCTCCATCCCCCTAACGTCACCAGTTCCGTTCTCCACAGCCCCACCGACCTTCTTCTCCCGCCTTCCCAAGAGGTTCTTCGACGAAAAACCAAGTGTTGCAGCCCCCGAAAGTGGCTCTACATCGCTCGGACTGACAGAAAATCCTCTCTTGATGATACGGACCAAGCAGAACCTTATAGGCGTACAAGTAGACTGCGTACATGTCACTGCTCTTGTCGACACTGGCGCACAACTTTCGGTGATGACGAGTGATTTTCGCCGCAAGCTCAAGAAGGTTCTCACACCAGCAACCACTCAATTTGTCCGCGTTGCGGATGGCGGAATAGCTTTTATCGCTGGAATGTGCTCCACTCATGTAAGCATTGCGGATCGACACAAAGTTGTTCTCTTCACCGTCCTTGATAAATGCTTCCACGATGTAATCTTAGGCCTCGACTTCCTGTCCGCGCATCCTGCCCTCATAGACTGTTCGACCAGTACGCTCCGTCTAGACTTGCCCGCAACAGAACCTCTTGCACAACGGCCGAGTCACCTCTCTCGCTATACAGATATTGAAATAAGCCTTTAAGAAGCCTAAAATACAAATACTGGGATACAATTTTAATTGATGTAGCGGGATACTTTAAAGATGCTTTTGCAAAAAGACGAATAAAGTATACTGAAATACAGATCCAGCATTACAGATACTGAAATGCTTTTCTTTACGTCAGGGATAGTCATACTCCGTACAGACATTTATGTGCAGCATAATATTTTAAATGCTCAGTGCATTGAAACTTGAAATTCAATTTACTTATTATTTTATGACTGTACTCTGGGTTTGAGTAGGCGTTAAGGCAAAAAAAAAGAAAATTAGCCTTGTTGCCGCTGTAATGACGGTGCTTACTTCAACAACCTTCTACTCTGTAGACTAGCGGTTCAGGCTAGTTGGACTCTAGTTTTGCTAAAGTGGCATAGCGCGAAGCAGGAGAGAAGCACATAAACAATGAAGACGAGCACTTATTGCCAGTCGAAAGTTTAGTGTTTTCCCGAAACATGACAAAAGTTGAAAGAAGAACAAACCAAACAAGGAATGCCAGAAGAAACGCAAAAAGACCTCCTTCCAATATCCGTGTAGCCACGCTGGCGTCTATCAGAAATGCCTTGGAGAACGAAGTATCGTCGATGGCACACGGCACCACACACTAAACTTTTTGGGTGGTTTGTGGCTTCCGCGATAAGCTCTGGATTTTAACGGAGTGACATAAAAACAGCACTAAAATTGGCACATCCCATGTGCAGGGGGAATCGATGATATGCGAAGCACGAATGAGAAATCTTCGTAGGTCACTTTAAAATCAGCACAATGTTACTAGGTGGAGGTATATGATGTCGTACATGAATTTCATATCATGGTTATAGTGTTTTGATAGGTCGTTTACCTTCGTCATCTATTCATGTCACGCTATACCGAATTCAGTATATGTGGAGCTAGCAAAATGGCCACGAGCATGCGTGCTATATTCCCATATTCTTACTGACACGCGTGCAGGATTACAAAGTTTGCACCTATTGTATGTTTTGTCATCTATTGACGTCACGTAACACCCAATTTGGTATATGCAAAGCTAGCAAAACGGCCGCGAGCGCATCATGAGGGCCCAATATACTCCAATGTAGCGTTGACGCGTGCGCACGCTGGGCACAGTTTGACGCCAGGCGCGACCGGCGCGACCAGCGTCCGTAAGCGTGGCCCGACGGCAACCAGCGCGAAATGCAACATGCTACATTTTGCGCCAATGCGACACCCAGACAACACTGCGTTTTCCTCTTTTCGTGATGGGGGGACGTTGGACGCATTGAAACACGCATGCGTTAAAGCAACACAGCGCGCTGCGTGCCTGCGAGTGTATGGCAGGACTGATGCCCGGCGTGGTAACGTCGGAGTGACGCGACAAAATGAACGCCAGAAAGCAAGTGCTTTGCGTCACGTTGAAATGTACTGGCACCTTGACTGTGGCATGTAGTCATGTTATCACATGACACGCAAGTCATGATTATCATTTTTGCACCACTCACATACCTTCATCATCCATTGGCGTCACGTAATACTAAATTTGGCATATGTGAAGCTAGCGAAACGGCTGCGGGTGCATCATCAATGTGGCATGTAGTCATGTTTTTACATGACACGCATAATGTGATTATCATGTTTCCATGTGTCGTCTGTTCGCGTGCGTAATACCAAGTTTGGTGCATCCAAAGCTAACAAAACAGCCACCTGCGCATCATGAGCGTGGCATGTAGTCATGTAGTTACATGACACGCACCTCATGGTTATCATGTTTGCACCAGCGCATACCTTTGTCATCCACTCACGTACTGTGATACCGAAATTGGTATATGTGACGCTAGCGAAACTTTCGCGAGCGCCTCATGGGCGTGGCATGTAGTCATGTTGCATGACACGTATGTCATGATTTTCATGTTAGGGTCTGTTTCTTGTGTCCGTCATGCAATGATGCCATACGATACCAGTTTTGCACCATGCCATGTGAACAAAACCACCGCAAAGGCAGCAAGTCTATGAAATGTAAGTCATGACATTCATGACACACATGTCAGGATTCTCATGTTCTCACTGGTCACATATGTTTTTCATAGAGTCATGTTATTCCATATCAAGTTTGGTATCGATATCATTATTGAAACGGCCAGGAGAGCTAGAAGTCATAGGTGGCTAGATAGATAGATAGATAGATAGATAGATAGATAGATAGATAGATAGATAGATAGATAGATAGATAGATAGATAGATAGATAGATAGATAGATAGATAGATAGATAGATAGATAGATAGATAGATAGATAGATAGATAGATAGCATTTAA
The DNA here is from genome assembly GCF_013339725.1 of Rhipicephalus microplus. Classification (NCBI taxonomy): domain Eukaryota; kingdom Metazoa; phylum Arthropoda; class Arachnida; order Ixodida; family Ixodidae; genus Rhipicephalus; species Rhipicephalus microplus. The sequence goes on along the minus strand of NC_051168.1, from coordinate 161,562,563 downwards.
AAACAAGAGATAAAAAAGCACAGCAAGTTCAATTGGCATGAGGGAAGACATTTAAAAAATGACGCTGTTTGTTGGCGCCCAGTGTGCAGTATACACTACTCCTCACAATGAAAATACCCCTGCTGGAATTCACAATGGCAGTATAAGATTGTTGGTAATTTCAAGCAGACGATCATACAAACACGTTGCAGTTCTGTCTGAAGGTGAACAAGGGGATGTGGGTAGCAAAGGGTGTAGCTCGCTTTCAACAAGGTAGCCGGCAGTTTCGCCTTAGCATAAATGTAGAAATGCTGGACGCATATCTCGCCGTGGACTGCCAAGGTCATAGAAGAAAAAAAAATTCCCATTTCTGAACTTAATTTCGAAAAATGAAAGTAACGAGATACCCGTGTTCTGGATAGTATCGTGATTTGCGCGATACATTGTGAAAGTTATTCACTACTGAGATGAAATACATTTTTAAAAACTATCTGAATACAGTAGTACAGATACTGAAAAGTAATCCCTGAAATAGTGTCGTGATACTCTTGTATCGCGATACGCTTCAGCCCTGGTTAGTAGTATACCATTTTTATCTGAAAGGTATCAGATATGCCGCCAAACAACAATACCACTGCTCACACGAACAGACTACTGACGTCAGGACCTACAATATCGATTATCCCGGCTATGACACATTGTCAGGAACGACATACACTTTTACGCACCTCGTTTCAAACATTATGTAAAAAGCTTTCTGTTGCATTCTACAATAACCTATCAATAAGATTTTATACACCGTGTATACATGTTTTTTACTGGTTTTTACTACAGTTTCAAGCTTCATATTTTAATGCATTGAGGTACATAATTTGTATGTGTTTGAACGATATGTTTTTTGATGAAGTGTTTTGCATAATATGTTTCTTTTACTGAATTGTTTTCAAGATATTCTTATTTCATAAAGTGTTTTGTTGTGTCATTTCACGAAGTGTTTTTATACGTTTTTGTTGTCTGGAGATGATTGTGAGATGCGAAGCTGTTTCACTCTGTTTGAATTCAGTTATGTACATGCTTATGCTTTATTGTTGTATATGCGTCAAAACCTTGTCTATGGATGCCGAAATGCGCAAAGAAGTAAGAGCCTCTGTCAGGCCACATGACCTTTTGCTCTTGCTCCTCTTTCTGTAAAGCGTAATAAATAATAAAACGAAAGAAAGAAAAGGTCACTCCTACAGAAAGCCATCCTAATGCTTGGTGAAAATTTCACTAAAGCTTTTACCACCACCTATGCTACAACTACCCAATTCAAGAAGTCCCAACGGGCAAGACAGCTTCGTTGTTGCGGGAATCGTGTGCTACAAGAGATGTACAATAATATTTTGTGGTCAAGCAGAATGTTGGCGTTAGAATCCAGCGACTATGGCATTTTTTTAGAATCGTTTGGTCAACGCAGCCGATGTGAGTCTTCTTCTAACGTTCATGCGTTGAAATTGACTTCGTATCTTCTGGCCAATCCTGAGTGGATCCAAATGAAGTGTCAATCACTTGCGTCACATACCCACATACCGTAGGCCCACACTTGAGGAAGACGCGAATGGAGGACGACGCAGCGACCAATGGAAATAAAAACGGTAGGTGTAACCTTAAGGCCGCGTTCACACTGAGCATTCCGGCCACCGAAAGTGCTCCGAATCCGGTTCGGCAGCGGTGAAATCCGCCGAAAGGGCCCTCTCCGCGCCGATCGCTCTCGGACCGATTTTTGCGGCGTCTGCCGCCAAATCGGTCACCGCGGACTAATAGGAGTGCTAGTCAAGGAATTTGGAAAAATGGCGGCCAAGCCCTACTCACTTGTTATGCTGCAGTGCACGTAAATGAATGTTGAAACCAATGGGAGTTTAACCTACTCTGTGCCTACTTCGCCTCCGTATATCGTGAAGGAGGTGACCGAACTTGCTGTTGGCGTGACCGAGCTTGTTGCGGTCTTGCAGAACAAAACGAACCCACCAACGCCGCTGGCGTCGGTGGTTTTTCTGCTCTTCGTGCATTACAAGACAGCCACTTGCCAGCAAAGTAAGCAGTACTGTCTTTTCTTGCTTCTTGCGTACGAGAATCGTCGAAGTATACACCACCGGATAGCGTAGTAGCGTTTGCGAGCCGCGACAACAACCGGGTGACATCGCATCCATCCCGCGTTAGCCCCGTAGTAGATGGCATATTTGGCGGCGCGGGGCGCGTCCAATGCGAACGACGCTGCGTTTCGGCGGCAGGGGAATTTCGGTCGCTGTATAAAGCGGATGTTTCAGTGTGAACTAGGCATAAGAGACAAGAAGAGAGCAGAGTGGATCAGGAAACAAAGCGGGGTTAATTATATCATAGTTGAAATCAAGAAGAGGAAACAGACATGGGCGGGGCATGTAGCGCGTAGACGCAATAACCGCTGGTCATTAAGGGTGAGTAACCCGGATTCGGAGATAACGCAAGCAGGTTAGGGAGGGGGGGGGGGGGGAACAGAAAGTTAGGTGGGCAGATGAGATGAGAAGATTGTGGGTATAAAATGGCAGCAGCAAGCACGGGACCGAGTTGATTGGACTTTGCCCTGCAGTGGACGAAGACAGGGTGAAGATGACACACACATATATATATATAAATATTTATATATATTAATATATATATAAATATATATATATTATTATATATATTTTTACATGTATGTCTGGCTTTGTCTGGTCCACCAGTCAAAACGTTAAACTTGCAGTGCAAACCAACGAAAGTCTGTATTTCCTATTTCAAATTCTGTCGGAGTACACGTAATTTTTCCGTGATATATATATATATATATATATATATCAGCATCGAACGCGTTATTTGAAGGTCGTAGGTTCGATCCCTGCTCACAGCTGGTTATTTTTTCATCCACTTTTCTTTCTTCTTATTTACATTTCATTGGTTCTAATAACTTTCTCTGTACATTCCATAGCAGTACTGTCAGTTAGATCTCATTATTATTGTGTTAAAAACAAAAAAAACACGGAAAGACGTACCCTTGGGTATACACTTCTTTCCCTTATATATATATATATATATATATATATATATATATATATATATATATATATATATATATATATATATATTTGGTTTGAGAATACTTTGAGAAACTTTGAGAATAGTGAAGTATTGGAAACAAAACAACAAAATATTTATTTATTCCTAACAGTTTCGGCTGGTGGACCAGCCTTCTTCGGAGAATCTGAGCGAAATGTTACAAGTTCTCATCGCAGAGGGCCAGCCTTTCAGTTTGAATACCCCCAAAAGGACAAAAATAAATAAGAAAAAAGAAAAACGAGACAAACTGACGAACGAGGCAGCAACAGACAACAACAAGAAGAAGGAGAGGAAGAAGAAAGGAGCGACCGAGAGCCGCCGGAAGCGGGTGGGTAATCCCTGCATTGTTGCTAGGGATAGATAAGACGCGCCGCCAGAGGAGGCCACCAAGTAAAAAAGAAAAAGTGAGACATATTTCCGCTTACTCCCATCCCACACATGGAACGAGTTAAAATTCACGTGGTTCGGTGGCTGGCCCGCGGCATCAGGCCACACACACACGCACACACACACACACACACACACACACACACACACACACACACACACACACACACACACATACACACAGGAAGGTTGATATGTTTGGAGAACGAAATCGGGGAGGCCCTTTACGTGTGCCCTGTGGTTGTTGAAACGCAAACGGAACGCGGTTTCCGTGTGTCAAATATATTCCTGTTTGCACACCTCACAGCGAATTTTGTATACCGCATTGGCTGAGTCACAGTTTAGGTCACCTTTAATTTTGAACAGATAGTCTGAACAGGAGGCTTCGGCCGTATCTGTGGTCACCATGTGTGTGCACACCCTGCAGCGAGGTTTCCCGCACGGTCTACAGCGATTTTGGAAAGGAATCTATGAAGAGGCCATAGCCTCTTTAGAGACTCCTTTCCTCGAAAATTCTCCATTCAAACCGATATTCTACCGACGCTTCCTTAATGATATATTCGTCGTGTCGGCTGATGGAGAACGTAATCTCTCCAAACTCATTTCCGATTTCAACGCCCTGCATCCTTCGATCACATCCACATACACGTATTCACAGAAGAGTGTTCAATGCCTGGCTGTCACTGTATCACTCAGTGCCACCACCATATCTGCTTCCTTGTATAAAAAATCAACTAACCGCCAACAGTATCTGTGTTTCCACAGCAGCCACCCCCATCACTGCAAAGCAGGTGTTCCTTACTCTCAAGCCCACAGATACAGAAGAATTTGCTCTGAAATCACACAATTAGATACGCACACACAGGAACTGAGAACAGCCTTCTTGCGTCAAAAGTACCCCGAAAAAACGATTGACAATGCAATTGCGCGCGCTCGCTCCTTTGACCGAGAATCAACAATGGGAGAAAAGGGTGGAAATAAAGATATAACTTCAGGGGCAAATTTCATCCTCACATACTCCGCCGCCGCCCCTCGGCTGAATTCTATTCTAACCCGCCATTTCAACATAATTAAACGGAGTAGTCTCCTCTCTGCCATTTTTCAGACTCCGACCAAGGTGGTTTACCGATGAAATAAAAACCTGATACACTTACCGGTCAGGGCGAAAACACACAAATCCGACCACCATCAGGGCTGTAGACCGTGCGGGATACCTCGCTGCAGGGTGTGCACACACATGGTGACCACAGATACGGCCGAAGCCCCCTGTTCAGACTATCTGTTCAAAATTAAAGACGACCTTAACTGTGACTCAGCTAATGTGGTATACAAAATTCGCTGTTAGGTGTGGAAACAGGAATATATTGGACACACGGAAACCGCGTTCCGTTTGCGTTTCAACAACCACAGGGCACACGTAAAGGGCCTCCCCAATTCCGTTCTCCAAACATATCAACCTTCCTAGTTACTCTTTCGGAAGCGTAAGTGTCATACTCCTACAATCCAGCTTCCAGAACACACGGGAGCGCGAACAACGGGAGTCAAACTTCATAAGGAAATTCAGATCACTTACCCACGGAATCAACGAGAGCCCTGGGCGACTGATGTGCCTCCGCAAAGTTTCGCGAAACACAGAGAGTGAATTACTCAATTATTTAATTATACATACGTAAAGTCGCACACATAGGAAATATAGCACGTGAAAATAAATGAAATTTATGCTACGTGCACCAGCGCGTGTTTGTGTTATTAGATTTTATTTTTACATTTAAGTACTTTTTTACCAAGATCATATACATACTTTATTTTTTTGCTTACATTTTTGTTTGTTCATACTTTAAAGAATATCCACTCATTCAATTTGGGTATGACTGGTCGTACACTTTTTGAAAGAGAGGGCAGATGGGGGAGGGAGGAGAGGGCACATGAGCTTTCCATCGTGGCCAATATTTTCCTAAAGCTGGAGCAGGTCGTATGCTTCTTGTGTGTGTGTGTGTGTGTGTGTGTGTGTGTGTGTGTGTGTGTGTGTGTGCGTGTGTGTGTGTGTGTGTGTGTGTGTGTGTCTGTGTGTGTGTGTGTGTGTGTGTGTGTTTGTGTGTGTGTGTGTGTGTGTGTGTGTGTGTGTGTGCGTGTGTGTGTGTGTGTGTGTGTGTGTGTGTGTGTGTGTGTGTGGTGTGTGTGTGTGTGTGTGTGTGTGTGTGTGCGCGCTGCCTGATGCCGCGGGCCAGCCGCCGAACCACGGGGATTTTAACTAGTTCCATGTGTGGGATGGGAGTAAGCGGAAATATGTCTCACTTTTTCCTTTTTCCTTGGTGGCCTCCTCTGGCGGCGCGTCTTATCTATCCCTAGCAACAATGCAGGGATTACCCGCCCGCTTCCGGCGCCTCTCCGCCTCTCCTTTCTTCTTCCTCTCCTTCTTCTTGTTGTTGTCTGTTGCTGCCTAGTTCGTCAGTTGGTCTCGGTTTTTTCTTTTTTCTTTAATTCTTTTTGTCGTTTTGGGGGTATTCAAACGATGAGGGTGGCCCTCTGCGACGGGAACTTGTATCATTTTGGTTAGATACTCAGAAGAAGGCTTGTCCACGGTCGCTTGCTGGATTCCATGCCGACCGGTTGTGCGCGCGCGCGCTCCGCGCGCTTGCGATCTCTGGCGTCAGCGTAGCTCTGGCCGACTGGGCTCACCCTACGTCACCTCCTGATGCCGACGACCTTCGACGACAGTGTAGCTCTGAACAACTGGACTTGCTCTACGCCATCTACCGACGCCGACAAGAGCTCTCGCAAGTGTGCCCCGTCCTCGGACTCCAGTGACCGTGCTTCCATCTTTCCCATCTCTCCTATCCCCTCACTTTGTTGTCGCTTCTTCTTCGTCTTTTCTGCACCTTTACTCCTACCCTTTTTATCCCTCCTCACCCCCATCTCTTGTGAGCTACCGTGGAGGTGTCGCTCACTGAAGCAGACAGTAACGGGGCTCACTTTTCTCTTCCTTTCTCTCTTAAGAATCACTCAAGGCTTGTCCACCAGCCTAAACTGTTAGGATTAAATAAATGTTTTATTGTTTTCTTTCTTATACTTCACTATTCTCGAAATTTATAACTTTTATTACGTTAGCCGGAAGAAACTGTGATCATTTATTATATATATACATATATATATATATATATATGTGTGTGTGTGTGTGTGTGTGTGTGTGTGTGTGTGTGTGTGTGTGTGTGTGTGTGTGTGTGTGTGTGTGTGTGTGTGTGTGTGTGTGTGTGTGTGTGTGTGTGTGTGTGTGTGTGTGTGTGTGTGTGTGTGTGTGTGTGTGTGTGTGTGTGTGTGTGTGTGTGGTGTGTGTGAAGAAGATGACGACGTGTTTGGTGTTAAAAATTTAAAAGGCCACTATCTTGACTGCTGCTATATTTATCTACTCTAAAGATAGTAAATACATCTCAACCCTTTGTAATAAAAGCGATGAATTTGATCTAATGAAAGAAGAGAAATGTAGTAACATAGAAGTGTGGCAGCTTGGACTAGTTTGTATGGCATGACAATAGTTATAGCGCGAGAGCAAAACGACGACACAGAGAAAAGAAGCACACGAAAGACACGAGCGCTCGTGTCCTTCTTGTCTCTGTGTCGTCGTTTTGCTCTCGCGCTATAACTATCGTAGTAACATAGGTTTTTGAACTTCTAGTTTCGGGTTTCACGTCACCGCTGCCGCCGCCGCCGCCGATAATGCAACCAGCGTACGCCGACGACGCCACCACCACCACGAATTCAGGTAGGGCCTACATGATGATGGCAATGCAAATCTTTATTGCACTTATTGAGCAATGAGTATAGTTTCTAGTCGGCTACCACATTGACTTGCGCCTCGGTCCTTGAGTGGGCCACTAGGACCTCTTGCACCCGCTGGTCGTGGCTGCACACAACCGTCTCCTACACATCTCAACTGAAGCCCTTATAGACATCTTTTGTAAATGTGTTTATCTGGCACTCCCATGCTGTATGATAGAGTGTAGCTAGATTAGTGTGGCATAGCCTACATGTGGGTGACGGGTACTTGTCAAGGTCGATTTTGTAGAGTGCGTGTTGGTTAGAATACGATAACGTTTGTAGGCGGCGCCAGGAAAACCTGTGCAGCTTTACTGAGTTGAGGATGCGGTGGGGGATATCTTCTCTGATCAAGCCTTTTCTTCCGTAATAGTTCATTGTATGTGGTCAGGTGGGCTGTCTAGTCTCGAACGGCTGGTGTTCCTGCACTGAAACTTGAGTCCCGGGGTAAGAGCGCTCGGGCGGAGGCATGACTAGCTCATTGCCTGTGATTCCACAGTGGCCAGGTATCCATACAACTTGTTTTCAGTCTGCTACAGGAGGGCCGTCTGCTGCTTGTGAAAGTATTCTGCATGCCTAAATAGGTTTCTTTGATGCTTGCTCGGCTCCGCTGCCCTGCAGGGCACCGCCACGGCGTCCGCCATTACGATGCCTCGATGGGCAACTGACGGGCATCGCAGAACTCCTCGCGTTTGAACGTGTGGTACTTACACAACATGACAAGAATAAAAAGTTTTCGCATCGAGAGTGTAAAGGTCCCAAGTTTTTATTTTCTAACTGTTATTTTAAAGCGAAATTAGCAGCTTGAGTTGATCGCCATAGTAAACCACCTTATATGCCAGCCACATTAACACTTTAGGTTAGCGCCTCCTTGGGCTAGTCGGCAACTACTTATATTGGTTAATGATGTGGAACACACGCTTGAATCGCATGGTCTTTCATTCTGTTTGTCTACTATGTGCATTCCACGAACGCATAAAAAAGTTCACCTGCCTGCTGAAAACAAAATATAAAAAACTCGTGCGTCTGGTATAGCAGAGACTCGCATAGTTCCTCTATAACGCACTGTTTAGGTAGGAACACTTCTCCGCTTACATGCAAGATGCATTCTACAGAAACGTGGGCGTCTGCCACGCCTCACATTTGTGGCTCCCTAAAACTGCAGTAACGTTACATGTCACATGACATGACGTCACTTCCGATGACAAAAATAGCCAGTGTGTATCGCTGTTGTTTTTGATAAATACATATAAGGAGAGGTTGGTGCTAATGCGTGGTGCCGGCTGCTCCTCTGCTTTTGCACAATCATCATCGCACGTTAGAAAACAAACGCAATGCTATACAAAGGCACATCGTGCAATTTACACGCACGAAGCTAAGTTCCGCAATACAAATATCGGTTCATGCAACGCATGATCTGAAGGAAAAACAAAAGTATTTATGAAAGTGAAATGAATGAACGAATGGAGAGATAAACTTTATAAGGTCCTTCAGAACGTGCTTTAAATGCTAATAAAAAACACGAATGTTATTTAATATGTCGCCAAAGGTGATCGTGTATCTCGAAAGCTGTCTCTTAAATGCTGCACTGCAAGTGCATCAAATAAGTTTTTACACTCTGCCAAAATGCAAATACGAGCATATCGTGATGAAACATACCAGTCAGAAATAACGTGAAAACGTTTTCTTTTTTGATTCATTACTTTTGCGCTATTTTTGATTCCTCCAGAAAACGAATAGCACAACAGGGCTTCGTAGAGTTCATTTCCTTGTCTGAAATCAAGGTAGTTTGTCCTGCGGATTTCAAACTATGACAGGTTCAATTTCGGTATTGGTACTTGCGCAACAATATCGGTGCATTCCAGAGCAGCAGAAGAAGCGATGAAAAAATCATGGTCAAGTTGTGTCGCAGGGCTTTTTTTTTCTCGGTGCATTGTGAGAGCAATTAGGCCTGGTCGGGGTCAGATTTCAGAAGTGGCATATCCTTCTGCAGTTTGCTTAAGAGAGTCAGTAACATCCCAAATAAACTTGGATAGCCTCTTGCTATTCATTATGAATACAAATGTCTGGCTGTCCTAATATCCAACACTTATAGCCAATCGACGAACTGTGAAAATCTATGTCCCGTGTGGCTGTTTTCTGGGCGCCCCCGCCACGGTGTTCAGTGGTTAAAGTACTCGGCTGCTGACCCGCAGGTCACGGGATTGAATTCCGGCAGCGGCGGTAGAATTTCCGATCGAGGCGAAAATGCTGTAGGCCAGCGTACTCAGGTTTCGGTGCACATTAAAAACCCCAGGATGTCAAGATTTCCGGCTTCCTGCACTACGACGTCTCTCATGTACATATGGTGGCTTCTGAAAGAAAGCTCGACATATCAATCAATCAATCAAATTAATCTGTTTTCTGGACATCTGAACAAGATTTCCGACCGGATATTCAGTTTTGAACAATGACTGCCTGTTCATATAAGGATGCCAAAGATATGTGCATCTGCTCATCATTTATTTTAAAATTGTACTGTAGTGAAAAATTATATCGGTCCACAAAATAGCGTGTGACAATAAGCAAAATCTGATAAAAGTGCTGTTATAAACTCATTCAAATTTCGGTACGTGTATTCAATACCACAATTTCAAATAATTTTGTCTCTTGAGGCAGAACATTCGGCTGAGTCAATATGTACCGTACTTTATAAGAAATAATGAGTTTGTTATAATTGTTGCATCTTAACTGAGACAAAAATAAGAATGAAGTGCGCCATAACTGTCATTATGTAGGCAATGTGCCAGCCTCGGCATTTCTCGAACTGCGGTGCACCACGGCTGCTCAGATTAATTCAACGTAAGCGTCACGCCCCTCTGGGTGTGTTGGATGAAAACGCTGGTCATTGTGCTAATTTTCGTGAAACTCGCTTGACCAGCCACGCGCAATGATCGAAAGGAGGGTATTCGTGTCACGTCGAAGGTACGCCCCGCCACGGTGGTCTAGTGGCTAAGGTACTCGGCTGCTGACCCGCAGGTCGCGGGTTCGAATCCCGGCTGCGGCGGCTGCATTTCCGATGGAAGCGGAAATGTTGTAGGCCCGTGTGCTCAGATTTGGGTGCACGTTAAAGAACCCCAGGTGGTCGAAATTTCCGGAGCCCTCCACTACGGCGTCTCTCATAATCATATGGTGGTTTTGGGACGTTAAACCCCACATATAAATCAATCACGTCGAAGGTACGTTGAACCAGCATCCGAGTGGGCGAATGGGCACATCTTTTATTGTGATAGCAAATACATGGACGCTCTCAGCTGGATATTGCCGCTGGCATCGGCTCACCATATATGTATACGGATCTATATATGTGAAAATGAAAGAAAGAAAAAAAAACAGAAAAAGCCTCCGGCTTGCGAAGTCGACCTTGAGTCTTCATAATAATAAGTGCAAGGCTTTAGCAGCTGAGCTACCGAGAACGGCTAGCTATTTATACCACATACCGCTGCTGAAGGCCATCTCGGGGGGAATAATCGTGTATTCAGCATTATCATAAAGATGGCACAATGAGCGCACGTCGCCACAATGCACTGCGGTGCCCGCTCTAATACCCCACGCGTATTTTGCGCTGCTTATTGGAGGGGGCGCCACTCTTTCGCGCGCCCTTATCTCGCGGTGGGGAAGAGGGAGGATCGTGCGTGTTGGCTGACATCGGGCTTTACCTGAAGCGAGCGATTCTGTTTAAGTTACGGGGACTGCAATCATTGCACTCTCTGTTTGCTAAAAGCGCACGCTTTTCAGACACAGCGAAGTAATCACTGAGACGCTTATTTGCGTGCACCTGTACGTGTGAGTACATTTCGTGCGTCATTTGGCGCGAAAAACACGTGCCGCGTTCGTTTCGCTTGCCATTCTGCGCGTGACCTTCCAAATTGTTGTTATCGCGTTCATTGCTTCGATTTTGCGGTAAAACTGTGACTTTTATATGAGAAGCATTTCTTAGCGAAGTTGGGCGACTTTGAGCATATGTACCTATCCATCTTTCTAGCCGTCTACGACATTTAGCTCTCCTGGCCGTTTCAATACTGGTATCGATACCAAATTTCGTTTCGGTATGGCATAACGTGACTGTATGACGAGCATACCTGACTAGTCATAACATGAAATTCATGTCATGTAGGTCATGAATGTCATTATTTACAATTCATGGACTTGCTGCTCTTACGGTGTGTTCGTTTACATGACATCTTCCAAACTAGCATGGTATAACATGACTACAGGGTGAACGCATGCGACAGACCCTAACATCAAAATCATGACATGCATGTGTAACAACACGACTCCATGCCACACTCATGATGCGCTCGCAACAGTTTCACTAGCTTGGCATATACCAAATGTGGTATTACGGGACGTGAATAGATGGCGAAGGTATGAGACTGATGCGAATATGATAGTCATGAGATGTGTGTCATGTCACAACATGACTACATGCCACGCTAATTACGCGCTCGTGGTGGTTTCGCTAGCTTCACATATATCAAATGTGGTGTTACGTGATGTCAGTGAATGACGAAGGTATATGCCTTGTGAACACGGCAACCATGACGCGCGTGCCAGTAAGAACATGGAAACATACTACGCTCATGATGCGTTCACGGCCGTAGCGCTAGCTCCACATATACCAAGTTTGGTATCACGTGACGTAAAAAGACGACGAAGGATAATCACAGTACCAAACAGGATAACCGTGGTATGCATGCTGTCTAAAGCCTGACTAAATGCTGCGCCCATAGCATGCTCGCGGCCGTTTCGCTAGCTCCATATATTGCCACATTGAATATGCAGCACCAAGAGAACAACGAAGAACACGCGCAGCAAGAGAAGAAGACGAGGTTCTCTTCCGATCAGTTTGCCAGTGTTCTGGTTTAATTAAAGTGAGTTTCCTGGATTCGACTGCTGCTGTTTCTGCATTGTGACACTGGTGGAGGCGCTGGGTACATGTTCGGGACGCCTGACAACAGCCCCGCATCTGGTCAAGAAAGACTTCCGCGCATCGACACCCACGTTCACCGCAGCAGCCGGCGCCTGTTAGGCCTCAGCCCGGAGTTTGGTTCATTGCCGGAAAGCGTGACTGTGCCAGAAAGCATGACGGCGCCTGGAAGCACTGGCAAAAACATGTCCAGCCCAAGTACGACACAGGTGACTGTTTTGAACCATCGACTTCAAGTTGACTTCCACGGAAACGCACATGAGGATGCACATGACTGGCTCGAGAAATTCGAGCACACAGCGAATGTTAACGGTTGGAACACCACACAGAAATTGGGCTACGTTTATTTTCCGCTTCAAGACGGCGCCCGAACATGGTTCATGAATTACGTGTGGTCGTCTTGGGACGAGTTCCAGCAGAAGTACTTCGACACGTTCGCGAGCACTGAAAGACGAGAAATCGCACAGCGTCTTCTCGAGTCACGGATTCAGAAACCAAATGAATCCGTAACGATGTTTGTTGAAGACATGGCGCGGCTATTTCGTCGAGCAGATCCCAATATGCCCGAAGCCAAAAAGGTTAGCCACCTCATGCGGGGCGTTAGGGAGCAGCTGTTTGCTGGTCTCGTACGAATCCCGCCTACAAGTGTGGATGAATTCTCCAAGGAAGCGACATCTATCGAGCGCGCACTGCATCTACGTTATCGCCAGTATGACCGCCCAACCCACAGCGCACTGATCAGCGTGGCAGCCACTACCACAGCAACAACACCCGACGAAGGTTCTTTGCGCCAACTAATACGAGAAATCGTACAAGAAGAGGTCAAGAAACTCGTCGCCAAACCGAATGACTGCGCGATCGCCTCAGTAACGGAAGTTGTACGCCAGAAGATCAGGCAAGCGCTCTCGCTTCCTGAGCCGAACACGAGCACTCCCAGGGCAAGCTATGCAGACGTAGTCCGCCGACAGCCAGCGAACGTGCCGACACCACATCAGTACCACCAGCAACATCCGCCGACAGCGCCTTGGTACTACAGAGAAACTTCGATGTCGAGGCGGCCACCACTTCGCAAAACTGACATCTGGCGTACCCCTGATCATAGGCCCCTGTGCTTTCACTGTGGGGAAGCAGGCCACATCGTTCGGTATTGCCCGTATCACGCCGCAGGGTACCAAGGGTTTCCTTCTACGGTTCCTCGGCGCCACTTCAACGGAACACCTGACGTCGACACGAGTGTCATAACCCCGCGGGTTGTTCCTCCTGGGTTTCGGTCACGCTCACCCTCTCCTGGGCGTTATTCTCCATCCTCTAGATGGAGCACCACTGACATGCCAAGAGGGAGATCTCCTAGTCCACGCCGGGGAAACTAAAAGCAGTGACCTCAGGGGGAAAGGTTGCTAATCGTCGAAGTGCTGAAAATCCCCCATTACTGCCGAGCGAAGAGAGACACATTTTCAATGAATCGACGAAAGATGGGGTTGTTACTGCCGAAGTTGCAATTACGATTGACGGACATGACGTCATGGCATTGGTCGACACTGGCGCGGACTTCTTCATAATGAGTAAGAGTCTGGCAGACACGCTCAGAAAGGTTACAATGGAATGGACAGGACCGCAGATTAGAGGAGCTAGAGGGCAGCTACTCACACCTACCGGAAAGTGCACCGCAAGAAGGAAGATAGGGGATGCATCCTTCGTCGCAACTTTTGTTATCCTTTCTGAGTGTTGCAAACAGGCAATCTTGGGGATGGATTTCTTGCGTGAATACGGTGCCATCATCAATATTCCGGACGGTGTACTGACCTTTTCAGCGGATCAAAGCGCAGCGCTACACCGAAAATCCCTACGAGTCATTGACGATGTGACCGTACCTCCGTTATCGTGCCGCCTTGTTTCAGTCACGTGCAGCGAGCAGAATACTGGAGAAGGAATTGCTGAACAAGTATTGACGCTCCTACTCTCTCGCGGTGTTGCAATTGCCAGAAGTGTCGTCAGTGTTGTGTGCGGTGAAGCAGAGGTTCTGTTGACGAATTTTACCAACGAGCGACGACACATTACACAAGGCATTACAGTTGCCTACTTCGACGAGATCACCGAAATCTGTGAGTGCTGTGTAGTACAACAGGATGAGCCGCAAGCCACGTCAGCCCCACAACCTATCGACGTAAGCTCGGATTTGTCCCCAGCGCAGAGACAGCGTCTAGTAGATCTTCTTCACCAGTTCAAAGACTGTTTTTCATCGACCTCGAGGGTCAGTCAAACGCCACTGACGAAGCATCGGATAATAACGGAGGAGATGGCAAGGCCAATATGACAGTACTCATACCGCGTAACACCGATAGAGCGTGAAGCAATCCAGGAACAAGTGAAGAAAATGCTCGAGGATGATGTCATTCAGCCGTCAAGAAGTCCTTGGGCATCGCCGGTAGTGCTGGTTAAAAAGAAAGACGGAAGCTTGCAATTTTGTGTCGACTACCGCAAGCTGAACCGTGTGACAAAGAAAGACGTATACCCATTACCGCGCATCGATGATTCACTCGACAGGCTGAGGTGTGCACGCTACTTTTCGTCAATGGACCTCAAAAGTGGGTATTGGCAAATTGAGGTCGACGAGCGAGATAGAGAAAAAACGGCTTTTGTAACGCCTGATGGGCTTTATGAATTTAAAGTCTTGCCATTTGAATTGTGCTCAGCCCCCGCAATATTTCAGAGACTGATGGATACCGTTCTGTCAGGCCTTAAGTGGCAGACATGTCTGGTCTATCTGGACGACGTCATTGTTTTTTCAAAAACAATTGAGGAACACCTGAGCAGGCTGCTATCGGTATTCAGGGCAATAAGGTCTGCCGGCCTGACACTGAAACCAGAAAAGTGTCATTTTGGTTTCAAGGAGCTTCAATTTTTAGGTCATGTGGTGAGCCATGAAGGTGTTCGACCTGATCCCGATAAAATTGCGGCCGTCAGAAAATTTCTGGTACCAAAAGACAAGAAAGCACTCAGGCGTTTCCTTGGCCTATGCGCATACTACCGAAGGTTTATTGCCAATTTCTCCCACATAGCCTCGCCGTTAATACGACTCACAAGAGAAGACGTTTCGTTCACATGGGGCGACGATCAACAGGTGGCATTTGACGATCTCCGACAACGCCTGCAGACTCCGCCTGTGCTTGCTCACTTTGATGAGGATGCTCCTACCATGGTCCTTACAAGTGCCAGCAACGTGGGTTTAGGCGCTGTACTCTCCGTGTGCTCAGATTTCGGTGCACGTTAAAGAACCTCAGGTAGTCTGAATTTCCGGAGCCCTCCACTACGGCGTCTCTCATAATCATATAGTGGTTTTGGGACGTTAAACCCCACATATCAAATCAATAGGCGCTGTACTCGTCCAGTGGCAAGACTCAGCCGAGCGTGTGATCGCATATGCTAGTTGGACTTTCCCGCGCAGAGTCCAACTACTCCACAACAAAAAAAGAGTGTCTTGCTATCGTATGGGTGGTTATAAAGTTTCGTCCGTACCTCTATGGTCGTTCCTTCCACGTAGTCAGCGACAATCATTCCTTCTGCTGGCTGACCAACTTGAAAGACCCGTCTGATCGGCTCGCACGGTGGAGCTTACGCCTTCAAGAGTTTGATATGACGGTCGTGTATAAGTCCGGACGGCAGCACGCCGACGCCGATTACTTATCAAGGTCACCGATAAAGCGCGACGATGACACAGGAGATGACAGCATGGCGTTTGTAGGAGTCGTTGACACCACTACGATTTCGTGCAAGCAGAAAGAAGACAGTGAGTTGCTTCCTCTTATTGAATTTTTGAATGGCCGGACAACAACCGTCCCTAGAAGATTTGCAAGAAGCCTGCCATCATTCTTGGTAACCCCTTACGCTGCCACCAAGCCAACCGCATCGGCATCGTCAAGCCATCCAGAAAACTATAAATACAGCCAGCCTTGCACCGCACGCCTCAGTGGGCAGTGGAACGGAGCGGCCGCCACCATGGTCTCATCCAACCACTATTTGCTTTTCGTACAGTTGTTCGCAGTCATCAGCACGAGTTCGCCGGACTGCGTGGAACCACATGCGCCTGGCACGCCATACGGCACGTGCCCTCCCCAGCCCGAACCGAGCTGTTGTTGCCCGGTGCCACTTCAACCTCCCGTTCCGGTAACCCCTTATGCTTCCACCAAGC
This sequence comes from Rhipicephalus microplus, assembly GCF_013339725.1. NCBI lineage: Eukaryota > Metazoa > Arthropoda > Arachnida > Ixodida > Ixodidae > Rhipicephalus > Rhipicephalus microplus. Next base: position 161,546,118 of record NC_051168.1, on the reverse strand, counting down.
CAACCGCATCGACATCGTCAAGCCCCCCAGAAAACTACAAATACAGCAGATTTAACCACCCGACTAACTGTACTTTAACAGAAGGTTATTTCCCTCGAGAGCGTTCCAGACAATGCACAGATACAAGGTCTTGTAACGGCTGCCGTGCGACACGAAAGTGTCGCCCTCAGTTCACGGCTTAATGACTTCGAAGATCGCTCTCGCAGGGAGAACCTAATTTTTTATGGGATATTGGATTCTGCTTCAGAAACCTAGGCTGAGTCGGAGCTAAAGATTCGTAAAATCCTGTCTGCGTCCCTTAAACTGGAACTTCTTAATGAGGCCAACTCCCGTGCACACAGGCTTAGAACATATGTACAGAACAAATGTCGACCTGTTATTGTTCGCTTCAGTTCGTTCAAAACAAGAGAAAGTGTCTTTACTAAGAAATCGATGCTTCGCAGCACCCCCGTGTGAGTTTACGAAGATTTCTGCAAGGCCACGTGCCACATCCAGAAAAAGCTTTTAAACTTCGCGAAAAGCACTGGGCAGCCATATTACTTGAAGTATAACAAGATACTAATCAACAAGAAAGCCTACGTTTATTGTCCGGTCACCGATCGTGTAACTGAGGCAGGACCTATTTATGATAACCCCGTCCACGTTGCTCCCGAAGTAAGCAACGCAGAATGTGCAGGAGCCAGTGCTCCTCCATCACATCGATAGCTAGATAAGCATTTTCGAGCTCACGAATTTTCTTTTTTGCTATGTAATTCTCGAAGTGTTACTAACAAGCGTGATGCCCCATCTGCGCTGATAGATACATGTCTAGCTGATGTCGTCGTAGTAACTGAAACTTGGCTGTCCGCGGAAATTGAAAATAACAAAATATTTAACTGTTCAAAAAAGTTTAAATTCTACCGCTGTGACCGGAGTACGAGGTGCGGGGGCGGCGTATTGATTGCCATTAGCGACGAGAGTAGCTCGTTCGGCGTGCCTGTTGTTTCACCGCTTGAAATTGTTGTCGCGTGTGTTCGCATTAACCACAAAGATATCGTTGTTTGTGGCTGCTACCGGCCTCCTAACCTTACTACCGGTTTCGCAAATGAACTACACGATGTACTAAATAAGTTGCGGGTAAGGTTTCCGGCTGCGCCTATGTTTCTCCTAGATGACTTTAACTTCCCTAATGTTTCGTGGTCTCCCCCTTTCCCAATAATTTCATCAACTTCTGCTGACAGTGCTGCCTTTCTTGATGTGTGTTCAGACTTTAACTTTATTCAGCTGGTTAACGCTCCAACCCGCATTACCTCGTCCACCTCCTCAGTTCTAGACTTGGTGCTGACCACGCATCCCGACACAATTATATCCCTATCAGTTATTCCGGGCGTAAGCGACCATCTAGCTATTCATTTTAACATGACTAAAACAACTAAAAGAAATGACAGCTCAAAAGTTTTTAGGGACTACAAAAGAGCCGACTATGTTTCAATTAATAATGCGCTTCAACTCTTCCTAAACGATTACCTTTCGCAATTTCTGGAAAGGTCCGTGCAACAAGACTGGAATTTGTTTAAGCAGAAGGTAGCAGAACTTACCCATCGTTTTATTCCACTCCGCAGAATTAGGCAAAACGCTAAGTCCCCTTGGTTCACGCTTACACTAAAACGACTACTGAATAAAAAGAAACAAATTTTTCGAAGGGCAAAGCTAACTAACAACGCGGAAAGGTGGTCCGCTTATCATCACGCAGCCGACCAGTACACTCGCGCATTATCCGTTGCAAAAGAAAATTATTATTGACAAACGCTTCCCTCTCTGCTTGCAACTAACCCACAGAAATTTTGGCAGATGATTAGGGGAAATGAAAAAAAAGGCGATAGAACTAATCCATGATGATAACAGCCGTGTACCAAAAGAAGAGTGTTGTGTCATTTTAAGCTCTGTGTTTTCATCGTGCTTTGTTAAACCTACAGCACTTTCCTTTCCTTATACCCCCACCCACCACTTCGTTCCCATGAAACCCCTTTTATTTGACTGCGTCGGCATACAAAAATTGATAGAAAACATGAAATTAGCCAGTGCTTCAGGTGAAGACGGTATCTGTGCAAAGTTTTTGCATAATACCTCTGTTTACTCATCTGTCATTTTATGTAAGCTTTTCACACAGTCTTTGGAATGTCATTGCCTCCCGGGAGACTGGAAAGCGGGAAAGGTGGTTCCTCTCTACAAATCAGGTGACGTTTATAACCCCCGCAATTACAGGCCCATATCGTTAACAAATATACCGTGTAAGCTCAAGGAACACGTCATCTACTCCCACATAATCACTTTTTTAGAAAACAATTCGTTTCTTAGTGATCACCAGCATGGATTCCGGAAACAGTACTCGTGTGAGACCCAACTTCTCTGCTTTACTAATGACCTTTTTCTTGCCATTGACGCTTCTTCCCTTGTTGACTGTATTTTTCTCGACTTTGCTAAAGCTTTTGACACTGTATGCCATAAACTGCTACTGCTAAAACTAAGCAAACTTAATTTTGATGCTAACATATTAAAATGGATTGAATGCCTTCTAGTAGACCACTCCCAATTTGTAACTGCGAATGAATCCAACTCCCCCCTCTCACCCGTAACCTCTGGCGTCCCCCAAGGATCCGTTCTTGGCCTACTTCTCTTCCTGATTTACATTAACGGTTTGCCACATAACATCTCTTCTTCTATTAAACTTTTCGCCGATGATTGTGTTATTTACCGCGAAATAAAACCCCTTCTGACCACCTTGCCCTTCAGTGTGACTTAGACAATGTTTCATCTTGGTGCGATACTTGGCTAATGAACCTTAATGTTACTAAATGCAAGATAATGAGAGTTTCACGTCGAACATGCAATAATTCTACTGAATACGTACCTAATAATTCTCCCCTTACTAAAGTTAGCTCTTACAAGTACCTTGGCGTTACAATTTCTGACAACCTTTCCTGGCAGTCTCACATTGACCTTATTAAAAACAATGCTAACCGCACACTTGATTTACGCCGTAACTTCTCCCTTGCCTCGATGCAACTGAAACTTCTGCTCTATAAAACATTAGTCCGACCAAAGCTAGAATATTCATCATCTGTATGGGATCCCAACGTAAACATCCATATCAGTAGCATCGAAGCAATTCAAAATCGCGCAGCTCGTTTCATTTTGTTGAACTATTCCCGTACAGCAAGCGTAACCCATATGAAGTCAACCTTAAATCTACCTAGCCTATCATTTCGCCGCAAAATCTCACGCTTGTGCCTCTTCCACAAGTTGTACCATACCATGCACTGACTGAGTAACTCGCTTTTTTTGCCGCCATCCTACATTTCATCCCGCAGCGATAACCACTTCAAAGTTGGAATTACAAGCAGCCGTACAAACCTCCATTTTAATTCATTCGTGCCCAAAACAAGCACGGACTGGAATCACCTTCCCGCTGCCATCGCATCCATCACTGACCCGGCCAACTTCAAGAGTATCATAAACGCATACCCATTTTAAACTTGCTCCATTTGTGTGTACAGATTGTTACTTGTTTTTCCACCACTCCTCTCTGTAACGCCTTGTGCATTGAGAGAAAATAAATGAAATGAATTGAAATGAAATTCTGCTTACGCAGTGGTGTTCTCTATAGAAAGAACTTTTCTTCCAGAGGAAACACCCACCTACTTGTCGTTCCGACGTCACTTCATGAGGAGATACTTTGTGCTTGCCACGATGAACCAACGTCTGGTCATCTCGGATACACACGCACATTGGCCAAAATCCAACAGAAATACTACTGGCCAAGACTTCCAGCTATTGTGAAACTATACGTGCGCACGTGCCTCGATTGCCAACGACGAAAATTGCCACTGTTAAAACCAGCTGGACTATTACAACCAATTCAAGTGCCCACGGTACCTTTTGACCCAAATTATAATGGATCTCCTTGGACCATATCCGACTTCCCATGCTGGCAACAAGTGGGTAATAGTCGCCACTGATTATATTGCGCGCTATGCGGAAACAAAGGCTTTGTCAAGTGGCACCGCCATTGAAACCGCACGATTCTTCGTTGAAAATATCGTTCTGAGGCACGGTGCTCTAACAATCATAATAACGGATCGAGGTGCCGCTTTCACGGCCGCGCTCCTGAATACAGTGCTTGAGCTCAGTGGAACCGCCCATCGGAAAACCACTTCCTATCATCCACAAATCAACGGCTTCACAGAACGCCTCAACAAGACTATTGCCGACATGTTAAGTATATACGTTGACGTGGATCACAAGAACTGGGACGACATTCTACGATACATCACGTTCGCCTATAATACAGCGCAGCAAGAAACTACACGAAGAACGCCGTTCAGTCTCCTTCATGGCCGTGAAGTGACGACGATACTTGACGCCATGTTACTGCACGACTGCAATGACATCGATTTGGACGCTGTATCTTTTACCCAACGAGCAGAAGAAGCGAGGCAGCTTGCGCGCGTCCGAATCACCCAGCAGCAAAATTATGACGCCCAACGTTATAATCTGCGACACCGACATGTCGTCTATCGGGCCGGCGACAAAGTCTGGGTATGGAGTCCTATGCGCCGCCGGGGACTGTCTGAAAAATTGCTGAAGAAGTATTTTGGCCCCTAAACAGTTTTACAACGCCTGAGCGACGTTAGTTACGTGGTCGTTCCTGACAGCCCCTCGACAACTCGCCAGCAAAAACCAAAAATCGTGCACGTTGTGCGAATGAAGCCCTACTTTTCGGACTGATTTACACCATACATCTACTACACCGTCTTTTGTAGAAGAGCATCGGGACGCTGCTCTCTAGAGGGGGGCAAATGCCACATTGAATATGCAGCACCAAGAGAACAACGAAGAACACGCGCAGCGAGAGAAGAAGACGAAGTTCTCTTCCGATCAGTTTGCCAGTGTTCTGGTTTAATTAAAGTGAGTTTCCTGGATTCGACTGCTGCTGTTTCTGCATTGTGACAATATATCAAATTCGGTATGAGGTCACATAAATGGATGACTAAACTAAATAACACGTTCAAAGTGGATGATCATGACTTGGAAGTCATGTTGGAAGTCATAATATACCTCCACCTCTTTATGTCTTCCTGATTTTAAAGGGACATATCAACCGGAACTTATTCGTGTTTTGCCTACAACTACTCCCACCATAGGTGGGATCTACCAATTTTTTAAGTGCGCCCATGGAGACAATAGTTCGGAGCAGCATTTGAAGTTACAAAGGATGATTTTTGACAAAAGTTCCTCGAGCCCACCACTGTTTTTGGCACAGGTTACCGCAGCAAGCAGCAGCAAGCCATCACTTCTTGGACTCTTTGTTCGCACGCCACAGATACTGCCACGTGTTAAAACTGTTTCTTACTTCTATCTTTCTTATCGCGCGTTTATTATTGCCGATCTGCGCGATATGAACAAATAAATTATATGGCGCATTTAGTATTGCCGATGCAGCCCCACCGCGGTGATCTAGTGGCTAAGATAGTCTCCTGCTTACACGCAGGTCGCGGGATCGAATTCCGGCAGGAGTGGCTGCACTCTCGATGGAGGCAAAAGTGCTGTAGGCACGCGTGCTCAGATTTGGTTGCAAATAACTCTTTCGTTACCACGCCTATTCAAATCGATCGCCGGTATTGATGCAATGAATAATCAATTTTGGCATGTTAAATTTGTTTCTTGTGCACAAAGCACTTCTTAGTAATTAGTCGAGCCACTCAGTTTTCAGAACAGATTGCAGTTTGCCCTGTTTCGGCAACATATTATTTTGGCAGACCTTGGCACCAACTTATGTGCGTGTGTTGTTTGAAAAATGCATTAAGGAAATGAACTTGACAAAAGTGCGTGCCCCTCGAGATTATCCTACAGTAATAACGAAGCCAAGTGTTGAATAAAGTGCCAGCTTCGCAATTCAACAGTGTTGAGCAGTGATAATTACCAGAAATTTGTACTAGCTATAAGTACTTAGCTGTTGCTAGTAGTCAGAGAAAATTTATTTCACAAAAAAATATTTGCGAAAGTCAGCCGCATGTTCTAAGTGTCAGGGTGGTCTTATCAGCCCGTTTCTAGCAGTCTTGGTTTCGTTTCTCTTGGTATATCAGACAAACGATCGCTAATAGTGTCACTAGTAGCTTTTATGGCCTCATAGTCACGAGCGCATGAGGATGCACCAGCACTGAAAAGCAAATGCGTTTTTTAGAACTGTCTTGCAGCCCCAACTCAATTGAGTGAACACGAGTGAATAGGTCGAGAGTGACAGCCCCTCAGCTTCAAGTTTTATGACGACGATCTTTAGCGTCAGCCTGAGGCATCCGCAGCCTTTCATGGGTTTGTTTTGTTTACGGCGTCAAGTTGTCGCCTGCGACACAAGCGCGCAGCTCCTGACCTTCGTGTAGAATAGTGTAGCTACTCTGCTTTCGTGTGAGGTCCACACGTCACTGAAGTGCGGTGTGTTGGCGCCAGCTGCAGAGCTTCTCCTAACGACAAGACGGCCACCATAGCACATGTGGGCTCTGACTGTTAAGCAGCGCAAAACCTTTTAGAACGGCACGAGATATTGTTCTTTTTTTAAGACAATGTGCGAAATGCTAAGAAATATTCTTGAATGCATATATAGGAACGCCAACCCGTGCGGCGAGAGATGTCTCACGCAAAATGCGGACGCTAGAAAGATCAGCGAAGTTTATTCAACCTCTAATATACAGAGGAGAGAGAGAGGGAGAGAGAAACAACTACATTTATCCTATCTTAAGGGAAAAGGGCTGCGAGAAGGCGAGGGGTTCTACTCGCCGTGGGCCTCATCCACCACCTCAGCCCACTTCAGGATAGCCTCCTGAAGGATGGGGTTGCAGCCTCCTACAGCTCCTGACTAGTTATTTGTTTACGAAGGGTCGTGGGAGGGGAGTGATTTTGAGGTTGGCACCTAATGTGGTTAAGGCCCGCTTTCCTGACCATACCAAACTTTCAGTACGAATTTGGGTAAATTCCAGGATAAATTTTGGGCCATAAGGTAGAAGAGGGAAAAGTTCAAGGTTGTACTTTACGCCAGAGGACATCACGCCTGCGTGAGAACTGATGCTGTAAAGGTGGTAGGGTTCAGTGACCAAGGTGGTAGTGCCCGAAAATGTCGATGTATGTAAGTAATCTTTCACTAGATGTTCATGCAGTGGGAAAATCATTGCTTCTTGAAACGTCTCCTAGGCGAGCTTGAACTCGGATTGTGGAAGCTTGAGCGTTTGCTTGGGCCGCTTCATTACCAGTTAAGCATGAGTGAGCAGGTGTCCAGATTAGCACAACAAGTTTGAATGGTGGATTACGGGAGAGCATGGCTAGGACTGTCTTGCAAAGCCTACCGGCTCCGAAGTTGTATAAGACAGTTTTCGAATCACTCACCACGGCAGGAAACATTCGTATAGTCAGCATACATAAAAGGTGCAGGGGAATGAGGTATGTCGAAAATATCATTTATATAAGCAAGGAACAATAGTGGGCCCAGTGTGGACCCTTGAAGCACTCATAGGTTCAATTTTTTTGTAGATATAGTGTTGTTGATTTGTAAAAACAGGTAGCAATCTTTCATGTAACTTTTTTAGCAACTGTAGTGCCACTCCACGCACCCAATACTTGGATATTTTATTAATCAATAGCCTGAATTGTAGGGAGTCAAAAGCCTTGTGAAAATCTAAAGAGAGCCCAAGGGTGCAATTTTGTTTTTCCTGTTTTCACTCATCACATCTTTATTATAGTACTTGTTTAGTTGATTTATTTTTTGAGAACAATACTGACTTTTTGACATTATTTGATGCTTATAGAAAAGTGCCCCTTCTCCTCAGAGAAAATTGGGATCAAATGCAAATTCATTGCTCAGTGTCCATAATGGTGTTTCGCACGTGAGAACCGAACGCTAGAAAAATTGTTTGTTTTTTAGGGGCGAAGCTCCTTAAAGCGGCACCCGTTCGTTCCTCGTAGCCGTTGTAGTAGGTAACAGGTATAACATTTTGATTTCCAAGGCGGTGCCGGTGAAAGATTTCTTCTGTGCGTCGTTGAACAACGAAAAAATAGTGCTCAATGTACATGCCAATGGCTGCTAATGGGGAATCAATAACAGGAACATTCGGCTTTTCGATAACGCGCACACTGCGATCCCCATTAACAGCCAAAAGCATGTACATTGAGCACTATCTGACAAGAAAGGGTGCTACGTTTTACTCCCTGGGTGTAACCTCCTTGGCTTTAGAAAGGTTTAGCGAGCGTTGAGCTGCAGTGCCATGAATACAATGAACTAGTATATACCATGAATGAACTCAAGGTGGTTAAAGGTGGGAAGTATACCCGAAGCGCAAGCCGTAAGAAAGTGTGCGTGTGCCACCTCTCGTTTAGTCCTTGGAATATCCGCTGGATGGCAGTGCTTCTATGTGAGGAATTGCCAAGGAAAGGATCTATGATAATACTCGGAGTAGTTCTCTACTCTTTGAGGCCAGGACGCGAGTACTGCGAACCAAGACATATCGAGCAAAATACGAAGGGGTAGACACAGTATGCAGTGCGTGTGGAAAATTTGCCTGAGTATGAGAAACTGCCATACTACTACTTTACAACGTGCCCATTTTGTAGTAGTAAAAAAAGGAGCAAAACAAAAACCTTCCACCCGTCTCGCTAGCTTTCTCAACCGATCTCCGCTGTGTAATCATGACAAAGCATCAGCACACTTATTAAGACATCCCTTTATGTGACAAAAAAGATGTCCTTCTGTAATGCCAAAGCCCAGTGGGTCAGGCGAGCACGAGATCATACAAAGCGTATCAGGTACGCGAGCGTGCTACGTGCCGTTACTACCTTAACTCTGTCACCGACTGGCTGCATGTCCGAAAGCCGAGTGTCCAGACGACGGTAAATACCACTCTTTTACTTGGCAAATAATCTAGTTATTGAGGACTGATATGTCAGAACGATGATTGGTCTCTCTTCTCCGTTTTTCCCGTGAGCAACATGGGCCCCTATTTGCCTTTTTAAGCACCTGTCACTAATGCTGTCTCGTTTGTAATATGTGAAGCGCTTGTCTTAAATATGGCCTTCAGAGACAGCGTAACAGCACTGAAATAATTTTTACCCTTCAAGCTCCCTAGGTAAATAGGTGCAAAGTGGTTCGTAATGTCCGTAAATGGGCTCAATAACTCTGAGTGCACGGGCATCTGTTTTCGGTAATATTTTACATGCGCCATCACACTGCGCAGGTCTGTCTTAGCGCACAGAGTGTTAAGTAGCGCACCCACCCCTAACCAGTCAAGCTTAGGATAGTGACAACTGTCAACAATGTGTATAGGGTAGCTTTCTTTTCGTCGTTTCCTCACGGATCTCTCGCTCCCGGTCTCACTACGTGAAGCTTGTACTTGCATCGCAGCCTCGGCAAATAATGCTTTTGTATTTGGCCGCTCTGCCATCTCATCTGCTTTTATTTCATCTTCACGATCGACCACCTATACGATGACTGGCTTCGTTCTTACTATATGAACCGCCAATTCTGCCGACCCTGCTTGAATCTGCTTGAGTTTCTCTAAAGTGCTTGGTGTTAGTAGAACATCTACTTCTGGAAGTTTATTTGTGACCACACACAGCTCAATCAGCTCAGGGGCAGCACCTTTTGCAGAAGTGTGACGCCCCAATAAGAAGTACATCAGGTCAGCCTAAACAGCATGCCCTAATGCTCCTCTTAGGCATACTTTTCCTACACAATGGCGTTTTGCTACAGCGGAAATCCGCTCCTCTCCGAGAACGATTATGCCAGATCCTGAATCTAGACATTCCTTAACCGTGCTACCTCTGCTTACTAACTCAACCCATGTTAACCTTGACGTACTAATCATGTCTGTGACAAAAACTTTGCCTCGTGTCTTAGGTTCGCACACTGCCCTCACCGTCAACCTTTTAGGTGGGTGTACTTCTGGTGCCCCTTCTGCTGCCGATGTACTCGGCATCGTTTGCGGGCATTGCCATTGATAGTGTCTGCTTTCCACGCAAGCATAGCATCGAGGCGTCGTCTTTCCATTTCCTAGCGCTGGCCGATCCGCCGCACGGTGATTAAACATTTCCCCTCTCTTCGATTTAGCGACGTTGGTATCGTATCATCTTCTACTTTGTGGGTTCTCGTCGTGCAAGCTTCGCTAGAGGTGGGGACCTGAGCCACCCTGCTGTCTCATTCTGTAGGACGAATGTCCGCATGACTGCATTCATTAGCTGTTTGACTCAGTCTGAAATCAACAATGCACGAAGGTCCTGTAATGTATAATTTTCCCTACTATGAAGGTAATAGCTGTAGGATCTCAAGCCTAGTGACGAATTGGCCCCACGTCTCATCTCCCTTCCGACATGTGTGAAGAGGGTGTTTGTATTCCTCGGTTGTAAGCTTAAGTTCCTGAAGAATGAGGTCACAAATCTCTTCGTAAGAAAAGACTCGCTCCTCAGCTTGGTTTGCTACTAATGTTTGAGATTTCTCATTTAAAAACGGCATAATAGTAGCACACTAAACATTTTTGGGAATACTGCAACTTCTAAGCATATTTCCAGCCCTGCGGAACCATGCAGGCACTAGCTCATTGTAAACTGGCATTGGTGGAAGAACTGCTCGCAACCAATTCGCATACCGTGCCAAACCAGACCTGTCCCTCCGCTCCACCTCAACTCCTGTCTGAGAGTGAAGCTTCAATTTTTGTAGCTAAATTTGGAGCTTCAAACCCTCTATTACTGGCTCCTTCATTCGAACTTGAATAGCAGGATCCGTGCTTTCGCTAGCAACCATATTTCCGGCGGTCATACCCACCGATGCCTTATTACGTTCTGACTTCTGGTCATCAGTACCCCATTCGCCTTCTGACGTCGTCATCCTAGTCGCCATGGTGCTCCCGGAGGAAACGTAACAGGGACCCATCTGTGGTTCACTGTGCCTAGAAGAATCGCCGCACCACGTTTGGGTAGAAGTTCCAGTCAGAAGGCAGTGGAACCAATTTTCCGCTGCAGTTGGATGTATGTGCACCACTCAGTCTTTCCCTTGATAAGTGTGCCGGTCGCCAGTCACCCGCTGGCTGTCTTCATAACTCCAGTCGTCGCCAGCCACTCTGGGTGAGAAGCCGATGTCCGAGCGCAAAAAGCCGATGCACTCTCTCGCGTCTCGGCTGTCGCGGTACCAACCGTTACAACCGACACCCTCGCCGAAGCTCAGAAAACAGACACCGAACTCCAGCAGCTCCTCGAGAAGGGCTCTTCCCTTCAACTGCAAAAAGTTAAACCCCTGGTTCAACGGACGCTCTCTACTGTGACATCCCTATTTAAAAAACGTCCACCATAGGAATGGTGGACTCCACCAACCACCATTTTGGTGGATTATGGCAGTGGAAATGTTGGTGGCACATGGTGTATGGTAGCGTATGGTGGAGCGGATGGTGGATGGCGCGCTCAAGCCGGCAATGGTGGAGCGCGAAGCAGCGTCAGAACCACCGTGACGAGCTGCCACTAAAGAAATAAACAAAATTATTGTATCAAAAAGAACGTGGCAAGCACCCTGTAAAAAAAACTTGCGCTAGCATGGGATAAAACCTGCCACATCCGAATTTCGAACTGAGCACACTAACCACTGCGGTACGCCGACAGATGGCGTCATGGCTGTTAAAGAAATGTCAACTCAGAAAGTCACTGTTTAACTTCAGTTCTATTTGTCGTTTACTCGGGAGGGCAGAATCTGCACCTGCTACTAAACTTTGCACATTTGATAAACACGAAAAACTGCTGCCTGTAACGACTTCCACTGCGATAATGGCAACGGCACTATGTTTCTGTTAGAATTTACAACCGCAAGGAAAAAAACAACTCAGTGGACTGAGGAGCAGGAAGAGTTTACCGGTGGTTAGTCAAGTTTACGATCCAAAAGAGCGATATCAGTTCAGGGTTTTTTACGCTTCTAGGCTCATTCGATAAATACGCCAAAACAATTGATTTTGATGTTTTTCGCGCAACGCACACCACGGTCGTGCCAGCGCACCGCTGTTGCTCTCTCGTTAAGAACAGCTACATAACGGCTTGTCCAAAACAAATGCAGAGCACGAAAAACATTTTGTTATCATATTGGTTCAGGAAGCGCACGAATTGACGCGTCTATGTTCTCGCATAAGAGCCAGCGAAGTGCCGGCGAGTGTGACCGGCGGCTGTCAGTCAGGGGAGGCGTACCTTTGGTGGAAGTGCTGCACGCGCGTCGCATCGGTGTTTGTCGCTTCTTGCGCGGACACCGTACACAATAAAAAGGCTTCATTTAGGTTAAATGATGCCGCAGCTGTGCTGTATTGTCATTTTTACTCGTCAAAATTGTGTATTCTGAAACCCAGAAGTGCCGAAAACACTTGTATGGGCTCTGTCGGTATCACTAACCTTTGGTGGAAATCATGGTAGTAGAACAGAAAAGTGGAAGTCAAGTTCGCTGGGGCTCATTCTGGCGCATGTCGAAAGTTGAAAGTTTATGCGTATTCACACGCACTTCGTTAATTTAAAGGTACGGCTAAAACAATAGAGTGCGCAAGAATTACCAGAGTTGCGTTTCTAGCGTGGCGACATCAAGTGACCGCACTGTGCTCTGCTCTAACATTGAAAGGAGCAATTGCGAACTGGAGTCCATTTATTTGTTGACAACTGCGCGCCGATGTAAAATATTTATTGTCATGTTCACAGTGATAACTCCAGTCTTCTAAACATAACAACAAAAAAAACAAATCGCGGATGTGAAACTGATCTAAGTACGTGCACGAAATGTAAGCATGTTCCCGGCGGCATATTCTATGCTCCACAAAAATTGAAGCGTTGTTGACACCACAGGAATAAAAAAAAACGTACTAGAAAGTGTATTGAGCAGCGTTGGTTTCTTTTGACCGTAAACATATATGTCTGCGCATTCAAAAATGAAACACTACAAATAAGTGATTTCAGATACTGTAGTGTGCTTTTGATCATGCCACCGCCATCCACCAAGCTTCCTTCATGCCACCGTCACCCACCTTGCTCACGAAGCCTTCCACCAAACATGTTTTGCCTCGCCACCTTGAGCCGGCAATTTTCACCATCACCACTATTGGCTCGCCACCACTACCACCATCTGCCACCATTTTTCCACTCCCGCCGTCATCAGTCATTATGCCCACTACAGTTTCCACAATATCCACTAATATTTCCACCATATCCACTAATATTTCCACCATATCCACTAATATTTCCACCATATCCTCTACTTTTTCCACCATATCCACCAACGATTCCAGCACACACCAACCCAGAATTTTCAATAGGGATATCAACACGACGAGTGAGACCACACGTCCTTTCTTTGCATCGCCAAAACCTCTTCAAGCACTTACACAACCTAAGTCATCCCGGCATATAAGCTTCTACGCGCCTCGTGACTGACCGGTACGCGTGGCTCTTAATGCAACGAGACTGCCGCACCTGGCCACGCACATGCATTCAATGCCAGCACGCCAAAATCACCCGGCACGTCACGTCGCCACTCGGAAAATTCCCCCTCTCTACGGAATGGTTCCAACACGCCCATATTGACATGATTGGCCCCCTCCCACCAGCTGGCCTTTACCGCTATTGCCTCACCGCCATCGATCGTTTTACTCATTGGCCCGAGGTGTGGCCGTTCGAAAGGATCACCGCAGAAGACGTCGCATCAGCCTTCTTCTCCAGCTGGGTTTCACGCTTCGAAACTTCTCGTCTAGTGAAAACGATCAAAATAGGCAATTTGAATCTTAACTCTTCAGGCTCCTCGGGCTCTCCACCGGGTTCGAGCGTTCACGGACAACAAGCTACCACCCTTGCGCCAACGGGATGTTTGAACGGTTTCACCGCCAGTTCAAGTCAGTCATCATGTGCCACCCTCACTCATCCTGGCTCGAAGCTCTCCCCGCCCTCACTCTTGGTCTGTGCGCAACTTTCAAGCCAAACTTTCAAGCCATGCCCGTGGAATTCGTCTACGGCGAGCCGCTTCGCCTACCTGGATAACTCCTATTTGCTCCGACCTCTGATGTAAGCAGATCAGACCCTGCAGACTTCGTAACTCGACTCCGTCGCACAGTGGGCGCACTGCGCCCCTCACCAATGGCTCGCCACATCAAGCCGACCCCGTTCGTGTTTAAAGACCAGGCAAAATGCTCGCATGCCTTCCTCCGCGACGACACCCTACGCGTACCTTTCCAGCCGCCTTACTTCGGACCTTACAAAGGCATCTGTCGCGACGACAAAACATACACCCTGCCAATCAGTGGAAAGGGTGTACGCGTTTCTATCGGCCGCCTAAAGCCATCATACATCTTTTCCCAGGAGCCTACCGACCCCCGCACGCCTCCCGTAATTCGCCGACAAAAGCCCGCAATGCCTAGGCTTGCAACCTACACCACCCGCTTTGGATGCCAGGTGCGGGTCCCCAAACCACTTCAACCCTGGGGGCTCCTATCTGCGCGGGGGGAGGGTGGGATGTGCCGAAACGGTTTGGCGCCGCTTCTGCGCAGCTTCTACGCCTGCGCGTCACGGCAATGCCTCCAAACACGGGTGCCGGCGATAAGAACACTCTCGCCCAAAAGAAGCGAAAAAAGTGTGTGTCTGTCCCGATTGGGGGGAGTTGTAGTAGAACCTACAGTGCGGAAACATTAAAGTTATGTTATCCCACATCTCTATTACTGGCTCCTTCATTCAAACTTCAATACCAGGATTCGTGCTTTCACTAGCAACCACATTTTCGGCGGTCATACCCGCCGATGCTTCATTACGTTCTGACTCCTGGTCATCAGTAGTCCCATCTGCCCCCTGGCTTCTCGTCATCCTAGTCGCCATGGTGCTCCCGGAGGAAACAGAACAGGGACCCGCCTGTGGTTCACGTTGCGTAGATGAATTGCCGCACCGCCTCCAGTCAGACTCAACGGCCGCATCACCTCCAGACTGGAACTCAGAAATTCCAGTCAGCAGGTAGTGGGACCAAATTTCCGCTGCAGTTGGATGTACGTGCACCACTCAGTCTTTCCCTTGATAGGAGGGCCGGTCGCCAGTCACCCACTGGCTTTCTCCATAACTGCAGTCGTCGCCAGCCACTCTGGGTGAGAAGCCGATGTCCGAGCGCAAGAAGCCGCCACTCTCAATTCTGGCTAAGCTGATCGCCACGATCAGTGTTGCGCAGAGTCCAGGTTTCTTGAACTACGTACTTCGTCTCTTCTGTGAAGTAACCTGATTATCTTTTTCTTTGGCCCCACCTTTGGCTTTCGGTGTGTGTGTGCCAGAAAGGCACACACACACACCGTAGGTCTTATTGTCCTCCAGGGAGCTGCCGCGACCTTATGCTCGACTGCGCTAGTTAAGATTGGGATGATGGATGTAATCCCGATGGTTCAGATGATCACGACGACACGTTGAAGGACTGGACAGCTTGCTCACTTTCTGGAAAACTTTGGTGTATTTACACACTGACACTTGTTTACAAACAAAGGCCGGGGTGGCCACCAAACCAACTTCACAATAAGCACTGGCATGTATAATTATCAACGTCGGCCTTACTTGCCGAGCCCTTCGTATACTCCACACAATGACACCATCTTCTCGATGTAGTATCAACCTTGGATCAGAGTCGCGCTAAGCACGATCTTTGTCCCCGCTTCCCGATCTTGTTCTCGAGCACCAAGCTTCCCTTCTCTCCATTTCTTTCAATAAATACCTCCCGTCTCATTTGAGACATCCTCGTGGGATGAACTTCTACTCGATGCTCCACCAAAGGAGCAAACAACTGTTCTTTCCTCCGAGATGGTTCTCCGCCTCAGCGTTTCGACACTTTGCTATCCTCGGACCATCGGCTAAGGAGAACTCCGTCATTTCGTTGACATACAGCTTAAATTATAATTTCGTGCGACAACAGGTATGTCTAGACGGCGGGTCAGCCGTTTGGCGTTAGTAGACACAATTCTGCCGTATATCCGCACATATTGTTACAGCATGCGCCACATTATCTTGTTAGGAGCTGTGTAGTGCCGTTGTTAGATAGGAAGGAGACGCGGCGCCGAAGCGTTTTGTCCCAGAGTCACACTTAACTCATCAACCCATCATCATTCTACGCCTGTCCAGGCACTTCCTCCCCCCCCCCCAGGGTCGTGTGGGGGGGGACGATTTGTTTTGGGCAGACGGCCATGCCCTGGCAAGGGGGCCACCGTTCGGTGCCAGGCGCCATACAAACGTGGCCTGGCTCCCGGCGTACAAGACAGGGAAGCCCGACAAAGGGACTACCCTTCGGCAAAGCAACTTCGGTCGCAACGCACAAAGTGAACTTACCCTGGCAAGGTGGGCTATCGCAGCGCGTGGGGTGCGCTGCGGTCATGGCCCGTCTCCTGACCGCTAGGGCACAGCGAGGCTTGACACAGGGGCTACCCTTCCGCACGATGGCTCTCGTCACCGCACGCAAAGCGGACGTACCCAAAAACGTGGCAGTGGGATTGCCCTCGGTCGCGGAAACTTCAGTCACAGCAAACAAAGTGCCCGTGCCCTAACACTGTCGCGCGGCTGAGAGCCTGTGACGACACCCCTTCAGGCCGGATGGGCTATCGCTCGGCGTGAGGCGCTTTGCGGTCACGGCCCGTCTCCTCACCACAAGGGCGCAGTGAGACACAATCCGTCCTGTGGGGTCTACGGGACTACTATTTGGTGCAGAGGCCAGTGCTGCCGCACGCAAACCAAACGTACCCACGGAAAGCGGAACGGCTGAAAGCCGGCTTAGTCCTTCTCGGAGAAGGGAGCCACCTTCCGCCTCAACGAGTAGAGTTGCCGAGCCTGCAGAAGGGGCCAACACGGACCTTGCGGGTAAAGCCCGACAAGGTGTCAGGATCACCTTAGCACATGCAAAGCTCGGGTGAAAGACCATACAGACCAAACTCGGGGGCGACTGGCTCACTAGGCCTTGTCGTGGAGCCTTAGAAAAAGCCATCATTAAAAGTTGCTGGTTATCTGCCCTCCTGCCTCACTGAAAATCACTGCCGGTGGGTGCCACATTTCATAAAACTTTGCACCAAGGCGCTGCCACTCTCGGTGAAGAACGAACCAGACCTCATTTCGTACTTTTGCAAGCACGTCGTGAAGCCCGGGTCGCTTGCCGTCAAAGACGGCACGACACCGTGCCACCCACACTTGGTAGGAGCACTCAACAAGCAGAAGCACGTATTGCTTAGCAGCTTGTCCCGACAGGGGATGAAGAAAACGAACGGTGTTGAAAGGAACACCTGCGTGGCCAAACAAGCTAGCTATCCTTCGATGGAGGGCAGCTGGTAGTGCGCACTGAAAGAACACGTGAACCAGGTCCTCCATATTGCCACAAAAAGGGCACACTCCTCGTTGACGAATTCTTGTGAAGGGCCTGAACTTTAGAGGCAGGCAATCTCTGGCCAGGCGATACATGAATGTAGCGCGCTTGGCGTCTAGGAAACTGGCAGTAATTAACCGCAGTTAGGAATGTGTTGGGACAGGTCATGTTCTCTATAGCGTTCGGGTAACTCCGGAGCGAGTCTATCGACTAGCTCGCGGAGTTCGATCGAAACTAAATCTATCTCGGGGTCGACCTCTTGGAGACGGGCCAGAGTAGAAGTGGCCCCTGCATAGAAGGCAGAAGGCGTTCCTGCCCGAGGCACGGAATTCGAAAATGCCCCGGGCGAGAACAACTTCAGCCTGGTGCTCAGGAAATACGACGTGAAGCTTCTACTAAGGAGCATATCTGAATCAAGGGCTACCCGTGTCCATTTAACATGTATAGCCGTGGTCACTACGCTAAGGTCGGGAATACCTAGTCCTCCTTCATCCCTATGCAACTTCAACACGGGGCGCGCCACAAAATGAGAGGCACGACTCCAAAAGAAATCAAAGACTTTTTTTTCCAAGATAACTTTTGTGTGGGGTTTAACTAGCATAACCGAACCTATGTACGTAAGGAAACTAAACAACAGTGATCGAATTATCGTAGCCCTAGCTGTAAGCAGACAAGACAAGGCACCGAGTTCCTTAATCATGTCGGTCAGCTTTTGCCTTGCTAAGCGCCAGTTTTCGGTAGTCAGGCCATCTGGCTCGAAATGGAAACCTAATATACGTAGGCGCTTCTGTATGGGGAAGCCATGTACAGGACGTGGACTGGAGGGAGCGCAGTTCAGATACATGACTGCGCTCTTCGACTTATTTATTCTGGCGCCACTCGCCGAGCAGTACCCCTCCATAACGTCCAAGACGGTGCAAACAGTTGCCTCGTCCGGGAAGACAATAGAGAGGTCATCTGCATAGGCAAACATAGCCACCGGGGGGGAACCTGGCGGAAGGGGAAATCTACCTATGCTGGTGTCTTTAGAAAGCCTCTGCAAGAGTGGCTCGAATACGAGCACATAGAGAGCGGGCGACAGTGGGTCGCCCTGTCTGACTCTACGGCACACACCGAACGACTCCGAGACGTGATCTTGTATGACAACAGCAGAACTAGGACGAAAGTAGAGAGCCCTGACCATGCTGATGAACTTGAAACTGAAGCCCGCCTGCTTTAAAACTTTAGAGATTTACTTATGACTGATAATATCAAAAGCCTTTTCTCAATCAAAAGAACAAAGGATTCCACTTAGGTTGCGTGAATTCGACCATTCTATAAGGTCCCTGATAGCAAAACCATGAAGCTGGCACGATCTACCTTGGACACAACATGCCTGGTACGGACTCAAAACAGTACTGAGCACTGGAGTGAGTCGAACGGACAGGCACTTAGCTATGAGCTTGTAGTCACAGTTTAGGAAGGTTGTGGGCCTCCAGGCTCTCAGGTCGGTGCGTCTCGTCTCATCCTTGCACAGGAGAGTGATCCGCCCCTCCCTTTGAGTTGCTGACAGGGTCCCCTGACGGAGAAGCCTGTTTTCCAATGTGGTAGACAGCAACCACTTATTTCTCAGTCTGGCTCACCACGACAGCGCTACCGCTGTGTGGGTGACTCCCCAGCACAAGGTACTGTGAACAAAAGCTAATGGGGTTTGACGACAAAGATGCGTTCCAAGGAGAATGGCTTAGTCCACGTCTGGGCAGCCTGTTTTCATTACCTTCCCTCTTCGTCGGGCGCCATTTACCGACTGCCCATCCTTCGCGTGCCCCAAACATAACTTCGCCCTTTTTCACAAAAACTGAAAATCTCATTTAACCGTGATATATACATACGATGACTCTTGGGTGCTTCGTGCGTGTGTTCAGTTACGACATATTCTGGTGCTAACACACTCATTGTCTATCAGCGACTGTTTCAGCATGTGATTCTATGTATAAGACTTGCTTGGCAGCAAGTTTTGACAGAGTAAAATGTTTCATTCCCTTTTCCTTGCTGCTTGTATGATTTTCAGTGCAATTAAAAAAACAAGTAGATTAATTCGGTTATCGGAGTCAGGAAGGTACAGCAAAGGGCTCCTAGGAATATAAGAAGCGGGAGTACAGCATTTGTAAGAAAACACAGGACCCTTCAAAATCTAGGAACGCTTAAGAAAGGGCAAGTAATTATTGTACAGCTAGGTAAGTCTCTTTCTCAGAGTAGAATAGTCAGCTGCGCACTACATAACCTCTCATGTCTTCTCTGATAAAGTACCAGCTGGGATGCAATGTATCATACTGTTGAATAAGTTTTCTGTTTATTTCAGAGCACCTAACATTTTGAAACTTAGGTAAACTGTTAAAAATATACAGCTTTATGAGTAATCTCTACTGAATAGAATATATCAATATTCAATTCAATATGCTAAATCATGAATACTTGTACATCTTTACAATATATGCTCCGTTGAAATTTTCCAGGTGCATATAAATCTCGATTTTGCTTCACAATTTTTCCAAAGAAGGCTTCTGTTTCACGACCACAAAATATTTCAGCGAGGCCTTCATACAAAGCGAATATATGTTTCACATATATTCACGTTTGACAACTTTAGTTCTGTACGTACTTACACAACCAACGACTCATACGTACAACACAATATAATGACTCATATCTGGCATATGATCACTGGTGAGGTGGAGAGGAGTTGTAAGGAGAGAAATTACAGGCTGTTTAGAGTGGCCGGGAAAATCTGTCTTATTGCTGCGCGAGTGACCGAGCATGTCAGTTGAGGTCAAATATGCGATAATAATTTTAAGAAGGTGTGTGTGTGTGTGTTGGCGTCACATAGGTTGAAACTTACAAAGACAGAAATTTTTCTTCAGCATTATTTTGTGATGTTTTTATGTTAAATGACCACAAAATTGTATTGTGCCTCATTGCGCATGTGTCTATTAATTTACATACCTGCTGGCAAAGCCCCAAATAAAGACAAATGGAAGTTAAACATGTCCTTTTTTGCGTTATGTGAATCTCACTTCTGCACTTCATTCCTCCCTGAAGCTGTACCATTTTGCCAAGTTATATGCTTAGTTATACTATTGGAATATATGCGGCATCATTGACACAATATGACAACAGAACATATGTTAAAGCTCGTGCATGATGGCAGGCCTAAGATTACAACCATTCTACTTTTATCTGTGCTAAAACTACTGAGGTTCCGAATATCACTCTCAGAATATCCTGTAAGTGCTTCAGTGCAGTCTTGCGAACTAAAAAATGTGGTGCTCCCAAGAAGAAAAGTTTATTTCCGTACTGTGACCAACCTGAAAAACTAAGCAGATAAGAAAAAGCGGTCACAGTTGGGTAAAATGATGTGTTCCCAGACACTTTAAGTGAATGCAAGCGCAGCATTTGCCAGAGCTAAAGCGACTTGTACAGTGTCGTCACAATTTTATGCATGCGAGCGACAAGTACCAATCAGTGCCGGGCACGCAAGCAGAAGTGGTCACTGGTTTTGCGCATGCACACCAGGCTTTATTTTACAGTGTCTGATAGCTCCAGTGACGAGAGTGCTCATCATGATGGCTGGCGCCGTCCCTGCATGGCACCGGCTAGATTGAATGTGGCAAGCTGCATACTTTTGCTTGAGACAGCTGCGTGGGAACAAGAAAGGAACACCCCGCTATAAAATATTTCTAAGTGAATCAAAGGGCCTGTGGCGAGGTAACTATGTGAATGCCTGTTGTGCCATCTTGAAATTAAGAAACAACATTTGTATTTAGTCTGTTATCTGTCGGTAGAATCTGATAAACATTGGTAGTACAAGTTCAAGGCTACATAACGATGATGGCCAGGAGATGCGCTCCTGAAGTGACCTGCACCCTTCTTCCATGCCCTTCTTGGTGCACTGAAAGTTTTGCCCCGTAGGTACTAGATTCCGGGGCGGTTGCTTCTGAAGGGCTCAAGATTGAGCTCACTTTTACCACCTGCTTAAGGGCCAAACTTGGTACTGGAGCTTGTTTGCCCCAGGAGAAATTTTTATAGACAAAGAGGTTTCAAGTTTTACAAAAACAAAGCTTGGGCTCTGAAGGATTACCATACATACACTGTACACAAGACCTTTCCTACAAAATCCACTATAGAGCCCCAAATTACCTATATGGTGTGCCTGAATAAACCATAAGAAAGTATGTAGTCTAATTGATGTCATCTTTTTTCATTAGGAAGTTTGCCTAGGAAAAACTAGACTGTCATCATTGGCACAACCTACACCATGCAAAACAACAGTAAATATAGACTGCGATGATGGTACCAGAAGCATCAGCAAAAGTAAATTCACCATCCTGAAAACTTCATTTGACATTAGGACTGTCTATGCATTACAAGCAAAGTTTTTTTATAATTTCATTGCTTCTAATACCTCAACTTGCAAACTTCGCTGTAAACCCTACAAATATTGGCCTGCAATGTGTTTCAAAAAGTGATCAGCTCAAATAAAGTAGCTGCAAGCCTTATCAGTAACACTATTATATGGAGGCCTAAATATGTATGCTCTGTGCTAATCCATTCGAAAACTGAGCGAGGCCCTTTATAGCAACATTCTTAAGACTTGGAATGCATTGCGTGTCCACACCTGATGGCTGGCACTTGCCTAATTACTACCCCATCTCGCCAACAAGCAGCCCCTGTAAGATGCATGAACATGTAATACCATCTCGGGTCACCGTAGGTTCCTTGAAAACAGCTTGCTCTTAGTTCTGGCAAAATGTTTCAGGAGTCATGTTCAGAAGTCGGTCGCGATGGTGTCACCCGTATTGCCATTAATGAGACCGCTAGGTAGACGATGCTCACACACGAAGCCTAATGAAACTGCTACGTACTACGTGCTTTACCAAAATACACTGCGTTCACTTCGCCGCATTACACGACTGCGGGCAATGTTGACAAATTCTAGAAAGACGCTTGAGGATCAGCTTGAAATAGACAGTGGTTCTTAATAAATGTTCATTTCATTTGTTCTCCTTTATATACACCTATCTAAACTGACACTGCTAAGAAAACAGATTGTCATAATCGGTGACAGCATAAATATTACGTCGTGTGAACGGCTGTTCACATCCCATCTCTTCCAACTTGCGCATGCCGTATCTTCCTTACGCACTTGCGCAGGACAAAGCTTAAAGAAAGAACGAAAAGTGTTGGTAGTGATTAACCCCAATGACAGTCCAACTGTTACCGATCGACCCTCAGCAACAAGAGCACCACATGCCCACGTAGTACGTACGACAAAATACTAAAATTGTGCGTGAAACAGGTATTCACAAATACAAGACATGGCCTTTATTTCACGCTCGTACAGCTCATTTACACTGCTTACAGATTTGGCAGCAAACACTTTAAGAGATTGGTGTTATCTACTGAGCACCGCGGTGAAATCCGTTCAACCATCAGCGTAAACACCGCGACCTCGCAAAAACTGAGAACAGTGGCAGTGACTTTCACGTGAATCACTCTTACACAACGCAATCACATCCCCACGGGCAGAGGTGGTTCTCGCTATTGCACATAGCTCATGGCCAAAACCAACACCTACCACGGAGATAAAACATAAACCCACCACAGCATAGTTCCTAAAAAGCTGGTGAGACACTCTACGCTACCTAAACCACGTAATACAAGCTTTAATGGATAGATGGATGAATAGATGTGGCTGTACCCTTTAGATCGGGCGGTGGCTAACGCCACCTAGGCGTAATACTTAGTGAACCAACAAAAAGATTTACCTCTTGTTTTCTTTTAAATAGTGAAGTATAGGACCGGTACTTTGCAGTGAATAGTGTAAATTTCACTCGTTCCTTGACTTTTGCCACCAATCAGATAACCTCCTTCTAGATAATTATACCCACTTAGTCTATTTAGTTCTCCCTGTCTCTAAACTCCAGTGCTTTGAAAAACTATGCGCCATCATCCTGAACTACAGGGTGAAGCCCTTTACAGAACATTATTAAGTGTTTGGCAGTTTCCTCCTCGTCTCCGCATGCGCTGCGCACCGTGGCTACTCCTTCGTATTTGGCCCGACATGTCTTGGTTCGCAATACTCTTGTACTGGCCTCAAACAGTACAGAACTACCCCGAGTATTATCATAGAACCTTTCCTTGGTGATTTTCTGCTTAGAAGTTCAATCGATCTTTAGTGAGGACTTCTTAATCATGCCAATTTTCCACATGTCAGTCTTCGTTTCCTTCACCTGCTTCTTAACTGATAGTTCTTTTTGGCTTAGCCCCCGGCTGTTTTCCAAATATTCACCCGTCGATTTTCGGGTTCGCTTCCTTCCTTTTGTATCGACATTCTTTAGTTACAAGTAGCTGAAAATCTACTTGCACATAAGCCCAAAGCTCCTCCCCCATTCCCCCATTTCTATAAATTGCTTCTCAAATTTCATCTTGCTGCTAGCTTCCGTGCCCTCAAATGATTTCCATTCCATATCTTCTTGTACTCTCTGATTTGGTGTGTTCCCGTGAGCTCCTAAAGCAAGCCGACCTATTCTTTATTGCTTAATTTCTAATCTCGCTTGACCTTCCGATCGCATGCACAAGACCGCATTGCCGAACTTCAGACCAGGAGGGTTGGATATTTCAGTGTGAGAGCACATCTCTCTCTCCACTCTCACCAGTCTTTCTACTGCTTGCGCCGCCGTCTCGCGTCTTCATGCACGTGCAACCCTTTTCAGGGCTCACAATGGCGACCGGACAGATACTAGGGGATATCGTCAGGGACGATGACCCACACTCTGTGGCAGCCTACCACACCCCCTCTTAGCTCCGCAGATTCATGACTCGAGACATTGCGCAGACGAGGGCAAAGGCTGCCGCCCTGAACAGGCAGAAGCTCAAAGTTACTGCTGCTATGAGAAGGCAGAGGCAGCAGACAACACCCCCAGCGAGGGAAAGTCCACTTTAAGACCTCTCCCAGCATCCTTAACTGGCGTCTGCGGTCGCCACAGGTCACCTTATCTCGTGTCCTCTGGACTCGACTAACCTGACGCCATCTCGCGCGCAAGAAGAGCACTCTACTCAGGGCACCCCTTTTCGAGCGGACTCTGCCGAGACCGACACCTCGTCCGTCTCGAGCTTTTCTTGAGAGCATACCGCGCCTCCATCGTCGCCTGCAACAACAGACACGACAAGTGTGCCAAATGAAGTCGCCCCTTCGCGCTTCTCCGCCCCTGCTCCGACCTCCTCCCACATCCCGGCCGCCGAAGTCAATACGACGGTGGTGCCTGAGCGTATCGACCCTTCTTCTCCCACATCTGTGGGGAATCGTGGCGGCACCATCATTTACAGACCCGTGAGGAAGCAAGCCAACTTCCTCGCCTTGACTCGTGACTACTTTCGTCCTAGCTCTGCTGTTGTGATACAAGATCGCGTCTCGGAGTCCGGAGTCTCTCGGTGTGTGCCGTGGAGTCAGACAGGGCAACCCACTGTCGCCCGCTCTCTACGTGCTCGCATTCGAACCGCTCTTGCAGAGGCTTTGTAAAGACACCAGCATAGGTATATTTCCCCTTCCGCGAGGTTCCCACCCGGTGGCAATGTTTGCCTATGCAGATGACCTCTCTATTGTTGTCCCGGACGAGTTAATTGTTTGCACCGTCTTGGACGTGATGGAGGAGTACTGCTCGGTGAGCGGCGCCAGGATAAATAAGTCGAAGAGCGCAGTCATGTATCTGAACTGTGCTCCCTCCAGTCCACGTCCTGTACATGGCCTCCCCATAAAGGAACGCTTACGTATATAAGGTTTCCATTTCGATCCAGATGACCTGACTACCAAAATCTGGCGGTTAGCAAGGCAAAAGCTGACCGACAGGATTAAGGAACTCGGTGCCTTGTCTTGTCCGCTTACAGCTAGGGCCACGATAATTCGATCACTGTTGTTTAGTTTCCTTACGTACATAGGATTGGTTATGCTAGTAAAGCCCCACACCAAGGTTATTTTGGAAAAGAAACTTTTTGATTTTCTTTGGAGTCGTGCCTCTCCTTTTGTGTCACGCCTCGTGTTGAAGTTGCGTAAGGACGAGGGAGGACTAGGTATTCCCGACCTTAGCGTTGTGACCACGGCATTACACGTTAAATGGACCCAAGTAGCTCTTGATTCAGATATGCTCCTTACTAGAAGCTTTGCGTCGTATTTTCTGAGCACGCGGCTGAGGTTCTTCTCGCCTGGGGCATTTTTGAATTCGGGGCCTCGAGCGGAAACGCCTTCTCCCTTCTGTGCAGGGGCCGCGTCTACTTTGGCCCGTCTCCAAGAGGTCAACCCCGAGATAGATTTAGTTTCGATAGAACTTCACGAGTTAGTTATAGAGTTACCCCAGAATTACCCGCACACTGTGTAGCATTTCATCTGTCTCACCATAGTCCTAACTGGTGGTTAATTACTGCCAGTTGTCTCGACGTCAACTGCGCTACATTCATGTATCGCCTGGCCAGAGGGTGCCTCCCTCTAAAGTTCAGGCCCTTCATGAGAATTCCTCAACGAGGCACGTGACCGTTTTGTGGCACTATGGAGGACCTCGTTCACGTGTTCTCCCAGTGTGCACTACCAGCTGCCCTCCATTGAAGGATAGCTAGCTTGTTTGGCCACCCAGGTTTTCCTTTCAACACTGTTCGTTTTCTTCATCCCCTGTCGGGACAAGCGGCTAAGCAATACGTGTTTCTGCTTGTTAATTGCTCCTACCAAGTGTGGGTGGCACGGCGCTGTGCCATCTTTGGCGGCAAGTGACCCGGGCTTCACGAAGTGCTTGCAAAAGTACAGAAGGAGGTCTGGTTCGTTCTCCACCGAGACTGGCAGCGCCTAGGTGCAAAGAAGTTTCATGAGATGAGGCACCGTCCGGCAGTGATTTTCAGTGAGGCAGGAGGGTAGATAACTATCAATTTTTAATGATGGCTTTCTTTAAGGCTCCACGACTAGGCCTAGTGAGCCGATTGCCCCCGAGTTTGGTCTGTATGGTCTTTCACCCGAGCTTTGCATGTGCTAAGGTAATCATGTCGCCTTGTCGGGCTTTACCCGCAATGTCCATGTTGTCCCATTCTTCAGGCTCGGCGACCCTACTCGTCGAGGCGGCAGGTTGCTTCTTCCACGAGAGGGACTAAGCCGGCTTTCAGCCATGCTGGTTTCCGTGGGTACGTTTGGTTTGCGTGCAGCGGCATTGGCCTCAAGACAACACTTGTGTTGGCCTTATCTATGGCATTGACGAGGACCTGGATCCCGCTGACATCTCGGGCAACATCGACTTGGCCGTTCCGGTCATCTCGTGTACACGTCGTGGCGGGTGCCTCACCGTCACGTTTGAGAGGACCACCATACCACCGGAGGTGTTCTTTTTCAAGCTTCGGCAGCCAGTTCGCCCGGCCTGCCACGGCCCCTTCAGTGCCCCGCT
Organism: Rhipicephalus microplus; assembly: GCF_013339725.1. Taxonomy (NCBI): domain Eukaryota; kingdom Metazoa; phylum Arthropoda; class Arachnida; order Ixodida; family Ixodidae; genus Rhipicephalus; species Rhipicephalus microplus. The sequence goes on along the minus strand of NC_051168.1, from coordinate 161,519,271 downwards.
GCGGTCGCTTCGGCCACGCCACCGCGACCTGTTCGCGGGACCAACGATGCCTCCGCTGCGGTGGCAGCCACTCGAATGCACCGTGCCCTGCGGAGCACTCTCGCTGCATTAACTGCAGAGGTATTCGTCCGGCTAACGAGCAGCGCTATCCTTCCTGGCAGATTCAGCGCAAGGCTGCCGTCATCATCGCCTCCTCGGATGGCCCCGTGACGCGCCGCCAAGCGCTGGAGAACGTCAGGACCGTTGTCAACAACATCGACAAGCGAGCAGCGCAGCCCTCGTCCAAGGCCGCTCTTTTCGGTACGCTGTCGCCTCTGGTGATCCCTCAACGCTGGCATCTGCTTTTCACCCTCCTACCAGTGCGCCTCCTGCAAGCACGAGTGGCGCGTCCCCCCTTCCCCTGGATAGCCCCACCTCCAAGGCAGACCCGAAGGACGCGGTGATCACTACGCTTGTTGATGTTATCCGCGCTGTGACTGTGTTCCTGCCTGTGACTGTGTGACTGTGTGTTCTGTGTGTGACTGTGTTCCTGCCTGTGACTGTGTGTTGCGGCTACAGCTGCGCATGAGGCGATCATTCTGGCGTATAAAGGCGACTGCATTGCCAGATTGAGTTCATCGGGACTCTCATCTGTGTGTTCAGCTAAACTTTCTTTGTTACTTCCCCTTATTTTCTTTTTTCTTATTTTTTTTGTCTGAACTAAACTTTTTGTTTTTTTTTCTTCTATTTTTGTCTTGTTTTCTTTCTCGTGCTTTAGCTATGTGTCCTGGCCAGTGTTCTGTGCACCCGCTAGAATAATTCCTCGAGGCCAACAGGACACTATTCTGTGAGTTCAACTAAACTTTTTTTTCTCGTTGAACTGAAACATTTGTGTGTTTTTTTCGTCGTGTTACGTGCTCATGCGAGTGTTTCCCCCGTCACTTCAAGCGCCTTTTCAGCTCAACGTGTCGTTTGTCGGCGATTTATTTCCCCGGCCTTCCCTGCGGCTTTTTATGATGGTTGCGGATCATCGCGGTGATTTGGACGCGCTAAGTGATGCGGTGCGCATGCCATTTTTACCCTTCTCTTTCATCTTTTCTTCTGTCTTATTTCCCATCCCCCATTCCCTGCGCAGAACTGTGCAGGTGCCCTCTTTTGAGAGAGGCAGAAGCGGAACTGCGCCTTTTCTTCCTTTTTTCTCTGTTCAAAGCCACTTCGTCAGACCAGGAACCATGACCCTTTTTCATATTCCTCTCACATCATACCTATTACAACTCCACAGTGCCCTATTTTTCATCACTGCTGCATTCCGGTTACCTTTAGTCGTCACGTATATTTCGCTTGCCCTTAGGTACTCGGTCCCATTCCTTATTCATACGCCCATATATTTGTGTTCTTCTGTTATCTCTAGCGTGACCTCTTGTATCCTAAGCTCACTACCTTCACTATCATAAAAATCATGACTGCTGATTTCTCCTTACTGACTCTGTAATCTAACCTATCTCCATCATTACCTCAGATGCCCATCAATCTTTGCACTTCTTCCTTGTTGTTGGCCATTAGCACTATATCATCTGCGTACACCAATGCTGGTAGTACCTGTTACGTCAGTTTTTCTTCTTTGATGAAAGAGAGGTTGAAGCCAAGTCCACTTCTTTCTAGTTTGGCCTTTAATTCTTGTTGGTGCATCATGAATAACAAGGGTGACAGAAGACACCCCTGTCTAAGCCCCCAATTTACCTCTGTGGGCTTGGATACCTGTTTTTTTCCACTTTAAAACTACCTTGTTATTTTGATAGATATTAAGCCAAGTGTTTCTGTCGCCATCTTTTCAAATACTTCAAGCCAAGTCAAGTCGGTTTTAAGTGGCTATTGGGTGAACGGAGCGTTTTGCCCCTCAAAACTCTCGTACCCCTGGGAGAACTGAAACACTGTCATTTTAAAAAGGACATTCCACACGCAGCTTGCTCGGTGAGATGGTTTACAATATTTTTGAAAGAGCAAACTAAGGAGCTCAACCTGACAAGCCAAATGTTTATTGCGGAAAGTTTATGGTGTCATCATACAAAATTTGAAGATGCGAACAAGAAAATCAAGTTGACATCGTGCATACAATCTGAGAGCGACGACCGAAAATGAAGTCAGCGCCGATGACACGACACACTAAAGCGAGTCCCAACCAGCCACCTTCACCCGCGTCGGAAACATAGACTGCTACGTATAAAATGCATGTCAGTGCCTAATTTCACTGTAATAAACCTATACAAATGATACGTTCTATCATATATGTTAAATCTGATAGGAAACAACAGTATCGGCACTGCCTTTTACCCGCGGATTAGCACGGTCTGCGCTGCACGCAGGCTACGTACAGAAAGATCTCCTGTTCATGTATTTCACTGCTCATAGTGCAGCGTTATTCGTACAGTCAGTATCGGCCTTCGCAGCTGGCAAGAAGCATGTGACGATTAAGTGCGCTGCATTATACGTGGGTAGGTACGCAAGCGCGGCTACGCGGACAGCTTGGACTACGATTATGCACTAGGTGGAATTCGGCAGTGATATCAAATGCTATGGTAATCAATAAATGTTGTCTGGATAATCCTATGAGTGATTTTGCGTCAATGCATTGATAATTCTGAATTTTGACCGAAAGTTATTATCCGAGTTGGAATCGAATTAAAGCGCCCTTGTTACACGGTCTCTTGGCTATCAAGACAGGCTCTAATCATAGTTTGATCACTTCTAATCTAATCTGATTTGAAGTCATTTAAAAGCGCGATTCCGAGCTGTCGCTGCAACAGGATGATCGAGGCCTACTGGGTCAGTGATCGAGCAAAACTACTGTGAACGGTATTTGCGTAACGGCTCGCGATCCACGCGTTTCAGATTTGAAATAAGCGTAGCGGAAGCGAGGCAGCAGAGTGAACTGATCACGGCTGCGGTAAGCGCGTGCTCATCGAATAACTGCTATGGCTCATCGGAAGGTGGTGCTATGGCGCACAAGTTGTCCTATAGCCTTGCCTCAGTTTTTCTTTTTGCGAAGGTAACAGTGGCTACGAAAGCCTCTTCAGGTGCGGAAACAACAAAGGAATCGCGTCGCTGTTCAGTCGCACACCCTCGATCGTCAATCCTACCGAATTCCTTGCAGCTTTGAAGTCTTTTCTTTTAATTGCAGTGGCCCCATTTTCAGCCATTTTTGATCGCAAAAAAAACTTGTGAAACGTGACCTGACCACGACCGAGAGTGTTGCGGTAGCAATATGCAGCACCGTAATTCAACATCGCGAGTCACCGCACAAACACAACTAGTGAATGTCGGATGGCGAAAACCTAACCAGAAGAGAAAATTGCAACGGCTAGGAATTCCTACGAACTGGCAGAACTGATCGCACCTCAAACAAAACAAAATCCCGAAGTAAACAAGCTCAGCTGACTAAGCGACGCAGGCAGCCCCGCTGCTCACTTTCGATGACGTCCCCTTTCCATGGTGCTCTCCTACGTTCCGGCTAGAGCACTGCTCGGGCCCGGACTAGGTCGGGCCGGGTAAGGCATTGTTGGATCGGGCCCAGGCTTGTGCTCATAAGCTTCGGGCTCGGGTCAGGCTCGGGCCTGAGTCGGACCCGTATTAGGCCAGGGTCTCATATACAGGTTGTTTCAAGAAATGGGTTCAATATTGTTGAAAAACTGCAAAAAGTAGACATCTGCATTCTACCTGCCGTGTTTCCTTTACTTTGGCAGAATGCATCTTTGAAGATGTACAAATAATAATTACGACAGTAAATAGAAAAATTGAATCAAATACTTGTCACAAAATTCAAAATAATTACTTTTCATTGAGGGTGTTTTCGAAGTGAATGGTATATGCGTTGTTTGGTGCGTTGGTTCCGGCTTCACCAGTGAAATTACCCAAATTTCATCGCTCAGTTATGATTAACACTTGCCGTTTTTCTAAAGTTTCAAGATGGCTATAGACTATTCGTAGGAAGAACTTTACTTCCCCCATTCAACTAGACCAGCTATGTTGACTGGTTAAAAGTTTATTGTTTTAATTTCTCCATTTACTGCTGTGCTTATTTTTTTACACATCTGGAGATTTAATCTCCCAACGTAAAGGGAATAGCGCAGGTAAAACGCCGGTGCCTCTTTTTTGTAGTTTTCAAATAATATTGTACCCATTTCTTGGAAAACCTAATATATCAATATAATGGCGTGTCTACGCTGTCGGGCTTTGTTGTTTTGAGTTGTTTACCATTCCGAAGTCGCCCAGGTTACGTTAGATGCCATAAGCTGCGGGCTTTGGCTAACTTAGACCAGCTGGGGTGAATTACCATGCATTTATTTCGGAAAATACAGGGCATCTGGCATATGGCTTCGTCGGTATTCTACAAGATTTTTGAAAAAACGCGTAATATATGTTTTCACTATTATTTCTGTACCGTAAGGAAAGACTTGCCAGGTTGTACTGCTGCAACAGCAACGGTACACTGGTAATGCTGTGTATAATATGTGCGCGTTTCTAGGAAAAAAAATTCGAGTATGCAGATACACTCGCATACTCGTCAAGCCTTTCTAGGCATGCGTACTTTGTAGACTCTTCAGCGAGACTTGTGAGTTATGAATAATTCAGGAGCTGTTGTTGGTGCACTTGAATTGCGAGATGCGAAGTTACCCCTATGACAGGTGCGCCAATCGATGGAAAGACTGCTATTTTCTTTTCTGATAGCAAAGCAGTAGCAAATACTTAGCGCTTGGTAATTACCCAAACATGTTAAGGATTTAACTGGAATGTCAATCATATAGAACGAGTTTTTTGCTCATTTTTACGGACACCATGTGCTTCGTAATTCGATAGTAATTCACAAGCGTTCTCATATGTCGAAGTTCAAGTGTTCTCATGGCATCTCATGGTTCTCATAGCTTGCTATCAAACAACGCTTGTTTTCTTAAACTGTGTAACCTCAGAAAATATACACAATCCCATTATGACATTCGGAAAAAGCCTTCCTGGTTCGTTCTTTATTCGCGAACTAATCATGGTTTGGGAAGACCTGAACACTGTATTCCTGCTTGTTTTAACATGTTTGAAAATAAAAACATCGACATCTTTAATATACATAAAAAATACCTTTAAAACCTTCTCATTCTGAATGGCGGCGTGTGGTTTAGCTTCTTCTAATTGTCCGGCTAAATATGTAAAAAAATGTAAAAGAAACACCCTAAAATAGTGCTCGTGTGTAACATGGCATCCTATGCTGTTTGCTTTCTTTGACATTTTTTGTTGCTTTTTTTACGAGTAAAACATGCAACATTTCACACGTAAGTGTGTTTTCCTTGTGCATCAAAACTTGTGCTTTTTGCATACCCAGTGTTGTAAATGTCGTATAATCATTTTGTAATACTTTGGTAGCCGTTTAGCAACGTGTGCATTGTTTCATGATTGACCGTACGCTGTTTTCTTTTTTAATTGTTCTTTTTCTCTCTTTGTGGTTTGCTTATTATATGTAAACCTGAAACTGAAGTAATTTTGATGCAATTTCTTTTATTTCCTAATTTCTTGAAGTTTTGAAAATCGACGTCAAATTGTTTTTTCCTGTTTGCGCTCTGCGAATTTTGTAATGCCAAGTGAAAAGGGGTAGGAGCCTCGTCAAGCTGCTAACATAGAAGCTTTTTGCTCTTATCCTTGCGTTTTATTTTTCGCAACTCTGTGAAGGAAATGCTCAGTAAAACTGAAACTACACTGAAACACTCAAAAACGTGCAAGCACTCCCGCATGGGAAGAAAGAGTTCTAGTGCGAAAGCAGGGCTTCCGCAGCAACCTTCCTCCTCTCAGTTTTTAGTCCTTTCCTTCTATATAGGGACCTCACCAGTGACGTCATGAAAGAGTTTTTCGTTCATGATTTCATTCAAGTAGGAAGCCCGGCAACGTGTTTTCGTATCGTATTCCAGGAGATGTACACACTAAACGAAAATGACCTGAAATAACCGAAAAAACTAGGTAAACCATTTGTCCTCTAGCGCACTACCTTTCCTGGGTTTTTTTACTACCTACTGTCGAGGTAAAAACTTACTCTCGTGCTAACTGAGTTTCTGAACGTAGGGAGAGTAGTAACTATTTACCCCAGTGAAGTTTTGAGCGAGTATAGAGAGAGAAAGTTTTTAGTTCCTTCACAATGTTTTTGAGGTGGTTTCTGAGAGTTATTTTCGGTGGTAAAAAATAAAAATTGACGGGTGCATTCGCCGAGAGTCAACAAATTTATCAAATAGCATAATTGATTCAGTTTATTAAACGGAAGAATTGGTGACACATAGATTCACACACAGACAAACACGCACGCACAACAAATGTAGAATAATACACCACTCGAACAGACTTTTTTTATTACTGGTTTTGCACCAGGTACATACATCAATATAAGTCACTGTAAACAGTAACATACACAACAGAAGCGACGACAAAACAGTGGCGGAACTGTTAGTGGTTACAGTGCTAAAATTCCTTTAGGTTCACCAGGGGTTCAATGCTGGAGATCCATTCAGGAACAAAATCTTGTTGTTTGAGTATATCAATGTACTGAGCTATGCTTTCGCGGAAAAGCATGCGGGCCGGACGCCTGCCTGTCAGAATCACAGTAGTAACCGGCCATTCTTGCCCGCCATAGACAATGGAGGCCAAGCAGCATTATAAGATAAAAAGGCAGTCCCTCCTCTTTTTCTACTGTTAAAAACCTGATACCGAGTGAATGTAAGGAAAGTTCTTTTTTAGAGTTCTCTGTAAAACATCCCAGAAGTAAACCCCTCCCCAACAATGCAAAAAAACGTGATCTATTGTCTCCGGTTCTCGGCAGATCAAACAGTTCGAACCCAATGGCATATAAACTCCTCTATCTTTTAAAGAAGTCTTAACCGGTAGTGTTCTTGTTCCGGAATGTAATTTAAGGAAAAAGCTTTTTGCACTAGGCTAAATTACCATTTTCTTAACGCGCTTAAGAACATCATTGCCTTCTCCCCCACTAATAATTAACCTATACATAAGAACTGGAAAAATCATGTCGCATATGTCTTTATGTAGTTTCTTTCGCCCGACCGAAAAAAGGTATTCATTAGAAAACCGAACTGACAAGAACCGGACACTGTCCGCAACTTCCTTAAAAAAACCTCGCGTAGCTCCGGGCATGCTTGCGGTGCTAACCACAAAGTTGAGCAGAACACGACAAAGGCGTAACTGGGATACCGTTCTTAAGAAGGCATGTTGAACATCTCGAAAGAAAATAAAACGATTAACTAGTTGTCGCACGAACAGATGCGACAGGCTTAGTCCCCCTGTTTTACTCTTCGAAACGGATTTGTCCTACTACATTTTTCCCAAGTAGACCCCCTTATAAACACAGCAAATATCCTATGCAGCTTTTGCACATGCACCCGTGAGCAACACAAAACCTGCATCACATACCATAATTTGCTCATTAAAAATATGTTGCATACAGTGGCTCTGGCAAACATTGAGAGAGAGTTGCCATTCCACGGCGCTGTCATTTCGTGCGTTTCTTTTATTTGTTCAGTGCAGTAATAATTAGTGTCTTTGTAGTGCTGGAAAGGCACGCCTAGATATTTTACTGGAGTATTAAACCAGTGAACGTTAGCTAGCATAGGTATCTGGGGTTGATGTCCAGTCTCCATGCCACAACCCCAGACACTTTCCCCAATTAACCCGACTTCCTGTAATTTCTCCAAAATTTCGAACAACGACAACTGTCTTTCGTACACTTTCTTTGGTGGTGCAACACACTGCTTCATCATCAACGTATGCCAAAACTTTTACCTCGGTGTCAAGCAGTCTGAAACCACGGATGGTCTCGTTTTATATTATGGCCAAGCATAAGCTTTCTATGAACAATGTAAACAAGAGTGGTCTTGCCAGACAGCCCTGGAGTACAGAACGTTCCAGCCTAATGGTAGACCCCGGGATCTTGTTTATAATTAGTCGTGTAGTAGAGTTTTGTAGTTAGTGTTGGTTAGCGAAATGGGCCTATATGACGAAACTAGTATTAATTTTGCTTTGTCATCCGTCTTAGATATTAGAATAGTGTGCGTGTCGGCAAATGAAGGTGGTAACGCTTTGATTGCGTAGGCTTCCTTAAACACAGCTTGTAACACTGGTGAAACTTCTGTTTTAAAAGCTTTATACCACATCGCACCGAGACCGTCGGGCCCCGGTGACTTCCCATCGGCGAGACTATCTATTGCATATTCAATTTAGGAAACGGTTATAGGCCTCTCTAACGCTTCTTTCGTTTCGAGGGATAATTGCGGCATCCGGCTCAAGAAAGTGTCCTTAAACTTTGTAACATCTACTAATCCGGCTGCGAAGAGACCCTTGTAATACCGAAAGAAAGCTTCAGCGATAGTGCTGTTAGTATTTAGCGGAATTCCATTTTCCTCTATTTCGTCGATGTGATTACGATGCACTCGTGATTTCTCAATTCCAAGCGCGCTTAGTAGGAGTCTCCTCCATAGCCCACGCCTCGGCTCTCGCTCGAATAAGGGCTCCTCTGTAGCGTTCCTGCTCTACTAGCTCAATTTGTCATTTCACCGTTCGATTATCTTCCTTATATGCACCGGCCTTCTTGCTTTCTAATGCTATCAATTTCTTAAGCGTTGTCCTGAGTTCATTTTCTTTCATTCTTTCTTGATATTTTAAAGTACTAGATCTCAATATGGCTTTCAATTTAGCGCTTCGCTTCAAAAGTTCCCATTCCTCGCCAACAATACAGACTCCAATCACTTTATTGTTCTTAATTCCCTCAATCACAAATTATTAAAAATGTCATCCCGAAGTAGTTTAGCGTTAACCTTTCATAAATCCCAACGGAATTTGTTTTCTGTTTCTTTAGGTTCCACGTTACATTGTACAAGTGTCAAGAATGACAAGATGAAGAAAAGGGGAAGAAAAAGAAGTTGTCCTGAATAGGTAATATAACATGCTGGAATGAGGAAGAAGAAGAGAAAAAAAGAAGAAGGCGCGAGGCGAGTGAGGAACGGGAGAGCCGGGACGTGGCGTTCGAGGGGACAAGGGTTGCGTAAGTTCGGACTGGGTCTCGCTCCAGGCTTCCGCCCGAGCACCTGACTCGGCGACCAGCGCAAGGAAGTACCGCTGCCCCTGGACGGCAATAGTTCTCGCCCGAGTACCTGACTCGGCGAGCAGCGAACGGAGCTACCGCTGACCCTGGACGGCAGTTTCCCACCCGAGCACCTGACTCGGCGAGCAGCTCACAGAGCAACTGCGGATCCTGGGCTGCAGTTTCTCGCCCGAGAACCGACCTCGGCGAGCAGCCTCAGAACCACCACCGACCCTGTTCTGCAGTGTATCCCACCTGAGCACCTGCCTCAGCGAGAAACCACTGGAGCTACCGCTGTAGTAGTTCGTCAACATCGTCGCCACCGTTGAGCATCGATATGGCGTGTCATCACGCCTGAGAGGGACTCCCAGTGGACCGGAGGCCACGTCACAACTGTAAGCGTGAGACTTAAAGAACGCCAACAGAATTGGACGTTGAAACGCGCGTCATTAAGACATCTCTTTTTCTGTGTTTTTCAACGTGTGCGCATTTGTGTTGTTGTTTCGTTTTTGTGATTGTCATGGTAATGAAGGGATAGTTTTCGTTTCGTATCATCAGCCTCTATGGTTCATTTCGCAACGCCCGACGAGCGAACCAGACCTCAGCACGTACGCGTGACAACAAGACAATGGTCAGAGAACGAGGCAGGTAAGACTGTGTAACTATTGCTTTTAGCTAGCGTCTCCCCTGCCATGTATATCCCATCAAGACGTGCGTGACTGGTCCCCTGAAAATGCGTAAATCGAACCTCGCGACCTGCTTCGAGGCACTGCGCAACATCATCCAGGTCAGATTCATTCAGCAAGTCATAGAGCACTTCAACACTTCTGTCTCGCACATGGCGGTTATTGATTCTATCCTTCGTTCTCAATACCCAATTGAAATCTCCCAATAAAACAAGCTGTTTTGGTGTCCGTAAATGCTGCTTAATTAACGAAAAGAAAGTTTCTCGGTCTGCCTCCACGTTCGGCGCATAGACACAAATTACGCCCCATTCACTTTCACTAGTACTAAAATAACAAGTCACTGTTCTAACAGAGTCACAAGAGAAGTGACTTTCAACAATCGATCCTGGAATATTTTTAACAAAAAGCACACAACCGGCCGAAGTTCCATTTGCGTGACTAACCATGACATAATATTTAGACGTAAACCGCAGCATCATGCTCCGGGTCTCCTTCTCACCTTCCACTTTTGTCTCCTGCACTGCTAACACGTCAATATCTTGGTCAATTAACAAGCGATACACTTGAGCCTGCTTTTTCCTGGAGGCCAAACCTCGGACATTTAGGGTTGCAAAGCTCAATGCCCAGTGACTAGCCATCGTTACTCACTAAAAAAAGAAGGGGTAGGCCCGCAGCATGGTGCTTACCGTGTACGTCTAGCTCCCTGCTAGACGTCTCCGAGGCCATCCGGTGGTCCGGCATCAGTTAGCAGCTGGTCTGTTGGAGTGCCAACCGGTCGGTCCACAAGTAGATTGGACCTCGCTCTGAGGCCCTCTCCACTCTATAACTTGACTAGCACGGTTCTCGTCGGTTCTCGACGCTTTGTCGCTGACGCCATCAACCCTCCAGCGCTCTCGATTCACTTCGACAACATTGCCGAAGGCCGCAAACGCCGTCCGCACATCCTCAATGGCGACTCCGTAAAGCAGCCAATGAAGCCGCAGTTTTGCCTGCCGGTCCTCGGGATGAACGATGAGACACCGGTGTCCCTTCACCTGAAGTTCCTTGAAGGCCAGCACTTCCTTCGTCGCGTCTTCTGCGTTCAGTGTAACCACCCAGACGTGATTAATCTGGTACGCTCCGAGTGCTATGGCATCCGTTAACACTGCAGTGGGGCCAAACGCGTCTCTGAAGTCTTCAACCCTGTTGGGGCTCGCTCGAACGTCTCCGTGCAAAAACACAGTATTTAAGGCAACGCGTCCTGTTGGCATATGAGACAGAATTCCTTGGTACTCTTCAGTTGACCTGTTACCGCGGCCCTCGAGGGCCGCTGAAGCCGCTCCGACGGAGCCCTGCATCCTGCGTCCGTTCACTACCGTGGCCGAAAGCAGAATCCCACTCGAACAGACTGCCCGCGTTTCTCGACTACACTTCGACAATCCGGTATATACAGGCACAATTTTTGACCGGCCGTGTAGTACCGGTAGGAGATCTCTTTTTTAGCATCGATTAACAACAACGGTTGGAGGTGCAAGCGTAAACTTTTTTGATTATCCAATAATTACTCGGCACACCAGGCTCACGGCCCCACGCGTGTTAGCACTGCTGATGCACAGGTCCATAAAATATACCTAAGCACACACAAACCATGATAGCACAATCATTTTCATTGAGCGATGGTGCACAAACACAGTAGCAGCACATATTCATCACAACGGGCGTAGAAGAGCGGTCCACGCCTGCAAACAAGCTGCTTACCGACGGCGTGCCAGGCCTTTTCGAGGAGCACGACTATCCGATGAAACACAGCTGGCGATCACAGAACACATATCCTGTGCGAATTTCGTCGTCATTTCAGACACAAATGAACACGTGAGCGCTATTTTACGGGGACGGGGCAGTGTATGCATACTTCCAACGAAGGACTACCCTCCGGGTTTTCTTCGTGCTCACTGGCAGCCGCTTGTTGGTTCCATCTGCCTCTTATCGGCTTCGTGCTACATGTTTGAGAACAGTTGGTGCATGGGGTGGGCAATTCAGGCAGCACTTTACTCATGTAGACATCGTCTACTGTGGAACAAAATATATGCGCTGCTTCTTTCACCTGCCCAGGCGACACACTCCCACTGGTCACTGGCGGCCACGGCTCGGTACCGACGACAGAGTGAAGCATTTTGTTTATTGCTTCTCCAGTGGACAAGCACAGACGATGACACCAGATTAATTTTGTTACCACTGGCAGATCTTCGCGATTCGGCTAGGAAGCGAGATATCCGCGACTTGCAGGTTCGGAGGCGCTCGGAAGCGCACGGTCGCTCGATGACGTAGGAAACACGTGAGATTCATCAGCCCAACCAGACACGCAGATACCGACCTTCTTGCACTGTCTGTCTCTATGGCCACCGCCGAGCAAAAGCCAACAATTTGCAAAAATATGCAGGACAACTTTCCACAGCAGATTTTCTTTCTTCTTTTTTTCTTTTTTGAAAGCACCCCCCCCCCCGCCCGTCTTTATTTTCGTTCACAGAATGCTGTTCTCGCTTGTTGTGCTTATGCTGCCCCCCGTTCCAGTAAAATTGTTTTGACTCGAGGTCAGTCCTGAGGCACGGCGATGCAAAAAAAAAACATCAGTGGTCCTCGCGTACCTTAAGGATTCAGTGAGACCGTCACAAGGAGGGTATGGGGCAAAAGCCGCCGAAGAAGCTGCACCTTGCAGTCACGTGGTAATTAACTCTGAAACGCAGGTTAAAAATCACGTGATAGAAAACTCCCTACGTGGTAAAACTGGATTTCGACATCCTTTTACTACTTGCCTGAGAAGTGGTGCTAAAACTATGTCATGTACCACCTTTTACTCCTACACGAGGTAGTAATTTTAAACGCGAGAGAGTTTTCAGAGGTCATGAGCCGCAAAAACTCCAAACTCTGATAGTTTTTACTTACAGTGTATGGTAAAAATGCGGCACTGCTATTGGCTGATGGCCATCACGTGATCTAAATGTGCTTCTTGTCTTTTTTGTTTTCTTTTGTTTTTTATGCAAGATGGCCGCACGCACAGGCGTTATAATAATGCTAGGTTTTCAGTACGCCGATGAAGCTTGTTATTGGTGATACAGCGTACGAATTAGGCCAAAACATGCGGGCTTTTCGCTAACAGTGTCCCTGAAACGAGTTGTATTCTTACGCAGCTCGTGTGCTCCGATTTTTTATTTATTACGCGTTCGTTTGGGCTGCCGGCCGGCGAAGAAGACTCGCCACTTAAACAACTCCGGGTGTCAGCTGTGTGCGTTATATTACATTGCGTTGCATTGCATGTGAAATCGACGCTGTCGTCTTTTGTGCTCCACGCGTAAACCAAGACGAGACGAACTTGACAAGTGTTAGTTGTTTTGGACAGTCTGCTGCTTGTCTCTGCTCCACGTGTTTGCTCAAGGGTTTTTTGCCATTTTATTTCTCTTTATATCACGCAACGCACTGCCAGCTTGCGCGCTCTTGACGCGGACAGTGCTCATGAAACTCGCGTAGTAGAGTAGAGCGGTTGGAGCCTATGCAACACCGTATTTAAGAAGGACAGTGAAATGCGCACAGCGTTCGCCTTACTATATTAAAAAGTACATAGCGCATTTGTCCCTCCAAGACTGATGGGTAATTTATCGTTCAAGAATGTTTTGGTCTGTTTTGAAAAAGAAAATTAATTATGAAGCAGGAAATGGTACATGTCACTCAATGCATATATCTGTCATGTTGAATGAAACATGCAGTGCAAGAAATAGTGTCCCCTGTTGTCCATGCACCCCTAATGTGAATAAATTGTATTGTAACACAAAAAACATGGCTACTGAATTTAAAAACATAGTTGTAAATACAGACACAGGTGGTATTTGCAGATACAGTTATTGGAAATTTTGTACGCATTTTTTTACTGTCACTAAACATACGTTACACAAAAAAGTTGTTCATGCAAATATCGACAAATGGACCGCAAAAAATTTGCCTTGCAAGAAAAAATAACTAGCAAGAAATTAGTGAAATAATACACAGTATGAAAACAGACGGGCAAAACGTGTTCAATCGTTAAAAAATAAACTGCTTTATATTTCATGCACTTCTGATAATGAAATAATTTGTGAATCACTGCACATTTTTGTCTCCTTTTGTCTGTCTTTTTGTGCCATATATCACTTCACTGTGTTATAAAACCAATTAGTCCAGAAATCTATTAACTACAATCAGGATTCCTAGACTGTGACATGTTATGAAAAAAAATGACTATGTGAAAGACTATGCCTGTTCCAATTCCTTGCAAAGATGCCATGAAATTTCACCAGAACGCCATTCACAGAAAGATATGTGTTCCTACCCTGTGCTCAAGCCTCACCGTGGTGGTTCTAGTGGCTGAAACACTCAGCTGCTGCTCCGCAGCTTGCGGGATCGAATGCTGGCTGCGTCGGCTGCATTGTCGATGCAAGCGAAAATGCTATAGGCACGTGTGTCCAGATTTGGATGCACGTAAAAAAACCCAAGGTGGTAAATTTTCAGAGCCCTCCACTATGGTGTATCTAATTATCATATGGTGGTTTTGGGACGTTAAACTCCCCATAATAATCAACCTATATTTTTTACTGAAATACCTCTTCCCTCGTCAAGCTAATGCGAATGCACGGTTCACCAAATGTAGCTGTCTTTACAGTTCGTCCACAGGATAGTTAGTTTCAATCTTTCTCCTAGAAATTTTAACTAATATTATGTGGTTCAGCAAGCATGAACTCCCCCTAGAAATTGTTCATGAACATTAGTGTTGCCTTAGATGTAGCTCTAGGCCTATGGTACCACTGGGTGAGCAGACTTAAGCATGAACATATGTTTTATTTATTGATTGATTTTTTTGTTTTTTTTTGTCATTCATACACACTGCCGGTTTTGAGATGGAGTGAATTTAAAACGATGTAAAAATGAATGAAATAGCATGCAAACATATCTGAGAAATGTCTGTACACTGAAGCTTAGGGCTGCATGCGACAGCAATTGGCACTGCACACGGCAAAGTAATTGTCGAATTACATAGCTAGTTAATCAAAAGCAAACCAAGAATAGATTTATACAGCTGGTGGATTGTAAACAAGATAAAAAGATATCAGCAGATAAATCACCGCAAGCAGTGTGAGATTGCATGTCAAAATTTGACATATGCAGCATCCTAATGTCCTCACATATGACAAGTAAGGACTAAACATCCGGAGGCGGAAATGTAGGCCCGTGTGCTCAGATTTGGGTGCTTGTTAAAGAACCCCAGGTGGTCGAAATTTCCGGAGCCCTCCACTATGGCGTCTCTCATAATCATATAGTGGTTTTGTAACGTTAAACCCCACATATCAATCAATCAATCAGGACTAAAAATCTAGGCTAGTTGAAGAAAACAGAACACAATTACTATATGTCGAAGATGCATGAAAAGTGTACGGAAGGTCCAAAACCATTTCTTGTGAACAATCAGGTGCAGTGAGTAAAAACGAACTAGTCTGGCATTGAACCAGCCCGACAAGCGGATTCTTTCAAATATGGGCACTGCTGCACATGAACCTCCTTTGTGCTGATATTCGCTAACCTTCATTCGACAAAAGGCCCAGATTCGCTAGTTCTGTACTGGTGGAAAGCATTGTTTCTGATCTGTTCCTAGCTCTGTTTCTTATCTACTCTGACTATCTACGCCAACCATCGTAACTCTAAATTTCAATGTGTTGGTGACCCAAATTTCAGAAGGTTTGGGCAGAATATGCAGTACAACATAAGTCACTTTTATTGCTTATATTTAAAAATGAAATTACGAACTGGCACATGATAGTTCATAATGGGGTCATTTCAAATGGTGGTGCTCATTGCGCACTTAGTGATCCAATTGATCCTTAGCAATCTACTCACAATCTCGAGCAGCTAAAACCTCAGTCCTATGCAGCAAATCAGCCATTTTTTCACTTGAGAGTCACACATTTTCAAACACACATTTTATGTCTCTAAGTTTGAGTAGTTTACTATGTTTAACATAATAAATATATGCATGAACATCTGTATATGATGCCACAAAAAGTGAAGTTAACCAACAGCTTCTTGGTTTCTTGCTGACAGCTCTAGATTTCTGTACAGTCTTGGCATCAGGCATCTTGGCATTTTCTTCTGATACACATTTCATTTGAGAATCAGTACAACTTTCACTGACGCTTCCAGATGCATAAACTTTTCACGCATATTACATTTACTATCAGAAAGAACTAGCCATATGGTAATGTCGTTGCTTTCAATTCAGCCTAGGAATATGACTTACATGGAGAAGTACGTGTTGTTGCGCTTTATGGAGAGGCTCATTGTGCTTTTGGTTCTTTCGCTTTTAATGAAGAATTGGTATATTGTAAATTCCAATAATATGCAACATGATATTCCCTAGAATGAAAGGCTAGGCTTTGCATTTTAATAAACTGTTTTTGTTTAACTTGCACTCATGCCAGGGAAGCAGGACCAATATACAAGGGTAATATATCACTGTGCTGCAACAGCAAAATCTTCTGGCCACTGTAGTGGCTGGCATTGTTTAAATATGCGGTCCATATAGTATGATAAATACAACTTCAGTCACCTGCATAAATCCAATAGAAGTCAGAAGAAATATATATTTAAAATTTTCTAAATAAACTGAACACATGCGACATGTTCTAATTACATATGCGCACTTCTTTCTGAAGCTAATGCAATCACTCTTCACATAACAGAATGATGTCTCATGAAAACTTGTAATTCTGCACTTCTTTTTATCACTGTCCTGCCCCAACATACAGCTTGATCAAGATGAACCCACACCAACTAGCCAAAATTTCTACACTGCTCCAGCACCTTCAGTGGCACTGCCAGGCACTTAATACTAAATTTCCTGCTCTTCTAAGCCCAAGTCGGTGCAAAACATTGTTACGAGGCAGTGGGCATGGCTCCGCTGTCGTAGGCGAATCGATGAAAAAGAAGCAAACTCTGCGAGCGAGATACTAGCAGCCCTGGGGTGACACACCTGCCTATTATTATTGCAAATACACTCGTTTCTCCCTTCCGTGTGTTTGTAATCCCCGTAACAAACTGGTGGACGTGCTAGCTGACGAAGCGCCATACAGCTCATTTCGGAGAAACGTGTTCAGCAATTAAAAAATCACGTTGCACTAGTCAACTGGTCATCTGTTTTTCAGGAAGCCACAGATGACGATGCTTGTGATGAATTTCTACGTCTTTTTCTCCCTATCTATCATGAATGTTTTTCGATTGTCGATATCTTGCCCTGCTAAAAATGCTCGTAAACCATAGATGACTGCTCGCCTTATTCGACAAGTAAAAATTAAAAACAAACTGTTCGCTAAATTTTTGCAGAGTAAAGAACCGCAGGATTTAGCTCAATACAAGTCTGTGCGAAACCGGCTAAACAAAGAAATTCGGGTATCAAAGGTATCCTACTACCAGCACCTGTTTATAAAAACCTCTCTTGCAACCCAAAAGAAAAAATGGAAGAGGCTAGCAGCACTTCTAAACAGAAACACAGTCTCCCAGCAAATCAAAAGTCTGAACATTGACGGCAGGGAACTGACAGGCTCCTGTCTTGCCAATGTTTTCAAAAAATTTTTCTGTGAAGTTCATCACAGTAATTACAACCCTGGTTTTTACCGCTTTCTGGGCGACAGGGTGAACCATCTCTGTTTCTTGAACCTACCGATGAAGTCAAGGTTTTTTCAGTGTGCAGTAGTCTGAAAGATACCCAAAGCCTTGGATCATGTAATGTTCAAAGCCGGCCGGTAAATAACGTGCTGCCTTTAATTGTGCCTTGTCTTCTGCAAATCTATAACTTAGCACACAAGTTGGGACAATTTCTGGTTTTAATGCAGCATGCCAGAGTAGCGGTAATTTACAGAAACGGTACAAAAATGTACTTGGAAATTATAGGCCGATATCTGTGCTCCCATTTTTGTCGAAGGGGGTCGAACTCTTAATTCATCGACGGTTATAAAACTTACTTTTAAAATACTCTGTAATGGTTGATTGCCAGTGATGGCTTTACCAAAAACAGGTCTACTGAGCATGCATTGCTTGACCAACAGACGTTCATCTTAAAAAATTTTGAGTCGCGGTTGCTAACCTTAAGCATTTTTGTCGATTCCAGTAAAGCGTTTTGATTTTTTGAATCATGAGATCCTCTTGAAAAAACTAGAGCACTATAGTGTTCGTGGGCATGCCCTCGAACCTATTACATCCTACCTCAGTTCCCGCTCGCAATACGTTGTATTAAATCATTGTCCCTCTGAAAACCTGAAAATTAGAATTGGTGTGCCCCAAAGCAGCCTTTTTGGACCCCTGCTTTTTAACGTGTATATAACTGATATTTGCAACATTAGTAAAACCGTAGAATATATAATTCATGCGGACGACACCAGCATACTCCTCTTTTCCCGTGATATTGTTGAAATAACAGGTGAAGCGAATAAGGTACTGACATTTTTAACAGAATGGTCTTTTCTTAATTCCTTGAAAATAAATAGGAGAAAAACTAAGGCTACATTATTTCATCCAAAAGGAAAACATGTTCTGAACCAGCCTCGCCTTTTTAGAGAATACTGTCATTGAATATCTTGATAATTTTACGTCCCTTGGCGTGGTGTTTACTGCCACGATGTCGTGGAACGCCCACGTAAGCAAAATCTGTGTCACACTTTAGAGGTTTAGTGGGATAATTTGGTGCAACAAAGGTCTTTTACCTGCAAAAACAAAATTGGATCTCCATTATGGCTTTTTTTTATTTCCCATGTCAGTTACTGTCTCTTAGTTTGGGGAACACCACGATAAAAAATTACGGCATATTCACGGGGTGAATGATGATGAATGGGCGAAGCTCCGGAGGGATTCATCGGTAAACTGTGAATCTTCCGTGTAATTCGCCCAGTCGATCATCATGTAAAGACGTGAGAAACGCTGTGTGTGTATATACACAAATCAACTTTTATTTGTTCTTAGACGATGGATGGCTTGCGATGTCCCTTGCCTCGCGCGCTCGCACATCGGGATTCTGTCTGCGAGCGCGCGCTGCTGCCGCCTTGCGCTCTCTCCGCTGTGCAGCCTTATCCATCCGGCGACTCCGAGCGCGCGCCAACAGTGAACAGATTTTATTACAACGCTCCCCCTAGCGTACGTCGCCGCACTAAATCGAATGATTGCCTTCAACCAATGACACGCGCCATATGTGACATCATTCCTATTTTATAAGATCTCGCGTCTTTCATCAACTACAAGTACCGCTTTCTAGTTTATAACATCTTGCATCTGTTTATCATCAGCTACAAGTACCACCATCTAGTAAACACTACAAGAACTAAACGAGAGGTGACTACATACAGAAGACGGTACCGCCATCTAGTGAACACTGCAAGAACTAAACTAGAGGTGGCTACATACAGGGGACGGTACCGCCATCTAGTGAACACTGCAAGAACTAAACTAGAGGTGGCTACATACAGGCTACAGGGGACGCACAGCCCACGCCCTAAGGAGCTTCGCCCCTAAAAAATATACAAAAACTTGTAAGTCTACAGAAGAAACTGCTTCGTGCGGTTGCAAACGTGTCGTATGATTCCCCAACTTTTCCTTTGTACCAGCAGTATAAAATTCTGAAAATTGACCGCATGTTCGACTACAATATTGCTGATTCCTATAAGAAAGCAGTCAGCCGGTACGTGCTGACGCATCTGAAGCATTCAGGAACTTTCTGCTGTACGGACGAAGTTGATGTTGACGACTGGATAGCTGAATACGAACGTACCAGGGCGCTCAACTGGTATGATTTGGCTCTCATGCTGGCCAACGTACTGTTTCATCTGAAAGGCACGGCTGAAGTCTGGTACGAGAACCATGAGAAGGAGATCGGCAGTAGGGACACATTCAAGAAGAAGCTTCGTGACCTATTTGGCAAGCCCATCGGTCGACAGGCGGCTTCAAAGAAGTAGTTGTCTATACGTGTTCAGACAACTACAGGGCCGTATATCACGTACATACAGGACATGCTGGCTCTATGTCGTAAAGTCGACAATGACATACCAGAGTATGATGAGGTTGCCTACGTCCTCAAGGGGATAGCGGCCTGTAAATAGGCCGGAACTGCACGACCGTCCAGGAAATTATTCAGGAATACCGGCGTTTTGAACTGGCCAAAAGCAGGCGTGTTTCAAGATCGTTAACTCGACTGCCGAAGACAGCTGCGACGTCTTCCGGTGAAAATGAACTGACCTCTCGTCGGTAGTCATAACTGGTGCCTGAAATTACGTGAGTCGTCCGGCGGGAAATCGAAGCAATTACACCTGCTCTTCCCACCAACAGCCACGTCGATTCGCAAGTACCTCAGGTTTGCTTGGTATAATCAATTGTGTGGGAAGAACTTAGCGATTCTCGACTCAGTCTCGACCCACTGGCTTCCGTTCAAGGTCGCCGCCTCACCCCAGGTCGCCACCTCGCCCCAGGTCATCGCCCCAGGAATGGTCTTATTCATGCACTCGCAATCCGGCCGAATGGCGAACTGCGGATGATCGGCCGATCTGCTTTAACTGTCACCGCATAGGTCACGTCACACGGTATTGCCACAACCATTGGTCTTCATCCCGAACACAGCATAACACTGCTAACCGCGCCGACAGCTACCGCCTTTTCCAGCCTTCTGCACCGATCCCCGACAACTACCGCCACCTTATAACCTTTGATTCCTACGCCTTCGATGCCCCTGATACGCAGCAAAGCCGCTCATAGTCACCTCGACGTCATCAGTCTCGATTACCGCCTCGACGTCACCCGTGGTCCTCTTCTCCTCTACGACGACGCCCGACCTCCCCGCTCAATTCTTAACAGGGAAACTAAGCGGTGAAGTGATCGAAGCTCTTGAAGGTGAAGCTGCATCCTCGATACCGACCTCAAATCCTGTCCTTGTACTGCCGACACGACAAAATTTGATCAACGTCGACGTTGACGGCCTGACTGTTTGTGCACTTATTAATACTGCGGCGCATATTTCTGTTATTAGTGCCCGACTTCGTCGCCACCTGAAGAAAGTTCTCGCACCGGCTGCTCCTGGCATTATTCGTGTCGCCGATGAAAGAACTCTTGTCATTACGGGAATGTGCACAGCACGCATCACAATGGCCGATCACCCCACATCTATTCTCTTTGTAGTTATTGAGTAGTGCCCCGATGACCTGATTCTTGGATTGGATTTTTTGTCTATACATGCCGCTCTCATTGACTTTGCAATTAGTGTTCTCCAACTTGAACTGCCTCGACTTGGGGCTGTGCCATCCTCACCGTCACACCGCTTGTGCACTGTTGATTATGTTCGGCTGTCACCGCAAGCCACCACGTTTCTAGCCTTAACGATAACACCAGCTCTTCTTGACGGTGACTACAAAGTGTCTCCACTAGTGGATGAGCTCTTGGCCCGAAGTGTTGCTGTGCTGCGTACCATCGTATTGTGAATATCGTGGACAACTATGTTCAGCGTCCGCTCCTCAACTTTAGTAGCTTGACCTGAGTTTTCCCGCAAGGCATTTCTTTAGGCCATGTTTCCCCACTTGATGCATGTAACATCGTGGCATTAGACCCTGAAAACTCCTCGTCCGCTAGCAAACACACCTACTGACGAAATCACGATGATGATTGGCCCTGATCTTCTGCCCACTCAGGTTCCGCAACTCCACCAGGTTCTGACCACCTACTGATATATTTTCGACATCGATGACTGCCTTTTGGGTCAAACGTCCGTCGTGCGTCATCAACTACATACTGACGATGCTAGTCCGGTTAGATGGCGACCATATCGTGTTTCCCAGTCCGAAAGCCAGGTCATACAAGGAGAAGTCAAGAAGAGTCATAGAGGCCTCTTCGATTCCACGGGTGTCACCTGTTGTTTTAGTAAAAAAAAAGATGGCAGTTGGAGATTTTGCGTTCACTACTATGCCTTGAATAAGATAACCCGCAAAGACGTATATCCGCTGCCACGGATCGACGACGCCCTTGACTGCCTTCTTGGCACGCGATACTTCTCATCTATATATCTGCGTTCGGGCTATTGGCAAATTTCTGTCGACGACTTAGACAGAGAAAAAAACTGCCTTCGTCACACCGGACGGCCTTTATCAATTCAAGGTTATGCCTTTTGGGCCGTGCAACGGCCCCGGCAACGTTCAAACGCATGATGCCTTCTCTCCTCCATGGTTATAAATGGCCCATCTGTCCTCTCTACCTCGACGATATGGTTGTCTTTTCCCAACATATGAAAGCCACCTAATTCGTTTGTCGACCATTCTAGCCGTTTTTTGTCGAGCGGGACTCCAGTTGAACTCCAAAGTGTGCAATTTCGGCCGACAAAAAATCATGGTCCTTGGTCATCGTGTAAGTGTTGTTGGCGTCGAACTGGACTGTGACAAGAATAGCGCTGCAAGAGCTTAACTCTGCCTTCTACTACCAAAGATATTCATTGATTTGTGGGCTTATGCTCGTACTTCCGACGTTTTACACGAAATTTAGCTACAACTGCATGACCACTAACTGATCTTCTCAAAAAGAACGCGCCCTTTTTGTGGGGCCGAGACCAGGCAGCTGTGTTTTACAAGCTGGTCGACCTGCTCACTTCGCCACCAATATTGGCTCACTTCGACCCATCCGCGACGACTGAAGCTCGCACAGACGCCAGTGCTCACGGCATCGGCGCCGTCCTCGTTCAACACCAGGGGGGCCAAACGCGTGTTATTGCGTATGCCAGCCGCCTTCCCCCCACATCTGAGCGAAACTATTCGATAATGGTGCGCGAATGTCTTGCGTTCGTCTGGGTTGTAGCGAAATTTCGCCCCTTATTTCACCCCTACTGAAAACTACCGGCCATACTGCCGGGAGTTTTCAGTTATTACGAACCACCACGCTCTGTGTTGGTTGTCGTCGCTCAAGGACCCAAATGGTTGCCTAGGTCACTGGGCTCTACGTTTCTAGGAGTAAAACTTCGACATAATTTATAAGTGTGGCAGGTTGCACGAAGATGCCGATTGTCTCTCGCGTTATCTGGTAGACCCTGCTAGCCTCACTGTCCATGAGAGCAATTCTTGTGTGCGCGCCATATATGATTTGCGCGGCATCGGCACAGAGCAGCACTGGGGCGCTACCCTCAAGAGGGTCATTGAGCGTGTATCTTTAGGACATTCCGACCCTTCGCTCCGTCAATATGTCCTCCGCAACGAAATTCTGTATCACCACAACATGAAGCCTGATGGCGCGGAATTTTCGTTAGTTATTCCTCGACACCTGCGTGCCACTATTCTGCAACTTCTGCATGACGCTCCAACGGCAGGACACTTGGGTTTTTCATGCACTTATCACCACCTGCGGCAACGGTTCTCTTGGCCTGGCCTGTATAAATTTATGCGCCGCTATGTCGCTGCTTGCGAACACTGCAAGCGTCGCAAACGTCCTGCTCTCCATACGGCTGGCCTGCTCCAACCCAGGCAGCACAGAAGGTTGGCCCAATATAGGGGATATATCGGCATTACCTGGCCCATGAACGGCCCCGTTTTCAAAACGTACTGCCAAGATTGGCTGTGCCAGCCAAATAGAACGGCCACGTTGGACCAGCATTGACAATGTACCCCCAATGTTGGTTGTGCCAGCCGAATAGAACGGCTGTGTTGGACCAGCATTAACAGCATTCCGCCAATGATGGCTGTGCCAGTCTATTAGATCGGTTATATTGGGCCAGCTTTTAGAACTCTACGCCCATATAGGCTGTGCCGGCCTATTAGAACGGACACATCTGGCCAGGTTGTTTAAGTAGCAGCCAATATGGGCGAAGCCATCCAATAAGACCGGCATTATTGGCCCGCCGTTCTACTGTTATTGCGGGCGTCAGCTGAAAAGTCAACATCGTGATGTCATAACATTAGAATATGAGCTGATTTCTGTGTCTGCTGCTTTTTGGTGCTGTTCTGGCCCCAATTCACGTGCCGATTTTTCAAGTTAGAGAGAGAGTAATATATGTGCCGGGCACAACATTAGAACTATCTTTTCGTCAATAAATCATGCACAGCTCGTTGATATGCATAATCGTTAGTTGAAGTTGTGCAAGGTAGACTATTTAATTGAGAAAAATTACCGATCAAGTTTCTCTGTCAGACGTGACGTCCGATGCGGTGCTATCCGTACGTATGACGAAGCTGCTGCGGATACCGCTGTCGTACGCGTTTGTGTAGAGGTCGAATATCTGACGCAAATATTATCGTATAATGTGTCGGGCTAGCTATCTACGCGACCTATTCGAATCTGTTTTGCGTTCACAGCACAGTACGTGTTAACGGCGCTTGCTGCTGCTTGACGTGTGGGAAGAGCAGGGGTCGTCAGTTGCGTTACGGCTACTGAATCATACAACATATGCAGATGCCGTGATCTAACACACAGACGCGCGTGCGCACGCACGCACGCACGTACACGCTATATTCATGCAACGACCACACGAATTCCCAACAACATCGCAGCGAACGGTTGGTAAGGTGTTGCGGAGTGTGTGGGCGTCGTAGGGCACCCTGTCGGTGCCCAGCTCGTTGCGAACGCGAATTTCGGCGTGGAACGCTTCTTTTTTATGTACTTTTTTTACATGTGCCCAAAAGGGTAGGCTGCGCGATACAAGCAGTACGACGCAAAAAAAAAAGAAGAAGAAACGTGAATACGTAGGGCAGATCGTTAATAACAAAAAAACACCCACGCTCTCGCCACTGGGCTTCCATAAAACATGACAGCCAAGAATGTTGAAGTATCATTTACATACAAATTACAATGAGTTGCTGAAATTCACGCAAACGAACATAACTTTCTTCCTTGGATATTGATCGAGTGCCTTGGAATTATGCTATGTGAATTTGACACATCAACAGTGCATTATGATTTTCACCTGAAGGGGCTGCAACCTTGGCAAGTAATAGAAGTACTCTTCCCACGTGATATGCACCTAACGTAAAGAGGCCTTGTTTCTCTAGTTAGCAATATATATATATATATATATATATATATATATATATATATATATATATATATATATATATATATATATATATATATAGGCAGGCATGGTGATTTGATTGATTGATATCTGGGGTTTAACGTCCCAAAACCACCATATGATTATGAGAGACGCCATAGTGGAGGGCTCCGGAAATTTAGACCACCTGGGGTTCTTTAACGTGCACCCAAATCTGAGCACACGGGCCTACAACATTTCCGCCTCCATCGGAAATGCAGCCGCCGACCCCGGGATTCGATCGCGCGACCTGCGGGTCAGCAGCCGAGTACCTTAGCCACTGGACCACCACGGCGGGGCAGGCAGGCATGGTGGTTGAGTGGCCGTAGCGTTGCATAAAGTCCAGTAGATCCTCCGTGAGCGGTCACAACGTGGTTTATTTCGACGTTACGGCCTAGAGTCTGGCCTTTATCAGGATGAAAGATACAGTTTGTTGGTGCTCAGCTTTATACAATCGCAAATCAGAGGGCAAGGAAAGAGGAAAAAAGACAGAAAAGAAAAAAAGAAAAAAGGAAAAAAGTAAAAGAAAAAAAAGAAGAAAAAAGAGAAGAAGAGGGGAAAAATAGTATACGTCGGACTCCCCACGGGCGCCCCCCTTCCACTCTTCCCTCCACTTCCCCCCTCCACTCTTCCCTCCACTTCCCCCTTCATCTCTCTCCCCCTTCTCCCCTTCACCTTTCTGATGTCAGCGGTCTGTGTATGTTTCCTTTCACTAACGCATTCCTCCCGATCAGACGGCGCCTCCTGGCACTGGCGGTTCGGTGTGGGGCAAAAAAGAGCTTTTTTAGGAAGTCATAAGCCTTTAACTACTTGGAGTCCCGTAAACAATTCGTCGTAGAAGAAGGGGTGCCGCGTATTGTGGCAGAGGCTGGTAAGCGGGCATTTTAGGAAGTTCTGAGCCTTTAACTACTGGGCGCCCTGTCAACATTTCGTCGTAAAAAACAGGGTGCCCCGTATTGCGGTAGAGGCTGGCAAGCGGGCGCAATGCGAATTCCTTGCCCGCTTCTGGATTACGTGTGTAGTGGAAGCCTCCCGGCTGTGCGCAGGGTTGCTGCTGGGCATGTCATGCATGGCACAATTGATTGGGTAGTAAAATAAAACAGACGACAGCTGCACTTAGGAAGAGTAGTTACACTTGGAATTGTTTTGGGTTGTCCAGTGCCCTTCGCAGCTGCAGTGCCGTTAACTCAGTTACTATTTTCATTGTTGCCGTCATTGTTTTCTAATGCTTTAATTGATGCAAGTGTACCCGAATTCTCATTTATTCCTCTATCGAGGGTATTAAATCGGTGGATAAGGTATGACTCTCGTTGTTCACGTTCTCTATTTGATTTAATTCCCGTCTCTAAGAGCGTTACTGATAGTTTTTCGAATGCATGGTCGGGAAGATTGAGATGTTTTGATAGAGGTAGACTTGGGGCTGATTTCGCATGGGCTCTGTGATTATTGAAGCGAATCCTAAATGGTGTTTCTGTTTGTCCGATGGACTGCATACCACACACGTTGCATTCGAGTAGGTATACCACATTAGAGGAATCGCATGTTAGGCTTCCTCGTATGTTATTCGAAAACTTGGATTGCGTGCTGATTGCTTTGTCTGTTTCTCGCATCGCCTCACATACAAGACATCGTGGCTTTAAACAAGGGCGGCATGATTTATTGGGGGATGATGTGTTAATTTGGAAGTGGACAAGGGTGTCTTTGAGGTTACGTGGTCGTCGGTAAACGACGCCTGGAGCGGATGGGAATGCGCGTTTCAGACGTTCACTTTGTTGCGGAATGTTGTAATGTCGTTTAAGGATTTTGTTTACATTAGGTAAGTTTGTGCTGTAAGTCAAGCAGAGGTTTGTTCGTTGTGGGTCTTCTCGTGGTGGTCGCTTCGTAAGTAAGTCTTCACGCTTTAGTTTTCTCGCTTTTTGAACAGCGTCTTTAATTACATGGGGGGGGGGGGGGTATTTTTGTTTCTCGAGCATAAGTTTTAGCCTCTGTGAGCTCGTGTCAAAGTCAGCGTCTCTAGAGCAGATTCGCTTAAACCGGTGAGCCTGGCTGTATGGAATACTGTTTTTACAGTGGCGTGGGTGATCGCTTTGGTAATGGAGGTATTGTTGTCAATCCGTTGGTTTGCGATATAGGGTTGTAGAGAGCTTCTCTTTTTCTATCGTTATGGTAACATCAAGAAAATTTACGGTAACTTGCGAGTATGTGTGTGTGAAGTGTATGTTCGGATGTACAGCATTGTAAGTGTCGATAAAGCTGAGAAGTTCGTCCTCACTGTGGGTCCAAATAAGAAAGATGTCGTCTATGTATCTTCTGTATAACATTGGTTTCAAGGAACTTTGTGCAAGAAATGAACATTCTAGCTTTCCCATAAATATGTTGGCATAATTAGGTGTCATTTTGGTGCCCATAGCGGTCCCGCTGATTTGTCGAAAATACTCTTGGTTAAACTCGAATGAATTTAATTCGAGGACCATCCTCGTCAAAGTTTCAATGGCAGAGGAATTTGGGGTGTTAGATTGTCTATGGTGTGTGTACATGTTTTGTAATGCAGCTATGCCGTCATCGTGAGGAATATTTGTATATAATGAAGAGACATGAAGAGTAACCAAGTACCACTTTTTCGACACACAGAGACCTCCGATGTCTCGAAGAAATTGTGTGGTGTCTTTTAAGTACGACGCGAAGGTGCATGGAATATGGTTTACTAGTTTGTCCACGTACCTTGATATGGCTTCAGTTATTGTACCGATGCCTGATATGATTGGTCAAACTGGGTTACCGGGTTTATGAATTTTTGGGAGGATGTAGAAGCGACCTGGACGAAGGTATGCTGCTCGCATCAGTTTGTGGTTAGTGTTGGTTATCTTTTCTGCATCCAACAGTTTTTTTAGTTCTGTTGATACTGTTACGAGTGACTGTGTTTATTTACAGATGAGGTGAAATGGCGTTGTGAAATAGCAGCGTACTTCTGAGACAGGCCTAGAACGCTTCCACCTAACCACACAGTCCAGGTGCCGCTCCACTACTCTTCTTCTTCTTCCGCGCCCCGTAGGCTTGCGCATCTTCGTTTCATTTCCCCCGGCAGCAGACGAAGCTCGCCGAGCAAGTTAAACAGGCCTATGATGGTACTGCTTGAGGCGGGCTACGTGAACAATTTGCGTAATGCGCGAATGCCGGTAACCGTTATTGGCTGTGACTCGGGCGACAACGTAATTCACGTCACTGAGACGAGTGACTATCACGAATGGGCCGGAATAGTTTGCTTGAAACTTCCGGTACAATTCTTTTTTACGGACAGCAGTCCACAGCCACACGTAGTCACCAGTCTACGGGAATATGCTTGGCATCGTAGCGACTCTTGCTGTGTTCTTGCGAAGACAATGTTCGAAGGCGCGCTAGTTGACGTGCTTCTTCCGCGCGACACAACGTCTGAGCGACGGACAGATCTTCCTTATGCGAGAAAGGTAATAGAGTGTCCAGAAAACTCTGTGGATTTCGTGCGTAAAGCAGAAAAAAGGGCGAATGTCCAGTAACTTCATGCTTGGCAATGTTATACGCGTAGGTAACAAACAGTAAGACGGCGTCCCAGTTCCTGTGGTCAGCATCAACGTACATCAATAGCATATTCATGAGAGTTCGATTTGTTCTCTCAGTGAGACCGTTAGTTTGCGGATGGTAAGGGGTGGAGTGGCGATAAGAGGAGCCACAGAGGCGCAAACTTTCTTCAACCACATCGGCCATAAATTGTCGTCCACGGTCACTGATGACAACCCGTGGAGCACCATGACGCAGTATGACCCGTTGTAACAGAAAAGAAGAAACAGCGGCTGCTGTGGCCGATGTCAGTGTGTCCGTTTCCGTATAACGCGTTAAATAATCCACGCACACTATAACATATCGGTGGCCCAATGGTGTCTTAGGAAGGGGTCCGAGCAAATCGATGCCGACTTTTTCAAAAGGGGATGTCGGTGGAGGGATGGGTTGCAAATAACCTGCCGGGGCAGAGGTGGATCGCTTGTAGCGCTGACATATAGCGCAGCTGGTGACGTACTGTTTTGTGGCCTTCCACATTTTCGGCCAGTAGAACCTCTCACGTAGTCGATGTAGCGTACGTGTGAAGCCGAGATGACCGGATGTTATGTCATCGTGTGCAGAACGAAGAACGACCTGGCGCAGGCTTTCCGGCACCACCAGAAGCAAGGGGAGGTCATCGGCTGAATAGTTTCTTTTATACAGCAAGCCATTTGAAATTTTAAAGTGCTTGTCGACGGAGTTATGTGCAGCTTCGAGCAAGGGTTTCAGGGTAGGGTCGCGCTGCTGCTCACGTTTGAAGCTGCTGGTATCTGGGAAGTCGGACGAGAGAGAAACTAAATAGTCATCAATGTCATTGTCGTCAGCATTGGTGTGTACTGAAGGAAAGCGGGATAAGCAGTCGGCATCTGTGTGACATCGTCCGCTCTTATAGGTAACAGAAAAGCTGTACTCTTGGAGGCACAACGCCCAACGAGCCAGCCGGCCAGACGGGTCACGAAGTCCCACAAGCCAGCATAGTGAGTGGTGATCAGTCACTATTGTGAACTCGCGGCCATGTAGATACGGTCGGAACTTCTGAATGGCGAAGACGACTGCTAAGCACTCGAGCTCGGTGACGGTGTAGTTCGTCTCTGCTCGGGTCAGTGTCCGACTGGCATATGCTACGGCGTGCTGGCGGCTGTTGCAGAGTTGGACCAGCACAGCACCAACACCTAGCCTACTAGCACCAGTATGAGTTTCAGTCAAAGCATCCGGATCAAAATGCTTTAGGATGGGTCCTGAAGTCAATAAAAACTTTAGCTGTTGAAACGCAGCCTCACATTTATCATCCCACAAATACGGTGCGTCTTTATGAAGAAGGTACGTCAGTGGTGAGGCAAGTTGTGCGAAGTTCTTAATAAATTGGCGGAAATATAAGCACAGACCCAGAAAACTTCGCAGGTCCTTCACTGTTCGTGGTGGTTCAAAGTTGCGAACCACTGCGGTCTTCTGTGGGTCTGGTCGCACGCCTTCTTTATCCACGAGAAAGCCTAATACGAGGGCTTGATGTTCTCCAAAATGACAGTTCTTTGAGTTTAAAACAAGGCCAGCTTCGCGTAAGCATTCAAACACAAGCGACAAGCGGTGGTTATGCTCTTGAAAAGTCTTGCCGTAGATAATCACGTCATCTAAATAGCACATGCAAATTTCCCATTTTAGTCCACGGATTACTGTATCCATAAATCTCTCGAATGTTGCTGGAGCATTGCGCAAACAAAAAGGCATAACGTTGAACTCAAAGAGACCGTCTGGTGTTACGAAGGCCGTCTTCTCTTTATCTGCGGGATGCATAGGAATTTGCCAATACCCAGAACGCAAGTCAACAGAAGAAAAATAGCAGGCAGAATGCAGGCAGTCCACGGCGTCATCTATACGTGGCAAAGGGTAGACGTCTTTTTTTGTGATGGCATTTAGGCGACGATAATCTACGCAGAATCTCTATGAATTATCCTTTTTTCTCATTAGAATGACAGGAGCTGCCCATGGACTAAACGATTCTTGTATGACACCCTCCTTTAGCATGTCTTCAACTTGCTCAGCGATGACTTTCCTTTCAGAAGGCGATACGCGATAGGGCTTCTGGCGTATTGGTGGTGCTTGGCCTGTATAGATGCGGTGTTGCGTACGTAAAGACGGTGGCGTAACGGTAGACGTCTCGTCTTGGGCAAAGTCAAAGACTGAGGCGTAGCGTGCGATAACTTCCTGCAGCATCGACCGTTCAGTTGATGGAAGTGACCTGTTAATCATACGGCCAATGCTGGCAGAATAGTCGGGGTACGAGTTGGCGTGGGGTTTCTTTACATCCACCGACAGTTGGAGTGACCGTATGGTAAGAGTACTTTTCTCTTGAAAGCTTGCCAATTTAAGTCCTGCAGGCAGATATATGGGCGGCGCGGAAACGTTCACAGTCCACAAATCGGCACAACCATCGACGGTAAGCACGAGGCAACGAGGCACAACAACGTTTTTCTTAAGTGCGTTACTGAAGTTCGGCTCGGCTAAACCGTAGTAAGAACCCGCACAAGAACGCGAAGAGTTTACACGCACAAACATTGCGGTATGTGGGGCAAAGCGGACGTCTTCACACACAGAAAACACTTCCAAGCAGTCATCAACGCTATCTTTCGTCAATTGAGACGGCAACACGGGACGAAAAATAATCCCACCACTACCAAAATCTAGAGTTGCACCACATTCCTGCAAAAAATCTATACCTAGATCGACGTCGTGGGTTGCTCGTGCAAGCACCGTTAGTTCAGCTCGAAACGTTTGATTTCCTACAGAAAGTAAAACAGAACAAACTCCAACCGGGATCAACCTTTCTCCCCCTACACCGCGGAACGTAGCACTCCGATTCCAAGAAAACATTACTTTCGTCCCAACGCGATTTTTAAAAGACATGCTCATTATGGAAACGGCAGCACCAGTATCAACCAGTGCAACAGTACTCACATTGTCTACAAAAACACTCACTTTGTTCTCAACCATCATAACACAAGGGGGTCTTGCGGAAGATGATTTTGTGGCCTCGCCCTCTTTGGTCGCACCAGTTAGTTTCCCAGTGGTGGTGGCGTCCCCGAGCGGCGACGCGGAGACGGGGATCGCTGTTGGCGTGCGGGTGGTGGGGTAACGCTGCGGTCGGAGCAAGGCGAGTCAGCACGTGCTGCGTGTTGCTGTTGGAAAGAGCCCTGAAATGGTCGAGACTCGCCAGCAGGTACATAGGGCATGTACACGTTGAATCGTGGAGCTCGCTGCTGGCGACGGTAGCAGTACCTAGCGATGTGTCCAGGTAGCCCGCAGTTGTAGCAAGTACGGGTGTCGCGTCTAGTCGTCCCCGGCGAAGTAAACCTCCTCGGTTGATAAAAGCCGGGCGATGGTGGTCGAGGAGTGAATCGCTGTGACGCAGCTTGCCTGCGTTCCTGGTTTTCGAGTGGTCGTTCACTCCGTCGTTCGAACCGATCGGTGTAATTCGGGCGAGGCTCAAAGCAGCTCTGTCGCATCCGAGGTACCAGTGGTTCACGGGACCGTTGGTCGAATGCACACTGATGGCAGACACAAGCGGTGTCCACAGCTCGCAGTTGAACAAGTTCTTCCTTAACCACTCGTCTTATAAGAGAAGAGATGTCGTCCTACGATGGAAGGTTGACTCTTGCAATCGTGGGCACAATCTCAAGACGTCCAAATTTTGGTAGGATTCTCCTCCTCTTTAGCGCTTCAAATGCTCGGCAGTGTCTCCTTAGGTCGGAAGGTGTGCGTAAGTCTTCCTTAGTGATAAGGAAATTGTACACGTCTTCCGCGATTCCCTTGAGCAAATGACCTACCTTATCTTCGTCACACATGGTCGCACTCACGATTCCGCAAAGCTTCAAGACGGCCTCGATGTAAGTGGTGCATGTTTCGCCAGGTAACTGAGCTCTGCGTGAAAGCGTTTGCTCCGCCTGCTTGACCTTAGCTGTTGAGTCACCAAAACACCTTTTGAGCTCGTCCACAAAAATGCCCCATGTGGTCAATGCACTCTTATGGTTGTCGCACCAAAGAGACGCGGTGCCGACGAGAAAAAACACCACGTTCTCGAGCTGCTTAGCAGTGCTCCAGCAGTTGCTGCGACTCACTTTTTGGTAGTGCTTGAGCCAGTCGTCAACATCGGCACCGAAAAGGTCCTCGGCTGACGTTCCGGCATGCCGCAGCGATCTTGTCCTGGCGGGTGAGCGTGTTGCTCTTCAGCAACGAGGTTGGTATGGCCTGCTCCCGCGTCCTCCATGTCTGGTAGCTGTGGTGGCAAGCTTGCCAAGCGTCTGCTCCGTCGCAAAATCGGTAGAGCTTGGTCGTCCAGATCGATGTACCCGGCACCTTCCACCAAACTGTTACGAGTGACTGTGTTTATTTACAGATGAGGTGAAATGGCGTTGTGAAATAGCAGCGTACTTCTGAGACAGGCCTAGAACGCTTCCGCCTAACCACACAGCCCAGGTTCCGCTCCACTACTCTTCTTCTTCTTCCGCGCCCCGTAGGCTTGCGCATCTTCGTTTCAATACGATACGTTTGTATTCGTCTGTCCGATCACCTGTGAGGCGTTCGTAAAATCTTGAGTCGTCTAGTTGGCGGTATGCTTCTGACAAAGGAGGAGAAACAAAGGAGGAGCAATTGTAGTCGTTAATACAACCAACTACTTACAAGTAGCATAGTGTGCAACACCGAACCATCGTCCTCCCGTTTGCCGTCATCAACTTTTCCAATGGTTCGGCGGTACTTTATGCGTGCAACGTTTCTGCTTGCTCATACATCCTGCTGCGCTGCGAGTGTCTGGGAAGCCTCGAGACCTTAAATTGTATTTTCGAAGACCCGATCTATCCAGACAAGCCATTTTTACCGACTTGTGCCATTACACCCGCAACTGACGCTAATGAACCTATGGATGTATTCCGCAAGTCCATTGATTCCAACCTCACGCCTGGGCAGCAGGAACAGCTGATCAAGCTCCTACAGCGTTTTTGAGCCTCGTTTGACCACAATCAGCCTTCCTCAGGTCGAGCGTCATCTGTTGTTCACCGTATAAATACCGGTCAAGAGACGCCATTACGGCAGCGTCCATATCGTGTGTCAACTACCGAACGCCGTGCCATCAATGAACAGGTTGACGACATGCTGACAAGTGGCATAATCGAACCGTCAAGCAGTCCCTAGGCCTCTTCAGCTGTGTTGGTGAAGAAGAAGGACGAATCCATCAGGTTTTGCGTGGACTACCGACGTCTCAACCGAATCACGCGCCTGGATGTCTATCCGCTGCAACGCATTGATAACGCCTTGGACTGCCTACAGGGAGCCGAATTTTTCTCTTCTTTAGATCTGCGCTTTGGATACTGGCAGGTACTCATGGCAGAGGCCGATCACGAGAAAACAGCTTTCATCAAGCCCGACGGGCTTTCCGAATTCACAGTCATGCCCTTCGGCCTCTGCAATGCGCCAGTTACTTTCGAGCGAATGATGGACTCTATCCTTCGAGGCCTCAAATGGAACGTTTGCCTTTGTTATTTAGATGACATTGTTGTCTTTTCAACTGATTTCGCAACCCATTTACCCGCCTCGAGAAAGTCCTCGCGTGTATTTCTGCCGCGGGACTGCAACTGAATCTGAAGAAGTGCCATTTCACCACTCGAAAGCTTACGATCCTTGGCCACGTGGTTTCAAAAGACGGCATTCTTCCTGACCCTGCTAAACTTAAAGCCGTTTCAGCGTTTGCCAAACCGACCACCATGAAAGAGCTCCGAAGCTTCATAGGCCTGTGCTCTTACTTTCGGCGCTTCGTCCGCAATTTCGCGACGATCATCACTCCTTTGACCAAGCTCCTTGCCGGCTCTAGAGACCTTTCAGTCTGGTCTGCCACCTGTGACGATTCTTTCAATGAACTGTGCCGCCTCCTCACGTCGCCGCCTATTCTGCGACACTACGACCCATCGGCACCCACAGAGATCCACACCGACGCTAGTGGTGTCGGACTAGGCGCTATTCTTGCACAAAAGAAAGACGGCTTCCAAGAGTACGTGGTTGCCTACGCAAGCCGAACTCTTAGCAAAGCTGAAATCCACTATTCCGTCACTGAAAAGAAACGCCTAGCCATTATTTGGATGATAGAGAAATTTCGACCTTACTTGTACGGGCGCCCTTATGACGTCGTGACTGACCACCACGCCCTGTGCTGGTTGTCGTCACTGAAGGATCCAAGCGGTCGCCTCGCCCGATGGGCATTACGCCTCCAAGAATATAATATTCGCGTACCACTCCGGCCGGAAACATTCGGACGCGGACGCCCTATCCCGTTCGCCCCTACCCCCTGAGCCGGACTGCTGCGAAAGTCTAACCTGTGATGCCACTGCCGTCACCATCGCCGACATGCCATCTGAGCAACGCATGGACCCTTGGGTTGCTTCGATTCTAGACATTCTGGCTGAGCGGACGGCTTCCCCCTCTTCTCGCACGTTGCGTCGGCAAGTCGAGCACTTCGCCACTCGCGACGACGTGCTGTACCGACGCAACTACGCACCCAGTGGACGTCAGTGGCTACTCGTGATTCCACGTCATCTGCGATCCGAAATTTGTTCCACGTTTCATGACGACCCCCAATGTGGCCACGCAGGTTTCCTGAAGACTTATTCTCACATACGTCTCCGATATTACTGGCGTGGCATGTACCGTTTTATAAGACAATACGTTCGGGCTTGCTCGACGTGCCAGAGACGAAAAACTCCCACTTATCACGCCAGCGGTACCTTGTTACCCTTACCATGCCCATCCCGACCATTCGACCGCGTCGGCATCGATATTTATGGTCCCCTTCCCAACACTGCTGACGGTAACTCCTGGATCATAGTGGCCGTCGACCATCTCACGCGGTATGCCGAAATTTCATCCCTTCCCTCGTCTACAGCAAAAGACGTCGCGACTTTCGTACTTCACAGATCGTATAACGTCATGGAGCACCTCGGGAGTTACTGAGCTATCGTGGTCGCGTATTCTTGTCAGACGTCATCACAGCATTGCTGCGTGATTGCCACGTCGTTCACCGCACGACAAGCGCCTATCATCCCCAGACCAATGGAATGACAGAGCGCTTCAACCGCACCCTTGGTGACATGCTGTCTATGTATATCTCGTCAGACCACTCCAATTGGGACCGAGTGCTCCCGTTTATCACGTTCGCCTATAATACCGCCATTCAAAGCACTACTGGGTTCTCTCCTTTTTTCCTCCTTTACGGACGCGAACATTCTTGCAATATGGACACAATTCTTTCGTACAAACCTGACTCCTCAGAGTCCACGACTTTGTCTCAAGCCGCTACATACGCTGAAGAATGCCGCCAACTGGCAAGATCATTTACAACCCAAGACCAAGGACGCCAAAAGCACCACCATGATGCATCAAATAACACTTCTTCCTACGATCCAGGTTCACTCGTCTGGCTGCATGTCCCTTCTGCTACACCTGGCCTTTCTACCAAGTTGGTCCCCAAGTATCACGACCCATATTGTGTGCTACAAAAAACGTCTCCAGTAAATTACCTCATTGAGCCACTGAAACCGTCTTCTGACCAACGTCGTTGTGGCCAGGAAATTGTCCACGTCTCGAGACTTAAGCCCTGCTACGACCCTCCCGCGTTTACTTGTCCATAGGTCGCCAGGATGGCTCCTTATTTCGCGGGAAGTAATTGTAATGAATAATGAATCTGAATAACGGACGCTCTGCTGGCAATGAAGAAGACGGTGATGATCGGTGGCTGTTGTAGTAGCTCGCGCACGCCGCTCGCCATTAACCAGACCTGCCTGATAAAGCACATTTTGCCAAGCTGCGTCTCAACCTTTTTCGACGTACACCTCTATTTTAATATATATATATATATATATATATATATATATATATATATGGAGCACATCACCACTGGGGAAATATACCAGGTGTAACCAGGAAAAGGCGCACATGCCGTTTTATAGTTTAAAAGAAGTAATGACATGCCAACCATCCAAAATAGAATGCCCGAGAAAGGAGCATCAATCAATTTTACAGCAGGTAAAAGCCTGCTAACAGCTGAAGGTAGTCATGGTGCTCTTCCATTCAAGTATAGTGTACACTGAGAAATTATACTGAAGATACATCATCAGCAAAGGACAAAACCAGAACAGACAGAGCTTTCTCTTATAATACAAAAAGTCTTTAGCTGAGGAGGAAAATAAGTCATTGGCACACAATAGGTGCACAAAAAAAGCTGTTGCATGAGGCTGTCAGTGCTTAGACAACATAGGCAAAAATACAGTAGACTGAAGAAGGGAAAACCTATAGCAAAAGTTACCATACTCCTGAGTTCTTGCTTTGCGTGCAAATGAAGCTAGCGAGAAGTTGAACACTAGATTAAAGCACCACAATCAACATCTGGAAGTCAATGCTTTAGGGCGATTGCGAGGAGCCAATTCTGGCTCCTCGCAATCGTCTCAAATCTGTGAAGGTACGCGTCAAGGTCGTCCTTCCTTTCATCAAACGCTACGAGCAGCTTGCTTGGATTCAAGCGGAAGCCATGATCTTCCCGTTCGCTGCTTACAACTCTAGCTTGGACGGGAGTTTCACTTCGCTGTTGCAAACAGAGCCGCTCGAGTTCCATCTCGTGCTGCCGCTGCCGTTCCCTTTCCTCTCTTTCTTCTTTCAGCTGTCGCTCCTTTGCCTCTCTTTCTTCTCTCG
Organism: Rhipicephalus microplus; assembly: GCF_013339725.1. Classification (NCBI taxonomy): domain Eukaryota; kingdom Metazoa; phylum Arthropoda; class Arachnida; order Ixodida; family Ixodidae; genus Rhipicephalus; species Rhipicephalus microplus. The sequence continues at coordinate 161,482,097 of NC_051168.1, read as the reverse complement.
CCCTCTCAGCAGCCAGCTTTTCTCTCTCCAGCTCCAACTTCAATTGCTGTTCTCTTTCTTCTTTCAGCTGTCGCTCCTTTGCCTCTCTTTCTTCTTTCAACTGTCACTCCTTTGCCTCTCTTTCTTCTTTCTCTCTCTCAGCTGCCAACCTCTCTCTCTCCAACTCAGCTGTTTTTTTCCGCTTTGGCTCTTTCGACGGCCAACCTTTTTTTTCCAGCTCAGCTGCCTTTTCTTCTTTGGCCCTCTCTTTTTCTTTTTTTTCCTTCTGGGTGACCCACTTCCGTAGTTTGGTGCCAGAAAGACCCATCTTCTCACCAAGAGCGACTAACTTTTCGAGATCCATTGTGTCTCACAAATAAAGCCTTGCCGCGCGCAAAAGTATCTGCCTAAATCTGCATATCGGAACACTCTGCTGCACTCGTTAACGAGAACACTGCGCAACACATAAAATCGTTCCGATAGCACTATCAACAACTCGAGGCTCTTTCTCACTACTTTGGACACGCTGTGCACCAAAAGGTCCTCGTCGCGGACGCCAGAATAATTGTCACGGGTCCCGTTAATTTGGGAGGCGATCGCCGAGCTAATTCCAAGGGCCGAAGTATTGGCCCCCCGAACCGCACCACGAAAGCGTGGACAATTTAGAAGTGGTCCTTTTTGGCGTGCCAGCGGACGCCGGCTGTGGCCCAAAGAACAAGTCAGAGCCGACAGTTGATAAACAAAACAAAATTATATTCTCAATAATGGCCCACAAGGCGGTACACCCTACGCTCTCTGGCGCATACTTTCTTCTTCTCCTGCTTTGTCACTGCGGACAAAGCCTTCACCGACAGACGCGGCGGGATACCCTACGCACCCTGGCGTTGACTTCCTTCTTTTCCTGATCTCCCGTCTCGGCTGCTCGATTAAATACCCTCCGCGCGAGATTCCAGAAAGTTCTCATCATTTCGTCGGCGCGATAGGCAGCGAAGGCTGGAGAGAGGGCGAGACGGTTCGAAGGCCGACCGCGACGGGTGACTCAACCCGGCATTACCACGCCCCTTCCCATCTAGAATTTTCCAGGGCTTGCTCGGCCGCCGATGGGGGGTGAGAAGGTTCGTCGGCGAACCTACGCTTCCGAGAGGGGAGAGGGACGCGCACCCGGGGAGTCTTTGGATGCTTGTTTTCTTTTTTTTTATCGTGAACCTCTCGGCGCTTCGTCGCGAGAATTTGGCGGCGCGCCCGTTTTTGGGCGCTCGTTTTGTGACAGAGGGTGACAGGTGATTAGTTCCAATGAGATTGAGAAATTATCAGCCATAATATCAAATTGGCTTATACAGGACAGGGAACATTGGTTGGGCTTCCACACTGCAGTCGACATAATATAGGCTTAACGCTAACAATGAGCAAAGCCTGTGAAATAATGCTCCATGAAATGAGCAGTACTGCACAGATTGCTGTGCTAGACTTCCCATTTTGCATGTTTTTACCCGCTTATCGTGCTCGCTGTTCAGACACAAAGCTTCACCAGAAAAACAATGTTAGACTAGGTGAGGATAATGCCAGTGAATCCAGTGTTTTATCTACACCTTTCCTTGTTTATGTCCTCCTCCAAACTATACGAGTTTTTTTAGAAATGTTCTGCTTACAGCACACCAACCGATCAAGTGAAACAACTTTATTGGTGTCCTGCAGGACGCGCCCTAGTATACAATCACCATTTCACTTCACGTCACAACATACTGGTGGTAAAAATATTCTCTGGCAGGGTACAGAAGTGCATGCACTGAGCTAGCCTGTGCAGCACGGTCTATTCCAGAAAGCTGAACCTATGTTTGGTACAGAATTTTGTAACCACACGATGCTTGTACAGATTAAATGTGGCCACACATAGTAACTTCTGAGCTTTTTTATTAAATGATCTCGCAGTAACCAAAAACATTTGTTTTTTTGTTTACTTCATAGTTCCCAGTGAAATATATCTCTTGTTCCTCTCATTGAATAACGCCTTTTGGTGTGACTAAGGTGTTCCTAAAGCCTCACTATGAGATCAGAAAAACGATTCTCCTTGAAATTGTTTCACAAGCAATTCCTAAGACATTGAGTGAGACTGCTTGTACATGTACAAACATTTGCTAGTTTTATTGAGGGTTGATGATAAAGAGAATCAGTTGGTGCATCCAAGCCGGACAGAGATTGACTGGCCCGAAAAGTGCCGTTTAGTTATATATCTTGCAGCTTGTTCCAGGTATACAGGGCTTCATTCTGTAGAATTGATAACTCATCACACTGGTTCCCCAGCATGAAGAACATAACTTGATGCTAACACTGGCTCAATTGTTCTGAAATGTCATAGAGGGTACATGAAGGCTGGGTACATGAAGGTTGTAGTTGTACTAACTGTATAGTCAGCACGCTTGTGTGATATGTGCATAGCTGCATCAAAGCCACGTGTGAGAAATGCGTGAACAGCTGAAAATCTCAATGGCAGCATAGCTTCAGAAGTCTGTCATCCCTTTTTTGCCAGTTTTCAATATCATCCTTCCCTTTTCATGCATCTTCTTTCAATATATCTGGAGTTTTAATTCCCAAAACCACGATATATTAATGAGAAGCAAATTTTAAACTTCTGGTGTTCTTTACCATCTTCACTTGTTTGCAGCGCAACACCAGAAACACAGGACAGGGAAGAAGCAAAAGAGAAAGAAAAGACGGCGCCGACTCTGAAAAAGACGGCACTGACATCATGACACGCACATGTCGTGATGTAAGCTGCCCAAAGAGTGGCCTTCCGTGAGAATAGTGAAGAATCGGGAATAGGATCTACCAGTAAGGACTTTGTGTGCAATTCACAAACAGTGAAAACGATCCACCAGAGTTGAACCACAGGTGGTGCACTCTGGTTTAGAGAGAGCAGAGTAAAACAGATGTGCCAGACAGGAGATTATAATTGGTTTTATCTCGAGCTGGTGCCAGACCGAGCTCTGATTAAGCGTAAGGGAGTATTGTGCGCCAGGCCAATCTGATCCAATTCCTGTGATTGAGTGCAGTGTGATGAAGGGTTCGAATTCCATTTTCTTTTTTTCCCATGGGTTTAGGGAAATATTTTTTCAGGGTACAGATGAAAATACCTCCGACATACATACTAACATGCCTATTCTTGGGCGTAGTCATGACTAGCCACCAGATGGGGAGGTGAAGGAATGTTTCCCAAAATGTGCGATAAAGTGTTTGGTGCTACGCCTTGACGGAAGTATTGATAGGTGCTTTGGAAATCGGTACACCATTTTTGTAATCGTAAAATACGCCACTGCATGTGTCACTGCTAGAGATAGCGTGACAGTCCCAGCCATTTCAGAGTAAGCCGTTTTAATCTACATGAAGATGTTAATGAGCCCGTTCTACATCACAGCAGTAGCTGTGGCTATTCCTTCAACTATGCCTACTGCAGCGTCAACTAAGCGTCGGCATGAATTTAGCGCTAGTACCGTACATAATAATCAGCACGTGCCTTGGGTTCGCTTCGATGGTGTTGCGAATTCATGTTGCATGACAATGGTTTAAGTTGCATGCGTGCCGTAGCCATTACTGCAATAGCAGACCATGATTTATCGTTACGCATGGTGTTGCTTAGCTCGGTCCTCAGTGTTAGAAGCAGGTTCCGCCTTGTGAGTGTCTGAGAGAGGCACAAGAGTTGATTTCTGCTCTGTGTTTCTATGATTCCCTAGCCTGTATTATACAGGAAGCTGATAGTGCTGTTGTGCCTCAGCTGCCTCGGTGCACTCTCAACCGCCGGCCTGGAAAGACTGATAGCTCATTCTATCAGCGCCTTGTCTTACTCCCTCCTCACACTGCGACATGTCCTCCACTTGGAGGACATGATGACGGAACTAAATGATACGGAAGCAAAAAACCTCAACGTTTGCAAGCCACAACCCGAGCAAACAATTAAACGGTGGGGCCAGAAAATCTACCTTACTAGGCCACGGAATACCTACTAGGCCTGGAGCAACGAGCCAGAGGCCAGAGAGCATATTGTCACGGGGTCGAGACGTGGCCGAAGACAGGAGACTTCGTGTTGGGATTTAACTGTTTATTTGGGCGAACCTGTGCACAGTAAACGGAAAGTCCGATTACAGCAGCAGTCTTGCACAGATTGCCCCGCCGTGGTGGTCTAGTGGCTAAGGTACTCGGCCGCTGACCCGCAGGTCGCGGGTTCGAATCCCGGCTGCGGCGGCTGCATTTCCGATGGAGGCGGAAATGTTGTAGGCCCGTGTGCTCAGATTTGGGTGCACGTTAAAGAACCCCAGGTGGTCAAAATTTCCGGAGCCCTCCACTACGGCGTCTCTCATAATCATATGGTGGTTTTGGGACGTTAAACCCCACATATCGAATCGTCTTGCACAGATAGCAGTCTCGGACTGATAGCGGCGAACGGAGCGTCGGCCTTCGTTCAACAACTGACAAGCGGTGAAGCGCGTCGGCATTTATACTCTTGCCATCGAATGTTCTAGAGTTAGCGCTGGCGGTGGCGTAGGTTCCAGAACAATCTGTACCGTTCGCACAGTGGGCGTGATCTTATCGAAATGATATACTACAGTCCGGAGCCTTCTCGAAAACGGCCGGCGCGGTTTGCGCTCAGAATCGTGTGGTGTTCTGGGACGATAACGAAAACTTGGGAAATGGAACGTGGCATTGCCCCCCTCTGAAAAAAGGCATCGTCCCGATGCTTTAACTAAAGATGAAGGTACAATAATAATGCAAGAAAGTATAATGAATAAATTACGATGAAACAATAATACAAAAAACACTGTTTCAGTTTCTTAACGCACATGAAACGGCTTGAGGCGCACGACATGCACGACTTCAGGTCGCGATCGGCGTCGTTGAGAGTTCGTGATGTCGTCGGGGACAACCTCGTAATCAAGTGGGCCGAGACGTCCAACCACCCTGTACGGTCCGAAGTCGCGTCGCAGAAGCTTTTCACTTAGTCCACGTCGGCGTATCGGGGTCCACACCCAAACACGTTCACCGGGCTGGTATTCCACGAAGCGTCGTCGAAGGTTGTAACGGTGGCTGTCTGTCGTCTGTTGATTCTTGATATGGAGACGCGCAAGTTGTCGGGCTTCTTCGGCACGTTGAAGGTACTCGCTCACATCGAGGCTTTCTTCGTCGGTGACGTTGGGTAACATGGCATCGAGCGTCGTTGCCGGGCTCCTTCCGTAGACCAATTTGTATGGAGATATCTGCGTCGTCTCCTGCACCGCCGTGTTGTATGCAGGTCACATACGGAAGAATGGCGCCCCACGTCTTGTGTTCGACATCGACGTACGTTGACAGCATGTCGGTGATCGTCTTGTTAAGCCGCTCAGTGAGGCCGTTGGTCTGTGGGTGGTACGCTGTCGTCCGGCAGTGGTTTGTTTGGCTGTATGCCAAGATCGCTTGAGTTAAGTCGGCAGTGAATGCCGTTCCTTTGTCGGTGATAAGGACCTCCGGGTCGCCGTGACGTAGGACGATATTTTCGACGAAGAACTTAGCTACCTCGGATGCACTGCCTTTTGGCAGGGCTTTTGTCTCGGCGTAGCGGGTGAGGTAGTCGGTAGCTACCACGATCCACTCGTTTCCGAAAGCCGACGTCTGGAACGGCCCTAGTAGGTCCATACCAATCTGCTGGAAAGGTCGGCAAGGTGGATTAATTGGCTGCAGAAGTCCCGCTGGACTTGTCGGCGGTGTCTTGCGTCGCTGACAGGTCCGGCATGTCCTCACATACCGAGTGACGCCGGTGGTAAGACGTGGCCAGTAGTACCTTTCTTGTATCCTCGCGAGCGTGCGAGAAACACCGAGGTGCCCTGCCGTCGGATCGTCGTGCAAGGCCTGCAGGAGTTCTGGTCACAGAGCTCAAGGCACCACAAGGAGATACTTAGCTCGAAACGGTGAAAAGTTTTTCTTTTGTAGAAGACCGTTTCGTAGGAAGAACGACGCAAGTGCGCGCTTGAATACCTTCGGGACTTCGGCGGTCCTGCCTTCGAGGTATTCTATTAGGGCCTTAAGTTCCGGGTCGGCCCGCTGTCGTTCAGCGAAGTCGTCTGTAGTTATCGTTCCCAAGAAGTAGTCGTCATCCGGGTCGTCGGGTAGCGGTTGGTCGACAGGCGCACGAGAGAGATAGTCGGCGTCTTAGTGTTTTTTGCCGGACTTGTAAATGACAGTAATGTCATATTCTTGAAGTCTCAGGCTCCATCGTGCGAGGCGACCTGAAGGGTCCTTCAAGATGGCTAGCCAACACAAGGCGTGGTGGTCGCTCACAACTTTGAAGGGCCTGCCGTAGAGGTAGGGGCGAAATTTCGACGTAGCCCAGATGATGGCGAGGCACTCCTTTTCTGTTGTGGAATAATTTGCTTCTGCTTTGGATAGCGATCGGCTGGCGTAACTAATAACCCTTTCAAGTCCGTCAGCCCTCTGCACAAGAACGGCGCCAAGACCTACGCTGCTTGCGTCAGTATGTATTTCTGTCTCGGCGAATTCGTCGAAATGGGCAAGTAACGGAGGCGTCTGGAGGCGCTGTTTAAGCTCCTGGAAAGCGTGTTCCTGTGGTGTTTCCCACTTGAATTCCACGTCGGCCTTGGTAAGGTTAGTGAGAGGATCGGCGATGCGGGCGAAGTTTTCCACAAACCGCCTACAATAGGCGCACAGGCCCAGAAATCGGCGCACGGCCTTCTTGTCAGTGGGCGGCGGGAAGTCGGCGATGGCGGCTGTTTTCCGTGGATCGGGACGAACTCCAGACTTGCTGACAACGTGCCCCAGAAACAAGAGCTCCTCATACGCAAATCTGCACTTTTCTGGCTTCAGTGTGAGTCTGGAAGTCTTGATGGCTTGAAGTACAGCTTTAAGGCGCCGAATATGCTCGTCGAAACTCGAGGAAAACACGACGACGTCGTCCAAGTACACAAGGCAAGTCTGCCACTTCAATCCTGCCAGTACTGTATCCATAACGCGTTGAAAAGTTGCAGGCGCTTAGCAAAGGCCGAAAGGCAACACCTTAAACTCGAATAGGCCGTCCGGTGTTATAAACGCCGTCTTCTCTCGGTCTCTTTCGTCGACTTGGATTTGCCAATAGCCAGTCTTGAGGTCCATTGACGAAAAGTACTTGGCGTTATGGAGTCGATCAAGTGCGTCGTCTATTCGTGGGAGAGATACACGTCCTTTCTTGTAATTTTGTTCAGGTGGCGATAGTCAACGCATAAACGTAGGGTCCCATCCTTTTTCTTCACTAACACCACGGGGGATGCCCATGGGCTCTTGGACGGCTGGATAATGTCATCCCGCAGCATTTCATCAACTTGTCTCTTCATGGCCTCACGTTCTCGAGTCGAAACCCTGTACGGACTCTGACGAGTGGTCTGGCATTTTCTTCGGTTATGATGCAATGTTTCTTGATTGGGGTCTGCCGAATTTTCGGTGACGACGAAAAGCCATCTTCGTATTGCAGGAGCAGGGCCTTAAGCGTTTCTTGCTTATCGTTCGGAAGTCTGGGATTGACGTCGAAAGCTATGGGAGGGGCTTGGTTCCTCTGAGCAGGTTCCGCAGAATCAGCGAGGGCGAAAGCACTGGTGACTTTGACAATTTCTTCTATGTATGCGACCGTTGTTCCTTTCTTCACATGTTTGTACTCATTGCTGAAATTCGTGAGCATAACCGTTGCTTTGCCTCTCCGCAGCTCTGCAATTCCTCTTGCGACGCAAATATTTCGGGTGACCAACAGATGCTGACTGCCTTCAACGACGCCTTCCAAGTCAGGTGATTTAGGAGCGCCGACTGAAATAATGACGCTTGAGCGAGGCGGAATGGTGACTTGTTCTTCTAGCACATTCAAGGCATGGTGTCCTGACAGCGTGCGCGGCGGTAGTGCTTCTTCTGTGGATAACGTTATCGACATTGTTTTTAGGTTGATGACAGCACCATGGAGGCATAAGAAGTCCATGCCAAGGATGACATCTCTCGAGCAACGCTGTAGGACTACAAAGTCTGTAGGATAAATACGGCTGTTAATGGTGACTCTCGCTGTGCAGATTCCTGCAGGCGTTACGAGATGACCTCCACCTGTGCAGATTTTAGAGCCTTACCAAGCTGTCCTAACTTTCTCTAACTTCGCCGCGAACGACCCACTGATGACAGAATAGTCAGCTCCAGTATCGACGAGAGCGGTCACACTGTGGCCATCGGTAAGGACATCGAGGTCGCTAGTTCGCCGTCTCGCATTACAGTTAGGTCGTGGCGTCGGGTCATGGCTGCGTCGGCTTGTTCCGCTGCTTCCATGTTGCGTCGTCAGGCCACCTTCGGTAAGTGAGCTTTCGCCGTCAGGGCTTTGCCTGGTTGGCGTTGTGTTCGGAAAGCTCCGTCACGGCGTCATCGTCGTCGAAGGATCTTCGGTAGTTCGTCGCACAGCAACCGCACCTCCACCGGTTGCTGTCCTTAGTTTCCCGGATACGGGCTAGGAGACTGGCCCCGCGTTGAGCCGGAGTACTGCCGGGGGTGCGATGACATGCGGCGGCTGGGCGACGGCGAACGGGAAGGACTTCGTGGTGTCCATTGAGTTCCTATCAGGTAGTCGGCGATGTCACGTGGCCGTTCCCCTGGCTGCGGACGTGGTGCGTCAACGGCGAAGCCACGCAGTCCCATCTGTCGGTACTGGCAACGGCGCTAAGTTTGCCTGGCCTCGCCGCAGTGGTAGCACAGTGGGTGGTGGTCAGGGGTGCGCCAAACGTCGGTTTTCCTCGGGGCACTGCGCTGGCCCGCTGGCGAACGGTAGGTCGTCGGTGGGGGTGGTGGCGGTGGTGGTGTCTGGCGACGGAAGTGCGACGGGGCGGCGTTTCGGCGTGGACGGGGAGGAGCGTTGTGGCGCACTGCAGCGGCATAGCCCATAGTTTCTCGGTCGGGCAGCGGTGTTTGGGAAATTCGAAGCGATTGCCGAACTTCTTCTCGCACAATGTCGGCGATCGAATCCACTTCAGGTTCTGCCGAAGGCAACAGTTTGCGCAGCTCTTCCCGCATGATCGCTCGGATCGTTTCACGCAGGTTGTCGGAGTCACTGGCTTGAGCAGCAGTGCATTCTGGAGTCAGGCGACGATTATGCTGTCTCGTGTGCATGTCCAGGGTTTTTTCGATGGTGGTAGCCTCGGATACAAATTCTTGGACGGTGTTCGGTGGATTCTTCATTAGTCGCGCGAAGAGCTCTTGTTTGACCCCTCACATGAGGAAACGAACTTTCTTCTCCTCAGGCATGTCTGGCACCTCCACCAGATGTCACGGCTGCACCTCCACCAGATGTCACAGGGTCGAGACGTGACCGAAGACAGGACACTTCGTGTTGGGATTTAACTGTATATTTGGGCGAACCTGTGCCCAGTAAACGGAAAGTCCGATTACAGCAGCAGTCTTGCACAGATAGCCGTCTCGGACTGATAGCGGCGAACGGAGCGTCGGCCTTTGTTCAACAACTGACAAGCGGCGAAGCGCGTCAGCATTTATACTCTTGCCATCAAATGTTCTAGCGTTAGCGCTGGCGGTGGCGTAGGTTCCAGAACTATCTGTACCATTCGCACAGTGGGCGTGATCTTATCGATATGATCTACTACAGTCCGGAACCTTCTCGAAAACTGCAGGCGCGGTTTGCGCTGAGAATCGTGTGGTGTTTTGGGACGATAACGAAAACTTGGGAAATGGAACGTGGCAATATTCTTGGCTGGATGGATGGATGGATGTGGCTGTACCCTTTAGATCGGGCGGCTGCTAACGCCACCTAGCCGTAATGCTTAGTGAACTAACCACTAGATTTATTTTGTTCCCCTTTAAATTGTAAAGTTGGACGGGTACTTTGAATTGAAGGGCCTAATTTTCACTCGTGCCTTGACTTTAGCCACCAATCAGATAACCTCCTTCTAGTTAGGTCTACGCGCTTAAAGTCTATTTTGCCCTCCCCGTCCCTAAACCCCAGTGCTTTGAAAAACTCTGCGCCATCATCCTGAACTATTGGGTGAAGCCCTTTACAGAACATTATCAAGTGTTCGGCAGTTTCTTCTTCCTCTCCACACGCAGTGCATACTGTGTCTACCCCTTCGTATTTGACCCGATATGTCTTGGTTCGCAATACTCCCGTCCTGGCCTCAAACAGTAGAGAACTACCCTGAGTATTATCATAGATCCTTTCTTTGGCAATTTCGTGCTTAAAAGTTCGATAGACCTCTAGTGCGGACTTCTTAGTCATGCCTGTTTTCCACATGTCAATCTCCGTTTCCTGCACTTTCTTCTTAACCGATAGTTCTTTTTGGTTTGGCCACCTGCTGTTTTTTAAGTATTTACCAGTCAATTTTCTGGTTCTCTTTCTCCATTTTGTATCGACATTCTTCATGTACAAGTAGCTGAAACCTTCCTAGCCCAACGTTCTTCTCCCATTTCCCTCAATTGCTTCTCAAATTTTATCTTGCTGCTAGCTTCCCTGCCCTCGAATGATGTTCATCCCATATCACCTTGTACTCCCTGATTTGGAGTATTCCCGTGAGCTTCTAAAGCAAGCCTACATATTCCACGTTGCTTAATTTCTAATCTTCCTTGAACTTCTGAGCTCATACACAAGACCGCATTGCCGAACGTCAGCCCAGGAACCATGACCCCTTTCCATATTCTTCTCACGACATCATACCTATTGTAATTCCACAGTGCCCTTTTTTTCATCACTGCTGCATTCTTGTTTCCTTTAGTCGTCACGTATATATCGTGTTCCCTTAGGTATTCGGTCCCATTGCTTATCCATACGCCCAGTTATTTGTATTTATCGGTTATCTCTAGCGTGACTTCCTGTATTCTAAGCTCACTACCTTCGTTATCATCAAAAATCATGACTGCTGATTTTTCCTTACTGAATCTGAAATCTAACCTATCTCCCTCATTTCCGCAGATGTCCATCAACCTCTGCAAATCTTCCTTGTTGTCGGCCATTAGCACTATATCATCTGCGTACATTAATGCTGGTAGTGCCTGTTCAAAGAGTTTTCCTTGTTTAACGAAAGAGAGGTTGAAGCCAAGTCCACTTTCCTCTAATTTGGCCTGTAATCTTTGTAGGTACATTTTGAATAACAAGGGTGACGGAGGACATCTCTGCATAAGCCCCCGTTTTACATCTGTGGGCTTGGATACCTGTTTTCCCAATTTATAACTACCTTGTTAGTTTTATAGATTTCCTTTAAAAGATAAGTGACTCCATCTTTTACACCCAGTGTGTCTAGTATTCCCCACAAGTCCTCTTGAACCACGCTATCGTATGCTCCCTTGATATCGTACGCTCCCTTGAATTTCTGCAGGCTGGTAGAAAGCTTCACAGCACAGCGCCTGATCTTGTGAAACGGCGCAGCCATGCATGCAGGGCATTCAATTCCCTCCCTATTTTTTGTATACTACTGTCCTTGTGTACATCGTAGAACACAGAACAGTAATGACAGCAAACAGATAATTGATTCGGGTGGGCTTGGTGTTTTTATTTAAAATGGAACAACGAGGAAGCTGCTGAAGTTCGTGCCTGTATACAGCTGCTTTCTTTGGAGATGAAACTTTAACAAAAAAAATGTAATCATAAACACTAGGCTCATAACAAACAACTTTTCTCTGAGGGTGCATGGAATATATGTCCCATGCAAGGCTATGCATTGCCGTCCTTACTGCATTAATTATGTACACGTACTGCAGGGCATGCAAGTGTATGCAGACATGCGCTGACGACATGACATTTTTTGCTACATACACACGTGCACCGCACCAAATAAGACGTACGTGTTTGTATGGTCAGGGAACACTCGTGAATATTGATGAAATCACACAGCTGGCTTACAGTATAAGACAAACACTATTGCGAGCAATAAAATGCGGCGCTATTTAAAGAGGCGGGCCCAGGTTACGAGGAGAATTATCAGTATGGCATACACACCACGTGTCAAGCTTTTGCAACATGTAAAGAGACTAAATATGTAAATTTGCCTTTGTAGGTTAACATGACAGCACCAAATGGAGAAGCCACACGAGAGAACAATTCATCGTGGGCTCAACAATGTGTTTTAAATATTATACACAACTTTGCAAGATAATATCGACGAGTTTTACTCGTCTAGGTGGGGGAGGTGTAGACCTAATAAAATCTGATGTTGCTTCAGAGTCTTCCTTTCGTAATATTGCAATTTTATTCAACTGTCTCAAACGCGGCACCGTAAATTTCTAATGAGTGCTCGAACACGGCAAGCAGGTTGCGGGGCAAAATCTTTGCAACATTTTATTACCGAAACAGCGATACTAGCATTGCTTGAGCTGCACTTGCTGTTTTCGAAACTGTAACCTCCTCAATCTCATCACTGTGATCAGGAAACAGAGAAGAAATGTAAAACAGTAGTACGTAGAGAAATATTCAATTTCAAGCCCTTTAGCAATATTATCTAAACAAATTGCCAGTATACTGGGCTTTGAATTCTCGATGGAAACAAACAGCTGACCAGGGACGCAAGCTTGTCTTGGCACTGGCTTGGCCGTTCATGCAGAGCCAAAAGCCGCTGCAGAAAACTGGATTGTGGATCGGATTGAGACAAAGTATTTTACGCATTTTTGTTTTCTTTGTTTCATTTCTCTAATTGTTCTTGTGATGGCGTGGACTGCACTTCGTGATCTCATGTACCGGCGCACTGTTTTTAAGTTTAGTGTGGCGCACGATAATACATGATTGCGTGCTTTAATTTAAAAAGGCTTGCGAGTATGGCAGCAACACTGCAATGTCGAGAAAAGGATAGTAGTAGAACCAGTAGCAGCTGCAGGCCCGGATGGAGTGACTCAGGTATGTCAACCCGATGCCTTTTGTGTTGGCCGTTCTGGCAGTTCCGCCGACTGTATAAAAAAAGGCGACCCCGTTGCTTGTCCTCTTCTCTTTTCCTTCGGGCATCCGCGACAACATTGACGGAGGCACTGCGCCGTGTCGCCTGTAGGCAGACAGAAATTAGGTACCTTTTTCCTCTTCCTTCTAACCACTACCACCACCACAACATTGACGGACGACGGGTTCGACTTCACCGTGCACGTGAGTATAGGTTGGTTTTTCATTCGAGTGAATTCTTGTTCAGATTTGCAACTTGTCGACTTCATCCTGATCACCTGTCGCCGGCAATAAGTCACATACGTGTGATATTTAGGTGAAATAAATGATAATGCACATTTTCTGCTCCATTTGCGTGACTTAGCTACACCAGGACGTGAGGTTAAGCCTTTGTCGCCTAGCCACTAGCAGGCAAGATCGATCACTCGCATCCTTCAGTTCACGAATCATCACGCCTGCCTTAAAATTAGTAAGCTGCTCGCAAAGAAATCTCACCGAGGCAACTTTGATTTCTGTGAACAATGCACCGTAGATTTGTCTTGAATAACAAAAAAACTTGAAAAATAAATGTCGCGACCTTTTAGAAAACGCCGTGTCTCAGGGCTAGACGCGGCATTTTGTAAAAGGCTCATCAAATTCAGTATTTTTTCGTAGTTTCTGCTGGAAATTAATATTGTCTATGAATTTCATTGCCCAATCTTTCACTTTGGTTGAAATCTCGGCGGCAAAAACTTTGTTCAGGGTCCCTTTAAGGGCAGGTGTAGATGCCATCATTTCAGTCGCAAATCTTTTTGCCAGTCGGTCGGCTGGTTAACAATAAGGGTACTAACTAGAGTTCCAGATTTCATCAGCAACACATCATCATGGCTTCATCAGATGCTGCATTATATACATTCTATCCTCATTTTTAAATAGGTGTACCGTATGGTCAGCTGTTACAGGAAACAAGCGAGCTCATGGACAGTGAGCCATGTGGTGCTAACTGGCAGTGAGGCTCGTGAATGGGACGCATGCGCATAGAATCGGGGCGCGCACAGTTTTGTCCGCCATTTCTCCGCCTGTGTGCATGACAGCATTGGAAAGCGCATCCGTATTTTAGCTGCGCAATTTATCTAGCCCAGTGCGTCCTGCTTCAGGGATTTCCTGTGAGCACAAAAAATGCATGATTTTAATCGTTGATGCAATGTTTTGCAAGTTGTCACCGTAAAGCACATCATATTTTTCGCATAATGCTCGCTGCAACTGACAAGTTTCGATGACTCAAAATGCTGTTCAGGTCTGATGTAGTAAACATTTTAAGATCGTCCTCGTGACCATGAAATATTGGTTTATTAAATAATGAAAGGCAGAGTTGGTATCAGTTGATTTACAGTGTGAAAATGAAAAGTGCGAGGGACCGTGCCTCGCAAGTAAGCCCCGAGAGCATGAGCAGAGAAGTAGCAGATGAAGAAGCGCATGCGCTGCATTTCCAAATCTCACAACACTAGTGTTTGACGGACTGCTGGCCATGCACTAGCGTGTTCCTTCTGAAACAGGACTTTGGCCCTGTAAGCAAGTTTTTGAAGGGCATAAGAAAAACGTAGAATGGGCCCCCTAAATGCACCCATCTTTGAACCATTGGGCTTATGAATTAGTGCCCTTTTCAAAATACAACTATTCTGAGCAATAAATTGTGACAGAACAGTGCATGAAGTTTAAAAATAGGAAAAAAGTCTTTAAATGGCCCCTTTACACATAGTGTTCTTCTGGTGTCACTTCTGCCGTTATCGCCCTCTCCCGCCATGCCCGGGTAACTCTCTGGGTACCTACGGCAGTTCACGTGCTGCGGTGCGGTTTGTTGGCGGCTCGTCATCTGTTGCTGTGAACGATATGGAAGCATTGTGGTTTTTTGTTATCTTACTTAACGAGCTCATTGAATCAGGAAGGCCTTGCTCGTTCACTCGATACAAGACCAGATAATCAAGATGTGCGACACATACACCAGCCACGGCGTACACCGGCTGCCCGCCACAACCTATGAGGGCCTATTATCTTGCTTTCACTACTAATTGCCTGGCCCAAAAACAAGTGAAAGCTCAAAATCTCTCGAGCCGCAATTTTAACAGTGGATGTGCGATGCGCAGCCGCTCCCATCGAAAACTAGTCGTGCAGAGCTAGGCAAGTTTACAAGAGATATAATATTATGAACATATTGTCGCGGCCCACGCCACCAAAGTAGCAATGCCCCCCCCCCCCAAGTGTTCTAAATCAACTTGCCTCACTAGCAGCTCATAATTTCTCAAACTTGCATCGTGAGGCAAAACTAAACGGGTGCAAGCACGAGGAGACAACATGGCAGTTGTAGGCGATAGATTCGGTTGGTGCCCGGGCATGTCGGTGGCGCATTCGGGAAGTGACGAAAAGGCACTGCGAGATGCACATGCACACTTTGTGTAGTTGCTGTATTGGACAGCAAACTTTTTTTCTTATCTGGGCAGTTTTACCAAAGGAAGCTTCATCATATGGCGTGATAAATGAAGCGAATCCACAGGTTGAACCACATCATTGTCTCGCTGTGCTTTTGTACTTTTTTAGCTCACAAAATTTATTTGTACATATAAGTGACAACTTGCCAGTAATTAGGCAGCACTCGTTTCTTTACCATGTTTTCATCTCCGGTGTGCTGCTGCCTCAATATTTCAAATTCTAAGCATTTACACCATTGTATGCTAAATTTTCCTTCAAAGTGAGACAAGCCACAAGTGTATCGCAGATCAAGAAGCATGCCAGTTTCACGTACTTGTAAGGTAAACTTCAGAAATGCACAGTTGATCAAAAATATTAGTTTAATGGTGCATCTACATAGCAGAGCACCTGTGGCACCAATTAAACCATTTTGCATAGCTTCCACATATTCATTGTACATCTAAGACTACAAATTATTGTGCTGTTCCACATTGTCCATGTGGCTATTAGGCACAGAATAGATCACTGTTGCATGTGGCAGTACTTTGTATGGCACACTAGACAAGGTCGAACAAGCTGTCACCTGCAGTGTGTTCAGGAAAAATCTATGCTATTTTGTACAGACAGTGCTGTCACACTTCATCAGTGTGCATTTTTATCGAATATCACTAAATATACCAATACATCCTTATTTACATTAGGCATATTGCAGAGAGCAATTAAAAACCTTTGTAGCATAATGTGAAAGATGTCAGTTTTTTTCATTTTAGCACTCTATACACTATAATTGCTCTTTTTCATTCATGTAAATTATAAGCTGCCATTTTTCAGTGTATGTTGCCATCTGTGGTTACAACATAACATGTAAGGCACTTGGTACCTCTTCTCATTATTCATAAACATTGAATTTTTTTTTTGAAGTTTGAGGCATCTTCTTTATTAGAGCTGCTCTGGACTTGACATCTAGTTCGTTATCAGTGAATGAACAAAATTGACGCGGTATCTTGGCTACAAACTTTACCACTTTGATTACAGCACGCTAAAGCTTTTTGCTGTCGTGACGTTTCCCGAAGAAGAAGATAAAGTGGCCGTTGTACCACTCTCTTGGCTAACGGAAGACCGCGCCCAGTGCCACTGGCCTCCAAAGAGGAGGGGTGTTCGGGTCGAAGAATTGGTTCGAGACCGGGTGGACCCAACTGCAGCCTCGCAAAAGTACCCAGTTTGTCTTGTGGCTCGTTGCAGTAAGTGAAGTTTCTGAGTTTTTTGTGTTTACCTTGGTACATCAGACTAATAATAAAAAAAGAAAAACTTTTCACTTAGGAAAAACCCGAAATTTGGGCACATTAACATGTGCCACCTTCCTTGTCCCTTAGTTTTCTTTGTTTTATTGCTGTGTTTTCTCTTCACACACCAATTTAGGCATGCCACTTTATCTCAGTATCTCTTCCCATTTTTTAATGCAGAGCACTTCAGGTGGTAAGGCTGTTGTATGCTATCACTGTTGCTTGGCCTGACACCTGCAAATCTACATACAGCATATTGAGCGCATGCTCACACTTAAAAGAAGCCTTCTTCCTTTTCTCTGAGTGTTTCGACAGTGATATTAAGGTGGGACGTTACTACTATGGCTAGGTGCAGCGTTAATGTTCTGTCTAACAAAAAAATGAGCCCTCAAGCGTACACTTCTTTCTTATCGCTCCACAAACATGACAATGCAAACCATGTGTGAAAATTACGAGAGGAAGCCGGCAAAAATAATAAGAAAAGGAAAGAAAGAATACAAAGTAAAAGAAATAGAAACACAAAGATAAATACAGAAAAAAGTGAGGAAAAGAGAGAGGGGAAAAAAACCCAAAGAGAAACAAAAAAGGCTCCACACTTCCTTCAGGCTTAGCGGCAGGAGGGCTAAGCTGCCTTAATTCTTTTCTCACCTCATTTTTATATTTGCCCTTTTCTTTGCCCCTCTTGTTTCAAGAGGGCATAGAAAGCATAATATAAACCTGCTATGGTAGGCACTTATGAAAAGAAACTGCAAGTTCGGCACAGTGACAAGCACTGTTCATGGATCTTCCACTAGGCACATAGTCACCTAACACTTTTACTTTCTTTGAGGCTGTAGCCGACGCCAGCTGAAGAACGGGTACCAACACTGCCAAGTAATTAGTCGTACATATCCCCGGAGACTGGCGTGCATCATGCGTCTGTGTAATGCACAGCCTTCTCATTCTGGCGCATGCAACCTACTCTATGAAAATTTTCGTGATGATGAATCCACGCTTTGAAAAAGTACCGGGCTTGAATTCTTCAGAATATATATGAATTGGTTGAAAATTAATTTAGACACCTTGTGGCACCGACGTTCGGCATAGCAATTGCCATGTGGGAACAGAAGGCTCAAAACAAACCAATTATTTGGGTGAGTGAACTGATGTCACTGTCTTGAAGTTGGAGCTTTTGAGACTCTTGATCCTTTTCGTGGACACCATGCACATGGTCCACTAAATGGCCACCTATTATAGCAAGCAAGATGTTGCCATCAAGCAGGGTACCTGCTTGACATGTCCACATGAGCTAGCTTTAAACAGTCTATAAGAATTGTCTAATTGTGTTCGTTAACTAAAAAAATAAAGTACTTCAAATCGCACTTGACGACTTTAAAAGGGTCGTTGTAAGGTGCTTGTAATGAAGCATGAGTAACATCGTAGTGGATGAAGATGCGGCTGGTATAAGCTGTCTTGGAATCATGACTAAGTGCCGTGGCGGTACTGCGGCAGTAATCATAGTAGTTCTCAGGCAATCGGAATAGCAGTGTACTTCAATTCTACTTTACTTCAATTCTGAAGTAAAGAATTCGCAAGGTACACAAAGTGTAGTGCAAAAAACTAGCTCTGCAGACGAGCGCTGCGTGTTTTTTTTTTCAACGCTGTGTGAAGACCTAGTAAAACCAAAGGCAGGTGCTCGGTTCATGGAGTTCTTGAGAATTGTGCTCGTGACGCTTTTAGTTGTGCTGATATTTTGCGGGGGAAGTTGCTGCTGAAAATGTGTTGCTCTGGGTGTTTATTGGAGAGTGAGAGCACATTGTGATAATCTGCTGTGGCAACTTTCGAATAGTTGCCTTCCACGGACGAACTATGTCTTAGCTTTAACTTGTCACCACTTGCTAGGTTTGCCGCCGGCTTTGCAATACTGTGATCTATCCTTACCTTGGTTGCAGTGCAACACAAAACGAAAGCAACAGGGAATGAATTGACAGCACGGCACTGTGTTGTTGCTTTTCTTCCCGTTGTCTTCATCTTTAGCTTTGCTGTAATTCAAGTTAAAAAGTGATTGCAACCAACTGGCCCAGCATGCCGTCTACAGTTGAACCCCGCTACAATGAACACCGCTACAATGAGTACCAGCTTAGTGAATTTGTACAAATTGTTGGTGTTTCTAAACAGGTCACTTTTTCATTGATAGTAGAAACACATATTAAGATACGTACTGCAACATGACACTTCCATGGGTCATGAAACTGACTGCTAACAATATGTACGACTGATAACTTTTAAAGCATGTAGAAACATTCAGAACTGTTAAGGATAGATGTGGGTCGAAAAACAAGAGTTTTCTAAAAAATTTACAATTTTTGTTCTCACCTGTTAAGAATAGAACCATTACTGTACCGAAAGAAGATATATATGTCGATACTCAACCAAAAATGCTTTAAAATTGTGTGTAAAGAGCACAAGTTGGTTGTTAAAAAGTTGTTAGTGTGCAGTCTTTGAGCACCTTACCCCTGATAATTCGCCGCCGCTCGCCATGGTCGATCGCATGAGGCAAAGAGCCAAGCCTTACTCTTCAAATAACTAATGTTTTCTTCACTGCTTCAGTGCAAGAAATAAACAGAACCATGCTTTTGCCCAGTTTTATTTAATGCCGCGACTGGCTTTTATATTGTGTGTTAGGGATCGGGGATAGCCACTGTGTGTAATGTAGAGCCTACTTGCGGGGTTCATGTCTCGTCAAGCAGCACAGTTGAAAGCTTTTCTTGTCTGTTTATCTCTGTTGTGGATCCGGAAAAGTGTAGCTCAAGCGATAACTGTGCTGCCAGTGGGAAAACTGTTGTGGCAGCGCACCCTGTAGGAATGGGTTATGAGCGGCAATTTGCGGCAATTTGCGGCAATTTTTGGCTTGAGCTTTGGCCAATGCATCATGAGTCATTTACAGCCACCAGCTGGAGAGCCCGTGATTTGGCAGTAGGCGTTGTCTGTGGCAGTCTTGTGAGGTCGAAAGGGCTCACAGTGAGAGACATTGGTGGGGATGACATTGCCGTTATGTATGACGGTATGTGGTCACAAGAGCGACAAAGAGCGACAAATGTATCGGTATTGTTGTGTCCCTCGACACTGGATTTTCTTTAGATTTCAAAGTCCTGTTGAAATTCTGCATAGCTTGCAGCGCACAAGGCTCTGCCAGATATTGTTTGGGAAGCATATCATGGCCGTGTTTGTGGGCGAAGTGTGTGAGGAGTCTGCTCGAAAGAGCTTTGAGGGATAAGCTTAAGGTGCTGGCGCATTTTAGTGGCAGTTGCCACTACAAGAATTATTATTGTTTTTGTGTGGAAATTTCATTCTATTTAATTGCATATTTAATAAATAAACAATCAGTTTTAACCAACTTGTTTTTCTCAATATAAATGTTGCCAATTTTTGCAATGTGCCCCTCTTTTTTCGGGTACTTCTGGTGCTTGGATCTGCATAAAGTTCACCTAATCTGTTCCAAAGTATGAGAAAGGCGGTTATCTTGTTTCAATTTCAGTATATTTATATAGTAAAGAAATTAGTTCTATGCAAACTTTTACTACGGTAGAATAAATAGAGACTTTCTATGTTGTAATTTTTCACGTCTATTACATATTTTGTATACACTTTCCAATTGGCTTTCTGCATTCTGTATTTTATTTAAAATATTATGAACTATCAGTTAGTAGTGGAAGAGGAGGGCGGGAGGCTAGAGGTTTTTGCTTTGTCACGTTGCGGGACTCAAAGTATGCAGCTTGCGAAAAAACTAATTATATATTTCAAATCTCCATAAAAAGTTTTTCAAACAGCTCAAGTTTCATTGCTTTAAAACGGTTGTTTTGGTGTCATTTTTCAGTTTCTGATCATAGCTGCGCCAGTTTGCTGTCAATATTTTCTAGTGTTGCAAATTTATTTCTAGGGACGTTTGTCTTTCTGAGAATTAGACCGGTACTCTTTAACTAGTTGCGTGACCCTATGTTGCCTTTATTATGATTTGCTCTAAAAAATCTTTCGTTCGCAGGCACTCTTGAGAAAGCCGAGCGCCGTGCCACTGGTGCACAGTACGGCCTAGCGGCAGACATAACGGAGCAATCAGGTAATTGCTTACATTCATTCTTTGCTTACATAAAATTGTAAGCTGGTGCCTGCTTACCATGCCTGCCTGAAGGTGAAACAAGTTTGGAAGAGATGATGACCACTTTGATAATTGCGCTAACTAGGAGGTTAACCTGAAGGAACGATTCGGATCTAATTGGCAAGCTGAAGTGTAAACGAAAAACAATGTTTATGAATAACACAGTGCCTAAATTTCCAGGCTAATTGAAACCTGTTCATATGGTAGCTTCCAATTCTTAATGCCCCAAAATGTGGTAGTGCTCATTGAATTTAAGGAAAAAAATGGGGCTTCTATTACTACAGTATTTTATTTTTAAGGATACGGTATAAGCTTCTTTTGCCACTTCATGCAACCTTAAAAGGTCCACTTATTTGTTTCATATCTAACGGTCCTTTAAAATAAATGTACATGCATAAACATTCTTTTTAGGCAACGAAGACCACGATGAACTGGAGGGCGGTTCATCGCCTGTGGTGGGGTTGCCCGACCTTGTAAGTAATTCATAAAGCAATTCTCAAAGATACCTCAGTGAACAACACCTGTGTTATTACTGTGTTAAAGTACTCGAAATTGTTTTTTTCATTAAAGTCAACCAACAATTTACGTCAGAGTAAAAGCCGTTAGGTTTAAACAAAGTCTCCAAATGGGCAGAGGAAAACGGATTCCGACTGAACCCACAAAAAAGCACGTGTGTTGTTCTCCCGAAAGAGAGGCATGCACTCAGAACCCGACATTGAATTGAACGGTCAACGTCTGTCTGTTATTACGGAGCATAAATTCTTAGGAATAATCTTGGACAACGAGTTGACCTTCGTACCACACATCAAGTATCTAAAAACAAAATGTTTAAAAGCCATGATTGCTTTAAAAGTGTTGTCACGTACTAGATGGGGTAGTGACAGGCAATGTCTCAAGAACCTATATAGAAGCGCGCTTAGATTATGGGGCCGTTGTTTATCAGTCTGCAACCCAAAGTGATTTGAAGATGCTGGACCTCGTGCACCATTTGGTCATCCGCCTTTCTACGGGTGCTTTTCGCACCAGCCCCATAGAAAGCCTTTATGTTGAGTCAAATGAGTGGTCGCTTCATCTGCAGAGAACTTACATGTCCTTTGTTTATTCCCTTAAGAAGAAAGCAGACAAGAAGCACCCCTCATATTCTACTATTAATGATTTGTCGAGCTCAATTCTGTTTCAAAACAGGCCTTCGATGAGGCAGCCCTTCTCAGTTCGCCTGAAGAATCTAGCTGAGGAAACTGGAGTCTCACTTGAACACAGTTTAATGGTTCCTGTAGCATACCCGCCACCAGAGCAATGGCAGACTATAGAATGCGATGTGTCTTTTCTAGAAGATACAAAACATGCGCCTATTGCCCATATCCGAACATACTTCCTGGAACAACACAAATACACACGCCCTGAGTTCTTTACAGATGGCTCCAAGTCTAACTCCTCTGTGTCCTACGCTGCTGTCGGCCCATCCTTTTCGGATGCTGGCCCTCTACATCCAGGCACAAGTATCTCCACAGCGGAAGCTTATGCGATACTTGTAGCAGCTAAACACATCAAGCAATTACAATTACAAAAAGCAGTAATTTATACGTACTCCCTCAGTGTGGTAACGGCTCTGCACACTCTTAGAAAACACAAAAACCTAGTCCTTGTCTCACTTTACTCGATTTTGTGCACACTCTGCACACTCAAACAACATGTTGTAGTCTGCTGGGTGCCAGGGCACCGTGAGATTCAAGGCAACATGAGGGCAGATCAGCTCGCTGCATCCATCCACAAAAGCACTGCCCCTACACCCATATCAATCCCGGCCTTTGATCTTAAGCCATCTCTCAAACAAAACCTCAGGGTATACTGGCAGAGCAAGTGGGATACACACACACAAAACAAACCACACGTTATTAAGCCATACCTTGGCCATTGGCTGCCCGTATCGAAATCGCGTCATATGGAGGTAATACTAACGAGACTCAGGATAGGACACACATACGCGACACACACTTATCTTTTGTCTGGTGACGATCAACTATTGTGTGACAGATGTGGTGAAGCATCAACAGTCCTTCGCATGTTAATCCAGTGCAAACACTTAGAAACTCTAGGAAAACAACATTTTCCATTACCCTACCGACAATATATACCTTTACACCCTGCAATGTTCATCGGTAGGGAACCGCTTCTTAGTCATAAATCATTGTTAGCGTTTTTAAAAGAAATTCATTGTTTTCATATCATATACCCGGGCATTCCGTAGCACGACTTCTCCAGAGAGGTTTTTGCTACGGTGGCTGCACAAGAAAGCACTTGCCTCACGGCCCTTGGACGCAAGGGTATGAACGAGTGAAGCACTTGTGCTAATGCCATACATATCCACCATCGTCTTTTCTTATCACCAACTTTTGTCATCTATTCACATCACACACACCTTTCACGGCATGGTCATGATTTTATTACTTGTATGTTCTTACCCGCCTTACCGCGAGGAATTTTATGGCCCTTATACAGCCGCTTATTACGATCATTGTCCATATTTTTAAGAAGATGAACTGGCGCTCTTTGGCCGTGAAATGGCCCTTGCGCCACAAAACAAACATCATCGTCAGAGTAAAAGCTCAATGTATGACAGCGTATAAAACGACAATACAGTTAAACCTCGTTATAACGAAGCTGAAGGAGGAGTCTTAAATTCTTCGTTATAGCATTAGTTTATTTTAGCCCATATTCATTTCTACCAACCATTAGCCAGCAAGAGAGAATGTGCTCGCTACTGAATATCACAGCAGCCTGCCTCGCAGAGAAAATCATTTCACACTTTGTTATAACGAGGTACTACTGCATTATCAACAGCAGTGACCTATTTGCCGAGATATTAAACTAAATGCACAAGAATACACGTGCCGCAGTAGGATATTATCGAAATTATCCCGGTGACGTCAGACGAACAAGCTAGATGGCATGATCAGCCTAGTTTAACCAGGTAAAAATTGAACTATTGAACCACTCGCGCCATTCTGCATAGTAACGTCTGGCAGCTTTTTTTCCGTGAATGAAACTGAAGTGAACATGCAGCATTTTATTAAGTCTCTTGATGCATGGAAGGTTCTCTATTTAGTACAGCTACTTTGATTATTAGTGATAATTGTAGGCTGTAACTGATGTCATAAGGATCACTGTGTTATTTTGACGCATGTGTTCTCATTTATTTATCTCAGTTATTTGCTAATTATGGCGTTGCTGTTCATAATATTGTTGTTTTAGACATTATACATTGAGCTTTCACTGTCACGTAAAATGTTACTTGACTTTAGTGTCCCTCTAACAAGTGGCGGGAATCTTGCTGCTGTGTTGCTGTGTACACCAGTGCACATTCACTAGTCGTTTGTTTTCACATATGCTGAAGAAAAAATGCTGTTGGCACTTCCAACATAGCACCAGTGCCGCACTTTTCAGCATGCGGGTCTGGCATCACACTGTTCTGCATCCTGCGTGCATACTGTGAGCGGCAATACATTTATAAAGTGGGCAGTGGTAACAGTCAGATGTATAGTACAGTCGAATCTCGATAATTTGAACTCGAACGGCCCGAAAATTTGTTTCAATTGAAAGACGTTCAAAATAATGAAAGCTAAATAAACGGAGGGCTCTCTATACAGTGGTGCATGTGCATTGAGCTAGCACACGAGGGGGAAGTTTAAGACTTACATTTATTCACAAATCACAGGACATCTGGTATTATTTGAGGTAATCGGTAATGCACGTCTGCACACGTTTGCCTTTCAGTGAGTCAATCAATTTCGCACACATTTTGCAAAGCATTTCTGCTTCGGCTTCAGCGTTCTCCTGGCAAGAGAAGTTTCGCGCAAAAATGTCCATTGCCGACACTTTTTAAAGATGACAACAACGACCGCTGCATGGCAGAGCCTCCCGCTCTCCGCCACGCAGCTGTAGAATGGCCAGCACGTGACGAGAAAGAAGGAGGGTTTTCACATGGAGAGAAGCAGATCGGTATTTGAGAGAAAACCAACACTCCACGGCAGCTTTTTTTTTTTTTTGCTCTCTTTCGCGATCGTCGTTGAATGGACAAAGGCTACGTGGCAGGGAAGGGAAAAGAGCATGTGTGGAACCAGATCGTGAAAGCCCCCTTCCCCCGCACCCTTGAGGCGCAGAGCCATGCTCCTGCAAGGGCTGCAGAAGATAGTGCCTTTATCCTTTCCTTTAACCACGCAATAATTCATTTAGCGACGGCTTTATTTTTTTTTTCCTCTCTCTCTTTGTGCGCAGCGTTGGAAGGAGGTGGGATACTTGGCAGGGACGGATAAGGGAGAAGCGTGACACGGGCGCGTCGCAGATCGGCACTTGAGAGAGCCCCCAGCCTTTTTTTCCTTTTTATTTCCTTCGCGGGCAGCGTTGAGGTGCCGCAGGTGCTGCAGCGGAATTGGGCCGGGTGCTGAGAGCATTTTCCAAGCGTGGTATGTTCGAATTAATTGTCGGAAGTGCTTGGGCGTTTGAATTTCCGGGTGTTTTTGCCTATTGGAATACACATAGCTTTGACGGGGCCTCATCGTGAGTTCGAATTAACCGGAAGTTCGAATTAAGTGTGTTCGAAATAATGAGATTCAACTGTATCATGCTTTGAGGATTGAGTTAAAAGAACCGATAAACAGCCAGCACATGGATTTGATCTTGGTGATAATAGAAAGATCTTGAATATAGCTACAGATTGAAACATACCTTTTCCAGTTCGAGTATTGTATGTACTCTCGTAATGAATGCACATCTTCTCTTGAAAAATCGAATCAAAGGTGGGAGTGAGCTTATTATGTGGGGTAAATTTAATGAAAACTTTTGAGGGATGAGCAAAAAATGTGGTTATGCGAAAAAAAGGTCATGAAGCTTAACCTTTTACAATTCACATATGCAAACACTGTTTGGAAACAGTAGAAAGTAGATTCTCTGTTACACTTCACATCCTCAGCGCTTGATGGTGCTATCTTCTGCAAGCTATCATCGCACCACCCGTGCACCCCATGAAAGTGTTTCGCCGCTCTCTATTCTCACTATCGTTTAACGTGAGACGTCGGTCTTGAAAAACTTTTTTGTTATTTGTCTGAATTGAATAAAACTTAATACACTTATTCAGTTTCTTCTGCAGATTCCAAATATACAAGTAGATTTTTGATGGCTGCGTTCGAACAGAAGATGTTAAAGCTTTGTAATACACAATTAGAATAGTTCTTATGAGGCTTTTGGCAATTTTACGGTGTCAAACACAAGAACAAAGTATATATCCATATTACCAAGGAGCTGGCGTAGCCTATGATGGTAATTTAATAGTTTGGACAAATTTTGAATGTAAAATAAATAAATAGATACATACATTAGTGAAAAACTTCTGCCACATATTGTTTACTATCGTCATGAATTACAATTTGGTGAAAAAAGTATAGAAGATTATGAATTGCATAATCGGCCAGATTTATTCAATAAAACACATCGGTATCAAACTTGTTATTGTGAGTCAATGAAGCATGTCAAAATGCCCCGTAAGGCTACGCATTATGTCTGAAAACATGAAACTGACAAAAATGCATTTGAAGTTGTCGTTTCCCATAAATTGATGTGGTGTTGCGACATAACTGTGTAAATGGCATCTAGGGTGTTGCTTTGTTCCTCGGGAACAAGATAATGCCACATATGTTACAACAGATAATTAAAAAAGACAGGGGACATGTTGTGAACAAATAGAAACAAAAATTAAATGGCACATGGCAGCGAGCGAAGGTGGGATGGGGGGGGGGGGGGGAGCACGTAGGACTGCAGCGGATGAACGTAGGGTGTGTGTTTAATATGTGGAAGAAAAAAATCAAAATTTTGGCGACTGAATAGGGGGTGACTTAGTGAGTGCGTTCATGACGAGAGTAAACACGGTTATTATTTTTTCAAATCTCTTTTGAAAGCCACGAAAGATCTGTATGTGGTGCAGCCTCACAGAAGATCCGTGAAAGCAAATTATGAATTCGTCGTTGTACGAAGGCCTAATTTTTTCATGGGCACCATAAATAGTGCTCAAAATTTGATTGCATATCTTGTTTTCATCCTCGCTGTATTCCGTGCTGTTTATGATGTAAAAAAAAAAGTAGCTCGCTGAGAATTGGTGCTGCTTTTGGGCAACATTTGAAAATAGCGGGATGCATGAATGCGGAATACTGCCGCTTACACTCAAATCACTCTTGTCAACACCTCCCACTGTTTGCAGCATGTGTTGTGTGTACACAGCTGTATATTTTCTTGCTAGAAAAAGTTTATTTTAGATGTTTCACGCCATTTTTCATGTAACTATTCCACGATTACACACACTGATCAGCAGGCTTTCAATTGCGCTGAAGGACACAGGTGCCATAAAAATTCATAGTCGATTCTTTCAAGAAGCCGCATGTAAAGACTGAAGCTTCATGTGTGCATACACACACACAGCATATTGTTTTTTGTACTTTATGAAAGCTGCCAAGGTCTCACGTGCCTCCAAGCGTAACCTGTCTCATTCATTCTTCATCAACGCAAAAGTTTTGTGAGTTTCAAATTAAAGTACTTTGCGCATGGCCACGTTTGGGTAATTTTTTTGTGTAGGTGTTATTTGAGCAGCCTACAGTGTTTACTTTTTAAGCCTGTATGTATATGTTGCATTATAAGGATGCAGAATGTGTGTGGCTGTACAATATAGATGAAGTGTAAAAATTAAGTGTGTCTATTGGAGCGTTCTTGCAACCAATCTTACCCCCGTATTCCATACCATCCCTGCACTCAACGCTTCACCTTCACTTGAGATGGCTGATGTGAGCGCCGTTTCTAGGCAGAGAAAGTCGTCGCATGTCAGCAATAATCTACTGTGATTCTCAAGTAGCGCAGCGTCGCTTTCAAACGAGCAGCGGCACAGTGCTCAACTCTGTCAAGTGAAGGGTGAAAGTTGAGTGGAGGAGAATTTATGAATATGGGGGCTAGTTTTGTTGTCTTGTTAACCTGCCATTAACACTGGATTGATGCTACTTTGCTCTAACTGTATTCTTCAAGGCACAAGGAGGCACCGCAGAGGAAAGGCTTGGAGCAAACCATGCGTGAGTTTCCTTTCATTGTTACACTATGCACGTATTAAGTGATGGACTTTAATGTATGCTATTCGTATTGTGCAAGTTTTTGGGGACATACAACTTCCAATACTTATTTGCTCTGACGAAAATCACGCAAGAATGAGAGAAGCTTGTGCAAAAATTATGCTACAGTGTAAGAAGCTCGTGCAGAAGTCTGTGAAATGAAGTTTTCAAAATTTGTGGCAATGTGTCATTGTACAGTGGTCAACAGTCTTGCTCAGCATGCTTGACTGCAGGGCTCCCAGCTGCACAGGTGCATCTACGGAGTGCCTGATGCATTATGGGCCAAATTTCAGCCTGCACAGTCCGTATTAGCGCACCTGCTGGGAATTTTCTTTCTTTGTTTATTGTCCGGGCTTCAACACTGTTATAGCATTAAGAAGTGCTGTAGGTGATGCAGCACCACAGGAAAAAAAATTATTGACCATATCCCCGAAGAGAATCATGACGTGATGGGAAGCAGTAGTGGTATACCCGATGTTGACTTGGCAGAAACAGGCGTCAAGGTGGGCGCTGAAAGAACAGGTTGAAGTGAAACTATAACCTTTACTCGAGTAAACGCTTCTTTGAAACGCAAAGACACGGGAGGCGGGTTGGAGTTTCGTCACAGATAAAGGAGCCGAAAGAGTGTTTCCACTCGACGGGTGGTTGAGCATTGCGGGTGGTGGAGAGGGTGAAGCGATAGAAAAGTCTGTTGCGAGCGGATGAAGAAGGAACACCACCGGGGTTTGTTTGGAGCTGCTGTGGGTGAGGCAGAGAGTGATGTCAATGTGCAGCTGTGGCTTGACCTACTTGGCATCATTCCAACAACTGCGGCTGGGCAACACAGTGGGGCGCTTTAGCATGGAGACACGGATGGACAGGTTACACAGGCTGCTTCGCATCTGAAGAAAAAATGTGGTGTCACTAGACTTAGTGCCCTATGCAAGAAATGCTGCAAAGGTTATCTTCAGTCTGTAGTGTTTACAGGTTTGCATAGGATGCGGGCCAAGGCGATTTCTCGTGTTTTAATTTCCTTTTTTTTTTGCGGTTTTGCTACATTGTCGGCAGCACCTCTGATGGCCTAAACAGATGTAGCCAGGACAAAAACAAAGAATCTATGTGGCGTTCTTTATATATTGGCAATGCAGCTCTGAGTGCAATGCTCTGGTATTTTAGAGAAGTATGTTAATGTCTGTTCCTATTCTTGAAATGCCACCCTTAGGTATTTGAGTAGAATTAAAGCTGGGAAAATTCACTTTGAGCCATTTATTATTTGCATGGTGATATCTTTGCAGGCAAGTTGAAAATGAAGTATTTTTATTGGTGGTTAAATGCTAAACTTAACTGTACCAAAGCATCACCAGTTGTATACTGCTGTTGTGCATAAAAACTTATTGTTCCTGCTGTAGTTGCAAGACAGCCAGTAAAGTTGGTATTACACTTGAGAGCGATGTACCGAGAAATGCACCGGGAAGCGATTCTTCTCTATTAGAGAAGGCATCTCATATCAGCAGGGTACTACATATGCATTTTCTTATCAACTTGTATTTTACTGTAGGCACACTGGTGCCTCTTATCCCCGTTTGTCTGTTACATCAGTGTCTTTTCTAAAGGGGATAAACTGTGCTACCTTTTTTTTTTCGAGTGTAATGAGTTCTTTTTCCAGATTATTGTTGTTTTAAGGTGGAGCTTCACATTTCAATCAAATTCTGAAGATTCTATTTTTCCTTCTAGATGCTATGAAGTCACTGCTTGTGTTACAATGGAGTGAACATTGTTATGAGAAAAGCTACTTTATGGAGTTAACTCACTCCATATTGACTTAACACACAGAATCGGTGAAAACTACACTTCATTCCAGCTGCATTAGGATTTATTATTCATCTGCATACTTCTGTTTCTTTTGTTTGTTTGTTGGCTGGGAGTTTGGATTATAGGGTGGCCAAAGGGCACTGCGTAGTCTTTCTTGATCTTCCAAATTTTATCAACATCAATTGATAGGTGTATGGGGAAGCCAGCATGCTGAAACACGGTGCAAGCATGCAATATGTTCACCATTGCATGCAGTCAGTTGCTGTGAGCAACCTACTGCATACAATTAACTGTGAGTGGTGAACTAACGCTGCATTATGTGTGCCTCCTGGAAAGCTGCAATGCTAAAGTGCCACAATCCTATAGTAACATTGATAAAATCGCAATTTTTTGAATAATTTTGCAACAGAATCAATGGAGTTTTGGATTAATTTGTGTATCGGCCTGGTTCATCAAAGCTACAGAGTCAAATGCGGTATATACTCGCGTATTATGTGTACTTTTTTGTCGATCCGGTTATGTGCGAAGCTAGTAGGAATCGCTGGCCTAAAAGCCCAACTGGAAATATATGTTGCAGGCGCTGTCACAGCTGTCTCAAAGTGGATTGTCATTTGTTTGCTAAGCCTGTTCAAATGCCCCCATTTTCTCGAACTTCTTCCGAACATTGCTCACAAAAAGCAGTTCCCACGACAGGGTTATACCAGAGAACATTAATACTCTCCAATTTGTAGGTAAACCAACGCAAAGTAAGATGCAGACAATGAAGCGCAATGCCAACACAGTGCTGTGTGTGTCGCCCTTCATGTGTGTGTGTCCCCATTCCTTGTTCCAATCTTCTATTGCGTTGTGTTCCCTCCGATATCTAACCAACACACCCAAGCTTCTATGCTAAATCTTATTCAACGCACTCTTCTGCTGGCTCTCATACTGAATAGCATGTCGAAGAACTCCACGCTCATGTGCTTGGCGGTGGCATGGTTTCAGTTTTCTTCGGTAAGCTTTATAACAGCAATCTGCCTCGTATGGAATTATTGTAGCCTATCCCAAAGGAATGGTAAAAACGCAATGGACAAATGGCGAAACCGAAAAAAAATGAGTGCGAAAACCTGCCTCATCTAGTTGATGTGACAGGTCTTGCACGTTTCCAACATCAGTGCTGTGTCTCGGGAATGCATTCTTGCCGTGGAAGAGGTGGGAAGATAGGAGGCAAACCTTTAAGCATTTCGGACTACACATAAACAGGTTTCGGTTTTGAAGTTCGATATTCTAGGGAAAGCATAAAAGTTCATGGAAGAAGGGACCTTGCACTCAGCCCATTTTGTGTAAGACTGCACTCGCCTGCTCGACAAGAGATGTGCCTGACCAGAGCATCATGAAGTCAAATGTGTCTGTGTGTATGCTGGCAAGGTGGCTAGGGCTGGTTGGGGAGGGCAAAGTATACGAGCAAAAAGGTTGTTGTAGTAAAGCAGGCTGGCTAGTTATACTGGTGAGCAAATTATGTGAGGATGCAAATTGTGCGAGTAAATATGGTATGTACTCTTGTATGTTTCAGCTCTGTTGCTACGGATCCTGCGGGTCCAACTTGGCATCCGGCAGCAACAAAGAGGTTCTGCAGAAGGTGCGACAGCTAAAGCACGAGGTATGGCTCTTGTCCGTGCCTCAGCACGCCAAGCCAGCACAGCCGTCTGCTGACCTTCCCCGGCTGCCTGCGGGTACAATTGGAGGAGTGGAGGCAGCAGAGGCAGCTGTGCAGAGTGAAGCTGTGGCTGCGGCTTTGGTGTGTATTTCTTGATTTTTAATATGCCTATGTAACATGCAGAAATTTAGTACTGCTTTAAGATACTGTGTTTCGGGAAACAAACTAGTCGAGTAATCTCATGAGCCACTGTACTACAGTCTAATATGAATAATTCGTACTCAGAGAGGCCAGAAAATTCGTTCAACTTAAAAGAAGTTCAAAATAATGAGTTACCGTAATTACTTGAATCTAACGCGCACCTTTTTTTCTGGTTAAGAGAGTTCATAAATCGCATGCGCGTTAGAATCGAGTACCAAAAAAAATGAATATGGTCATTCTATTGCCATCGGCACTTCCAAAATGACCACCCCTTACGTGCGTCCGCCATTTCTGCCTATGTGTTTCCCATGTGCGGCACTTCGTACGTGTGCTGAGGAGTTCGTCATCTTGTAGTACATTAGCATCGACGGCATGCTAGGGCCGACTCCAAAAACTCGACGAGTGTACCACAATGCTGCTTTTAAAAGAAAATTCATCGCGTGTGCCGAAACGGACAGAAATCGGGCCGCATCGCGGTCGTTCGGAGTTCCCGAAACGTGCATGCGGGACTGGCGGAAACAAAAGCAGAATATTGTCGACAGCAAAGATTCAAGCAAAGGCTTCAGTGGACCACAGCAGGGTCGGTTTCCACAAATTGAAGAGCTGCTCGGCGAGTATGTGATTAAGCAGTGAGCGGCACAGCGACCCGTGACGACAGAACTGCTCCAAGTGCAGGCTATGCAGTTAGCCTTAGAAAAAGGGCTATTGCAGAGCCAGTTTAAAGTGAGCAGGTGCTGGCTAACTAACTTTATGAAGAGGAAAGGCTTTTCCCTCCGAAGGCGAACGGGCATATGCCGGAAGTTGCCGGAGGAGTACGAAAAAAAGATTCGGAGTCTTCAGAGGTTTCTCCTAAAAATGCCGATCAGACGTCTCTTTACTTCGACATGCCTGGCACCACATTCGTCGAGGAGAAGGGGGCGAAGCAAGTTCAGGTGCTGACATCGGGCCACGGTAAAACTAGAGTGACAGCAACGCTCCGTTGCACGCCAGATAGGCACAAGCTTCCCCCGTACCTCATATATAAACGGAAGACGCTCTCAAAAGGAGTCGTTTTCCCGAGTGGTGTGATCAAGCGGGCCAACGAGAAAAATGGTGCGCGTTGCAATCGATGTCTTAGTTTGTTTGTTTTTTTTTCATGGAAACCGGGCGCGCGTTACAATCGAGGGCGCGGTAGAATTGAGTAAATACGGTAAATGAGCGGGGGGCTCACCATGCAGTGGTGCATGTGCATGGGGAAGTTTTATTCACAAACTAAAGGACATCCGTCAATAATTAAAGTAATCAATACATGTCTGTACGCGTTGGCCTTGCAACGAGTCAACCAGTTTTGCATGCAGTTTGCAAAGCATTTGTACCTCGGCTTCAGTATTCTCCTGGCAAAAAAAGTTGCGCGCGGCATTGTCCAGTGCTCACACTCTTCTAAGAGGACAACTGTGTTTCTACTGTTACCATCTGCGCTGCAGCCGGAGCGTGGCCAGCACATGATGAGAAAGGAGGAGCGTCTCCACCTGGAGAAAAGCAGATCGGCATTCGAGAGAGAAACACTCCGCTGCAGCTTTTTTTTTTTTTTTGCTCTCTTCATGCGCGGTGTTGAAAGGAGAAGGGTCTCTACATAGCAGGAACGAAAAACAGGAAGCGTGACACCGGCGCGTTGCAGATCGGTATCAGAGAGAGCCAACTCTCTGTGACAGCTTTTTTTCCCTCTTTTTCTTCTTGCGCGGTGTTAAGCGGAGAAGGGTCTCTACGTGGCAGGGAATGAAGAAGCCGAAGCGTGGCACAGGAATGTCGCAGATTAGCATTTGGCAAACATTCAACCGCAGTTTTTTTTTTTCCTTTTCTTCATTTTCTTTTTCAGGCACAGCGATGAGTTGTCTGAAGTGCCACCGCAGGATTGGGCGGGGTTCTGAGAGCATTCTCGGAGCGCAGTATAGCTTTGATAGGACCACAGCGTCAGTTTGAATTAAGTGTGTTGAAATTAATGAGATTCCACTGTATTTACTATAGTCTGTGAGGTCCGAGTGAACTGTCCTAAGCTAGCAGACTATGTAGGCGGCATCGTGTGTTTGACGGGCAGTGACTAGCAATAGTCTGCTTAAAACAGACATTCAGTAATTTTGTTCATTTATCACCCTATTTCGTGTCCACTGCAGCTCTCTCTACTTTGAGCTACAGTTCACCGTGCCTTGTGTTAGCCAATTTCTTACTTTTTTTTAAATCTACCATGCACCCAATTTTGCAGGATGAAAAAAAATGCACCTTTGTCTATTGTAATGAGATTTCTATAGCGGCATGCCTCTTTGTTGGCTATCACAGAAAAATATAAACAGCAAATAGTGCGGCCATCTAGTGCGACCTTTATTTTTCTATCAGTTTCATCCATGACCAAGATTCGGTCGCTCTAAGGTTGCCTCTTAGTACGCCTTGATCATGTTCATTTATCTTGTTGCGCTCTGCTTACAATGCATTGATTAAAAACATGCCCAAACTTCTTTTTGAAGTCCACATATTTTATCGCTTTTCACCTGCAGAAGCTACTCCTGGTCAACATTTAGGCAAAGACATTGTAACCTCGAAGAAAAGTGTATTGGAATTTGAGCACTGTACAAGTAATTATACTATTTCATAGCTCGAATCAATATTTATTAAGGGTTATAACAGTGTTGTATTTGATTTCATAACAGCGAAACTATGCATATCAGAGAAGTACTCTGAAAGGTTCTCACACTGAGTGTGAGAGGGCTGATGTGGAAACCATTTTAAGTCAAGTCTGTTTAAGTTAGCGTAAAAACAATAAATTGTAATGCCCAAAAATTCAAGTTGTTGTTGTCAGTTTCCTCTTCTTGCAGATTTTTATCATCAAAACATTTCGATGTGCTGTTGCGTTTACCCTATCTATGCTTCTTGCATTTTATTACAGCGCAAGCACCTCCTGCAGATTGGGGGACATGGCCTCTGAGAAATTGGTGTGAATGCCATGAAGGCTGGGTCGGCACATGACGTGCAAGTGCTGCACAGCCTTCATGGCAGAAAAGGGAAAAGGGCCTTTGTGAACCTGAGGCTCTGTAGATTAGTGACAGGTTAGACTTGTTCATTGTTTTATGTGTGTGTACCCTTGTGGTACACACAAATAAAACAATGAACAAGTCTCTGTACTGCAGTGCTCCATGTGTACTATGGTATTTCTGTTCTTGTATGCAGATGTCGTCTGCCAAAAAGCAGGGTGCGACCAGGCGGAGGCCCTCAACTTTATTAAGAGGTGGCTGCCAGGGTCTGGTGACCGCTTTGGGGGCAGGAAGCGGTGCTTCAGAGAAGCATTTGTTGTGGAGCAGCCCGATGATTCCCATTCTCAGAGTGGAGATTATCGGCTGCTCGAGGCAGCTGGCTTCCTGCCCAGCCACAGCAGCCAGGGCCTTGACAGCACCACTGCCACTGCGCCCCCAACACAACCTGACCTGCAGTAAAGCGGGCCTTTTTTAGTTGTGTATATATATTTTTCAATGTATATATTTTTTGTTGTACCTAATAAATAAAAAAACAAAAAATAAATGGTCTGCAGGCTGTCGGTGGTGCACTGTTCAGCTAGCTTATGCTGATTCGGAAGCACCATCACCATGTTTTAGTTACAAAAAAAATGCCCTAAACTGTAGGAATATTCTCGATTCTCATGTGGGGGACATATGTGGGGATTGCATGTGGGGGACATATGCTTTCAGCATTTACTTCCTAAGGACTTTTTTCAATCTGCTGTACCAAATACCAGTACCAAATAAAGCACTCACTATTGAAAAAGATGGATTGGTAAGTAAATAAACTACACTTCTAGTGTTGGCAAAGGGAATGAGGTATAAAAGATGAAATAGATCGAGTAACTGCTTTCAGTTCTCAGCATTCAATTTTCTGTTGCCCCAAGTATACAGGGCTGCAAAGCTACAAGAGCGGGTCATTGAGGCATATTGTTTAAATCTTCCGGTAAGAAAAATTCCCTACTAATAATGGTTACATAATGGCAAGCCAATCAGTAGCCAATATTCGTCGTGCAGGAAACATCGGTGTAATAACGGCATTTGATTGGCTGCAATGTGGCCCTGGATTGGTCCAATGTCAGTCGTACATCGGTAGCCAATATTCGTCGTGCAGCAAACATTGGCGTAAAAATGGCATGTGATTGGCTGAAATATGGCCCAATGTTGGCCGAACATTGGCAGCTTTGTCGGCAATACGATGGGCCTTCGTCGGCATATCTACAGAGGCCCAATGTTGGTTGCATACTGACTAAAACATCGGTAAAACTTCGGCCCATCATTGGCTTGAACGTCGGCCCGACATTGGAAGAAGTTGCACTTCCGACGTCGGTGCCGATGTTAGCCGATGTTGGTCTAAGATTAGTCCAACGGCGGCGTGCTGCCTGGGAACCTATCGACATTCCTTTGGAACTATTCTTCCGCGTCAGCGTCGTCTTGCACGGACCTTTCCCAACGTCCTTGTGAGGCAACAAATGGATCGCTCTCGCAGCTGACTATGCGAGCAAATACGCAATTACTCGTGCCTTGCCAAGTAGCTGCGCTACAGACGTCGCAGACTTTCTAATAAATGACGTCATTTTGCGGCATGGCGCTTCACGCCAGATTTTGACGGATTGTGGCCGTTGCTTCCTCGTAAAGGTTATCAACGAAACCCTCCATAGCTGCTCTACCGATCATCATCTTACTACTGCCTACCATCACCAGACCAACGGTCTCACAGAGTGCCTCAACCGAACTCTTACAGACATGTTGTCCATGTACTTCTCTGCTGATCACCACGACTGGGACGCAACGCCCCCTACGTTACGTTTGCATACAATTCTTCAAAGCATGAGACCGCCGGTTATTCTCCGTTCTTTCTTCTGTACGGCCGCAAGCCTGCGTTGCCATTCGACCCACTCCTTTCTGATACTACCGAACCAATGGTGTATGCTCAGGACGTTGCTTCTCGAGCCCGCGTCGCGCGTTAAATCGCGCACACTAGGCTCACTGCTCCTCAGGCCTCACAAAAAGTTCGCTACGAAGAGTGGCACCACGACGTTGACTACTGTGCTGACTCTCTCGTCCTACTTAGAACGCTGCATCGGCGTGAAGGCTTGTGCGAGAGGCTCCTACGATACATCGGGCCCTACAAAGTTCTCCGCAAGGTTACCAACGTCGACTACCTCATCACTCCCGTTCAACCACACTCAGCTTCTGTCACACAACCTACTGATGTTGTTCATATGTCACGACTAAAACGCTACTACACTGCAAATCCTGATTGACTTAGCGGCGCCGTGATGGCGCTTCGTCCGCCGGGGGTGATGTTACGAGGCAGTGGGCATGGCTCCGCCGTCGTAGTCGAATCGATAAAAAAGAAACGAAGTGGCGCGCGAGATACTAGCAGCCCTAGGGTGTCACACCTACCTGTAAATATTGGAAATACACTGGTTTCTCTCTTCCGTGTTTTTATAATCCTCGTCACAACATCATTATGCAAAGTGTTTTAGGACGAGCTATGCATGTCTTGGGGTTTCGCAGAGCCTTGCCTGGTGTACTGCATAATTCTCTTATTGTTATATGAAGGGTGATGAATAAAGCCCAGGGCCTAATAGCGATTTCTCGTGGAAGGTCATAAATAGTGCCGCCTAAATTAATGCTTTACATAAAATGTGAATTGCGAATTGGAATGCAAAGTGTTCAAACCCACCGGTCTCATCCAGAATACACTTGCGTCACTTAAAGATTATTAAGAAAAGGATGAAAAGTGCACCGCAGTAGTAAATGCCTAGGATTATGTGCTTTTGTTAGATACTGTGCTCTAATCACTGTCTGAGTATGCGTTTTCTTTTATGATAAGTGTACAATCGTATCACACAGTTATTGTTCATTGGTGGG
Organism: Rhipicephalus microplus; assembly: GCF_013339725.1. NCBI lineage: Eukaryota > Metazoa > Arthropoda > Arachnida > Ixodida > Ixodidae > Rhipicephalus > Rhipicephalus microplus. The sequence continues at coordinate 161,444,681 of NC_051168.1, read as the reverse complement.
GCTATATGATTTCTGTGCACACACAAAAAGACTTTTTGCAGTGAAAGTTATGAGCTCACAATAACCAGTTTTAGTGGCGAACTTTGTCTGAAGCTGTCATCCTTACTAAAAGAGGAACTTCGGTGTGTGAGAAATTCAAGCCGGAATCCAGATGGTGGTCATTCATCCTGCCATAATGTCGTGGAAATGCGTGAATATTTTTTGGAAAAACACCTTTTGCAGGTGTCATGTTAGGCGACGAATCCCAATATTGCTTGAAAGAAAAGTAGATGCGCGCAAGACGTCACTCTATGTGAACTTATTAGTGAGTGGACGGTCGAAAACTTCCCTCTCGTTACGAAGGGACGAACCATAATTTGTCATCCTCAACATTATCGGCCGCAGCCTCAACAAAGTGCGCAAGCTACGTAAACACCTTACAGCGGCACACTGTGTACTTTGTTAATATGCAAAATGATGGCTATGTGTGTACTAGGTACCCAGCTAGTGTACCTGGAGTAGGCACTCCACGAAAGTTTACTGAACGCTCTATGGAAGTTAAAAGTGCTGCTTGGGCGAATTGGTTCGTGATTATTTAGACAGATTTATCATCGCAAAAAGGCGGAACATTTAGAGAAGAAACACATACAGAGCTGTACTCACGATTTATTCACTATTTCAAACACGGGGCTTTTTTGTAGGCACGCATCGAACAACAGAAGATAACATGAACAAAAGAGGCGATGAAAACCACGTGACAACCGCTTGCCAAAAGCAGAAACAATTGAAAGCAGTTACGCCATCTAAACTTCTTACGCCACAAGGTACGCCCCCAATATGAAAGGAGAAAAAAAAGAAATAATAGGAAAAATATGTACTTGAATCCGAAACCAATTGGGCCAAGCACTTTGAAGCCAAATAAGCCCAAACAACCACAGACGAAAGACGAATAAGATCTAAAACGTTAAAAACTAAAAATAATTATAAGACCAGTAGAAAGCAAAGTATAAAACCAATAATTATGCATGCGCTGTAGGTAGCTTATTTCCTTACTTGGGAAGGAAATGGAAGGCCTGCTCACAAATTTGTCCCCCAGCCTCTGAATTCCAGCTGCTTTTAAAATTTCTCTAACAGTCTGATCGCCATGCCTGGCTTGGATAATTTTACCCTCAAAGTGCAAAGACCAGCTTCAGTCTCCGAAATGCATCGCTAAATGACTGCAGGCGACCGCTGAGAGGCTCAGCGGGTGCCCTCTGAGACGGGCATTAAGACACTTGCCCGTTTTCCAACATAGTGCATGCCGCATAAGAGTGGTGTGGAGTATACTACTTCTTGCTTTCTATTCCGAGCTATTGTGCTGCATTTTTTTATTGCCTCGGGGACTATCATCGTGGATCAGCCATATTCATTTCTAACGCATTGTCACATGAACGACGTACTGATATCGCGTTTTCTGTGTCGAAATGTGAATCAGTCTGGCTCGAATTTGTCTGTGGTTTCCTTCCATCTAACAAAATAACTATCATTGGTTCAATTTATCGGTCCTCATCATCATCTTACAGTGACTTTTGTGTTGAGCTTGATAATAAACTAAGCTCGTTTATTTCCGAAAATTATAACGTGATCATTTTAGGCGACATTTACATTGACATTACAAATATTAACGACAGTTCTTGTGCTCAATACTCAAACTGCTTCATGGGTCATGGGTTGACATCTCCGCTGCATTCTCCGACGCGATGTGCTCCTTTTGGTCGGAACACACTTATTGACCATATACTCAGTAACGTTATGTTAGTTCAGGAAGCCAGTGTGGTCAATTTCGATCTAACAGATCATTATCCAATTTTTCTGTTATTAAAAACACATAGTATTTGTAAAAATAAAATGGCCAATGGGTGTCGTATCGATTCTGCGAAGTTCGTTGACTTGGTATCCCTCTTAGACTGGGGGAAACTATCGCAAGAACCTTGTGTTAAGAAAGCGTTTAGTACCTTGACTGAGAAACTAACAGGTATCATAAACTCGTGTACATCTGTATCTACCATATCGCGTTGGTACTCAGCTTCCAGAAACCCGTGGATTACTGGAGGACTGCTACGTAGCATAAATAAAGAAGGTAACCTTTACAAAAAAGTAAAACTTCAGCCATTCAACCTGTCCCTCAGGACCCGCTTTAAACTCTATTCACTAACTCTTCCTGCCCTACTCAATAAGCCAAACGAACCTACTATCAAAATAATGTGCTCGAAAATGGGAATGACAGTAAGAAAAATTGGAACGTAATTAAGGAATTCTTACATCTTGATCAACCAGATGCACTTGAGACCAAATTTTCGGATGGCACCAGCGCTCTAAGTTGCCCTGTCGCTATCGCCAATTCCTTTAATGACTCATTTTTCAGCAACTCAGTATCGACTGTCGCTAACTTGCCTTCGTTGTCTCGCTTGCCTCACTCTTTTTCTCTTAAAACCCACGTCACCTGCTGAGGTTCTTTGCACTATAACAAGTTTGAAGACGACAGGATGTGGCCTCAATTCAATTTATCCAGCTAAAATCAAACTTGTTGCTCGTGAATTATCTTCTGTGCTCTCAGAGCTTATTAACACCACATTTCGTTCAGGCATTTTTCTTACAATCCTCGAACAAGGAAAAGTAATATCTGTATTCAAAAAGGGAGACAGAAAAGTTTTTTCTAATTATCGCCCTATAGCAATCCTCCCAATCTTTAGTAAGGTAATTGAGAAACTCATTGTGAATCGCCTATTGGAGTACCTAACAACATTCAAGCTTTTGTCACATAAGCAGTTTGGTTTTCGTGCTGAGTTTTCCACCAAATTAGCACTGATTAAACTGACAGATAGCATAAAACAGTCCATCGATAAGGGGCTCTGGGCAGGGACGTTATTTATAGATTTAACTAAAGCCTTCGACACTATAAACCGCTCTATTTTGTATGCAAAACTTAATTCCTTGGAAATCTGTGGGCCTCCTTTAGCCCTTCTACATAGCTACCTTGTTAACAGAACCCAGGTTGTCAATTTTGGTGGTGTTTTATCCTCACCAATAATAACTAACCAGGGAGTCCCGCAAGGCTTATTTCTGGGACCTCTCATGTTTCTTATCTACATTAACGACTTATCATCATCACTTAACTCATCTGACTGCATCCTTTATGCTGACGATACCACGATACTTTCTAGTGACAAAGATCTTAACAATCTACTAGCAAAATTAAACACTGATGTCGCGAAACTTGTTTCATGGTGCAAAAATAACTTATTGAAAATCAACCCTGTTAAAACAACTTTTATGTTATTTCCCTTCGTCTCAAAAAAGCATTACGATTTCACCCGAAATATACATTGATAACTGCGCCATCACCCCATCAAAGTTCACTACTTTTCTAGGTGTCACATTAGACCCTCAACTCAAATATGACATTCACGTGGATTCTGTCATCAAGAAGACTACTTTTGGCATCCGTATACTCATTCGCACAAGGCATTGTTTTCAGCAACATATTTTAAAATCACTTTACTACGCTTTCATTAACAGTCACCTAACCTACTGCATTTCCTCCTGGGCCAATACCTACGCCACACACCTAACATCTCTCATTCAACTTGAGAAAAGAGCACTTCGAATTATTCCACATAGTTCCTACACAGCCTCTGCAGCACCCCTCTTTAGCACTCTCAAAATTCTACCGTTCATTTCCACCTTTCAACTCAAACTTGGAATTTTATTATTCAGAAGTAGAGTCGGTGACATTCCCACTGACATATGCCCCTCACACATCTCCACAATACTAATAACACACAGTTTTTCTGAAAATAGTAACCTTCTGCTTCCAAAAGTAAGCACTAACTACGGCGAAATGACAGCCTTGTTTTCTGCAATTTCTTTGTGGAACTCACTGCCATGAATTACCATTATTTATTAAATCAAGAACGTCACTACATTGTTTCCAGCAGCATCTAAAACAGTTCTTACAACATGCGACGCCTGTGTATATATGTATGTATGTATGGATATATATATATATATATATATATATATAAATATATATATATATATATTGAGAGAGAGAGAGAGATGTTTAAACACGGTTATATGCATTTATGTGTACGTGTATAGGTTCTGAAGTGACACTGTATTAGTTAGTGATATGTATGTGTTATGTTATAGTCATTTAATCCAATTAGTTATGTCCTGTTTTATCACTTACGTGTAAATATTTTGAACTACCATAAGTTTCAATAATAATTTTCATTACGTCCATTTTGTTTTATTCGCTCGCTGTTTTTCCTTAGTTGGCAATCTTTGTTCTATATATTTATACAGGAATTCACAGGAGGTCCCCCTGAGAGTTTTCACTTTGGGACCTCCTTCTGTATAATATCAAATTTTTATTTGCACTGTATTGTAGGGAATAAAGGCTCGTAATAAAGACGCAAAAAGAACAAACAATAAAAAAACTCCTTGCTCACGAAGGGACGGCGGTGCATAGTTTCGCACATGTCCTTGTTCCCAGAGGGAGCGTTCACCACTCGGCACAACCTGGAGAGCTTTTCAGGGGCTGAAAATGCCACCCTGATGTCGAACGCTGGGCAATTTTTTTCAGGTTGTGTGACAACCTGTGCATGTACGGCTTCACCACAGTCCTCCTCCTTTGAGTTGGCACCTGCCCCTGCATCTGGTCAGCACCAATCAAGCCTCTGAGTATGCTTTTCGCAACGGCTGGTGGCACATGGGTAGGGTACCCTGCTAAATCAAGGCGCTCTGTTTGCTTAAAAAAACTTCTGCCAATAGAGTGCTAGCGAGACTTACGCAAGGCGTTTGTGAAACATGCCCTCACTAATGGCCTCTTTACAAGCTTGGAGAGCGCCGGGTCAAATGGCAACAATGGTTTTCCTGTGCGTAGTTTATACGACACACAGACATGCTCGGGATCTAGAGTTAGCTTGAGGTCCAAAAAGCGGATGCATGCGTCTTGTGGCATTTCACCCGTCACAACAAGCGGCGCTATATATTCATGCAAAATTTTCAGCACATCATTAAGCTCTGGTTCAAATTGTGCATGCTCTGTATTGAACAGTACCAGATAATTCTGTATGAATCTAAATACTCATGCGACATTAGTGTGCTATAACCGTTCGTGCAACACTTTGTCTAGACTGGCTAAGTATAAGTCGCTGAGGGCAGGCGCTACTCATGACCCTATACATACACCAGTCTGCTGTAAATACAAAACATCCCCACACTTTGAAAAAGTTGACTCGATATAAAACTCTAGCAGTTCCAGAAAACGAACACTGGAAACATCCGCTTTATTCTGAAAGGCTGTACAGCCGCAGTTGTTAATGCTACTTTGATACAAGCTAGCAATTGTTCGTGAGGCCATGAATAATATAGATCTTTAACTTGAAAGAAAGAGGCCCGAAATCTTTTTTTCACTATTTTCTTTCAAATAATCGATGACTAGTTCGGAATTTTTTATTATTAGAGCACCATTTACTTCCACAAGATTTAACTTTCTTTGCAAGTACCAAGCTACTTCTTTTTGCCACATTTGATTTCGGACCCGATTACGCGTAATAGGATATCTACCTTGTGTGTCTTTGCACTGAAAACTATTTCCAAGCCAAGATCCTTCTTGGAAAATATCGATTTTACTAACTGTTCTAGAATTAACCTCATGAACGGCCTTTTTGCTTTCGCTTTTACTTTCTTTAGGTTAACACTGCCCTGACGTGCAAAGAATGCTTCAGTAGCTTCACCTGCCTTTACCACTAGTAAGTCCTTCCGTAGAACTGAAAATACCCTTTCCTTGTCGGCTGATAGCAAGGTTAGTGCGTTGCTCCTGAGAAACGAGGCAGCCTCTTTTTACAGGGACATTACTAGCTACCTGCTCTTTTTGATTTTTGACGTTTTAAATCATGTTTGTCTTTCGTGTGTGTTTGCCTGGGATTATCTGGCTTCAACGTGTTCGGTCCCGTTGGTTTTGGTATCAAGTACATACTTTTTTGTTTTTCTCCTTTCTTATTGAGGGCGTACCTTGTGGCTTTGGAAGTTTAGACGGCGTGATTGCTTTCAGTTGTTTGTCTTTTTGGCAAGCAGTTGTCACGTGGTTTCCATCGCCTCTTTTGTTCATGTTAATTTTTCTTGTTTCGATGCATGCCTACAAAATGGCCCCAAGTTTGAAATAGTAAATCAGTCGTGAGTACAGCGCTGTGTGTGCGTTTCTTCTCTAAAAGTTTCGTTTTTTGTGCTGATAAATCAGTCTATGAAAGGCCACTCCTCCAGCTTATGTTGTGATTGTGCTACGTCGTCTACACAGGCCTGACATCTTCAGCGTACTTGTTCTTGTGCGAGAGATTTCTTTTCATGGTGAGTTTTGAACCACATTTCTACATTTTGTCAGTTCAACAAAAAGTACCGATAAAAAGAGACGTCTCAAAGTATTATATACTGTTGATGTTACCATAGCTCACTGCCTGCTGTTATCTCTAAGCTCATTACACAGCTGGTTCGAACCTGCTGCTTTCTCTTGAACCAATCTGAAGGATTCTATGCCATGTGTGACTGTAGTGTACTAGTTAACTCTGAAAATATTGCACTGTCAAAGTGAACACGTATTTAAAAAATTGAGGTATAATTTTACAGCCTGCATTTACAGTTTCATGAAAGGATGTATAATCTGGTATTGACTAATAACACAAGTATAACGCCTGACGTACGGCCTTGCCTCATGAAATTTTTGAAACTGCAAGTTATGATGTGTGCCGCTTTGCGTGAAGAGGTTTACTTTTATTAAAAATAGTTCAGAAGGGAACATGTTCCTTTTGGCTCGGTAGGAGCGGAAGTTACTGCCAGCAATGACATGACAAAGAAAGTCGATATTCTTTAAAGATGCTCAAAGAGGAATACTCTACAATTTTTTTGGTGCTGTGAAAGCTTAGAAAGACCCTGCAGTTTGCTGTTTTCTTTTGTTGCCTTTGTCTAGCTCCTATTTTCATTTTCAGAAGAGAGCCAGGGCCCTTCACTGAAAATTCCATTCAACAGTAGAATTGCAAAACATACTGTTATGTGACACAAAGCCTTCTCCCCATCCCCCCCCCCCCCCGAGTGTCTTTTGACGCTTTTTCCCATATTGCAATAAATGATCACCTCACACCTAACAGTTGTCATTGTAAAGGAATAAATGTATTTTTTATGTATTTACTGCAAATAAACTTGTTCAAAATCTAGTTTGTTTCGGAACTTATTTATATTGCTTTCCTCAACACCCACCATTATTTACAACAAGGATACTACCAGATGAATTGGTCTCACCAATAAATACGTCTTAGTTACTAAGCAACCACCGCAGCAATAGGAGCATAGAAATTACAAAAAAACAAAGTACACGGCTATGCACTTGAAGATACGTTAGCTGACCTTAGAGCCACTGCAAAGTAAGTTTTGTCTTTTGAGACATCGGACAACTATTTACAATATCTATTGAGACATAGGACAACTTATAAAAACAATTGCTTAAGTAAATATATATATGTCTGTGAATATAGCGGCATAAATGAAACTTATGAAAGCTTTGATTTTTTAGTGAAATGCACTTAGCTTAACGCTTATTATTTTACCTAATAAGGGCTCCCACGAAAATAAAAAGTGATGGATTACGTGCAGTTTATCTACAAACGTTTCAGAAGAAATCGTTTTATATTCCATAATTCTACGGAAAAAAGACTTGAGCAGCATTTTAGCACCCAAGCAATAAAGATATAACTAAGTGTTAGAACTGAATTGAAAATGGTTAGGTTAAAACTTTTACCACTGGTTTATAGTCATCACAAGCGCAAAGTTAAAATATGCTCCCTGCAAACACGGACACGTGAGATATGCGCAGGCGAATTCGCATGACTATTCTCTTTTTTGCTGCGGTGCATCTTTTCAGTAGTTAGTCCGTAATCGTGCACCTTTCCTTTTCTCTCGTGGTCATGTTTGCAAGCCCTGTCTCTTAACAGGAAGACAAACAACTAGCTTAGTCTGTTATTGTAGCGCTCATGTCGACTTGTCTCTCCTGAAATATTATTGTCTAATTCATTACGGATAACATAACTATATGAAATCTGGAAGCATTCTTAATGCGTACTGATTGTTCATCATGCCATGACAATTATGGAGCACCTTGTTATCTGTGTAAGATACAACTGCCTTTTAAAAAGCATGACATGAGTAATGCATATTTCGACCCCCCCCCACTTCATATACATATGTCTCTTAAGACACTGGTAAGTGCCAAGTAATGCAAGTGTATCATAATTCATTTAATGGAGAGCTTACCTGACCTCCTAATCATGCTGGTGCATTTTGTTCAAAATTAGTCAACATTTTTATGAAAAATTACTATAACTTCTGTATGGCTTATTACATACATTGTAAACAGATGCTTATTTGGCAATACCAGATGGTAATAGCTTAATGAAGACTTCAATTATCTTTTCCCCTGCATCAAGAAGCTCTTATATGTTATACGTTAAACAGCACATCTTTAATTAAATATGGAGCCTTTAGTAATCAATATTGTACTAGGAATCAAGTGGTGTTATAAGCTAGCCTGATGAAAAACTAGAAACAGTATGCAATTCAGTGGGAAGTCTAATATGGGAAAAATAGCTGAAAATTTACAAGTCAAAGAGGCACAATGCGGTGTTCTTTTCGGGTTGAGAAATGTACGTGCTGTCATTGGTTTCTACTTAAGAAATATGTCATGTTCGGCAAATAATAAGTACGTCTGAATACACAGTGTAATTTTCTGCTAGACGAGTGTAAATGAAAAACAATTGCTTTTTGAGGAGGGCTTGAGATTTTGCAGTTTTATATTTCATTAGTGAACCTTGCACATTGCAGTAATTAGAAAGAGTACGTGCTCAAATACCATGCCATGTCATTTTTCCTGCACTGTGAGACCACGTGGTATGTGCGTCATTCATCTGTGTAAATTCTGGAGGTTTGAAGGGCAGTTGTTGAGAGGTGCATATTTGGATATTTCTTACAGCAAACATGTCCCCACCCATCGTGTATCAGATTCGACATTGCAAGACTTTACAACATGCGGATATATTATCCAGGCACATCATTTCGTGAATCGCCATCTGCCAATTGTTCCCCAGGCACTCGAGCTTTTTTTTTTCTTTTTCTGATCACGTTGCTAGGTTTGTTAAATGTCCTTCGCTTCCCACTATGCCCTGTTTTCGTTTCTAATGTAAATGTGAAGAAAGAGAATTGGACTCAATGATAACTTGCCATGAACAGGGACCAAATTTGCATTCTTCGAATAACGCGTTTGATATCCTACCAGCTGAGCTACCACGGCGGCCATCTCCCCGTCCACTTAATGGGGTACATGTAAATCAAATGTGGGAGCGTGGCCAGTAGCCATGACGGTGAGTGTGGAACACTTTTTTGTGTGCCTGCTTGGTCGTAGTCTGTGAGCTTATGAGTTGGCAGCTGAATAATAATTCCTGTATATTACCTGAAGGCTCCAAGTCTGTCAGAATGAGACCCTCAGTGTGGATGAAGGAAAGAATTATATTTTAAGGGCCTGTTTTCTTTGTTAGACACAATAAGATCTTACAGACATATCATGTCATTTCGCTATATTGTCCATTAGATCTCATTCTGTCAAACGAAAAACGAGCCCTTGAATGTACTTCGTTTGTTTGGCATGATTGTCTGCTCGATATCATTATTATTGTGTCTAACAAAGAGAACAAGCCTTCAAATGTACTTCTATACTTTTTTTTGTTTCGACACTATGATGCTATTGGGCTATCTATTGATGTTACTACTTAGTTATGGATGCGTCATTCGCTGTGACATGCATTGCAAGCAGACATGCAACGTGTTTTATGACATGCTCAAGTCACAGCGCCGATTAATGTTAAAATAGCTCATCTGGAAAGCTGGGAGATGAGTGCTCCCGGCCTTTTGCAAATTGAGGTACACTTACCAGAAGCAGCTTGGAAGTTCATAAAGACTCTATTCCCGAAACACATTTTTTTTTACATTTCCGTAGCATCGAGTTTAATTGCAATGGCCTCGAGCTGAGTTGTGATGAATGCAAAAAATATTCACGAATAACCTCCCGTCTTTTTTTTTTCACCGTAGTTGAATAAGGTTGCACTAATACGGGAGCAAAATCAAGTCCTAGGGTTTCTTGTGTCATGGCAAACACACGATCTAATAATAAACATCACACCAAAGGGGCATGCACACGTTCCTGAATTGACTTTCAGGAAAATTAAACTGAAGTAAAAACGGCACGAGAACAAAGTGGACAGGACGATCGGAGATCCACTTCGTTTTCGTGTCTCGTTTTTCTTGTAGCGTTTATCGCTTTGTGTCGGATTTTCCCTAAATACGCTTCCTGGATTTACGTTGTGCACCACTTCGTCCATCACAACACAATCTGCGCATACGCCACGGCGTCTATCGTAAAACGATCAGTGTACACATTAGGGAATTTTAAAATAGCGCACCGCGAGCCCTTGCAATGTGGTCGCTGCCACTGCGCATGCGTCGTATGCAAGTCGGTGTTCGCGTTCACGGACCGCACTCAAAAAATCCGAAATTGCGTGTGGTAATGGCGGCCCGCATGTGGCCCGCAAGCGCTGGTTTCGAGGCTACGGGCGGTGATGGCGGCCCGCATGTGGCACGCAAACGCTGGTTTCTAGGCTACGGTGTCGCTGCGATCTTGCGTTGCGGATCGCAGTAGGGCAAACGCTATTCTAAAACTCATATGGCGCCCGCAACGCCCGCAGTGCTTGCAAACGGTATTTTAAAGCTCCCTATTGTCAGCAGCCACGAAAACATTTGACAGCAAAATCTGAATGGAATAGGGCTTTGTACAATCGGGGCTTCAAACACATGATTGCACGCCAAGAGGGCGTGCACTAAACACGCCCGGAATGATATTAAACCCCACTGCGTATATTGTAAAACGATCTGCACAGTCGCACGTAGCACATGTCAGCAAAAAAACCAAATTTCTACGGCGCACGGCTTCAACCAGCTTCGCAAAGCTACTTTGCGGCACCGCCACCTTGCTTGAAAAGAAACAAAAATAAACAAAAAACCGGAAGCTCGTTTATAACACGTAACCACCTTAAGCCAATAGCTGCGCCGCAATTTTCCGATACATCTCTTGGGATTTGATACGGACACACGCAGCCTGGCAACCGCCAGTGGTAAAAGTGGCCCTGCCGTTGCTGGGAGCGAATACATGGAAAGTATAGGGAATTACCGCCCCGGGTTTGTCCTGTCCGAACTATCTGAAGAGTGATTTTTTTTATTTTAATGGCGTAATAAATGACGCGTGCAGGAGACTTGTCACACGTACACGATGAACCCGGCTTGCATGCAATTTATGCAGACTCAAAGTGTAAATGTCTGCTTTTTTTTTCAATATATGGGTGCTGTATATTTTGTAGTGATTCTCTGAAATGAAAAAACTCAAGATTTAGAGGTTATCACTGTATCACTGCATACTTTGGGCACCTCATTTATATTTAATTCACCTGCAATTATTTACCAAAGTGTTACTGGCGTAATTACCGGAAAGTGCACATGATATACGAAATAAATTCATGACCTTCAAAGAAGTTCTAAACACAGTCTAGTAAATATCTTGTTTGCGGCAAGTATCATCACAGTTACCGAATATCAGACAGTGCTTCGTTTATGCTCCAGACATAATTAGCTGAAACGGGCAGGGACGGGCTAGGGCGGGCCGGAACATAAAGTTTTCGAACAGGGCCGGGCTCGGGCTGGAAGAATCGGCCCGTGCAGTGCTCTAGAGCCTGCACCACTAACTGCACTTGCACGTGGAGTGGGGGACATTCATTCGGTCAAGTGTGCTCAGGTAAGGTCTCTTCGTTTTGGCTGCACCGGCGGCACCAGTTCAACGAGTGTAACACTTTCCTCTTCGTTTTCCTGGTGCAGCGCGCACCCTAGTTAGCTTCCTCATTTTGTTTAGCTTCTGGCCCAGTCAATGATGAGTTCTCTGCCGGCGTGCACTCGCTGAAAAGGAAGTACGGAGAAGTCCGGCATGGCGTGCATGGCGGGTACACCCCCAAGGCCCGAGCAAACGACGCTGCAAATTGTTCTCAGTGGAGTACAAACGCAAGTGAAGGCGGTTCTCAATCCGGCTGGGTTGTTCACGACAGACGAGGCATATCAGGTAAGTGATGCTTCGTGCGTTCGCAAAACACGGGGTTAGCGGCCAGGAAGGCTATTTTGCCTTGGGGATGCGCTTACGCTAGGCAGACGATATCTGAGAAAGCCTCTTTACTGTAGTCGGTCACCGAAGAGACTCGTCCCATTGCGTTGGCTCTTATTTGTCATTCGGAGACATAACCTTGTGCTGTGTCAACCTTTGTAATGTTGGTATTTGCTCTTGTAGGCGGCCGGCGCGTCACGCTTCGTTTCATGAAAGAGAATAATCGCGAAAATCTTTCCCCTCCTACCCTCTGACGTAACCACCAATGCCTGCTCAACCAGCGACGCCTGATCAAGAAATGACGCTTGCGCTTGCATGCTACGGTGATAGCGACAGGGCTGAAAATGGGAAAGAGCTTTGGAGCGCTTAAAAAACAATGTTCTTCATCGCCAAGCACGCGCAGATGAAGGACTTGGTGGAAAAAATCAGGGCACTTCGGTACGCTATGTTGTGTCCAAAAGAACTTGCACCTTGTTATTCCATTTCACTGTATGCAGACTCAAACAATATAAGCGCCTATGAAGTTTCCAATGGCGATTGTTGATGTTGCTTTTTTTACTGTCAGCAATAAAACTGCAATATTTAAGGCTTATACAACATATGTTACAGCTCATTTAAAACAGCTAAATGTCTGAGTGCAGGCTAGTCATTCAGACACCGTAGCAAGTTACAATGAGCGCTGTCATCTCAAGGGACCTTTTTGTGATCACAGGTAGTACTTTCAACGCAGGCAGCACTAGAAGGGTCGGGTGTTGCAATTATATAGTGCTTCCCATGTGAATGTCTCGTCCTGAAGTCTATGTTCTTTCACTCTTTGTCCAAATTTCTTTCACACCGCCGCTTTCTGTGATTGTAAATCTTATTGCATCATTTTTATCTCATACGGACTGCTTCAGATGTTGGCAGCAATTATCAAAATGCAAGTGCTATCGAATAACAGCAAAACACTAGAGACCTATCCATCTACTTAGCTTAGGTGCCTATTGAAGAGCCTCCTGTGGTCCAAATCGCAGAGCCTATGACATGCTTCGTATTTCATCTTTTAATAGTGGTGTGCAAAAGATCGATAGCACAAGAAGAAGGAGCATGGACATGACAAAAATTATCAACTCAGAATTTGTTGAAAAAGCCAATACATTCGTTTTTTAATGAATACGTGTAAAGAACACGAGCGAAAATTGTTCCAGATGCAGTTTTAGGGAGTCTAACACGACAAAAAATATTATGACAAAGTTATGCGACACATAATTAACATACATTGTTAATGAAATACGATTTTTCAACCCTACCTTTAAAACTAGTTTGTACATTCGTGCCAGCAACCAAGGGTGTGCAGTTGCATTCTCTGCCCTGCAAAGACTGGTAAGAAGAAGGCTGCCCCTTTAGTGAAATTTTGTGATCTAAAAGTCTGTTGTTTACATGATGCTCAGTTTGTCCTAATTAATGGTTCTCGCACGAAATACCTTGGCAATCATTATATCTGAAAGCTACACATATGAAATGCTGAAGGACACATTCATGTGCTACTGCAAAACTTGGATCATGTTATGTTCCACTAATGTTTACATAAGTGGCATATACAACGCGCAGCAGAATGTCGAAGTCAACTATGGCTCAAAAGGTACCACTTAATTGAAAACTGGAGTCATGGTGTGTGATCATCTTTTTTTCTTTTGCTTCTCAATCGTTTTTTTTTTACAGACGTGCTCTTCAACTACCCTGGGATATATATTTTGTATACTTCTTTCAATAAACTGGGTTGTGAGTTCACTCTCGTTTGTCTCCTCACCTTCCATTTTCCTGTCCACTGTGTGCGCGCCGAAGTGTTACCAAGAATGTCTTCATACCAACTCGTTTAACTTTTCATTCGACTATATTTCCGAGTTGGAGACACTAGGTAGCACCGACAAGAAGTCCGCACTAAAGATCTATTGAACTTTTAAGCAGGAAATTGCCAAGGAAAGGATCTATAATCATACTCGGGGTCGTTCTCTACTGTTTGAAGCCAGGACAAGAGTATAGCGAAGCAAGACATATCGGGCCAAATACGAAGAGGTAGACATGGTATGCAGTGCATGCGGAGAGGAGGAGGAAACTGCCGAACACATGATAATGTTCTGTAAAGGGCTTCACCCTATGGTTCAGGATGATGGTGCAGAGTTTTTCAGAGCACTGGGGTTTAGGGATAGGGAGGGCAAAGTAGACTGTAAGCGGGTAGAATTAACTAAAAGGACGTTATCTGATTGGTGGTTTTGTCAAGGCGCGAGTGAAAATTAATCCATTCACTGCAAAGTACCAGTCCTATACTTCACAATTTAAATTATAAAAGATAATTGTAGTTGTTACTTCACTAAGTATTACGGCTAGGTTGCGTTAGCCGCTGCCCGATCTAAAGTGTACAGCCACACCAATCAATAGATCAATCAATCAAAGTGTCCGCATGTGCTCCGCGAATTGTCCGGCTCTATTCTAGGAATTTGTGTGTGTGCGGCCTGTTTCAACTGTTGCCATGACTTCCTGAAGTGTTTCCGCATCGACTGATACCATCCACAGCTGTAGGTGACCGGAACTTTTTATTTTAGAAACCCAAACGCACCCGCCTATCGTGCGAGCTCAACAAAGCCATAACCGTCATGTAGGCGGCTGCAGGAACGCTACCCTGCACGTTGCGCACGGGTTCAATGGCTCTCGCGAATGAACCGCCAGACGCTACCGCGCGTCCCGGACCATCACGGATGACGGACATGCGACGCCAAGACCTTGATGATATGGATTTTCTGGACTCCACAGCTAACAGCCTCTCAACGCCAAATGGACGCAGCGAGCAGAACGCTGCGACCGACAGTCAAAACCAGGTGAATGGGGCCTGGCAAGCAGTGCTCACTTTGCGGCAGAAAAAGTCTCTTGCGAAAGAGAAAGCCAAATCCATGGATTTTCCACGACCTCGAACTATCAAGAAATATCCACTGCTGACGCAACCGGAAAATCTAAATACAGGCCAGCCAATACAGGCGGCTATCCCCCTTGCCCGAAGACTACTTCAAGATAGTGTTGCGACCACACCAAAAGCTACCGGTTAAGAACCTGACTCTTCCACTACTGGAAGATTCCGTGATAGCAGCTTGCAGAGGACAAATATCTGGTAAACAATTTTTGCTCAGAATCAAGCAAGGTTCCTACATATTCATCGTTTTGATGCCACACCAGACAGTGGCGGACCACGTGAGGCGTATTACTACCCTAAAGATTAACGGCCAGCCGCACTTAGTCAATGCCTACGTAGTGACAAGCGTAGGGCTAACTAAGGGCGTAATTCACGGCTTGGACCCCCACACGAAGCCTGAAGCGCTAAAAGCCAATCTCGGCAAACGCACACAAGGGGTTGTAATCCTACAAGCACGTATGTTTAAAAACACCAAGACGGCCGTTATAACACTCTTTGGAGGTATTACACCTCAGTACGTCTGTTACAACGGCGGAGAACTTGCTTGGTACCCCTACAAGGTTAGCACACAGGTGTGCAAAGTGCGCCATCAGGTTGATCACCATTCAGATGTCTGCCCCCAGCCGGACACTTGAGTGTGTCATGTTTATGAACAATGGGACCCTGCAGCCGGATACGAGTGCTCTCCGAAGTGTGCAGCTTGTGGCGAGGGTCCTTCGACAGGCAACTGAGTTGCAAGAAACGACTCAAACCTCCATAGAATTGAACCTCAAGGGCTAGCGTGCACCAGCCTACTCTGAACGACACCTCACCGAAGCCACCTCCACACTTCCACTGGTTCAGTTTTCATGGTGAACAATCTGCACTGAACCTCTGGCAGGAGTTACTCGCCCAATGATCAGCTCTAGATTCCGGACCCGGAAGGACTTAACTCACAAGACCACCCTCCGATCCTACTCATACAAGTCGCCTAATCAGGGGCTCTGCGATCAAGCAAGGGCCTGAACAAGGTGAGGTGAGCTATGCACGAGTTGCTTCTCCTAATGCTCCTATAACGGCTAATCAAGAATATTGAAAATTCATTAGGTGGAACAAACTCCTCCCTGAGAGCTTGGCAGAAATAAAACGAGAGTTGGCCTCGCTCAAAGCAGACCATGGTACGAAATCGAGCCAAAAATACCTTTTAAAGCAACCGGCACATCTGGCCAGGTTACGACCGAATAAAATTCAATGGAAGGTACATAAAAACAAGTAATGCAGAAATGCAAAGCATGCAAAGCTTTGAGCAGCAAATATCTGTCGAATTCCAGAACCTAACAAGTTATGCCGATAAATGTTTCGCCAGCATTAGGGTCGCTGTTCTTAAACGACATAAAAGCAGCCCGAGGGCTCCGTCTATCCGTCGTCCGAAACGACTCCCAACCTCGGACTGCGTTAGCACTATCTATGGCGAGTAAAACACGAGCGCACACTGAATATCTCGGAATTCGGCAATTGAATTGCCGCACCTTCCACAAACGGGCGGCCGCTCTACAAGAATTTCTCAATGCAACGCCAGTCAAACCTTATGTTATTTGTCTACAAGAGGTTGATAATAAGCCAATCAAATTGAGTGGTTACTACACGATATCAAATTCAGACTACCCTAAAGTTGCCACGTTGGTTCTTAAGGAAATAACAACTAGTGTAGATTATCTGGTAACTGACAGCACTAACCACCAAACCATTAATATACTACCACACAAGCGTAGCGAAGCCAGAACTTTAATAACGAACTAGTATAGCCCCCTAAAGAAAAGAGCGACAATTTATATGCACCCATTCGCTATGCTAAAAGTAATTCCAGAACCAGGATCTACCACTGCTTCTTGGGGACTTCAATGCCCCTCGCACTGTCTGGGGGTACCGAACAGATACCCCGAAAGGCCGGTAACTCGAGCGAGTTGTTCATACGCATGGGCTCCAACTTCTCGTATACTCCCGCAACACCCGACTAGATTGTGTGACAGCATCAGCGCTGACACATTTCCTGACCTTGCATTCATAAATGATGTTGACGAGGTGTTCTGGAGCAACCTAGAAGATAATCTCGGCAGTGACCATTATATTTTGAGCGTGTCGATAGCCTCCCCATAAATTTGGCAATCCCATGGTCATGCTGTATCAACAGATTGGGTAACTTATAGTAAAGTCCCACTGCCCGAAATTTTACCGGATAGCACTAAAGATTGGGCAACGCACATATTAGAGGCTCACAAAGCAACATCTAAGCGGGTTGCGCTCCCAGCGGAAACCCCTGTAGTTATTTGCAATCTGATACATAAGTGAGAAGCCAGGAGAGGGCTTACCAAGCGATGGAAACAACAGCGACCTAATAGGAAATGGCACCACAGAATTGCTGAGATATCTGAGCGGGCAAACGCTTTCGCGCAGCAGTTGGAAACGGTGAGCTGGGAGAATTTCAGCGACTCGCACCAAGAAACCTTACACACCTCCAAGACATGGGCAATACTGCGCAGCATAATGGAACCTGGTAAAACCAAAATGGCAGAAAAACCGAACTCCTAAAAGCGCACCGGGAAATTTCCAGGAACAGAAGACGCCCTCTTCCCTAAGCTCCGAGACAAGTACATAGACGCAATCACCACTCCCCCATGCACTTTAGCATAAGAATGCCAAGAAAACGCAGCTGGACGCACTGATCACAAATGCAGAACTATTCGCGGCCACGCAAGCAGCAAAGCACAGCACTGCCCTTGGATCTGACCAGCTAACAAACGCGATGGTTCGGAATCTCAGCTCCGAGTACCTGGAAAAGCTCCTTCGGTATTTTAATGAACAGGTATGGGAAAAGGGCGTGGTTCCACAACATTGAAAGGAAGCCAAAATTATTCTTATTCCGAAGCCAGGAAAAACACCCGATCTACGAAATCTAAGACCAATATCACTAACATCCTGTCTTAAAAAATTATTCGAAAAGGTGATTCACACACGTCTCACAGCCTAAATTGAAGATCGGAACCTTTTTTCAACTAGCGTGCTTGGATTTCGCCAACATTTGTCAACGCAGGACGATTTCCTTCTAATTAGAGAAGAGGTACTCTGCAGTACTACGGTCGGTGCAGAACGTCTAGTCGTACCTCATCAGTTAAAAGCGCATTTGGCTCTTTGTCCCTATAGCTCATCTTATAATCTGAGCTAAAAGACATTGGTTGTGGGCAAAAATTATATGACTACGTTCACTCTTCCCTAACCTCTCACACTTCTACAATAGGCCTAGGCAATACATGCTCACATTCGTTTCCTATGCCCGATAAAGCCACACCACAAGGGGTAATACTATCCCCTCTTCTCTTCAACGTCAGCTTTAGACGCTTAACAAAAAAACGAGACGGCATTTCAGGGCTAAGGTACGCGTTCTATTCGGATGGTATTACCCTATGGGCCAACAGGGGCTCTTTGGACAAAAAGAGAAAACCGTACAAAACGCAGTGACCACTTTTGACGACTTCGCTTATCACAGCGGAATGCGCTGTGCTCCCGATAAATGTAAATTTATTAGAATCCGAGGCAGAGGCCACCGAATTCACGAGCCGATCAACCCTTTCCTTGGAAACCACAAGATAAAAAAGGAAAAAAAACTATACGTAACACAACAGGGAAAAAACGAGTATAAAATGAAAGGTATTCGGTATAAGCTTGTTATATACCAAGGTAAATATTGAGCTGCCTATTAGGCATTTAAACTTCTATTTGTGTGCAGACGAATCAAGTTGGTCGACACAAATTGAAATTTAAATTCTTCTGATCCTATGGCGGCATACAGTTGTTATATCAAACTTGCAATTCTTGGCAAATATTTCCCCATTGCGTTTTCATTGACAAGGGTACTGCAACTTGCGCTTGTTCATTTTTCCTTAACTTGCACAATATTCATGTAGGTTGTAGCCGGCCCACAGCTACAATTCTTCAACGTTGTGGCAAGCTCACCGTGTTTTGTACGTGACAGTCGGATATTTGATAACTCTTGTGTGCGAGCTCTTTAAGAGGAGCACACAGTGCACGCAAGGCATCCTGTTGGGATACATGGGTTATGCCTGTTTCTCATTTCTAATGACGCCTCTTGCAGACCCACGTAGAACTGACACATCAGAACAAAGGCAATGAAGTACTCTTGCTCATGATGCAAGAAATATTTGTTAGATGAAGTACTAAGCACACTTGCACTCTATTATACGGAAAGTTATAATGGTACTTTCTGAACACACGCATGCTCACTTGAACGCAGATTCGGGCCTAAAGCCGTACATTTAGTGATAAGCGCACTTTTTTTTAATTTCATTTTAGGCACAACAAGGTGCACATGATGACCCAAAACTCGGAGGAAAGAGCTTTCGCTGTTTGGAAAAGACGGTTCCCATGTTTGGACATGAAACTGCAGCACAAGTCCGAGAGAGCTGCATGCATAATTACTGCTTGTGCTGCCCTACATAATGTAGCACTGTCATGAAGAGAACCGAAGCCACTAGACAGGCCAGAACTTCGTGCTTCAACTATGGGGCGACACGCATTTGAAGAACATTTGCCACCTGTTAATTGCCTGGATACCGGCATGTGAGCACGGCAGTTACTCAATGATAGAAGCTTTTTTTCAACTGTAATCTGAAAAGACACATTGTTGGTGCTGCTGTTTGAAACGTTCGTAAGCTTGAAAACGAATTGAAGATACGCAGCGCCAAACTTGTACTGCCGCTGTCTACTAGAAAATCATGTGGGATACACAACGTGCCACGTTTATTCTTAAAGAAGTTGCTGGAGCTTGACTGCTCTATTTTTCCTGCAAATGAAGAATCTTTATTTCTGCCTTGTGTTTTTCTTGTCGTTTTTTATCGCAACATCATGGTCCTCTTGCAATATTTGCTTGCGGTAATCGTGCTCTTCCTGCATCAAGGCAATGCGACGTCCGTTTTCTTCATTTAGTAACTTCTCAAGGAGCACCAACCTTCCCCTTGAAGCTTGCTGCTTCAGCTTCTTGTATGGCCTCGTTGGGAGCACAGCTGCTTCCAGAGGAGTTTTGGTCTGGAGCATGTGATCATGGACTAAGCACTTCACTGGCAGTGCAGATAATGGTCACTCCATTACCATCCTTTGCTTGTGAAATTTGCTTTCCATTTGTGTCATTCATGTTTTCGGGTGGGGCTGGATAATCTGAAGTGCTCCATTCAGGACAATTTTGGTCTTCTGCAAAGTAGTAATAATTTCTTTCGTATAGTCATCACGATGCATGTGTGATGCAGCTTTATTGCTGTACTTTTAAGTGTTAACAAAGTGCAGAGTCTGGACGAAAAACAAGAGATAATGAATCGAAATAAGGTATAGGCGACGTTAAGCATACTGCACTAAGTTATGGTAAGAATTGCAGTATAAATACCTGGGGAGACACAACTATACACATTTACTGCATTTACTTTAGAGCTAGCGCAATTAAGATTTACAATACCTTCCTTGGCTTTATTATCTGTTGTTTTTCGGCAAAGTTGTGCCAAAACAAATGATCCCTGCAAATATTGTTGCCTCCTTAATCACGCAGAATGCAACACTACGTGCTTCGCCTATACATGTTGATTAGGACCTTTAGAAAGTTCTGTTATTACAATGTTGATCTTTGAATCGTGCTTCAAAATTTTTAACCATTAAATTGCAGCATACGCGCAATATTTTGAATTTCTGCAACACAACTCTTCTTCTATTCACAGAAAAAAACGACTACGCTACCACGCACCAGGGAAGCACACAAAAACAGCATAAACGCGCGCGGGCGCGCACGAATGCACACACACACACACTCACGCCCACACACACAAACGCCCACATACGCCCGCCCACACACACACACACACACACACACACACACACACACACACACACACTAGCTATTGAAAAACTAAAGGCTGTTTCTTTCCAGAAAGCATTCTGTGCTATTCTGATCTATCATACTTAGCAATGCAGTCCAGTTACCGTAGCAGATGGAAGTGGGCCCATCTGTTATTTCTTGTTATCATTGGCTGGAGAAGCCTAATGACCGGCTCGCTTTGTACAGGTGGTAAGTCTTCCTCATTCGTGATTCTGGTAGCCATGTGGCTCGCTATTGAACATACGATGTCTGATAGCGAACTCATTGGTGCAGACGCTCGTCCTCCTTCTGCAAAATTTAACACTCTTTTCATTAGAAACATGCATGCGTCACCTTCATTCACGCGTGCGTGCCAGTCCCTACATTATGCGCGAGTGTTGCCCAGCTAAGAAATGCCCAGCTACAAGCCAAAATGCCCAGCTACAAGCAAACCTGATCAAAGCGTTGTGCAGCTAGTGCATTGACGCGTTTTTGGGGCAAAGCTCCTTAGCACCTAGCGTTGGCTTCAATCACGGTATATAGAACCGTTGATATAGTAAAAACGTGCGGCTAAAACATATTTTACAAGACACATGAACGTAGACGACTAAGCATGCGTAACAACTAAATACCTTTCAACTTAGTCGCCAACTGTAAACATTAATTTGCACTATCTGCATGTCAAATCAGTTTTCACGAACAGTGAATCTTCCTGAATATCAGTTTGTAGAAACTGTCACAATTCAGGGAATGTTACCTTTAAACAAAAAATATCTCTATCATGAACCGTAATTTCCCTGTATAGGCAGTGCGATAACCCTCCAACTCGTGAGCGTTCGCAGAACTTATTTCAAATAAAAAGCCTACCATCGTTCTTTAAGGAAGCATTTGTCTGAACTTATATTTTGACAACACATTTCTTGTTAGCACATCTTACGGGCCATGGTTTTGAGCTTTCTGAAAACATGGACGTAGTGCTTGGGGTATTGTGCAATTTGATGGTCAAATAAGTATATATTTTTTCGAGAAAAGGGCCCTAGATCAGTTTTATACCGGTCTACTGACTATGTCGAAGCGCACTTGTTACCCCGGTTCAGTTCTTTTAGAACGCAAGCTACCTGGTATGCATGTAAGCGAATACTGCAGCTCAGATGCAGTGAGCGTCTGTTGGTTACCACTGTGAAACTCGCCATGGTCAAATGCTCAATGATTTCCCACTCATTCTACACTCAAGTGGCGTAGCCAGGAGTGCGCTTTCAGGGGTTCAAAGACCTACAGCTATCAAAATTTTTATATTTTTATGTTCACACGCACCCACAATTACAAATAAACGCACATAAGGCAGGCCTCATAAAGTGCTTACCTGTTTTAAGATCTTCCGCGTTTCATCAGCCTTCTTTCCCTTTTGGTTTCAGATTCACACAACACTTTTTCAGGTACTTGAAATCCCGAGGTGTCACGCCATCCTGCCCGTTGAAATCGACGCATAGCTTCTTCCATGCGCCTGTCTTCGCGTTCACTGACGACACATCAGTTTTTTTTTTTTGCATTGGATGACCTTACGATATTTGTTCACAAGGCTGGCGAGAAGTTCTTTTTTAGGGGCGAAGCTCCTTTTAGCGGCACCCGTTCGTCCCTCGTAGCCGTAGTAGTAGTGCGTAACAAGTATTACAATCTGACCTCAAAGATGGTTACGGCGAGATATTTCTTCTGTGCGTTGTTGAACAATAAAGATATTGCTCAATGTACATGCCAATGGCTGCTAAGAGAGAATGAGAGAGCGGAGAATTCGGCTTTTAGTTAACACGAACGCTGCAAATTTTTTATTGTTCAACAACGCACAGCAGACAAGAAAGTGTTGCTACGTTATATTCGCTGCGCGTAACCTCCTAAGTTTTAGAAAAGTTTAGCGAGCGTTGGGCCACAGTGCCATGAATACAGTGAACTAGTATATACCATAAACTTGAGGTGGTTAAAGATGAGAAGTAGACACGAAGCGCGAGCGGTAAGAAAGTGTGCGTGTGCTTCCACTCGTTCAGTCCTTAGAATGCCCGCTGGATGGCGGTGCTTCTATACGGGAATTATATGATGAAAAGATGAAGCCAGGAGAGGGTTTACCAAGCGATGGAAACAACAGCGACCTAATAGGAAATCGCACCACAGAATTGCTGAGATATCTGAGCGGGCAAACGCTTTCGCGCAGCAGTTGGAAACGGCGAGCTGGGAGAATTTCAGCGACTGACACCGAGAAACCTTACACACCTCCAAGACATAGGCAATACTGCGCAGCATAATGGAACCTGGCAAGTACCACCATCGCTAAGGAGATGGTGGTACTTGAAGTATTGAATAGATGAATGAACGGACACACAGACAGATACATGGATGGATGCATGAACGGTCGCAGGGGTGGATGCATGGACGAACGCAGGGATGGACGCACGTACAGACGCACGCACGGACGGGTGTATGGACGCATGGACGGTCACACAGACAGACGCATGAACAGACGGAAGCAAGAACGAATGGATGGACGGATGCTTCGCCCCACTCTCCATCATTCACTTTATGGATATGCTGCCACTTTTTTTTTCATTCGTAAATCACGGCACCGGTTTCCTGGGCAACGCGTCAGTGGCGTCCGACTCCATGTTTTCTTTTAAATGCGAAGCATTTCTTGGCAAATTTTGGTGACTTTCAGCGTTTCTATCTATCTATCTATCTATCTATCTATCTATCTATCTATCTATCTATCTATCTATCTATCTATCTAACTAACTACAACTTCAAGCTCTCCTGGCCGTTTCGATAATGGTATCAATACCAAACTTGGTATGGCATAACATGAATGCATGAAGAATATATTTGACTAGCTCTGACATGAAAATCATGACATCGATGTCATGAATGTCATGATTTACATTTCATAGTCCTGCAGCTCTTGTAGTCATTTTGCTCACATGGAAAGATACAAAACTGGAATGGTAGGACGTGATTGCATGGCGAACACAAGCGAGAGACCCTAACATGAAAATCATGACATGTTTGTCATGTAACATCATGAACACATGCCACGCTCATGATGCGCTCGCGGCCATTTTACTAGCGTCATATATACTGAAATTGGTATAACGGTACGTGAATGCTTGACGAAGGTATGGGACTGGTGCGAACAAGGTAGTCAATTAATGCGTGTCATGTCACGACATGACTTCGTGCCACGCTCATTATGCGCTGGTGGCAGTTTCGCGAGCTTCACTTATACAAAATTTGGTATTACGAGACGTGAATGGATGACGAAGGTATGATACTGGCGCAAACATTACAAAGATGAGATGCGTTTCATGTACACATGACTACATGCTACGCTCATGGTGCGCTCGTGGCCATTTCGCTAGCTTCACATGTACCAAACTCGGTATTACGTGACGCGAATTGACGACATAGATAAATGACATCCAAACATAATAATCACGACATGCGGTCATGTAACAACATGACTACATGCCACACTCATGATGCGCTCGCGGCCGTTTCGCTAGCTCCATATAGGCCAAATTTGGTAATACGTGACGTCAATGGATGACGAAGGTATGCGACTGGTGCAAACATAATAATCGTGAGATGCGTGTCATGTGAGAACATGACTACATGCCACAGGCAGGCACCAATACATTTCGACGTGACCCGGTGCGCGCTATCGCCGGCACTCAAGTTGTCACGTCACGCCGGCGTTGCCACGCCAGGCACTGGTCCTGCCACATACTCGCAGGCGCCCGCCGTGCTGTGCTGCTTTGACGCATGTGCGTTTCAGCGCGTCCAGCGTCCTTCCGTCAGAAAAATAGGGAGACGCAGTGTTTTCTGGGTAACGCATCGGTGTGAATTTTGCGCCGTTTGCCGTTGGGCCGTGCTGATGGACGCTGGTCACACCAGTCGCGCCAGGCGTCAGACAATAAAGTTCTCACGTTTCGCTAACGTAGCATCGCTGTGCCCAGCGCGCGCGCGCGACAACGCTTCATGAAAGTATATTGGGCCCTCATGATGCGCTCGCGGCCGTTTCGCTAGCTCCACATATACCAAATTCGGTGTCACGTGACGTCATTGGATGACAAAATATATGACTTGTGCAAACATGACAATCCTGACACGCGTGTCATGTAAGAACATGAGAACGTACCACGCTAATAGCGTGCTCGCGGCCGTTTCGCTAGCTGAACACATACTAAATGTGGTATCACGTGACGTGAATAGAGGACGAAGGTAAAAAACACATACAAACATGATAATCATGACGTGAAAGTCATGTAAGGCATCATCTACCTACACCTCGTAACATTGTGCTGATTTTAAAGTGGCATTTCAACCTTTTTTACTAGTGCCTCACAAATCATCGATTCCCACTGTAGGTGAGATCTGACAATGTTTTTTTTAGGGGCGAAGCTCCGTATAGCGGCACCCGTTCGTCCCCCGTATCATGTAACAAGTATAACATTTTGACCTCCAAGGTGGTGCCGGTGAGAGACTTCTTCTGTGCGTTGTTGAACAATAAAAAATAGTGCTCAATGTACATGTCAATGGCTGCTAATGGGGAATGAAAGACAGGAGCATTCGGCTTTTAGTTAACGCGCAGGCTGCGATCACCATTAGCAGCCATTGGCATGTACATTGAGCACTATCTGACAAGAAAGGGTTGCTACGTTATACTCGCTGGGTGTAACCTCCTTAGCTTTAGAAAGGTTTAGCGAGCGTTGAGCCGCAGTGCCATGAATACAATGAACTTGTATATACCATGAATGAAATCGAGGTGGTTGAAAATGGAAAGTAGATACGAAGCGCAAGCCGTAAGAAAGTAAAAGCCGAATTCTCCGCCTCTCATTTCCCATTAGCAGCCACTGACATGTACATTGAGCACTATCTGACTGAAAAAGTTCGCTACGTCATACTCGCTGGGCGTAACCTCCTTGGTTTTCGAAAGGTTTAGCGAGCGTTCGGCCGCAGTGCCATGAATACAGTGAACTAGTATATACCATGAACTCGAAGTGGTTAAAGGTGGGAAGTGGACCCATAGCGCAAGCCGTAAGAAAGTGTCCGTGTGCCACCTCTCGTTTAGTCCTTGGAATGTCCGCTGGATGGCGGTGCTTCTATATGGGGAATATATGATGAAAAGATGCGAGATGGTGGTACTTGGAGTATTGAATAGATGGACGAACGGACACATAGACAGATGCATGGATGGACGAATGAACGGACGCACGGGTGGCTGCATGGACGAACGCAGGGACGGACGCACGAACAGACGCATGCACGGACGGGCTGATGGACGCATGGACGGTCACACTGACGGACGCATGGACGGACGGAAGCAAGAACGAATGGACGGACGAATTCTTCGCCCCACTCTCCATCATTCACTCCGTGGATATGCTGTCATTTTTTATTACTGCGTGGCTACGGTATAGTGCCTAGAATAATTATACTGGTATGGTGTACTGGAACGGGATAGTGCGCCGTCTTCGGCGGAGAGCAACGGGAGCAACGTGGTGACGTTTGCGATGATGCCACTGGAGAACGCTCCAATCGAAAGGTGTATTTAGGCGCGAAATTCGAATGCGGCGCGTAGTGCTGGTTTAATCCGAAAAGCGTCATTTCACGCAGTTTTGTTCGTCGCTTGATTTCATATCATTAGACGACTGACTGCCGGCAAAAAAGAAGAAATTTTTAAATGTGCCCACCCACAGAGCTTGACTGTGGCCTTGATTTGACTACGTGTACATGTAGGCCATATTTTATTTTTGTGTACCGGAAAGAAGATCCCGAAATGAAGCGTAATGTAAGGTCTTCTAAGTTCTTAACACACTGGGTAACATAAGGAAACGAAAAAATAATAAAAACTCGCGAGTACGGCACTGCATTCCTAATCGTCTGCTTTAACTGCTTGTGTCGAGCGTCGTCTGCTCATAATGCAGACAGTAAAAAAA
Organism: Rhipicephalus microplus; assembly: GCF_013339725.1. Lineage (NCBI taxonomy): Eukaryota > Metazoa > Arthropoda > Arachnida > Ixodida > Ixodidae > Rhipicephalus > Rhipicephalus microplus. The sequence continues at coordinate 161,417,604 of NC_051168.1, read as the reverse complement.
ACCTCATTTTTTGCGCATGTAGGCGTTGTGTTGGCATAATGCGATAAAAAGAAGTGTTTGTTAGTAGAAGTCATCAAATGAACTTTGAAGATGGTACTAAATGTGAAAGACAATTGCTGAGTGAGGCGGGTGTTTTTTTTTTGCGATCGTCTGCTACATCTTATTGCCATGTCTTTATAAATGAACACTCTCTGGTTGCGTGCAATGAATTTGTGGGCTCAGGCTCTTCTCGCGGTGATCAATCGGGCTAATTTTAATTTTAACTATAATCGCAGGAGTTCACCTTGATTTCCACTCGTTGCGTTTTTATCTGGCACTGACGTGATTTCAATTGTCTCTGTAGTGTCCGGTGCCGCATTACGTGTTCTATTTGCTGGTGCTTGCTCGGCCTTGTCTTCATTTTTTCTTTTCGCTCGCTCATTTTTTGGCGTGCAGGTTGGTGCGTTGAGATATAACGATGGAACAGCACCCCTAATCAAAAGCGGCAGCTCTGGTGTGATTTCCACTATTTCGCCATTGACTGTCGTCTTGTATAATATCTTTATGTAGCGTGGCTCTAAGTGCCCCTCACATATTGTGAACGCTTCATAAAGCTCCCTGTCAGTTATCTGAATAAGCTGCGACCACTCCTCATGACGTTCGGGGTCCTTGGGCCCACGAAAAAGAGACCCCTTTTCCTTGCAAGACCAGTAGCCGCTTGTACAGCCTGGAACAAAATTGGTCATGTCCTTACTCTTTCTCTTCCGCTTCTTCATGTTTTCTTTTTTTTTCGACTGCGCACGCACGTTGAAAATACACTTTAATCGGAGCAACAAATGCAATGTAGACTTATGCGACAGAAAGTGGCGGCAGCCAGGGATACACCGCTGCGCGTCATGCGGACATCTGCTATAAGCAGTGCTTGCCCCCTTTTTGTATACAGCTCATTCCAATCGAATATAGTGGCCATCAGTACTAAGAACGCAAGAGAACGCCACAGAAACGAGCTGGATGCGAAGAAAGACGAAGCACTCCTGCACCCAATTGGGTTAGCTAAACATGGCTTCCGTGAAAGCCGAGCCAATCTCGGAGGCCATGTATTATCCGTGAAAAATCAATAACTTTGAGGTCACCGAGTGGTGGCGTCACCCACCATAGAACAGAGTGCTCTGTTGACGAGGCCGTCATCGCAAAAGGAGCCACGTCTCAGGCGCGAGACGGCACACTACCTCATTCCAGTACACCATAGTTCTGGCTAGTGTGGTGAACGGAGCTAGAGTGTACTATAGTACACTCTGAACGGAGGCGTTCACAATGGGAGGGAGGCCGGTAAAGTTTGGCCGGCAGGTGGCGCGACTTGTCGCTAAGGAGTTCAGTACGGACTGGCACGGTGGATGGACCTCTTTTTGAGCGCTCCTGGTCGACTGCGCAGATAAGTGGTTTTGCATGTTTTGAGCTTGCCTTTATAATTATTAAGGCAGCTGTTAAACTCTTGTAGCACTTATTACATTGTGCGTTTTTTCTGAGGTCAGTCACCAAGTTCTTACTAGTTTGTGCGTATGTGTGTGTGTTTGTTTCTTTGTGTGGTTTTCTTGCCACCCCGTGGGGGAAGTGCACGTACATTGAAAACGCAAATTTTTGTAGTAGAGCTTAGACTTCTCCTTTTCCTAAGACAACGATCGCGTTTTGTAATTATCGAGTGAGACGAGTCTTAAAGACAAACGTTGCCATAAAGACATGGTTAAAAAGGCTGTAAAGTGTTCAGGATGCGGGGTGAGTTTAAAATGAACCGAAGTGCAGAAGCCAATGGAGAGGAAGATGACGTGAAGTGTAGGCAATGTGAGGTCGAGGAAAAAACGGAGAGAACGATGGCTGCCCAGAGGGAACTGCTGTTGAAAGTCACCGAACTGGAGACTGCGTTGGTGGCAGAGCAAGAAAAAATGAGGGCATTGAGAGAAAGGCTGAAGTCCGCCGAGGAAGCACTAGCGAAGGTGAACAGAAGAGCGGCTGACGGAGAGAACAGCAGAGCACTGGCAACAAGAACGGCGGAGAAGAAAGAGCACGTTTGGAAAAAACAGGTTCAGCCTGTTCACTTCTCGCAAGGTCCAGCTTCAGCGAAGTAGTGGTGGGGATGGGAGGGGACAAAGCAGCCGGTGTCACAGGTGCCAGTAACCCCCAGGTGCAGGATGCTCCAGTTGAAAAGTCACAGCATGCGATTATCGCCGGGGACTCGAGTTTAAATCGATGCGCAGAAGCAATCAAAGAGAGGGTAAAAGGTGCAAAAGGGTTGCAGTAGGGACGTTCCCAGGACGCAAGCTGGAAGAAGTCATAAGGCAAGAGAGCGCAAAAATCAAAATGACAGCTGATAGACGAAACCTCGTGATAATTTCAGGCGGTTTACATGATGTCTTAAACAAAGATACGGCAGGACTAGCGACCACACTGGCGAAAGGGGTTGACGACATGCGTGCCTCTTCTCCTCAGGTACAGGTATTGATATGCACGATACCGAAGGTACCGGTGCGTGACGACAACCAACAAAGAGCGGTTGTCAACGCAAACCGAGAGATATTTCGAACGAGTCGAGAGAAAGACTTTGAGGTTGTGGAAATAAACACAGAGGTGGATAGGTGGGAGGTTTTCAACGAGACAGAATTCACTTCAATGGGCGGCTAGGTCATGAGGTGGGTTGGCGACTAGCAGGACGCGCAGCAGTTTTTTGGGGGAACACCAGGCCCTTCGGGGTGCAAGATAGCTAGTAACGAGAAAACCAACCAGGGAGACTCTTTGACAGGTGGTACAGACAGATACGAATCTAAAGGGGCACCAGTATCTAAGATAGGTGGAGTCCGGGGCAGAAATAAACGTAGCCACGAGCGCCCAGCCAATTCAGACATAGGGTATATTAACAGCAGGGTGGCAAGAACAGGTTGAAGTGGAAAGAGATAGAAGAACAGCTAAAGGAGGAGATGTCGATAGTATACACTTTGTAGAAACACATATTAGGGACATGGAACAACATCCTAACAATTCGTACTACGCGGGGAAACATTGTAATAGAACAGAAGGCAGCAGAAAGGGGGGTGGTATTGGGGCGTTTATTCATAACAATACACACTGGCAAAGGGTAGAACAAGACTGCAAGGAACATTTATGGCTAAAAAGAAAAGTGGCAGGGCAAACGACATTCCTTGGTTTGGTGTACTTGTGGACAGGAGCAAAGGCCAGAGAAGAAAACCAGGCAATAGTAGAGTGTAAATCAAAGGACATTGAGAGGCTAGGAGGAGAGTTCGAGATAATTGTACTAAGAGATATGAATGCGCATATAGAAGATGTAGACGGGTGTACTGACCCAACAGGCAAATTCATCGTGGATATGTGTGAAAGGCATGATTTGATCATTTGCAACAGTACCGAAAAGCGTGAAGGGCAAGTAACATGGGAGGTAGGCAAACTGCAGTCGACGATCGATTACGCACCGATGTCACATAGGATGTATGATAAGCTCAGTTGAATGCATATAGACGAAGGTGGCTCCAGAAGTCTGGGTAGTGATCACAAACGTATCAAGCTAAGTTTGTAAGAGCAGAGAAAGTTGGGAGGAGACAAGATGAGCAACTACAGAAAAATGTTCGTTCAGAAAGGCACATCGAAATAGCTACTAAACAAACTGAGAAAGTAATCACTGAGGATAATAAAACAGTGTGTACATACACGAATCTCATTAAAATGAGCTTGAGCTTGCTAAGGCACATGACAGGCCACTCCGTAAAAGAGGACACAAACCCAAGAGTTGGTGGGATGAGGGAGTCAAGAGAGCCATAGCAAAAAGTCAGGAAGCCTCTAGGGAACACACACATGCTAAGCAGCGGGATTAACCAACAGATGATGTTGAAAATAATGGGAAATTTTTCTAAGCTGTAGAAAGGATGCATCCCTTCTGATCAATGAAAAGATTAGAAGAATGGGAGCTCAGTGGCTGGCAGAAGCACATAAAAAAGATAGAAAGGCAGCTGCGAAATTTTGGAACCATCTGAACTCCGTAAGAAAGTAGACGAGCCTATAGCAGAGGTTTATAACTACAGCTCAAGGTGCTAGGCTTGAAGGGGACGAAGCTGTTGATTATATAAGAACAAGGGTGACAGAAAAAAAATTACGGCATATTCACGGGGTGAATGATGATGAATGGGCGAAGCTCCGGAAGGATTCATCGGTAAACTGTGAATCTTCCGTGTAATTCGCCCAGTCGATCATCCTGTAAAGACGTGAGAAACGCTGTGTGTGTATATACACAAATCAACTTTTATTTGTTCTTAGACGATGGATGGCTTGCGATGTCCCTTCATTATGACGGCTTTATGGTCTGTGAAATGAAGGGAGAGCGGTTCCTGTATGGGTTGCAGTGGGCAATTTGCAAATACTAGGTCTATGCATGTTCCTCGGATCGTGGTAGGTTTCATATGGTCAAACGATATACGTCTGAGTGCATATCTAGAAGCCATATGTTGGATAAGCCAATTATTGTCTATGATAGCCACGTTAAAGTCTCCAAGTAGTACAAATGGTCCATTCTTGTATTTGTTCTCATAATTTCGTAACGCAGTGTCTATGAATGTCTTGATGTTCCCGGTCGACAGGTTGGGTACGAGGTACATGGTCATGAGGACGATTCCAGAGTCAAAGAGTTTGATGGCTGCATATTCTACGTTTTGGCTTTGACTCGTGAGTGGTAGTCTGAGATCTTCATCCGTTTCCGTTTGCCTCACGTAGATGGCGACACCACCTGCAGGACGTTCTGATTTATCGGTACACACGACGGGAACGTATCCTTTGATGAACAATCTCGTCACGTTCCAAGTCTCGGTAAAGCACAGCACGTCGACTGCGGTCAGTGCGGTTTGGGTGGGTACGTGTAGCCATAAGATACGCTCATTGGAGGCATCTTTCCCGCCACTAGCGAATTCTTGCAGCTCGAGCAAACATTGTAGTCACCGCCACTGCTGCTGCCGCCGTCGTCGGCGGGGAACTCGCGCCGAAGCACGGCACTGGCATTACCCCGAGCCTGGTCGTTCTTGATGGAAGATATCGTGACTAGACTGTTCGAGAACCACAGTCTGTCACACACACCACAGCTATGGCCAAACGAAACGTCCAGGAAGTCGCGCTTGAAACGCGCGTCGGCACCTTCGTGCTCTTTCTTGGCGCGTTTTGCAGAAGCCTCTCGAACTCTCGCTTCGGGGTTCACCTGTCGATACGCACGCTTTCTCGCCGCTTCCCGTTGTGTGGCGTTCGGCAGGTCCTGTTCACGCCGCAGCAGTGCCGCTGCGGCCTCTTTTTCACGTACGGCAGGATCTTGGCGGCGGCGTCGCGCCGCTGCAGCCTCTCTTTCACGTACGGCAGGATCTTGGTGGCGGCGTCGCGCCGCTGCAGCCTCTTTTTCACGTACGGCAGGATCTTGGCGGCGGCGTCGCACAGCTTCATGGAGCGCTTCTGCCTCGCGCGCTCGCACATCGGGATTCTGTCTGCGAGCGCGCGCTGCTGCCGCCTTGCGCTCTCTCCGCTGTGCAGCCTTATCCATCCGGCGACTCCGAGCGCGCGCCAACAGCGAACGGATTTTATTACAACGCTCCCCCTAGCGTACGTCGCCACACTAAATCGAACGATTGCCTTCAACCAATGACACGCGCCATATGTGACATCATTCCTATTGTATAAGATCTCGCATCTTTCATCAACTACAAGTACCGCTTTCTAGTTTATAACATCTTGCATCTTTTCATCATCAGCTACAAGTACCACCATCTAGTAAACACTACAAGAACTAAACGAGAGGTGGCTACATACAGGAGACGGTACCGCCATCTAGTGAACACTGCAAGAACTAAACTAGAGGTGGCTACATACAGGGGACGGTACCGCCATCTAGTGAACACTGCAAGAACTAAACTAGAGGTGGCTACATACAGGCTACAGGGGACGCACAGCCCACGCCCTAAGGAGCTTCGCCCCTAAAATGCAACATAGTAGTGCTTTATGCACCACAATAGACAAGGATGAATGAAATGGCGCAATGGCTCCATTTTCACTACGAGATTGGGAAAGGGCTGAGAAGAGGGTTCCTAGTAGTACATCAACAGCCGTAGATGACATTCCAATTATGCTGATAAAGACATTACGTTGAATGATTTGTGGTGTTTAACGTCCCAAAACCATCATATGATTATGAGAGACGCCGTAGTGGAGGGCTCCGGAAATTTCGACCATCTGGGGTTCTTTAACGTGCACCCAAATCTGAGTACACGGGCCTACACCATTTCCGCCTCCATCGGAAATGCAGCCGCGACAGCCGGGATTTGATCCCGCGACCGGCGGGTCAGCAGCCGAGTACCTTAGCCACTAGACCACCGTGGCGGGGCACATTAGGTCCGAAGTGTAAGTACGCTTTGAGAGAGGCAGTGAACAAAACAATAATCGATGGGGAAGTCCCTGATGGATGGAAACTTAGCAGGATGAGCATGATCTTTAAAGGAAAGGGGGACAAAGCACACATAAACAACTACCGTCCTATAGCTGTGACATCAGTGGTCTACAGGCTACCGATGCAGATTATAAAGGAAAGACTGCAGGCATGCATACAGGACTAGGGGGTGCTGGGAGAACTGCAGAATGGGTTTCAGAAACACAGGAGGTTCGAAGACAATCTGTTCTCACCTACGCAGTGCTTACTTGATACACTAGGTGTTGACAATGGAGTCACTAATCTTTTAAAGAATGTCTATAAAGGTAACAAGGCAGTTATAAAGTGGCAAAACGGGTATCCAAGCCCACAGATGTAAAACGGGGGCTTATGCAGGGATGTCCTCCGTCACCTTTGTTATTCAAAATGTACCTACAAGGATTACAAGCCAAATTAGAGGAAAGTGGACTTGGCTTCAACCTCTCTTTCGTCAAACAAGGAAAACTCTTTGAACAGGCACTACCGGCATTGATGTACGCAGATGATATAGTGCTTATGGCCGACAACAAGGAAGATTTGCAGAAATTTATTGACATCTGCCATAATGAGCGATATAGTTTAGACTTCAGATTCAGTAAGAAAAAATCAGCAGTCTTGATTGTTAATGATAATGAAAGTAGTGAACTTGAAATACAGGAGGTCACGCTAGAGATAACAGATATATACACATACCTGGGCGTATGGATACGCAATAGGGCCGAGTACCAAAAAGATTACGAAATATACGTGACGACTAAAGGTATTAGGAATTCAGCAGTGATAAAAAACAAGGCACTCTGTAATTACAATAGGTATGACGTTGTGAGAGGATTATGGAAAAAGGTCATGGTTCTTGGTCTGACGTTCAGCAATACGGTCTTGTGCATGAGATCAGAGGTTCAAGCAAGATTAGAAATTAAGCAACGTGGAATATGTAGGCTTGTCGTAGAAGCTGACGGGAATACACCAAATCAGGGAGTACAAGGTGATATGGGATGAACATCATTTGAGGGCAGGGAAGCTGGCCGCAAGGAAAAATTTGAGAAGCAATTGAGAGAAATGGGGGAGGAGCATTGAGCTAGGAAGGTATTGAGCTACTTACATGAAAAATGTCGGTACAAAATCGAGGAAGCGAACCATAAAATTGACTGGTAAATACTTAGAAAACAGCAGGGGGCCAAACCAAAAAGAATTACCGGTTAAGAAGAAGGTGAAGGAAACGGAGACTGACATGTGGAGAATGGGCATGAATAAGAAGCCCGTACTAGAGATCTATCAAACTTTTCAGCAGGAAATTGCCAAGGAAAGGATCTATGATAATACTCGGGGTAGTTCTCTACTGTTTGAGGCCAGGACGGGAGTGTTGCGAACCAAGACATATCGGGCCAAATACGAAGGGGTAGACGCAGTATGCAGTGCGTGTGGAGAGGAAGAAGAAACTGCCGAACACTTGATAATGTTTTGTAAAGGGCTTCACACTATAGTTCAGGATGATGACGCAGAGTTTTTCAGGGCCCGGGGTTTTGGGACAGGGAGGTCAAAATAGACTTTAAGTGGGTAGACTTAACTAGAAGGAGATTATCTGATTGGTGGCTAAAGTCAAGGTACGAGTGAAAATTGCACCCTTCACTGCAAAAACCTCACTCCAAAACCTCACTACTTTAAGGAAAAAATAAACCTAAGTTTCGGCTAACTATGTATTACGGCTTGGTGGCGTTAGCCGCCAGCTGATCTAAATGGTACAGCCATATCAATCCGCCCGTCCATCCATCCATCCATCCATCCATCCATCCATCCATCCATCCATCCATCCATCCATCCATCCATCCATCGTGTCGTTGGTGGCGTTAGCCACCGCCGGAATTAAAGGGTACAGTCATAACAATCCAATCCATCCATCATGTAAAGTGCCTCGATGCGCGCACGCCCGCTTCCCGGTTCAGGGTGGTGTCATTCTGTGACGGAGCCGATGCCGTCAAAACTGTTTTTCTCTCGCCGCCGCCGCCATGGTCATTCCCCGCTAGCGCGCCGGCCGGTGCTAGTAGTGGGAAGCTGCTGCATGTGAGCGTAGTTTGCCGGTTTTCGTCAGCACAAAATGCCCGGCTGCTGCGCGCCGCAGTGCAGTAACCACTCCAGGAATGGCTGTCGGATGTTTCAGTTCCCAATGGATCCGAAAAGAACAATTCTATGGACTGCAAGAAACAAGCGGGACAAGTAACAGTCAACGAACACCTCGTGCGTATGCTGTGTGACTACGGCAGGGCTTCAAGGGAATAATTTTTTTCGGGTGAATTTTATTAAACGGTAGTGATTGTAGAAGTATATTGCGGATAATCTTTTCCAATAGTAGTGATTGGGCCGGCAGATAGATTACAAGTTACAAAACTTAGTAGCAGTGATTACGTCAAGCTGTTAAAGAAAAACGTCTCTGCCATCTCCTTCACGCTATCAAAAGCAATGTGCGCACATGTGTTATATGTGGTACGGCATTTTTCGCGTTTGTAAGTGTTTTTAAGCTTTTCGGAGCTTGGAAAAATTCAATACGAATCGTTTATCTTGAGCTTCCTGACGTTGCAGCTCAACTGGGAGAAAGCTGTGCTTAAGGGAGTGTGTGCACAGTTTATCAGATAAAGTTATGGCCCCCCATGGAATAAGCAGCGTTCATTCACGTTTATTGGAGGCTACTCGCATCTGTGCAATAACTTGCAAATAATAATAGGGTGGTTTTAAATATCGCAGTTGAAGTAAAGTTCATAACACATTCAGAAAATAGTTAGGAGCGTACGAAGCACAGTAACCTTGGCATGCGAACACTGGTGATATCTTCATCGCAAAGGGAATCAATTTGCCACCTTCCATGACCCTGCAGGCTCATTTTGAAGAGAACAGCTTAGAGCAAAACAGAGCGGATGTATGGTAAAAGCTCAAGCGAAATGCCGTGCCTACAGTCTTTTCCTTCAGATGTAAGTTCTTACTTCCTTTTTTTCCGCGTGCTTGTACTCAGAATTCAGCATTATTTGCTCCTGTATTCTTATCACTTCATTGTGGGACCATGCACGCATGCATTGTTTTTATTGTGTTGATAGCGGCGCTTATATTTACAATAGAGTTTAAATGTTGTTTAAGTGCGCAATAAAAAGCAGGTCAAAATTTGTATTGTTTCTAGATGTTAGAGTTGTGTTGGTGGAACTTTGCCATTTGTTTTTGCGTTTAAATATAACGAACGTAAGCGTATAGGAGCTCAATTTTTTCTTGTTTCATGGGCGCGAATGTGACATTGGATCACTGTTCTATGGGGGGGCGGCGTTATTACGCTGTTTTTTCGTCAGTAAATTAGGAAAAAGGGCACCGGACATGAAGAAAATTGTGACTCTACCCAAAAATGATGTTTCGTCTCGCAGCGGGAGACTACAGGCGTTTTATATAAGCAACAAAGGTAGCATTTTGTTCTTCAGACAGGAAAATGTAAAGGCATAAGAAAGCCAGTTGTGGCATTCCTAATAATGTTTGTGGGATGCATTTTGATGCTCTCCTTTGGTTTTGCAGCTTTGCCTCGTTAAAGGAAGGCACCAAAAGAAAGGAGTGGGACTGCTCTCCTTACAGCTCTAGATGGAGGCGACGTAACTATTGGTGGACAAGCAGCTGCGATCGGCGCAATGCCGTCGCCGGCAGCCTTGAGCCGCCTGAAGGACAGAATTGTAGCTCACATGAAGCAAGCTCGATAGCACTGGTAGTGGACGAAACAGGTCTGCAAGGCTCATCCAGTGGAGTGCAAGCTGGGGTGTCTGACACGGATTCTGCTAATAACTCTCGCACAGAACTAAATGAGCAGATGGCAGACCTGACACGTAAATACAGCGAACTTCAGGAATTGCACACCCAGGCAAACTCAAGGATCCAAAGCCTCCAAAAAAAGCAAGGAAGCTCGAATGTAGAAACCTTTGAAAGAACCTGAAATTTTGGAACGAGGACCACATACAGGCACTTTCGCGCAACAGCAACAAAGGGAGTACTTGATCTCGGCAAACTGTGAAGCAAGCGCTTCAAATTAAATTTTCTTGCGGGATGTCTGGCTATGAAACTTTAAGGAAGCTCGGGTACCCGCTGCCGGCTAACAGAACTCTTGCGTGTCGACTACAGGGACTCAAGTTTCTGTCTGGGATACTCAGACGTGGTAGAACTGCTGAAAACGAAAGCAGAGGCATGCAAGACATTTAAAAAGGACTCTTTTTTTACTAGACAAGATAGATATTTCCCAGGGCTATGAGCTCGATCGAGCTGAAGATGTGGTCTTTGGCGGAACAACGTTGCCTTAAAACCCTGAAAACCCGGCTCGCCATGCCTTTGTGCTCATGGTAGGTTGCCTTAACTAGCGGTTGAAGCAAATAATAGGTTATCACTTTACTGGGAGCCGCGTAGACGGCTGCATCCTGAAGGACGGGGTAATGAATATCGTGCAACTTTGTGCAGATATATCCCTGAGGCTATGCATTGTCACTTCAGATATGGGTTCCTCTAACAGGACTATGTGCGTGACTTTGGATTTTTTAGCCACGGAAACTCCAAAAACATATGCTCGATACCTCACCCTTGCCTAGAAGACACGGAACTCTTCTTCACTGCAGACGCGGCGCAAGTACTTAAAAACATCCAAGGCCAACTTTTAAATTCTGTCGTATTCACCATTAGTGATGCAACCAAGTGTCAACTTGGCCTACCCTCAAACAAAGTACAACTTGAGCTCATGTGTACGTTTGGACGAGGCCCGGAAACTAAATGTCGCACCAAAGCTATTGTAGATCGAGTTTTTGAATGGGCATTTTACAAAGATGATGGTGGGGGTCGCGGTTCAGTTTTTTTAGAGAAACTTCTGCCGCGATTCAATATTGGATAAAGCACAAGAATCTGAACCCGGAGGCTGAAACCACAGCGTGTTTTCTGGAGCTTGTCTTCAAGTGGTATACAATAATATCATCGCGACATCTGTCAGTTGCTTTAAGTCTTGAACGCAAGGACAAGTATAACGCAGTCATAGAAATCGTGCTTGGCATCCACGATAATTCGAGGAACGAACAAGGGGAGCACCTCCCAGTGAAAGCCCTCACAGGCGGGTTTCTTAATAGCCACAGAAGTCATCATTCGTCGGCAGGAGTGCCTTCTAAGAAGCGAAGGTTGCAAGTTCTTCCTGACAAGCAGACTGCTCCAGGACTGTCTGGAAAATTTCTTTTCGGCTATACGTCTTAAAAAGCCCGTTCCAAGCGCCTATGACATGAAGTGTGCATTGAAGCTTGTGTCTTTAAGTCAGTTTTTGTTTACGCTATCAACGACTAACTACGACGTTTATGGCGCACAGTGCCTGATTGACATATTGTCGACAGGTATGCAAGAACAAGCGGCAGCCGAAACTGAAGCTATCGACGATTCGGGGATCCCGTTTGTTGAAGGGCGAACTTCTGCTGAATGTGAGATTTTATTCCACATCGGGGGGTACCTGATTAAAGGGATACTCAAATCTATCGGCCACTTTGAGAACTGCAAGTCTGAATCGTTGAGCTCAAGCAGCAGGGAGCATGCGTACTCTACGACCCTTAAGGAATACGTCAGTGACGGCAGCAAGCTTCACTACCCAAGCAATGCAGTTATGTTCGCGCTCAACGCAAGTGAGGAGCATTTTAATGGTATCACCACCTGGACGCAAAGCATTTTTGCCATAAAATCGCCCTTGAAGGCTGTGACTGCATACCTGACCAAGATGCTCCGGTGGGACGTAGCGGAATGCTGCCAGGAACACAAAAAAACTGTAGTGAAGCTCCTCGTGTCTATCTACGCGAAACTGAGACTGCGTGTGCTCCTGCATCAGGTCGCGGCAAAGGGACTCGATGGTCATGCAAGCAAAACGTGTGCTGGAGTGAACCTACAGTGCACTTCGAACTTCCATTTTAAGACGTATCGCCAAAATTTACGCACTTTCGTGTTAATTTTGTCACTTTTTTATTGTTACTTTGCCATGCTTGCCGCGTTTTTGCCATGTCTGTACAAACTTTTTCCTTTTGTTTATATACTTGTCTAGGTTAAGTACAAAGTAATATTTTGATTTAATTTTTAAAGTCATTCACACTCTAGTTTCTGGTCATTCTTTTGAGATCTGCGAAAGGTCTGTTTCAGTGGAGACTTGCTGATAATAAAAACACGCACTACGATGCAAACGTTGTGTAACATATCCACTCGTCACTCACTGACCTCTTTTTGCCACCGGCGTGTTCTTAACTTCTTATGCAACAGTAATTTTGAGGACTGCATAATAACATTTTTACAAGCAACACGGCTTCACTAAGCAACTCTGGCCGAAGAACAGCAATGCTAGTAGCGCAAAAATTTTCTCACTCATCTCTACTAGCGCTTACGGAAAACGTGTTATTTCGGACTGTGAAAGAAAATCACCGAGTGCCATACGAATGAATTTCCTGTAAATAAATATGTAAAAAAGAGAAAGCACGCCACGTACACCAGCGATTGCAACGCGTTTTAGAAGGTTAATTTTAGGTGACAGCGGTCTATATTAGCATGGGACAGCTAACCTTGCACCATTGTTAAATCGCATGCCAGCAAAATTCTTGCCTATTTCTCTGTAACGCCACCTTAGTGCCCTTTTTTGTAGTGGTATTGTCCGCAAAAAGGCGCGTCGCTTCAGTATACACGCGCACCGCAAGGAGTGGGCCTGAGCATGGCGGCCACCCTAGTAGACGACGCGGTTGTCTCCACCCTGAACGGGGAGGCAGGCGCGCGAGCATCGAGGCACACTAGTAAGGTGCAGAGCAGCCCGTTCGTAAGCATGTTGCCGGTGTTGTCGGAAGCTGTATTAGTGACGTGTGCACTGTTCTTAGAGTGTTAGTTCTCTTCATTGTGCCACTTGGAACTGCAAAGACATGGTACAATGGGAGAGGCATCAGGGCAGGCAGAAAACATGCCCGTTGATGATGTGCCGAAGTGTCTACCGCACAATCCCGGAGAAGGCCTCTGTGTTTCCTGTGCCGCCGCACGTGACTTGCGGAGTGCAAGCGGCTCTGGCTGACCCAGACATGTGCGTCCAGACCAGCCTGAAACCCGACGCCCTACAAACGGTATTTGACAACTACACTAAACACCTTCAATGTGAATCTGAACTGAAAAGGAAAGCGTGAAACATTCGTGACCATACCATCGCTAAATGGCAAAGTGTAATGCCATTATGGATGTCAGCAGTGGGTCATTAAGCACTGTGAAGGGTAGAAAGTTCAATGAGGGCATCCTACCACTGCCACCAGTTGTAAAGGGCTCGAGCGATGGACGGAACGACGGGCTTATTTAAGGTAGCTGGCTTCCCGCCGTCATCCGCATCGCCGATCTTCGCCAGTGAGGGGACGCGTTCAGAAAGGCAGAACGAAAATTTATTTACAATATAGATGAAAGATAGAAACTGCACTGGGATCCAGCAGATCCCACAGTATGTACAACAGAAATTCAGTTCATGATTCCGCTCATCATTCAGCAAATGATTTAGCTCATGATTCCACAATGATTTACAAAAATGCTCCGGCTTTTATAGCCCGCCGTCTCCTTTACACGGAGATTGGAAGAAGGCGGTGAGCACCACTCTCGCCACAAATCAGGTGACGAAGTTTCAATGGTCCAATGGGAGCATGAGCGCACCACACAATGACGCACCCGGCCCCCCGCTTTGAAGGCGCCGCAGGGCGAGGAGGTAGAGCCCGGGGAGGAAAAGGTTGGCCTCTTCCAGGGAGATGGCCGCTGACCCGAGCGTCAGCAGCAGTCCATGCTGCTTTCAGCTTCAGGCAGTCCAAACGCTCGATCGCAGAGAACGGCTCCTTCGACGTCTTCCCACGCTTTCGGACTGACGGTGCTTTGCTATGGCCACGCGTAGATGATAATAGCCGAGTCGAGAGGTTGACTTAATGAGACCCGCTACAGTGGCGCCGTCCCCCCCCCCCTCCGCTGTTGCAGCCCGTCCTAGAAAAGGCTTGTCTCGCGAAGCTACTCTACTATAGGCAACATGGATTTCGATCTGGCTTATCGACAGTCACGCAGCTAGCCGAGATTACCAACGACATTGCGAATGCACTGAATGAAAGAGGACGAATAGATGCCGTTTTTTTAGATTTTTCAAAAGCATTTGACGTCGTTCGCCACCCTGATCTAATAACTAAAATGCATGCAATTGGTATTGAAGATAATACTATTACATGGATAACATCATATCTACACAACCGCAAGCAGTTAGTCGTTCTGAACAACCACACGTCAAACAGCCTGAACGTCCTTTCGGGCGTACCACAAGGATCAGTCTTAGCACCAATTTTGTTTCTTATCTACATCAACGACATTCCTGTGGTCATTGACTCACCTGTTCAAATAAGGCTTTTCGCAGATGACTGCATTGTGTACACAAGGGTAAATCGAACTGAGGACCAGATTAACCGTAATCACTCATTAACAAAAATTCAAGCCTAGTGTTCCCAGTGGGGAATGGCATTGAACGCGCGGAAAACCGTAGCCATAACTTTCACGAATAAGAAAAAACCACTCAAATTTGCTTATACAATAGACAATTAAGAAATTAGTAAAAGCGATCAAGTTAAAGATTTGGGAGTTACATTAACATCCAACCTTAATTGGTATCCACATATACCTGCTATTTGTTCGAAAGCGCAAGGTAAATTGGGCTTTCTAAAGAGAAACCTCCGTAACACTCCCCCTGCAGTAAAGCTAACCGCCTATAAGATCCTGATTAGACCAGCACTAGAATACGCCGATATAATTTGGAGTCCACATCATAAATTTCTCATTAGTAAAAGTGAGCGAGTGCAAAACTTAGCAGTTCGATTTGTGTTTTCCGATTACTCCAGGTATACCAGTGTTACTAATCTGCGTAAAAGAGCCGAACTTCATTGCCTTTCCGAACGGAGAATAGATTCTAAACTTAAATTCCTGTATCTTCTTTATCATGGGAAATATACAATATCCAGATCAGACTATCTTCTTGAACCTTTAAGTCATTCCACGAGAACTAACAACAATAAGACAATACGACTGCCCACAAGACACAACAACCTTCACAAAAACTCTATTTTTCCGTCATCAATTGCATATTGGAATCAACTTCCATTAATAGCTGTGAACTGTGACACCGTAGAATCCTTTATTGAAAAGATTAAAACTATAAGTTTTGAACAATAGACGCAAATGTACGAATAGGGATTTATTGTGAGCAGTTTCTTTCCCTTTGACTGGTTCGTCTTTTTAGCATGATTCTGAACGTTGCATTATGACACTGTTGTTTTGGCTACTTGGAATTCAATAGTTTTTTTTTCTTTTCTTGAATTGTGTCGGTGCCTTTCTGTACGTGACATCATTGTTTGTATATCCTATGTACCACTCCTGCTTGGACCAAGAAGGTCTGCAGTATACCTAAATAAATAAAATAAAAATAGAAGCTTTTGTTGAGACTCGACTGCTTCCTGAAACATATGCAGGACAGCATTTTGCAGACTCGGCGCCGATGGGATGGAAAGCATCCTTAGCAGACCAGCTTACGCACAATGGCGTCTGCCCAGACTAATTGCCGGGCAAACGTAACAGCTCTTCCGCCATCTGGAAAATCTCGGCTGGCCAGCGCTACCAACCGCTGGGCACGAAGAGAATGACTGGTGACGAGGACGATGGCCTGGCTTGAGACCTCCAGCTGCGAGCCCGTAACCGACTTTCCAACCACCTCACAATTTGTGACAACAACAAAGCAAAACACACAACACAATACCACGCCACAGTCAAGTGCATTAGAACTCGCTCAAAACCCTCCAGGCTTCTCAAAAATGCAAACAACTTCTACTCTACAATTTTGAGAGAATATTGTGCCGCCAAAGTTACAGCAATAATGGATGTGGAGATGCTTACTAAAGAAGGAACAATTTGCCATGCGAGAAAACAAACAAAGGCAAATACAATTTGGCCCCAGATAACCTTAAGCACACTCTTTAAAAGCTAGATTTCTCCTATCACCCGCACTATTAAGTTGTAACTCCCATCTGCTAACTTCAAGACTAACTTCATGAAACACAACTAACAACTTGATTTTCTCAGAAATGCAGCCTAAACCTACAAAAGCTTTTTGTGAGCATTCTGTATTATTTCATGATAAACTTTCAAGGCGTAGTCCAGAATACATACTTGTAGGACACCCTGACACCAATGAAAACTCACTCGTAACAGATCAAACTGCGTCCTATAAATCCTAGAAATGTATCTCTAGCCTCAAAGTTTGATGAACGCAACGCTCTCAGTTCCAGTGGTCATGTGATATCTATAAGCACTCACTAAAATGAAAAAAAGAAATGCATCTCGTGTACTAACACGGTCATTTGCAGGATGTAGCCTCATGTCAGCCCATGTTTTTAAAGAACGCGCAGGGCTTTGCTGTGCACCCTAGCACGACATCATACTCTCATCCAAAGAGCGCTAGCATACTAACACACACCTAACCATAGGTCATGTCCCTATAACCTAGGCACCACTAAACAAGCACCTGAACGTAAATGTTTACAAAGAACAACATGCAAACAAAACTAACGCTAGATGCCATACACTTCAGGAGCACCTAACAAAACTTGCGTAATTTTTGTGCTAAAAGCCCTGTACCTAATGTATTTAAACATGAGAATTTAGAAAATCACTTCTGGTTTTCTTTTAAAACATTCTGTAACAATTGTAGTGGAGCATACGCACCAACGCGTATGCGCCTTCGGAAGACAACGAGAAGCCCGTGCTCTGATTGCGCGAGAACCTGTGCTGCCTTTGCCAGACTTGCTGTTCGCCCATTTTCCGTCGCGACCTCGTTGCGACTCCTCTGTTCTAATAAACATCATCGCATTTGGTGGAGGCTGCTGAGATCCCCAAGCAGACCTGGAGCTCCGCTCTCGCAAGTTGGCCGAAAGACTACCGTACAACATGACTGACACAGTCGCCAACCAGCCCATCCCAGCACAGCCAGCACCATCGGCTGCCCCGTCGACCTGCCCCGGTGCTACCCGTCAGCGGGACCCACCAATCTTCAGCGGCAGTGGTGAGCAAGACGTCGAAGACTGGCTCTCCTTGTACGAACGCGTGAGTGCCAGCAACAAATGGGACAACGACTCCAAGCTTGCCTATGTCATCTTTTACTTGGCTGACGTCGCCAAGCTATGGTTCACCAACCGCGAAACCGCCATCGCCAGCTGGTCCACCTTCAAGACCCTCGTGACCGAAGCGTTCGGCCGACCAGAGGTCCGCAAGCTCCGCGCTGACCAGCGTCTGCGCCACCGAGCCCAGCAACCTGGTGAGACCTTTACTAGCTATATTGAGGATGTGCTCGACCTCTGCAGGCGTGTTAACTCATCCATGCCTGAAGAAGAGAAAATTCGACATATTCTCAAAGGCATCGAGGATGGCGCATTCCAGATGTTGCTGGCGAAGAGCCCGACCACGGTGGCGGTCCTCGTAAGCCTGTGCCAGAGCTTCGATGAATTGCGTCGTCAGCGTTCCATCGCCCGACAGAGTGTTCCATCACCAGATTCGATCTCGGCCGTCGCACTCGCCAATGGCAACGTTCACCAAGGAACTCTGTCGAACCAGATTAAAGACTTCATCAGGGAGGAAGTCGCCCGACAGCTTTCCCTGCTGCCGCATAGTGACGCGCCCACGACAAGCCTCCCTTCGAATATGCAGCAGGCCATACGCACTGAAATTTGCAATGCACTCCCTACAGTTCCGGACTCTTACCCGTGCACTTCGGTGCCATGTGATCTCTCAACTGCTGGCTACGCACCAACTGCGCCGCCTTCACCTCTCAGCTACGCAGCTGCGGTCGCGCGGCCCCCACCGCATCCAGTCGCCTTATCGGCTCCACCTCCTCCGGCCTCGCCTCCAGTCTACAGGCCCCCACCTCGCTTTTTCCGTCCATCTAATGAGTGGCGCACCCGAGACAATCGTCCCATCTGCTTCGCGTGTGGCATCGCTGGCCACATTGCACGCTTCTGCCGCCGCCGTCCCACGCCTGCGCACGCATACTTCGGAGCTCCTACCTACGCACCGCAGCAGACCACCACGTCTGCATATGAACAGAGGCACTCCGACTCGGATCGCCACCCATCGACTGCTCGTTTCCCATCACCTCGTCGCCGATCGCCATCGCCTATGCGTCGTCGACCACCTCTCGAGGAGGGAAACTAATCAGTGCAGTTCCGGAGGCAAGAACTGCAACTTGTGCGCAATTCCCAAGGCCTCCATTTTCGCCGCAAAATGTTGTTGATGTCGATGTTGAGGGAGTCGCCACATTAGCGTTAATTGATACCGGGGCCGCCGTTTCTGTGATGAACGCAAACTTTTGTAGGAAACTGAAGAAAGTGACCATATCTCTCAGTGGCTTGGTGCTGTCCACGGCTAGCGCGCAACGCATTCATCCCTCGGCTGTGTGTACGGCGCGCGTCGTCATCCGAGACGTTTTGTACGTCGTACAGTTTTTTGTTCTACCATCTTGCTCTCATGACCTTATCCTGGGTTGGGATTTCTTATCACGTCATGAAGCTATCATCGATTGTTCCCGTGCCGAAGTGTCCCTTGTGCCAACATGTGAATTTCCACCACCCGACCGCTCTCCTCTGCTCTGCAAAGTCATCGCTGATGACGACATCACCTTGCCTCCTGAAGCTTCGGTCCCTATTAGCCTTTCATGTCTGGCGCAACCTGACGGCACGGTGGTGTTTACGCCATCTCCGGTTTTTACTGAACGCAAGGGCATCGTTCTCCCATTTGCTGTTCTTACAATTGCGTCTGGTTTAACCGTAATGCTGGTCACCAACCACTGCAACTACCCCATTGGCTTACTTCGTGGTGAAACGTTAGGATATGTGCAACCTGTCGATCACATCGATGATATTATTCTTCCCGACGAAACGCCATGTCACATTGCTGCAATCACTCATGCGTCTGAGCCATCAAGTTCGTCAGCCTTCGACAATGCTATTCACGCAGACCTTCCCCTCTCGCATCGCCGCCAACTTGTTGCTCTCCTTAACAAGTTTCGTTCTTTTTTCGACTTTCAAGAACCTGCTTTGGGCCGCACCACGACTATCGCTCATACTATTGACACCGGCTCACATTCGCCTCTGCGACAGCGTCCTTACCGCGTTTCCGCCGAAGAGCGCCGCGTCATTAAGGAGCAAGTAGATGACATGCTTAAACGTGGAGTCATACAGCCTTCTCAAAGCGCTTGGTCATCACCTGTGGTTCTGGTCAAGAAAAAAGATGGCACCGTACGATTTTGCGTGGACTATCGCCGCTTAAACAATATTACGAAAAAAGATGTCTACCCGCTACCACGAATAGACGATGCTCTTGACTGTTTACAAGGCGCCGAGTACTTTACATCTTTGGATCTGCGTTGTGGGTATTGGCAGGTGCCAATGGCTGAATGTGATCGCCCTAAAACAGCCTTTGTAACGCCGGATGGCCTATATGAGTTCAAAGTCATGCCATTTGGGCTCTGCAACGCGCCTGCCACATTTGAGCGCATGATCGACACCATCTTGCGTGCCCACAAGTGGAAAACCTGCTTATGTTACCTGGACGACATCGTAGTCTTTTCATCTGATTTCCCAACACATCTTGCTCGCCTCCACGAGATTCTGACGTGTCTAACTTCTGCAGGCCTACAACTTAACTCCAAGAAGTGCCACTTCGCAGCACGAAAACTAACCATCTTGGGACATGTCATCACCAGAGACGGTGTTCTTCCGGATCCCGATAAGCTTCGAGCTGTCGCTGACTTTCCGTTGCCCACATCTCTGAAAGCCCTAAGAAGTTTCATTGGTCTCTGCTCCTACTTTCGTCGCTTCGTGCGCAACTTCGCGTCCATCATCGCACCTCTCACGAGTCTGCTTTCCAACAGCAAAGGCATATCTGCATGGTCACCTGCATGTGACGACGCATTTCGCCAGCTCCGCCGCCTGCTGACCTCACCACCTATTCTTCGTCACTTCGACCCTGCTGCGGCCACAGAAATTCACACCGATGCAAGT
The DNA here is from genome assembly GCF_013339725.1 of Rhipicephalus microplus. Lineage (NCBI taxonomy): Eukaryota > Metazoa > Arthropoda > Arachnida > Ixodida > Ixodidae > Rhipicephalus > Rhipicephalus microplus. The sequence goes on along the minus strand of NC_051168.1, from coordinate 161,397,021 downwards.
GGCATCGGTCTTGGTGCAGTTTTGGCACAACGGAAAGGCACCCAAGCTGAATACGTAGTCGCCTATGCAAGTCACGCTCTCAAGAAGGCTGAATTGAATTACTCCGTGACAGAGAAGGAGTGTTTGGCCATAATCTGGGCGTTGACGAAGTTTCGCCCGTACCTTTACGGCCGTCCTTTCGACGTGGTCACAGACCACCACGCTCTATGTTGGCTGTCCACCTTGAAAGACCCGTCCGGACGCCTGGGGCGTTGGGCACTTCGATTGCAAGAATACGACATCCGTGTCGTATATCGTTCCGGTCGCAAGCATGCGGATGCCGATGCACTTTCGCGATCGCCATTAACACCAGATGTGGCTTCTCTGTCTCCCCCCTTTTACCACCTTGTCACCGCTCGACACGACTGACATGCTTTCGGAGCAGCGTAAAGACCCACACCTTGCCTTGTTAGTCGACTACCTTACCGATCCGTCTGCTGTCCCTTCCACGAGAGCGCTACGCCGGCAAGCAGCCCACTTTTCCTTACGAGACAACATTCTGTACCGCCGTAACTACATGCCTGGTGGTCGGAAGTGGCTCCTTGCTGTCCCAACTCATATGCGCTCTGACATCTGCATGAATTTCCATGCAGATCCCCAAAGTGCTCACGCAGGTGTCCTGAAAACCTACGAAAGGCTGCGCCAGCGCTATTACTGGCGAGGAATGTATCGCTTTGTGCAGAAATACGTTCAGTCTTGCACCACTTGCCAACAGAACAAGACACCTCCGCGGCACCTTACTGGCATGTTACAGCCGCTCCCGTGCCCGGCTCGCCCATTCGACCGCGTGGGTATAGACCTCTATGGCCCCCTCCCATATAGTATCTCTGGAAACCGGTGGATTATTGTCGGAGTCGACCATCTGACACGCTACGCTGAGACTGCAGCTCTACCGGCAGCGACCGCCCACGAAGTTGCACTCTTCATTCTCCGCAGCTTCATTCTACGCCATGGTGCTCCGCGGGAATTACTCAGTGATAGGGGTCGAGTGTTCCTATCGGAGGTCATCCAAGCTATCCTCGCTGAATGCAACATTATCCACCGGAAATCTACCGCATACCATCCACAGACAAATGGTCTTACTGAGCGGTTCAACCGCACACTTGGCGACATGCTGAGGATGTACACCTCCTCCGACCACACTAACTGAGACGCTGTATTGCCCTTTGTTACCTTCGCTTATAACACCGCGACGCAAGCGACTACCGGTTTTTCCCCGTTCTTTCTATTGTACGGCCGCGAACCTTCCCACCCACTCGACACTATACTACCGTATCGCCCTGATGCATCTGAGTGCTCCCCACTTTCGGAAGTCACCAGATACGCTGAAGACTGCCGTCAGTTGGCTCGGTCTCTGACAAGTGAGGCTCAAGGCCTACAAAAGACTCGACACGACGACGCTCACCGCATAGCTCCTACATTTCGTGCTGGCTCCCTTGTGTGGCTTTGGGTGCCCCCGCACGTTCCTGGCCTGTCTTCTAAACTTCTGGCCCGGTACCATGGTCCCTACCGTGTCATTGACGCGACCTCCCCGGTGAATTACGTCATCGAGCCATTAACACAATCACCAGATTTGCGCCGTCGAGGACGCGAGACCGTACACGTCGACCGTCTCAAGCCCTACTACGACCCCCTCATTGTGCCTACTCCCTGAGTCGCCAGGATGGCTACCCTTCACCCCGGGGGTATTGTAGTGGAGCATACGCACCAACGCGTATGCGCCTTCGGAAGACAACGAGAAGCCCGTGCTCTGATTGCGCGAGAACCTGTGCTGCCTTTGCCAGACTTGCTGTTCGCCCATTTTCCGTCGCGACCTCGTTGCGACTCCTCTGTTCTAATAAACATCATCGCATTTACTCATCTAAGATATTTACTCATCTAAGATAGTATACAACTTCGCGCTACACCAAAGAGCCCAAAGCGCACAAACTCCGGCTCCGCTCGACAATGCCACCACGCTTTCATTACTAGTGGGGCGTAGAAACTTCATTCTCGACTTACGAGCTCTTATCTCAAAGAAAAACTCATTTCACGTAGTCGATTGACGGATGTGGGTCACTGTTTCCGCATAACGCTTGACAGCATAACTGAAAGCTTTTAGAATGCTTTAAAGAAATCTAGAAGGGAAAAAAAAGTATCCAAGCAAACTAGCCGTGAAGATGACACATGCATACTACTTCAAAACAAAAGATAAGCAAACAAACATGCTTCAAAAACACTCCTGTGTCGCTCTGTCCAGCGCACAGCTGTCCCTCGCTCTTCAATTGTACCCGCGGCGGTCGCGGTCTTGCCGGAGTTCGAGAACGCCCGAGACTACACGGTGTACGTGCTACTAGCTGAACCTCAGCGTTACCCCTCATTCGCGATTTCGGTCGACTTCTGTGAATCCGGCAGAGGGGATACGAGCAACACGTGGAAAAGAGTGGCGATGTGCTCTTTCTTGCAACCGCGTGGGGCTTATTCACTGTGGCCCTTCTTATAGAACCCCTTCGACACCCCCGTCCCCGCAAAGCTGTAAAATTCGGGCGTGCATTCCGTCGCGAGGATGCGCGCCATGTCCAATCATTTCGCCGATGAAGCCTTACTTCACGCCAGAAATGCCTTTTCGTCGAGCTGGCCCACGACCTACTCTCTTTTCTTTCTCCCCGATGCTTGCTTCCTCCTTCTTGCCTTCGCTTTGTCGCACACGTACGCTTCACTCTTCTACGGCGACGTTTGCGAACGACTTTTCCTGCCCCGTTAAGAAATTGGCCTCGGGTTGCATCATCGTTAACTTTACAGCTCAAGAGTGCTTCTGCACCACCTGCCACACTACATCGACACTTCGATTTCTCGGCTCTGTCTCTTTGTTGGGCTGATTCACCTGTGCTAACTCTGTACTCACGCGAACCCTGACACGTTCTGTGGATAGAACAATGAAAAGACTGGCGCTCTCCATGCGATTCCATTCGCGAAGAACGTGCTGTTCTTTTTCTTTTCGTCCGGTGGCCCGGGCACATGCAAACCGGCTTTGACGCCAATGCAGAACCCCTAGTTCTGTTTACTACACTCGAGAGTGTCGAGCCTTTCTCTACACCCGTGTTGCCTTTTGTCTCGCTCGAAGCTTTCCGACATCGCTTTCGTCTGCGCCGCTTCTTGCTGTTTCTTTCCAAGCCTCCCGATCGCTGCTCAAGCTCGACCACCCTCTCAAAGCATTCGTCAGCTGTCAAACCCGCGCCGTGTAAAATATTTTCGAAAAAGTCACCTATTTCACATTCTAGACTGGCGGAGAGCTTGACGTTTTCAGGAGCAGTGCCGCTGTTTTCCTTCAAGCCATCTCGTTCGTATTGCAGAGAGCTGCCTACAGTCACACAGGTCTCTTTACTCTCTGCTTTCACAGCTTCTCCTAAGCTTTCTCCGGTGTTCTTTATCACTTTGACCTCGTTTGCAAGATCCACCATCGCGCAAACCACAGTTGAGGTCTCTAGCAGCTTTTTTACAGCTATTCCAGCTGTTTCGTTAACATTGAATGGGTACAGTACCTCGTCGCACTAGCTCTGGCTTTTGTCGGCCTCTCTACTCAACGCAGCATCTTTCACAGCTCTCGCATTCGGTTCTTCGAACCTGCTGCTGCTTTCACACGTGCTAGCCTTCTCTACGGCTCTAAACTGCACCTCACTCGTTTGTTCTTCGCACTTCTCGTGCGCTACACTTACGGATGGCTGAATCTTCCGTCTCGTTGCCTCGACTTTGTGATCTGATAATTCAATCTCTAGGCCGAGTGCTCGTTTATGCTCTTCACCTCGCGCCCGTTTTTTTTTTCTCTTCCATTTTCGCTCACTAACTGCCCTGGTGTATAAGAGACACGCAAACCTCTCAGGCTTTGATTTACCACCAGCAAACCATCGTGCGTTCTTCACGGGAGCGTTCGTGAGCTTGTACTCAATTTGCTTTCTCTGAACTCTGATGCCGAAGCACCGCAGTAAAGCTGTCTTAGCTGCATCGTCCTTATTGAACTGTTCCTCAAAAAGCTAGAGTATCCTACCCATTAGGTCGCATTGGAGATGACTGTATAAGACAATAGACCAATAATTTTCGTCGAGCTCTAGGTCTCTGCAAACCTTTTCGTGAGAGGTTGAATAACGCTCCATATTCTCGCCCTCTGTGAATGCATGGATCCTCGAACTTGCATGAGACCATTTAGGGCACTGAATTGCTCTTCTTGTCTCTTTTTGTTCTTGTTCTATTATCTCCTACCACTTATCCCTCCCATTCTCTCGTTCCATTCTTTCTGTTTTTTTTCTCTTTCCTTCTCCTTCTCATCTATTTCAATTTTTTCGTTCCTCCAACCTTTTTAAACCTTTTAACGCATATCCAATATCCTCCTCAGTGGCGTTATGCAAAATTAGCTCTAAAATTTGTGACCTGCACATTCCTTCCTTAACAATAATGCCTAGGTCTTCCCTAACATACAAAAAGACCATCTTTTAGCACTGTCTTCACCTCCAAGATTACCATTGTACATTGGTCCTGCATTTCACATATAATTATGTGATACCTCTAACTCACAAATAGGGGATCCCCTAACTCAAACACAATCCAGCCTCTAATAAACTCACACTCACAAAATGAAGCCTGCAAAGTCAAAGCAAATACCAAGCACTCAGCACAGCACAGTACCATTTCTTGAGGTCCATCTGAACGCTGCCAACCAGTTGTTAGGGGAGGAAGTATGATGATGGGATCCCACCGCTGCCACCAGTAGTAAAGGGCTTGAAGGCTAGGCCAGAACGCCGGGCTTATTTAAGGTAGCTGGCTTCCTGCCGTCATCCGCATAGCCGATCTTCGCCAGTGAGGGGACGCGTTAAGAGAGACAGAATGAAAATTTATTTACAATATAGATGAAAGATAGGAACTGCACAGGGATCCAGAAGATCCCACAATATGTACAACAGAAATTCAGTTCATGATTCCGCTCATCATTCAGCAAATGATTTAGCTCATGATTCCACAATGATTTACAAAAATGCTCCGGCTTTTATAGCCCGCCGTCTCCTTTACACGGAGATTGGAAGAAGGCGGTGAGCACCACTCTCGCCACGAATCAGGTGACGAAGTCTCAATGGTCCAATGGGAACATGAGCGCACCACACAATGACGCATCCGGCCCCCCGCTTTGAAGGCGCCGCAGGGCAAGAAGGTAGACTCCGGGGAGGGAAGGTTGGCCTCCTCCAGGAAGATGGCCGCTGACCCGAGCGTCAGCAGCAGTCCCTGCTGCTTTCAGCTTCAGGCAGTTCAAATGCCTGAAGCTGAAAGAGAACGGCTTCTTCAACGTCTTCCCACGCTTTTGGACTGATGGTGCTTTGCAATGGCCACGCGTAGATGATAATAGCTGATTCGAGATGTTGACCTAATGAGACCCGCTACAGTGGCGCCGTCCCTCCCGCTGTTCGAGCCAGTTCTACAAAAGGTTTGCCTCGCGAAACTTTTGTTGAGACCAGACTGCTTTCTGGAACATCTACAGGACAGGGTCTTGCAGACTGGGCACTGATGGGTTTGAAAGCAACCGTAGCAGACCGGCTTACGCACGATGGCGTCTGCCCAGACGAATTGCCGGGCCAAACGTAACAGCACACACTGCAGGGCCAGCATTGCAGCGTTCAGTCCATCATCGTCTTCTTCATCAGCATTACTACGTCCACTGCAGGACAAAGGACCTCCGACATGCATACGTGTTAAGTCCATCGTGCTTCAAGCTTTGTGCTCAGCCACGCGGCTGTGTTCATATCGCGTGCTTAAAGCTCAACACCCGTTCTGCAAGTTTTCAATCCATGCAACATGGACTATTTTGATCGAAGCGCAAGCTGGCTCAATTGCCTACGTGCGTTATCACGAAGAAAACATCAACGTTGCTGCGCTATTTATTGAAATATTGGTGACTTTTGGAGCTGTGATACCCAACGTGGTTCAGTACTAGCAATAGCATATTTTCGTAGAAAGGAAAGTGGCAATCACGTGCATAGGATAACAAATAAAGCTGAAAAATTGGTCAAGAAATCTGCATCGCAAAGTTAATGTGGAAGATGTGTCCTGAAACCGGATTCGGGAATGTTTCTGGAATTTTGGGAACTGTATTTTTCTGAGAAGTGTCAGCTTAGTGTTGATAGCTGCACGCAGTGGAAATATCTACGAAAGCTCGTGCAAAACAAGCTGCGGAGGAAGAAGCACACAACACGCTGTCAGTAAGCAACATGGTCTAAACAATCGGTGAATGTACCTTGTGCTAAAAAAAATCTGGCCACTGTGCAGCAGCAAGAGGCTTGCATGAAAGTCCAGAATGAGGCTCTGAATAAATCAGCAGTGTAAGAAAGAGTAGCAACCCCCCTCAAAAGCAGCAAGTTGCTGCGTGTGAGTGAGTGAGTGAGTGAGTGAGTGAGTGAGTGAGTGAGCGAGTGAGAAATTTATTTTGGTTCAAAGGTGGCAGAGACTGGACGGGACCGGAGGCCCCGCTAGCTCAGCCAGGTGGTTCCACCCAGGATGATTGGTGCTGGGAGGTGGAGACTCTCGGCGATGTCCCGGGCCCTCTGGACAGCCAAGAGTTGGTTGTGGAGTTCCATGCTGCGCGTGGCAGCCTCCTAGGAGGTTCGGTCTGGTAGTTGTGACCCCGCATTAAAGGGGCACAACCACAGCATGTCCTCGAACTTGCAATACTTGTGATGACAGTGCGGGCAGAGGGGTGATAAATCTGGCTTGAGTCTGTGCACTATGGTTGGTGTGATGCACGTTTGCATCTGTGGTTGCCGAAGTGTAACAACTTGTCCTTTATTCAATTTAGAGTGCGGAAGAGGGAAAACTCTGCGCCCTCGATTATAAGCTGTGGTGATCTTGTGAAATGTAATCAATGGATCCTTGAAGTTAATACATAACTGTTCGCTACACCTCTGCGAGGGCCGCTCAACGCCACGGTTAGCTAGTTCGCGTGCTAGCTGGTGAGCCCTCTCGATCAGATTGCCGGTCGGGCAAGACGAGAGGTTACCCATATGGGCCGGGCACCATGCAATATGTGTCAGGGGAACTTGCACTTCATTTTCCTGAGCAGGTACCTTATTCGTAATGTGAGCAGCCATAGTAGAGACGGAGCCGTATGATAAGTTGCTGTGAAGATCTGCTTTCTTGCTGCCCAATGGCAATCTATGAAAGGCATACCGCACGATGAGAACTAGATAGACGTCAGACTCTGGAGGATGGATGGAATGATTGATGTGGCTGTACCCTTCAGAATGTGCGGTAGCCAACGCCTCCTAGCCGTAATACTTAGTAAACAAACAACCAGATCTATCCCCTTTTTTCCCTTAAAGAGTGAAATATAGGAGTGGCACCCCCCAGTGAATGGTCCAATTTTCACTCGTGCCTAGACTTTAGCCACCAATCAGACAACCTCCATCTAGTAAACTCTACTCGCTTAAAATCTATTTTGCCTTCGCTATATCTAAACCCAAGTTCTCTGAAAAATTTCGCGCCTTCTTCCTGAACTACAGGGTCAACCCTTTTACAGCACATTATCAAGTGTTCGGCAGTTTCCTTCCCCTCTCCGCATGCACTGCATACCGTGTCTACCCCTTCGTATTTGGCCTGATATGCCTTGGTTCGCAATACTTCTGTACTGGCCTCAAACAGTACAGAACTACCCCGAGTTTTGTCAAAGGTCCTTTCCTTGGTAATTTCCTGCTTAAAAGTTCGATAGATCTCTTAAGCGGACTTCTTAATCATGCCAGATCTCTGCATGTCAATCTCCGTTTCCTTCGCCTTTTTCTCAACCGATAGTTCTTTTTTGCTTGACCCCCTGCTGTTTTCTAGTTATTTACCCGCCAATTTCCTGGTTCGCTTCCTTCTTTTTGTATCGACATTCTTCATGTCAAGGTAGCTGAAAACTTTCCTAGCCCAACGCTCCTCCCCTATTTTTCTCAATCGCTTCTCAAGTTTTATCTTGCTGCTAGCTTCCCTGCCCTCGAATGATGTCCATTCTATATCACCTTGTATTTCCTGATTCGGTGTATTGCCGTGAGCTCTTAAAACAAGCCTACCTATTCCACGTTGCTTAATTTCTAATCTTGCTTGAACTTCTGATCTCATTCACAAGACCGCATTGCCGAACGTCAGACCAGGAACCATGACACCTTTTGTTATTCCTCTCGCAGCACCGTAGCTGTTGTAATTCCACAGTGCCCTACTTTTCATCACTGCTGCATTGCTGTTACCTTTAGTCGTTACGTATATTTCGTGTTTCCTTAGGTATTCGGTCCAATTGCTTATTCATACACCCAGATATTTGTATTTGTCTGTTATCTATAGCGTGACCTTCTGTATTCTAAGCTCACTACATTAACTATCATTAAAAATCTTGACTGCTGATTTTTCTTACCGTATGTGAAATTTAACTTATCTCCCTCATTACCGCAGATGTCCATCAATCTCTGCAAATCTTCCTTGTTGTCGGCTATTGGCACTATATCATCTGCGCACATCAAGGCTGATAGTGCCTGTTCAGTGAGTTTTCCTTGTTTTACAACAGAGAGGTTGAAGCCAAGTCAACTTCCCTCTCATTTGACCTCCAATCCTTATAGGTACATCATGAATAACAAGGGCGACAGAGGACACCCCGGCCTAAGCCCCCGTTCTACCTCTGTGGGCTTGGATACCTGTTTTTCCCACTTTATAACTACCTTGTTACTTTTATAGATATCCTTTATAAGATTAGTGACTTCATCATCCACACCTAGTGTGTCCAGTATTCCTCACAAATCCTCTTGAACCACGTTATCCTATGCTCCCTTGATATCCGAAAATGCTAGCCACAGGGGCCTGTGTTCCTGTTCTGCTATTTAGACGCACTGCGTCAGGGAGGACAAATTGTCTTCCAACCTCCTGTGTTTCCGAAACGTATTCTGCAGTTTTCTCAGCACACCCTCATTCTTTTGCGGTCACGCAGCGCCACCTGTCAACGCCGTTATGAGTAGTGCAAAGTCCTACTTTTTTGCACAGTTTGTTGCAAAACTAGGGGCTACTATAGCGCACGCAACAGCAATTGAGCACATTATGACATGCATTTGCGCATGGAACACTCAGAAAAAAAGCTGCGTTTTTTCTCTGCTAGTTGGATGCGCCACCGAACCACCGTGAAGTGCTTGCTGGTTCACTAGCTACAACAACAGTCAAAACAAGGGTAGGCACATCAGCTCCGCCCTCTACGAAAAAAAGACCCTATTCTGCACTACTATTGCGTTGGGAATCGTCACGAACGTAAATGACTTCAGTTTCACTGAATTCTGCAGCCTTCGTAAATCAGCATGGCGAGAGCGCCAAATACAGGCTGTTGCGATCATGCTGGGTAAGCGAATTACTCGCGTTCTCCACAGCCCTTCGCTTAGGTAAGCGTGATAATATAGGTCTACGGTTATTAAAGACGATAGTCTTTCCTGGGGATTTTCGACGCAAAACTTTTGGTCTGTCTGTCTGTCTGTCTGTCTGTCTGTCTGTACTTTTGTCTGTTTGTACACTTTTAATGGCATCGGGTACTTGAAACGGCCGACCCCCTTCGCAGCGACCACCTACGTTGCTCAAGATATAGCGTTCCTGCTTGTGCAATTGTCAATGAAAAAGCAATTTTTGCGCATGTCTGGGGCACCATATCAACAACTATAAATTTTGTATGTGAGCCTTTTACTTGAAAAGGCATACATAAGTGATTTTAGGGACCGTAACGCTTATCAAGGTGCGCTGACCATGCAACGCTTGCACGGAAAGACGAGTGTTTACAACGCTTTGCTAAAATGAGACGGTGGTGGCACTTACCAGTCACCTTGCGTTGTGCACCTTATCACCTCTGAGATGGGCGCGCACACCCGTCTCAGAGCCACGCGCTTTGTTTTCCAAAAGAAACTGCAAAATGGCACTCATGTCTCACGTGTGACGTGACTTTATGCGCTCGTTCGCCTCCACTGCACATTCCAGGCGCTATAATGCAGCACCTCCAAAATACCAGTCACCAATTTCCTTGCGCAGAACATCAAATAAATGTCTTGTTCACTCTCTCCACACGCAAGACTATCGTCTTTCGACGACATTTGTAGATTACATGCAGATACGGGGCCAATTTTCGTTTTCAGTAGCCTTCACGAAGAACCACGGTACCATTCATTGTGGTGTGTTTTGGTTTTCGTTTATGAATCCCAGTTTCGGTTTTATGTAAAGTATTTGCGCCCTCACAGGGCGCTACCCTGTGTATACTATGACGTCTGGGTTGAGACAGCGTTTATTCAGCCCAAGGGCTGAGCAGCGAACGGGCAGTCTGAAACCGAGCGTGCACACACACGATGATGATTGTGGTGACACCCAGGGAAGTTGAGGACTGAGACCCAGGCGCATGATGATGATTATGATAATACATATATGAAAAGAAGCGCATGACGAATGCCCAAACTAATCCTCCCCCCCATCGAAGCGGCCAACCTGGCCGTAGAAAGTCAATGTAACAGAGCACGTCGCCTGAAAGGCTTCAGCGAGCCACGTGCACGATCTCTGTGGTGCTTTGACCGTGGTCTGTTGAGACAACAAGTGCAGTCACACAATAATTAACGAGCGAAGTCTGCTCGATAACTATGTGAGGCCCAATGAAGTGTGGCTGAAACTTGTCACACAGACCAGGTGTACGAATAGGTGTGAATAGGAGCACCTTGTCACCAGGTCGGAAGAATAGTGCGGTCATGTCGTTAGGTTTCTGGCTATGTCCGGCGATGTTGAGGAAAACCCGGGCCCGCCAAAAGAAGATACGGGGAAGCAATACAACGAGTTAATCTCGTTGATTAAGGGGCTGCACTCTAAGATAGACGCAAAACACGAAGAACTTATGGAATCCATTAACGAAGTTAGAGAAGCGCAAGTGTTTCTTGAACAAAAAGTGGCAGAATTAGACAACCGATTATGCGCAGTTGAGGAATGTGCCCGGGTCTCAGACAGCGAGCCGAATCGTCAACGGGTACCGGAGGTACTTTCGGTTAACAAGCGCCTTGACGAACTTGAAGATCGTTCTCGCCGAGAAAACTTGATTTTTTATGGAATAGAAGATTGCGATTCGGAAACGTGGGCGCAATCAGAAGAAAAAATTTGCCAAATACTCAATGAAACTCTGAAGCTAAACTTGGGAAGTAGCGACGACCGCATATCCCGCGCGCACAGGCTAGGCAGATTCGTAGTTGGCAAATCTCGACCAGTGATCGTAAAATTTGCTTCTTTTAAGTTCCGAGAAAGCATACTGCAGTCTAGAAGTAGTTTTCGCGAGTCTCATGTGTCAATCAGCGAGGATTTCTGCCGCGCAACAAGAAGCGTGCGCAAGAAGCTTTTTGAATTCGGCAGGGCGAGTGGCGAGAAGTATACCGTCAAGTACAATAAGCTTTACATCAACAAAAAGTGCTTTGTGTACTCTCCGGTGACCGACAGCGTTTGTGAGCCACATACAAATGCGCAGAACTCATCAGAAGCTTCGTCCTCCGCTACGCATGCCGCCGAAGATACGCTCTTATCCTAACAAAGTTCACCCCTCGGCTACTTATCGTAACTACTCAGTTTTATATTCTTACGTACGAAGTGTTCTCAACAAACGGGATGCATTATCTTCAATTTTTGATGACTGCGCCGCCGATGTTGTTGTGCTAACGGAAACCTGGCTTACCCCTAACATTGCAAGTGTAGAGCTGTTCGATTGTGAAAATAATTATACCATTTACAGATGTGATAGAGAAGAATCGCCAGGAGGTGGTGTACTTATAGCCGTAGCTGATTATATAGTTTCTAGCCATATAGTAATAGCATCACCTTTAGAAATTGTCTGTGTTTCCCTCCATGTCAACTATCAAAATGTCATATTTTGTGGCTGTTACCGCCCTCCGAGTGCGACGCCAGTGTTTTGCGAGCAACTGCATGATGCTTTGAATGATATTGTCAAAAGGCACCCGCATACACCTGTTTTTATTCTAGGCGATTTTAACTACCCGAAAATAAACTGGTCACTTCCTTCCTGTTCATTAAGCTCACTTCAGCCGACAGTTTACATTTCGTGGAACTGTGCGAAGACTTAACCTTACCCAACTCGTAACGCAACCAACAAGAATGGGCCCCACTTCATCAAATGTTCTTGATCTGATTCTCACCACTGTACCTGACCTTGTCCATTCTATTTCATATATCCCAGGCATAAGTGACCATTGTTTCGTGCACTTCAATCTAACAGGTTCTTTAAGGCGTTGGTCAAACAATTGAAAAACAATAAAAGACTACTCACGCGGCGATTATGACTCAATCAACAGTGAACTCGAATCGAATTTTGAGAGCTTTGCTAATGGCTTCTTTGATCGCAGCGTTCAACAAAACTGGAACTTGTTCAAAATGAAAGTTGAATCTTTAATCACGCGATACATTCCCACATACGTTATCAAGGGTCGCCAACGCCCCCCTTGGTTCTCAACTGACTTAAAAAAATTGCGGAATAAAAAGAAACGGTTGTTCCGTCAGGCAAAGCAGACTAATTCGTTAGCCCGTTGGCACGTGTACAAATCTGTCCTTTCCGAATACAGAGCAGCTATCAAGGAAGCCAAGCGCGTTTTTCTTAATAATACCCCTTCCCTCAATTCTTGTAACCAACCCTTCTAAGTTTTGGAAAACTGTTAAACCTAGGGAAAATAAAAACATTTCGCTTACGAACTCAGACGGGCAGCCAGTTCGCTGTGAAGAGTGTTGCATTGCATTAAATGATTTTTTGTTACTTCTTTTTCAAGTTGTTCTGCTTCTGCGTTGCCGCAAATGCCTAGTCGTGATTTTTTACCCATGTATCCTGTTACCGTTGATGCCGTTGGAGTGCAAAATTTAATTCACAAGCTTAAGTTATCCTCTTCTTGTGGCGTAGATGAAATCAACTCAAAGTTTCTAAAAAACACTGCATTGTATTCATCAATTTACTTGTCCTTAATCTTTTCGCAATCTATTCAGACCTCCACTTTGCCGCTTGACTTGAAAGTGGGGAAGGTGGTCCCTCTGCACAAATCTGGTAACACACAGTCTCCTCTCAATTACAGACCGATTTCCCTAACCAGTGTTCCTTGTAAAATGTTAGAACATATAATTTACTCCAACCTTGTCTCATTCCTAGAATCAAATTCTTTTTTTACTCCCTACCAGCACGGATTCCGAAAAAGTTACTCATGTGAAACCCAACTTCTTTATTTTACTAATGACATAGCATCGGCTTTAGATCGCGGCTCACTTGTGCATTGCATTTTTCTTGACTTTCAAAAAGCTTTCGATAAAGTACCTCACCAATTACTCCTCCTGAAAATTAGTGCCTTAAACATCGACCCGAACATTCTTAAATGGATTGAATGCTTTCTGACTAATCGCACTCAGTTTGTAACAACTAATGGCTATAACTCACCTCTTTCTAAAGTAACATCCGGCGTGCCCCAAGGTTCCGTATTAGGCCCTTTACTTTTTCTTATATATATTAATGATCTCCCAGACAGCATTAACTCCGCTATAAGGTTATTTGCAGATGATTGTGTAATTTACCGCGAAATAAACAATGAATATGATAACCAATTTCTACAGTCAGACCTTGACACTGTCTCAACCTGGTGCAATAAATGGCTTATGACTCTCAACTCTAACAAATCTAAATGCATGTCAATAACCCGGCGATCTATTTCTCCCCCCTGTACCTACAGAATTAACGCCGTTCCCCTCCGGCATGTCTCTTCATATAAGTACCTCGGCGTTTACACTACCAACAATCTATCTTGGCACACGCATGTTACCTACATCTGTAATAACGCTAACCGAACGCTAGGATACTTACGCCGCAACTTTTCTCGCGCTCCGCTTTCCCTCGAAATTCTATTATACCGATCACTATTTCGCCCAAAGCTTGAGTACGCGTCCGCTATACGGGATCCCGTGCAGCGAAATTTAATTAACGCGTTAGAATCTGTTCAGAACCGCTCAGTTCGTTTCATTTGTTCTAATTATTCCCGTACTGCTAGCATATCAGAAATGAAATCTAACCTTGAGCTACCCAATTTAACTGTCCGGAGAAAACTGGCGCGACTGCATTTTTTTCATAAGATATTTTTTCACAATCCATCAATGAAGCGAGACCTCATTTCACAACCGTCATACCACTCATCGCGCATTGATCATCAGCATAAGGTTGCCATTCCGTTTTGCCGCACCAAATTCTTTTCAGCAGCCTTCTTACCGAAAACAGCCGCCGATTGGAACCACCTTCCCTCTTCCGTTGTAACAATAACAGACCCTTTGTTATTCAAGACTGCAATTTCTCAGCAATGCTTGTAACTATACGCAGTTTCCATTATCTATCCTTGTCATGTATGTGCTTGAATTCTTATACATTTTTAGTTGACTTATGTTGCCTTCCCGATTTGCGCATCTGACACTTGTTCCTTTATTTTGTCTTTTTTTTCTTGTGTGTTATAAATGTTGTACCCACCCCCTCTGTAATGCCCTACGGGCCCAGAGGGTATTCTAATAAATAAATAAATACACGTTGATGAGATGCGTCATAAATGACTTTTCGTTTTTGCTGTCGCGCTTCCTTGTTGATGCGAGCACGATCGCGATACCAGGCTAGTCTTGAAATGTATTACTCGCTGGAAGACGGAGACGAATTGACGTCACAGTTGAAAAAGAAAACGCCGAGGAAGAAAGTGGGAGAACATCCATAAACGAGGTAAAACGGTGAATATGCGGTGGTGCGCTGAACGACCGTGTTGTACCAAAGGTGACGAATGGCAGAAGAGTATCCCAGTTTTTGTGGCCTGGACTGATGCATACGGCTATCATATTAGCTAGAACACAGTGAAACCTCTCGGACAGACCGTTGGTTTGAGGGTGGTAGCTTGAAGCTGTCTTGTGTGTTATTCCAGAGGCGCGGAAAATCTCATTTAGCATTTGTGACAGGAACACTCTTCCACGGTCACTCAGCAATATACGAGGGACACCTTGGTGAAGAATGATGGCGTGACGAACGAAGTCGGTAACTTCCCAAGCAGAGGCAGTTGATACAGACATTGTCTCCACGTAGCGTGTCAAGTGGTCTACAGTGGTCACTATCCATCGTTTGCCAGTAGATGTGACGGGAAGAGGGCCGTAAACGTCGATGCCTACAACCTCAAATGGCGTTGTGGGGCACGAAATTGGCTGCACAGGTCCAGCCGGTGCAGTTGTCTAGATTTTACGACGCTGCCACGGGACACAGGAACCAACGTAGCGTGCGATGCTAGTAAAAATACCAGGCCTATTGAGGTGACTTCGAATGCGGTCTTAAGTTTTTCGAATACCAAGATGTACGGCAGTGAACTCCTCATGAAGGCTTTGAGCACGTCAAGTCAAAGAGCGTGGTAGCACGGGAACCCAGCGTTGACCATATAGGTGGTAGATGTAACGGTACAGAACTCCTCTCTCAAGCTCAAATCGCAAGAGTTGACGACGATGTCACGCGTTAGGTAGATGGGAAGCTCCTGAGAGCTGATCCATATTACGCCTAAAGTACGGATCAGAGAACAGGCAGGGGTGAAATGAGCGCTTGTCATCCGAGAATAGCTGGTCTATTGAGGTGAGCGCAGGTGTTGCAGTAGAAGTGATGGCCGAACTTTGACCGATGCTGAGCTGGGTATTTGTTAGCGGGCAGCACGAAAGGGCGTCGGCATCTTTGTGTTTTCTGCCTGACTTGTAAGTGATATCGAAGTCATACTCCCGTAAACGTAGAATCCACCGACCCAAGCGTCCAGACAGGTTCTTCAGCGTGGAAAGCCAGCAAAGGGCGTAGTGGTCCGTAACTATTGTGAAGTGACGGGCGTGGAGATACGGACGGAACTTTTGCACTGACCAGACCACAGCCAAGTACTCCTGCTCTGTTATGATTTAGTTCTTTTCGGTCACAGTTAGAACTCTACTGGCATATGCAACTACTCTCTCTTGTGACCAGGTATTACGTTAGAGCAGAACAGCACCTATACCACGGCCGCTAGCGTCCGTGGAGCTGGTCAGTGCAGCCCCACCATAGTGATGGAGCACAGGTTCGGACCCGAGGGCACACTATAAAAGGTCGAATGCTGATTCACATTCTTCCGACCACAGAAAGGGCACGTCGGAAGCGAGAAGCTGGTGCAGTGGAGCCGCTATTGATGCGTGGTTGCGTATAAAACGGCGAAAATAGAAGGCGAGACCAAAAAAACTTTGCAACTCCTTCGGCCTTTTGGGGCGCGGAAAGCGAAGCACCGCAGCAATTTTGTCCAGATCCGGCCGAATTCCGTCTTTGGTCATGATGTGGCCCAAAACATCGATAGCTTTTTGTGGCGAAACAGCATTTTTTGTGTTGAGTTGGAGACCAGCGCCGGCAAGACACGTCAGAACGTCATACAAACTTTGTAGGTGCTGAGGGAACGTTGACGAAAAAATGACGATGTCGTCCAAGTAGCAGAGGCAGGTCTTCCATTTGAGGCTGTGCAGCACGGTATCGATCATGCGCTCAAATGTAGCAGGCGCGTTGCACAGGCCGAAGGGCATAACGGTAAATTCGTATAGCCCATCGGGGGTTGCGAATGCCGTTTTCTCATTATCTTCTTAGGGCATAGAAATTTGCCAGTATCCGGAAAGCAGGTCGAGGATAGAAGAGTATTTCGCGCCTTCTAGAGAATCTAGGGCATCGTCAATGCGAAGCACTGGGTACAGATCCTTGCGAGTGATTCTGTTCAGCGCCCTGTAATCAACGCAAAAGCGCACGGAGCCATCCTTCTTATGAACCAGAACCACAGGCGATGATTAAGGCTAGATGAGAGGCGAATTACCTCTGGCTTGAGCATGTCAGCTACGTTTTGTTCAATAATTTTTCTCTCAGCAGGAGACACGCGGTAGGGCTGACGGCGTACAACAGATGTTCCGACTGTGTGGATTCGATGCGTTGTAAAAGTAGTGCGGCCCCACGTGGAGGAGTAAACATCGAAAGAACTTGCGTGTTTCTTTAGCAAAGCAAGCAGCTGTTGCGTCTGTGAAGGTGTCAAGTTGTCGCTAATGACTGCACTAAAGGCGGAACATGCAGGCTCACCACTGGGGCTGTCGTTTTAGGAGAGGGCATAAAGTGGCACAATGCACGCAGGCGCGGGATTCGTCACGCAGGCCACCGTGGTGTTCTGATGCAATGGAATTTTTTCGGATGTTGTATTTACAGTGGCAACCAGTGCGGAATCATTGAGAAACCAAACTACACTGGAAGCGAGAATGATTCTTTTACCGACAAAACTAAATGATGGTGAGACCAAGACGTCACCATGGTCGATGTCCTTATAGGTAATCGTTACAATTCGCTCTTGACCTGGTGGTAGTTCGGTATCTTCCGCAGCTCTCAAACGAAGTGGCCTCTGGGTGTCGTCGTTGAGCGTGCCGTTCGTGTCGGTGAGGTGGACAACGCGTCGGCCACAGCACATAGCCGCGGATGCAGACTAAAGAAAATACCACCCTAAATTTAATTGAGGAGAGCAGTGAGTCAAGATGGCGAACTGAATGTGGTGTCGGATACCATCAATAAAAACGCGGGCTATACAGAAAGAGGAAGGGCGAATGGTATACCCCTGGGCAGCAACCAACGTGGGTCCGTCGTAAGGGGTCATAACTTTTTTTAAGACGTTGGCCTAAATTAACACGCATAACAAAAAATGCCGCACCCGTGTCCACCAGAGCATCCACGTACATTCCTTCCACTACCACCGAAGTCATGTTGCACGGGCCTGGTGGAAGAACAGTCGCGATTCGGAATGCAGTTTTTCCTCCAGAGACTGCATCCCTTAGTTTTCCGAATGACTGGCAGTGACGAATGAGGCCGGCCAAAGTGGGGAGGAGGAGTGGCGAAAGTGTGATGGTGAACGGCTTCTGGAGTTCCAGTTGTTCCGAAATGCACTCGATGCGGGCAGAGAGGGAGAATGGTGTAGAGGTGATCAAAGGCGTTGACCTTGATAGCACACTTCTCCTTCACGCATGTCGTAACCACGGCGCTCGCCTTGCTGGCTCTTGCGGGAAAAACGAGAAATGTGGCCGCGATACCCACAATTATAGCAGACAGGGCAGGACGAGCGCCAGGGTGGGAAGTAGAAGGCGTTGGGGGACCTGGAGATAGCGCAATCAGGTGGGCCGAAGAAGGATCAGGTGGCATTGATCAGTAGTTGACCGGGGGAGCGGCAGCAACCGACGCTTAGTAGGGTTGCGGCAATGTCCCGTGTAGGTTGCTTAGAGGCGCGGCAGCGATTTGATCGTAGAATGATATGGTGCGAGAAACAGGTGGTTGTACAAGATCAGGGCCGGTCAGGGATGTAAGTTCATCCATAATGTGGTCTCTCAAAGGAACTCCCGAAGGCAGTGTTGAACGCGGTGAAGGAGGTGTGAAGCCCATAGACTGCAATTCTTCTCGCATAATGTCCCAGATGAGGTCACGCAGATGGCCATGGAACGTGGAGTGGTGGTCGCCAATGTCTGTTTGGAGACGAACGGAGTCCAGCGAATCAAGGCGCTGGCATGTCGTGACGACGTCAGCGATGGTAGCTAAATTTTGCGCCACGAGGGCATTAAAAGCAACAGGTTCAATGCCTTTCAAGGTGTGGCGTACTTTGTCTGTTTCCGGCATAGATGAATTGACACGCCGGCACAGTGAAAGGACATCCTCAATGTAGGAAGTGTAAGATTCGCTGGGATGTTGTCGGCGAGTATCGACGGTCCTCTTCACGACGGCGCGATGAATGGCCGGTGTCCCAAAAACATGTCGCAGCTGTTGCTGGAAGGTCGCCCAGTCGGGTAAGCCAATGACGTGGTTGAAATACCATGTCTTCGCCACCCTGGTCTAGTAGAAAGAGACGTTACGGAGCTTGGCGCTATCGTCCCAGTGATTGGCATCACTTACGCGGCTGTACTCATTGAGCCAGTTCTCCACGTCTTACCCGCGAAGACCAGCGAAGAGAGGGGGATCGCGCTGGTGGCTGTGTACCTAAACAGGAAGCGCGGCTGAAGACGGCGGGGGAGAGATGGCAGCAGCGATGGCAGCAGCGCCGACAGGCTCGTTCTGTGACATGCTGCCAGACAGTGGGGGTAATCGGCGGCCTGAAGGCAGCTCCAGGGAGTCGAGCGAAGTGGGAGAGGGCAGAGGACCGAAAATCCACCTCCTATACGTACGACGTCTAGGTTGAGACAGCGTTTAGTCAGCCCAAGGGCTCAGCAGCACACGGGCAGTCTGAGACCGAGCGTGCACACACACGATGATGATTGTGGCGACACCCAGTAAAGATGAGGACAGAGACCCAGGCGGATGATGATGATGATGATAATGCATATATGAAAAGAAGCGAATGATGAATGCCCTTAATATATGCGCGACATTGTATATAATAAAAGAGTTACTGCTTGACTACCGGATGCGGCGTACCTTGTGTCGGCAGGTGCTTCAGCGCCGTGGCCTGTGTTGGACGCGCCGCACGATACTACATTTTGGCGACGATGATCTTCAATCTACGTGCATTAAGTGTCAAGGTGGTAATCCCGCTTTCTTTGTTGCGCTGTCAACTCAGCACCCATGCAAGCTGTCCCACCGGTAGTTTATTTTCTGCATACATTGCTACTTTCCGAGCCAGTCGCGAGGCCTACCGACATGCGCGTCTCTCCTGAACTGCCTTCTCGACGCTTCCTTCGGCCATCATGAACGCGGCTATAAAACCGCCTCCATCGCTTCAGTGCCCCGATGTACCACCTATTTCATGCAGGTGGTGGTGTCCTCTGTTACAGATTTACATTAACGCTGCTGCCATGGACGCCACGCTGGAGCACAAGAAGGCGCTGCTCCTGAACACCTTAGGCGTCGAGGGACTCAACACTTACCTGCGTGCCGGCGAAGATGAGCACCAGCTGGGAGCCGACCGGCCAACTCAGGAGACGACGCTGAACATGTTCGACGCAGCTCTTGCGCTGCCTAAAGACCTATTAAATGCGAAGCATTTCTTAGCGAACTTCGGCGACTTTGAGCGCATCTATCTATTCAACCACCCACAGTTAGATATCTATCTCCCCTGGCCTTTTCGATAATGGTATCTATACCGAACTTAGTATGACATAATGCGACTAGGACATATTTGACTAGTCATAACATGAAAATCATGGGTAAATAGTTAGATAGATATGTGGGGTTTAACGTCACAAAACCACCATATGATTATGAGAGACGCCGTAGTGGAGGGCTCCGGAAATTTCGACCACCTGGGGTTCTTTAACGTGCACCCAAATCTGAGCACACGGGCCTACAACATTTCCGCCTCCATCGGAAATGCAGCCGCCGCAGCCGGGATGCGAACCCGCGCCCTGCGGGTCAGTAGCCGAGTACCTTAGCCACTAGACCACCGCGGCGGGGTTACGTGACGTCAATGAATGACGAGGATATGTGACTGGTGCAAACATGATAATCATAAAAATGCATGTCATGTGACAACATGACTACATGCCACAGTCAAGGCGCCAATACATTTAGACGTGACGTGGTGCGCGTGCTCTCCGGCGTTCCTTTCGTTCATCCCGCCGGCGTTGCCACGCCAAGCGTCGTTCCTGCTATATACTCGCAGGCACGCATCGCGCTACTTTGCTTTGACGCATGCGCGTTTCAGCGAGTCCAGCGTCCCTCCATTACGAAATGAGGGAGACACAGTGTTGTCTGGGTAATGCATTGCACGAAATGCAGCATATCGCACTTTGCGCGAGTTGCCGTCGGGCCGTGCCGACGGACGCTGGTCGCGCCGGTCGCGCCTGGAGTCAGACTGCAGCGTGCTCGCGTTTTGCTAGCGTGGCCTCACTGCACCCAGCCGTCACGTGCGTCAACGTTGCGTCAGAGTATATTAGGACTTTCATGATGGACTCGCGGCCGTTTCGCTAGTTTCACATATACCAAATTTAGTGTTACGTGAGATCAATGAATAACGAAACATATGACTGGTGCAAACATTATAATCCTGACAGGCGTGTCATTTAAGAGCAGGACATCATACGACGCTCATAGCGTGCACGCGGGCGTTACGCTAGCTCCACATATACTAAATTTGGTATCACGTGACGGGAATAGATGACAAAGGTAAATGAACCCATCCAAACGTGATAGTCATGACATGGAAGTCATGTATGGCATCATTTACCCCCGACTCGTAACGTTCCGCTGATTTTAAAGTGACACATTAACCTTTCTCATTCATGATTCACATATCATCGAACCCCACTGTACGTGGGATCTGCCAATTTTTCCCCCCAACCGAAAGCGGCGTGTCTGCGCGCCTACTTCAAAGCCCTGCGTCAGAGACCAAAGCAGTCCGTGGTAGAATTCATTCAAAAAGTACGCGGAGTAGCCAAGCTTTGTGAATTCGGCGTGGCAGGCAATATTCTCACTTACAACCAGCTCATCTCTGGCATCTCGTCGCCGCACCTCCAAAGAACTTTTTTCAAGATTGGCAAGGACTTCTCCCTACAGAAGGCGATCGACGTAAAGAGAGAGGAGGAGCGCGTCAAGCGCACATTGCTACAGTTATCGAGAGTACAAGTCGACGCTGTGTCATACCGTCGCATTTAGGATGGCGGCTCCGCTCGCAGAGCGATTCAAGATGCCAGGCCAAATGGCGGCCGTCCTCCCCAAGATTCGGTGCAAGATGGCAATGGCGGGACTTCTGCGTGCACCCCTCGCCCTCTGCTGCTGTGGGCACCTCCTCTCCAGCTTCGCCACGGGCTCGCGCGGGTGCCTGTTCCCGCTGCGGCTAAATGCGGCATGGAGCCAACTCTGCCACTTGTCCTGCCAGGAGCCGGACGTGTTCGCGTTGTGGATGGCGTGGACGCTTCGCGCAGGTCTGCCGCTCTACTATGGAGTCCACCAGTCATCAAGGCACACCGGCAGTGACCAATACAGTTACTGTCCTGCAAGTGGCCAAAACGGTCGCCACTATTGGACCTCACCTTCACTTACGGATCAATGGATCCACTTTCAACATGCTCATTGACACTGGGGAAGTAGTGCCATTGCTCAACGTCTAAGATCATAACAGGAAATTTTCGCATATCAAGTTGCTACCTCCACACCTCGTTCTACAGAATTACTTGGAGCAAGTCCTAAATAATCATGGCTTTTCTACAGAGGTACTCTGAGCAAGCCATAAATAATATGGCTATTTGAAGGCAACTTTCTCATAGAACGGCAACTGCGCCATGATTTCCTTCTACGTCACGGACAAAGGCACCTCACTCCTGGGATTAGATGCCTTCTGAGTTCTGAAAATAGTCAGCAGAGGTGAGACCCTCACATGTGTGGACGGGTTCCTTCTACCTCACAGCGAGGAACTCTCACAACAGTTAACAGGCTAATTTTTTTTCTAAACTTGATCTAGCATCCGCATACCACAAGGTTGAGTTAGCGGAAGAGAGTCGTGACCTTACTGTTTTGTAACGCATCAAGGGCTTTACAGATTTCGCAGAAAGTGCTTCGGGCTGCCATCTGCGCCAGCTATATTTCAAAAAATGAGGAGCGATGTACTGAAGGGGTGCCCAGGCGTTGTCTGCTACTTAGATGACATTTTAGTTTGGGGTCGCAATTGGGAAAAGCATGATGTGTACTTGACAGTTGTCCAAAATAGGTTCCTGTGGCATGAAGCTTAAAGACAAGTGTGTATTTGCTGCTACTGAAATCGCATTCTTAGGTCATAACATAAGTGCTCGCGGGTTATCGCCGGATGAGTCTAAGAACGCTGCCATTCTTGATGCCCCTGTTCCTACTGATGTTAAAGCACTCATATCCTGATAAAGCACTCAAATCCGAGCAGTGCTACAACAACACAGAGAAGATCAGCTGCTAACTGTTGCTTTTGCATCTAGAACATTGTCCCCGGTGGAACGCTGGTATTAAGCAAGGGAGCGCGAAGCTCTTGCTTGTTCGTTTGCGTTAGAAAATGGCATGTGTATCTTTGGGGTCGGCATTTTACATTGGGTCTGACCACCAGGCTTTAACTACTTCGTTGTCAGCTGGCGCGGCGGGGCGACGCCCTTTGCGAATTTCTCGATGGTGCGCCCGGCGTTACATTAAAACCTTTCTGTACAATATTACAAAGGTGCCGATAATGTCGTAGCGGACGCATTATCTTGGCTGCCAGTCTTGTTTCCGCCAGCACAGGCGCCAGAAAAAGAGATAACTTTTTAGTTGCTGCATGCTTAAATAAGGACGAGTTACAGGCAGCCAACGCTAAAGATGGTACCTTCCAGCAGCTCATTCAATACATCGCTGAGGGTTGGCCTCCAAAGAGGCACTTGACTTCAGTACTTGTACGTTACTTCGCAATGAAAGACGAACTGCCTTATGCCGATAGGCTCATTTTCCGCGAGAAACGTGTTACATATTGAGAAACTTGCAGGGGACAATTCAGTTAGACCATGAGAATCATCTAGGCATAACTCGTACAAAGCAGCTGCTTCGTGACAGGTGTTGGTGGCCGTGCCATAACAAACAAGCGGAAAGTGCGGTTTAGAACTGTTACATCTGTCAGGCCACCAACAAATCCGTGCAACTTGTCTTTGCGCCCCTACAACCAGATCTTTTTTCCTGAGAAACCGTGGCAGAAGTTAGGCATGGAAATTATTGATCCTCTTTCAAATGTTCGCTCAGATTGTTGCTTTGCATTCACTTTGCTTGACTAATACTCCAAATGGCCTGAGGCTTGTTTCGTTCGAGACGTTAAGTCTGATGCAGCCATCACCTTCTTGACTTCAGTCTACTGCCGTGAAGGTTTTCCAGTATGAGTATGCTAAGTAACAGACAACAGTCCCCAGTTTAAGTCTTGTCAGTTTGAAGCTTTTTTTCTGAACGGGGCATTTAACTTCTCTGTTCTTCCAACTACTATTCTCAAGCCATTTGGCAGGTATAGCGGTTCAACAGGGTCCTGAAAGAGTACATGCAATTAGCCCATTTAGAACAACGTTCTCTAAAGAAGGCAATGGTGGAGTACTTGGGTACTTACCGTTTTTCTGCACAGGCGACTACGGGATCGTCTCCCGCGCTGTTGCTTCATGAGCGTCAACCTTGCACAGCGGTTGACATAGCTGATCTGTCATTGCCGATTACCTTGCAGTCATTTTCGGACAATACAATAAGAATGCGAGTTTTTTATAAGCAGAAGTACATGAAGAATTATGTAGATCAGAAGCGCGGAGCCAAACCTTCAGTCATTCTGGATGGCTAAAGAGTCAAAGTACGTGTTCTAGGGAAAAGGACATAAGTATAGAGGTCCATTTACCGTTATGTCGTCAGTGGGATCACAGGCATTTAGGCTCAGTGATGGATAAGTTTGGAATGCTTCTAAACTTGTAATCGTCTATTCCAAACAAGAACCACCTTCACTCTTGCACTCTTCAATACCTTTGCAGAACCAGTCGCAATACCCTGCCTTTGTTCCATTATTGGTTTCTATCCCTATTCCTGCAGCATCACCAATATCCTTGGGGTAAACGGTATTCAGGCACTGGTTAAAAATCGTGCTGTGGTGCCCAGCCACCATGAAGCGTGCACCGAGCACGCTTGAGAGACCTCAGACTCTTCTCAGGCGCCGTATCAATACGTGGCTGACGAGCCCACTCCCCATGCCAGTATCCTTCCTAACACTAAAGGAGATGCTTCGGAACATTCAAATTCCCATATTTAGCGTCAGGATTCTCCGTCTTCAGCTACAACTGAGGGACGCTTAAGCGGGTTGTCAGACTCCTCAATACTGTGAACTGTGCCTAAGCAGCGCGTAAGCGAGCCAGTAGGCTCATCCTGTCATACCGACCTTGCTGTTCCGCAAGGGAGCACTTCAGAGCGCAAAAAGATTCGGCGTTCTAAGCGTTCGCGTAAGAAACCATCCAGGTTTAAGGACTTAGTGTCCTAAATTATTTTTTCTCACTCGTATGTTGGAGCCTGTACTACGCTGACACTAATCGCTTCTTTTTCCAAGCATTCCGAGTACAGGACATACTCTGGCGGATTTTCTTTGCTGATATGGTGTAGTGTGTTCGGTAAAGGCAGGTGCCACGAGGCAAGCATTTGAGTTTTGGTTCCCCTGTTATACTGCAATGTGTATTTATAATTTTCCAAGAGCCCACCTTTGAATCGTTGCCACAGCCATGAGAGAAATGGCTTTTCCTGGGTTAAACAAACCCGTTAGTGGTTTATGGTCGGTCACCAAAGTACTTATATGACAAAATCCTTCAATCACGTCACGCCGAATACAATGACCAATGCTTGTTTTTCTAGCTGGGAGTACTTTTGTTCCGCTTTGGACAAAGTTCCGGAGTGAAATCGATTCAAATAGTTGGTGCCGTTGATGTGGTGGGGAAGCACTGCCCCCCCCCTCCCCTCCAACAGACGAAGCATCACATTCCACCTTCAAAGGTTTGTCAGGATCAAAGTGTGTCAAAAACTTTGATCTTTGTATAGCCTGCTTAACGTTTCGAACTACTTCCTCATGTACCTGCTGCAATTTATACGCAGCTCCTTCAGTTAGCAGATTGTATTATGGCGCTAGGACAGTGGAAAGGTTTGGTAAAAATTTGGCATTATATTTGATTAAACCCAAGAAGGATTTCAGTTCGCTCACTGACTTGGGGACTGGTGCTTGAAGAACTGCTTCAATGTTGTCATCCTTCGGTTTGAGCCCATTAACATCAACTCGATGTCCAACGAAGGTTACTTCTTCTTGTCTGAATTCGCATTTCTTAATGTTTAGCCTGAGACCATAGTCCCGTAAGCGCAGCAAGACGTGCTTTCACAATGAAGTGTCATTGCGCTTCTCCGCCACTATGATGTCATCCAGGTAGGCTTGTACAGCCGGGAGGTCTTTGAATAAGGAATCTATACGCCTCTGGAAGATGGCCGGAGCTGAGGCAATTCAAAAAGAAAGCCTATTGAAGCAGAATAGGCCCTTTTGAGTGTTTATGACTGTCAGCTTCTTGGCCTCGTTATCAAGGGGCGGCTGTAGGCTTGAGTGAAATCCAGTGTACTAAATACTTTGCCGCCATTCTGTTGTGCGAAGATATCATCCAAACGAGGTAGTGGGTATAGTTCAGTCACTGTGATCGTGTTTATTGTCAGGCGAAACTCTCCACACAGTCGAATGGAGCCATCAGTCTAAACAACTGGAACCACTGGCGTTGCCCATTCTGCAGCCGTAACTGGTGATATCACATTGTCAGCAACCAATCGGTGCACAGCATCAGACACCTCGGTTGTCAAAGCATATGGCACCATACGTGCTTTGCAAAAGCGGGGCGTGGCATTTTCTTTCAGAATAAGCTTCCCCTGTGGACCTTTGTATGGTCCTAAACATGCGCAAACACATCTTCGAACACCTAGCAAAGTGTCAAGTTCCCAACTCATGTGGTCTTCCTTGCGCGTGTTGAGGTTTTCCACGACATTTGGCCTCAACATGGTTACTCTACTATTTTTAAATGCCTTGATGGTATCCTTTCTGCATAACGCTGGTCCAGGTGTATCGACGATAACTAAGGTGCCCCGTACGTCGTGCCCATCACAGGTCGCTTTCATGTGCACTTCTCCAACCACTGGAAGTTCTCCCAGGAAACATGACAATTGGAGAATAGTGCTGCTTGAAGGCTTTGATTCTGCTTGAACAGGCTCATTGAGATAACGCTAACAGGTGACCCCGTATCGATCAACATGGTAAGCGGCACACCATTCCCAGTGATTTCCTTGAAAATTGGAATAACCATGCGACCAGTACTCTTTTTATGAACCACTAGAGTATAGAGCTTCTAATCTTCGGAGCAATCGTCAGCTGCTGCCGATAGGACATAAGCGCCACGGGGCTTCCTCTGGGTTTGTTCTCGACACATTCGAGTGACGTGTCCTCGTTTACCGCATCGGCGGCAGACCGTAAGAATATGATAGCACTGCTCGTTCGACTGAGCTTCGTTGCCACACCTATAGCAAGGTGTCATGCCTTCGGCCTTCGATTGCCCTTTTCGCGGCCTATTTTTACGCATGCAGTACATGTTACTCTGATAGGTAGATCGCATGCTTCTAGCATTCGCGGTCGCGTTCTCAGCTGCAATAACAAAATTCTTTGCTTCTGTTAGCATCAGGTTCCTGAGAGTCAGCAAATGTCTCATCTTCATCTAAATCTCTAGACACAATTAGGTCTCGAAGCATGGGTTCGAGCGCCTATCCGAAATAGCATTTTTCTGCCAGCCACCTTACTTCAGCAATAAATTCCCGTACCTCCTCTCCTTCTTGTTATGATATCATAACTTGCTGCTATTTCGTTGACTTCAGGGGTAGTTCTTGAGGTAATTAACGGCATCGTTGTAGTTAGGTGCATTGATTTGCCTTGGATGGCAACCTCCCTGGACCACTCGAATCGCGCTGTCTGGTAGAGACGCCACCTACACTGCTCGTCACTACGTCGTATCCGTGATGTCTTGCGCTTCGAAGTAGGCTTCGAGGTGAACTCGTAACGTTGACCACGTTTCCTCAACCATTGGTGGCCGTCCCACGCTAATGGCTCTACGGGTCTAGGACTGTTTGAGGTACTCGTTGTCCTAGTCGCCACTGTTACAACGCACGGTACTGACTCAACAGAACATAGGTGGCACGTCGTTTATTCCAGGTAAGCCAGAGCTTCGGCGAACCCGAGCTGTTGCGCATCACGAGTGTCTCGAGATGGGTGAGCCACGTTTCTTGCGGGTGATGATGATCTTAGTTCTCCATGCCACAGCAACCACCAATAATCTGAAGTTGTCGCCACTCCACAGTATTACAAGCGTAGGGCTTTGAAGGCTCTAAGAACAGGCGTTAACTATGAAATACGAACACGTGCGTCATACAGGTAAATCGCAAAATGGTGGCGACCACAATCAGATGTTTTTTTTTTTTCGCCGTTGGTCTCCGCGATTACCGGAGCTATCTCGGAGGCATTGTTTTTGCCTTTCATTGAACACTGAGAAAGTGGACACACACGTGTTTGTATGTACTGCGAATGAGAACATGTGTTCTCATTTGCAGTACATACAAACAGAATACAACCGTCGACAGAGCACTCTAGCATGCGTATTAAGACAGTTCAATGCACAGGAAGCGAGAAATTGACAGAGAATGCAACCGCAAAGCGAAAATCACCAGGTTCATTCGTGCCAAGCTTTGTACCATTCATCGCATAGATGGTTCTCGTATGCAATTCATCGCTTTGGCATAATGTGTATCCCCAAGTTTACCGCATTTAGGCAATACAGAACGCACGTCGGAGTGCTTGCCTCGAACTCGAAGTCATGCGATGCTCGCTTGCATTTAAATTGCCAGTTGCAGCATGCCAAAATAAATGAAACATCTCTTGCATTGTACCAGCTTTGTGTTGTAATGAGCTTTTTAATTTTATGAAGTGACGTTGGATTGAAGGAAGAAGCTTGCCAGGTTCTAGATTTTTAGAAAACCGCGTCTCAAGATCAACGAAAAAAAAGGGCCTATGCACGCTCGCTTGTGAACAGCTCTCTGTGCACTACTCATTTATGACCGGCACGGCAATAAGGGCGCTGGTTGTGGGGCTTTTCGCAGCGCCGCCTAGGCAGAATCTGACGTCCATTGTCGAGTTTCTTTTGATGCGAATGCGTCGATGAGACTGTGTGAGCACCTGCACAAGGAAAAGATATTTGTTTTGCTGGAACGAGCTTTCTTGCAAAAGTTTCTGCAGTGATTTAAAGGCAGTTTTTGACATATTCCAAATATATGTTCTGCCTTGAAAGGTTTAATTTAGTCGGAAAGAGAAGGACTGATAGTTGGGCGAGTTGGTAATACATTATGGGCAGTACCAGCGCAATAACCCACGGGACGAAGAGAAGAGACACAAACAAGCGCTTGTTTGTGTCTCTTTTCTTCTTCCCGTGATTTTGTGCACTGGTACTGCCCATATTGAAAGAGAAGACCAGGAACGTGGATTCTTTCAGCCGCCACATGGGCCTTCTCATCGACTAAGTTCAGGCAAGGTATCTGTTCGCAATTGAACCGGCATATTCTAGGCACTACAGCTGCGGATTCACTTGGACAATGCTGTCTGTTTGCTCATGCAGGATTACACAGCGTTCCCAGCTGTTTTTCACGTTTCCATATTATCAAAAGAAAAAAGCAGCTTTCCGTGTGTTTCAGAATTTTTTTTGCTTAAAAGCAACATATTTAGATCAATTTAGCATTTTAATTTCGCACCCAGATGGATCGCATCGCGAACAAGCTCGGCTTCACAAATGAAGACGCTCAGAGCGTCTATGAAATGTAATGGCTGTCTTGTACACATTTAAGTCACGCTGTCTTGAGGCAGGCTCGGCCAAGTGACGTCGAGGTTTCAAGTCAAGTCACGTTTATGACTAAGAAGGTTAGTGTCCAGTGGTTGCGCATCTGTTCTCCAGGTCGTAGTCCTGCCTCAGTTCTCTACCAACTAGATGAGGAGGACGTTGATTTTCGCATCGCCTTGGATGTCTTATGAAATTAAGCCAGCAAAAGTAGCCTTGTGTGAGTACTGTCGAATCAAGTACACTTTAAGGCAAAAGGGTGTCTTGTTCGTCCTTTTGGCGAATAAAGGTGTTGCCACAACCATTATTCTCTTGCAGGACTAACGGCACCAGGTCTAACAGCTAGTCCCCACAAGTGAGCTCAAGGGACCAACATTTAGTTCTCACATTTAGTCCTTGGATAGTAACCCTTAGTCCCACAATTCACATCAAAAGACTAACATTTAGTCCTCACATTTGCACCTTATAGGGCAACTGCCACCCCTTACATTCCCACTTTACCGGGCAACCGTTAGTCTTTACAGTTGCGCCTCGCCGTACGAACCCTTTATCCACTCTTATTCTCCAATTGGATGAACCTTTTATTCCCAGTTCAAACATTGTTTTTTATTTATTTTACGTCAGACCTAACACTTTCTTCGCCTGTTTTTCTGCAGAGTGACCAACAACTAGCGCAGAAAAGAACACAAGAAAAAGTAGTTCGCCACCTATGTGTAACTCTTTTCGCTATCACGGCAACAACGAAAGACAAAAGCGAAAATCAAAGTCTTTTTTTCTACATACACATGAAGTTTCTCCATTACTTTAAGTGCATTCATGGTGAAGTGTACAAGTCCAGTCTCGTTGTCACACCTTGTTCACATTTTGTGGGGCTCCTCCGACGGAAGCGATAGATGACAGGCATTGCAGACGCCAGCGCATGCAGCCTTCTGGCTGTTGTGTTCCTATGGCTGTACGTACAGTAAGACTGTAAAAATAGTTAGACACATGTGACAGGAGATGAAGACCCACGCATATGACAAGTACGTGCAAGTTAATACAAAAACATGCGTGTAAAATATGACACACAAATAACTTCACCTTCACATCTCGCACAGTCCTTCTGAAGCTCCTCTGACGAAAGAGATGGATGACAGGCATCCCAGACGCCAGCGCTCACAGCCTTCAGCACGGTGTGTGCCCACGACTGCACAACAAGTATGTAAAATAGTGAGTTACACGTGACAGAGGATGAGTACGAATGCATATGATAAATACGTGCAAGGTAAAATAAAAAGGTACGTGACATATGACATGCTAATAATTTCACCGTGATGTCACACATCGTCGAAGACTCATTTAGATCCCTGTAGTGCAGCAGCTCAGGAGCGGCGGCTGCAGCCACAACTTTGCGAACCACCGTGCCGCCAACAAGTCGGCGAGTTCTAAGCGAGAGACGTCGTTCAGCTCGAGCAGGCGAACGCGAGACCAAACATGGCGCGGCACGCCTAGTGTCTGCCGCCAGTGAAGTTCGAACAGGAGAGCGAGCGTATGCTTGGCCGCTGCCATGAACAGTGCTGAGCTTGTTTGGGGCTAGCACCGAAGAAATCGACGGTAATGCGGCCCTTTCCCACAAACTTGAGCGAAAGCAGCACGCAAACGCGAGTCCGCATCAGCGGCCAACACGCGGCGCAGAGCTCCTTGCAACCTACTGACGGGAAAGCCAAATGTGACGGCGACCAATTTTCACCAAGTTGCGATGCTAGTGAAAGCCCTACCAGCCCGTGCTGGTGCACTTACAGCGTGCAGCATACAGCCAAGCTCGTTACGAGAACCCGCAAGGTGTTTTCGACGACGCCCAACACAGCGACGAGGTCTCAGCCCAATACCATGAGCCCGGAGCTCATCGCGGCGGCGAAGACAGGCGAGCACTCACGAGCAAGCGTACCGGAGGCCGACGGCAATGGCGACCAATTTTCAGGCGGTCGCAAAGCACAGGCGAAGTGCAGACTCCCAAGCTTACTTTCGCGGTGCATTTCGTGCGTGTGATATACAACACGACCAAGCCCATTGCCTGAAGCGCGATCCGTATCGCACACGCGACAAGTAGAGTAGAATAAAAAATGATCACCCAAATGCGAAAGAATCCAGTACTTATTTCTGACCTGAGTCGGACTGAAGTAATGTATCCGATAGGCCTGCTATCTTCTCGGCCGCCGTGTTAGCCTTCCCAACTGTGGCTGTCGTGTGTTGGTCATGACTATCTTGAAGCCAGAAACATACAGCGCGGCGTGGTGAAGTGTCGATGCCTGCTCCAGACTTCATGGGTGCGGCGAAACGTCAAAGCAGCAGCGCACGCTCATCCAAGCGTACACAGGAGCACCACGTAATAATTTCTAGATCATCGAATCTAGGCGGCCGTGGTCGAGCACTCTGAGCGTGACGCAACGCGAACCGTCGCCAGCAAAATACAGGAAAAGACTGAGCCAAGAGACGAGGATGGCTACTGACCCCGGCAACGCTTTTCGCGCTGCAAGCATTTCGCGAGCAGTTCATCCCTTTGGAGCGTGTTTGGAGACTACGTCGTTTGCACGCGGCACCCTTCCCTCTCCGCAACAACCTATCCACTCATCGCGCGTGCCAATTGGGCTCCGTTAATCCTTTTTCGGGTATATTTGCGTTAGAGTGTAACTTCACACACAATTTCCGTCCCGCCCGTGTTCTGTGGCAGGACTAGCTGGAAACTTTGCCTACAATGATGAAACGCCACCGCGTTGTCTGCCAGTATGCGTAGGCTAATGGGATTGCACCACGCTCCACTGTCGACCTCCGTGGTGCCGCAGTGGCGAGCACACGTGTCGTGGCCAGCCTAGCCGAACATGCGACACCACACGCGGGGTGCTCAGACGAACGTACTGCAGGAATGCGCAGAAAACGCCACCCGTGCCTCCAGCTGTAGATGCCAATTGTTTTGAAAGGGTGACAATAAGGTTGCTTTAGCGCTAACTATATTGGTAATATTCCTACCAAATTTCAGTTGACGATCTTTCAACCTAATTATAGCAAGTGTTACTTTTATCTGAAGCAGTTGCTTGGGCGAGTCACTATTTTTTGGCGTCATGTCTTCTTCTTTTGTTGCCGTTGCGCCCTTCACCCTCAATGATGTTTGTTTGTGGCACAGTTATTTTTGCAACAAGAGAGTCGGCTATTCACGCGTGCGGTTGTATTTCCGGAATGATTGTGTGGGAAACTCTACAAACAAAACCATTGTGAACATCAGGAGAATGATAATTGTAGAGGAGCTTCTTTTTCAATAAACTGCAGACTTGCCATGGTTTCTAACGAACTCGCCAGTCTTGTCACCTTGCGCACCACGCCTCAGCACCTCCACGAAACAGGCAGTGTCAGTGCTAATTTTATGAAACTTCATGTGCACGCTCTTCAGCCTCATTCACTTGTTCCTAAAGGGTCTTCAATGCTCCTTTCATAAGGAGCGATCTTCGTTTGGACGCAGCGCCTTTTTTAAAGCCGATAGTCTGGCTTGGGGACCTTCCACGCAAAATGTTTGTCTGTCTGTCTGTCTGTCTGTCTGTCTGTCTGTCTGTCTGTCTGTCTGTCTGTCTGTCTGTCTGTCTTTCTGTATGTTTGTACATTTGTCTGTTTGTTCACCGTTACTGCTTACCGGGTACTCTAAACAGCACCAGCCAATACCCCGTACGGCCGACCCCATCCGCAGCACCCACCAATGTTCCTCAAGAATCAGCGTTCATACGTGTGCGATTGTCAATTAAAAACCAACTATCGTGCATTTATGAGGCATCATAACAACACATATACATTCTGCATGTTCGTCTTTTACTAGAAAAGCAATACATAAGTAAATTTAAGAACCTTAGCGCTTATCACGCTACGCTTCATTCATGCAACGCTTGCACGGAACGGGGAGTGTTTACAACGCTTTGCTAAGACGAGATGGTGGTGGTACCTACCCGTCGCCTTGCGTTCTACACCTTATCACCTCTGAGACGGGTGGCACACCCGTCTCAGAGCCGCGCGCTGTGTAATTTAGGAAAACTGCCAGATGGCACTCATGTCTCACGTGTGGCGTGACTTGATGCGCTCGTTCGCCTCTGCTGCACGCTCGAGGCACGCTAACGCAGCGCCTCCGTAATACCATTCACCAATTTTCTTGCGCAGAACATCAAATAATTGTTTTGTTCAATCTCTTCACGCTTTTCGACGATATTTGCACATTACATGCAGATACGGGGCCAATTTTTTACCTAGTTTAGTCAGTTTAACAACATTTAAAGTAGTTTGACATAAATTCAGGGGTACAACAGCAGCGCCCATTGCTCGAAATTGATATAATTAGCGATTTTTTCGCTAAACTGTGCCAAATTCATGAAATTTGCTGAAATTGCACTGCGCTGCGCTAAAACGCCCAGTCAGCTTCCAAATTTTCTCACTTGCGCTAAATTATGCGAGAAATGGAGGCCAAGTAAGCCACCTGTGGTTTGCGCCACCAATGAATATAGGTATCCAAACACGCAGAACCTAACCCTAAACCACGGTTAGGCCAGAACACTCGTGAAACGCGATCGCGCAGATAAAGTAACAACGCCGCACACCCATCGCTCCGCTGACAGCAGCAACTATCTGTCGGTGGGACGGCGCAACTTCTAGACAAAAATGCGTTGGAAACACTTGGCGACAAATGAGTTGCCTAGTCAGAAAACCCTGCTATATATGACATGTTAGAAATTAAAGCTGGAAGCATATGCTGCTTTAATGAGCAGCATACGCTAACTCGTTCAACCTACATTTGAGGGCACTCAAAGCACTGCACGTTAGGCACCAATCAAAGGTATTTTTTTATTTTTGCGCACTTTAAAGAAACCCTAGGAAAAAAATTCACCACCGTTGTTATTTTACCGTAACTCCAAAATTTTGTTATTTCTAGATAACAGTCAGAAGTCCTGTATTGAAGTTTTTTCTCTACAGCCAGTATTTAGGAAACGTTAATTAAGCAATCTTTTCAATTGCCGTGCTTGGTGGATCCGAAGAAAATATTCTGACGTGTTACAAACAGCTAATACCAATACTGCGCTAGCTGGAGACGCGTTGCACTCAATTTAAAATTTTTATTGTTTGGTGCTTTTTAGCTGGAACACCCTGTCCATGGGGTCTGCTATAAGTGTGAGATCATCCTCAACAGCCACATGTCAATGGCAACAGTACAGAGCTATCATTATCAGCGCGGCGTTTCTAGGCAGTCAATAAATATGGCATTTGAGTAACGTGCGTCTTGCCTCATTTCCTGTTTGTTTCCCCATATACACGATATTTAAACCTGGTGTCAGAAGCGGTGACAAACATCAAAGCAAGTAACGACTGAGGGATGGCCAAGCTTGAGCCACACCTTGACCGTCAACTGTGCCCACCATTACAAAGCAACCAACTGCAACAATGGCAACCAACATGGCAATTGATTCACCGAAAAAACGTGCCTCGCGGGAGAACTATGCTCGAACTGGAAGTTGTTCAGGCATCGTTTCGATTCGTACCTTACTGCGACAGATTAAAAAAGTCACAGCTTTGCCGCAAAGACGAAGCAATGAACGTGACAGCAACAACGTGAATGGTCAGGCACAGAATGGAAAGCAGATCGAAATAGAGGGCACTCTGTTATTGCGATCATTTCGCGACCATGGGAATGATGGGTGGTACACACATTTGCCTAGTCTTCGTACCTGCGGGCGACGAATCGTAACTTAGGCTTCGTTTATTCCTGTGTTTCGGTTGTGTTTTCAGGGAAAGATTCAACAGTTTAGAACTTCGTGACCCGATTCAGAAAGTTAAGTATAAAATATTGTTACGAGGTTGGTTGCTTCTGAGCGAGATGTATTTGCAGAGTAAAAACTACAGGCAAGAGACACAATGGCTGATTGGCCCAGTCGCGCGCCTGTCAGTCGCACCTCTTCCTTTTCTTCCTCTCCGTAGCAGGACCCCCGGGCGTTGGAGCGCCGTCTCGGCGAGAGTCCGGAGAAGTGCGACAGAAGTAGGGTTTCAAGCGCGAAACATGGACAATGTCAACTAGTGACGAACTTGGTGACGTATTGGAGTGCAATGGCGCTATCTCGTAGGTTACGTCGCTAACTTGACGTAAGACTAGGTAGGGTCCGGCGTATCGGGACAAAAGTTTTTCGGAGAGACCTACACGGCGACACGGTGACCAGAGGAGCACGTGGTCACCTGGGGCAAACGTTATATTTCGATGCCGGTGGTCGTAGCGGGCTTTTTGCATATCCTGTGACCTGGTGAGGCGAGACTGGGCAACTTGACGAGCCATGTGAGCCCGATCAATGGCTTCGCGCGCGTACTCGGAAGGAGATGGCACGAGAGGCAAGGTGGTTTCAAATGGCAATATGGGGTCGCGACCATATAAAAGATAAAAAGGCGAGAATCCCGCAGTGTCATGTCGAGAGGAGTTATATGCGAAGGTCACATAGGCCAACGTTGTATCCAGTCTCGATGATCATCGGAGACGTACATCGAAAGCATCTCTGTGAGCGTGCGGTTGAGACGTTCAGTTAGGCCATTAGTTTGTGGGTGGTAGGCGGTAGATAGCTTATGGGCTGTAGCACACGATCGAAGGAGGTCATCGACAACTTTGGACAGGAAAGAGCGGCCGCGGTCCGTAAGCAGCTGTCGGGGTGCACCATGGTGTAAGATGACGTCATGAAGAAGAAAATCCGCGACGTCAGTGGCGCAACTGGTTGGCATGGCCTTTGTTATCGCGTAACGGGTCGCATAATCTGTGGCGACGGCAATCCATTTATTTCCTAGTGTCGTCGTCGGAAAAGGGCCAAGAAGGTCGAGTCCCACGCGATGAAATGGTTCAGAGGGGACTTCAATTGGGTGAAGATATCCAGCTGGCAGCAAAGAAGGTCTTTTCCGGCGCTGGCAGAGGTCGCAAGTGGCGACATATCGACGTACGCTGCGGTACAATCCAGGCCAGAAAAATCGACGTCGCACGCGGTCGTATGTGCGGGAAACGCCGAGGTGTCCCGCTGTTGGTGCGTCGTGAAGTTGTTGAAGTATGGCAGGCCGTAGATGACGAGGGATGACAAGCAGAAGCTCAGGGCCTTCAGTGGTGACGTTGCGGCGGTAGAGGATGCCGTCAT
This sequence comes from Rhipicephalus microplus, assembly GCF_013339725.1. Lineage (NCBI taxonomy): Eukaryota > Metazoa > Arthropoda > Arachnida > Ixodida > Ixodidae > Rhipicephalus > Rhipicephalus microplus. The sequence goes on along the minus strand of NC_051168.1, from coordinate 161,360,395 downwards.
GCAGCACGAACATACGGGATTCAGCGTCATGGCTGTCAGACTGGATGGCGTCGATGATAGTGCGCAATGACTCATCCCGTCGTTGTTCGATGCGCATATCGCTGACGTCTGTAAACGCCATTACTCTGCTCTCCAGGTCAGGCGCAACGGGATCAGGAGGATCTACCGGATATCGAGAAAGACAGTCTGCGTCCTTGTGCAAACGGCCAGACTTGTAGCTGACGCTAAACGAAAATTCCTGAAGCCTCAGAGCCCAGCGAGCCAGACGTCCAGTCGGGTCCTTCAGAGAAGTCAGCCAACAGAGGGCGTGGTGGTCCGTAACGACAGTGAAAATGCGACCATATAAATATGGCCGAAACTTGGCGACGGCCCAAACTAAAGCTAGACACTCTCTCTCGGTGATGGAATAATTCATCTCCTGGGGAGAAAGCAGGCGACTGGCGTAAGCTATCACGCACTGTCTACCGTGGTGCCGCTGAGCGAGAACTGCGCCGATACCGTGGCCACTGGCGTCGGTGCGAACCTCTGTGGCAGCAGAAGGATTAAAGTGGGCAAGTATGGGGGGGCGTAGTTAGGTAGCCGATGAGAGCGGCGAACGCTTGAACCTGCTCAGGGCCCCATGAGAATGTGGTATCCTTCTTCAGCAAATCTGTCAGTGGCCGGGCAACGTCAGCGAAGTTTTTTCACAAAACGGCGAAAGTAGGAACATAAGCCGACGAAGCTACGGACGTCGGATGTAGAACGGGGCACTGGAAAGCTACGGACGACGCGGATCTTTTCGGGATCTGGTTGGACACCATCGGCGTTTACAATATGGCCCAGAATGGCAATCTGACGGTGACCAAATTGACACTTCTTGGAATTGAGTTGTAGCCCAGCTGTTCTGAAGACTGCGAGAATTGCAGCGAGACGGGTCAGGTGGCTATCGAAAGTAGATGAAAAGACTATCACATCGTCTAGGTAACAAAGACAAGTAGACCACTTGTAACCACGCAGGAGAGAGTCCATCATTCGTTCGAATGTGGCAGGGGCGTTACATAGTCCAAAAGGCATGACCTTAAACTGGTATAAACCATCTGGTGTAATGAAGGCCGTCTTCTCGCGGTCCATTTCATCGACAGAAATCTGCCAGTAGCCGGACCGGAGATCTATAGACGAGAAGTATTTAGCCCCGTGTAGGCAGTCCAACGCGTCATCGATGCGTGGTAGCGGGTACACGTCTTTTCGTGTGATCTTGTTTAGGTGGCGATAGTCAACGCAGAAGCGCCAGGTACCATCTTTTTTCTTCACAAGGACGACAGGGGAGGCCCAAGGACTACTTGATGGTTCTATGACACCTTTGTTGAGCATTTTGTCCACTTCTGCTTGGATAACTCTACGCTCAGTGGGGGAGACACGATAGGGGCGTCGGCGAATAGGACTGGCGTCACCAGTATTTATACGGTGCTGAACAGTGGATGTTTGCCCTAGAGGTCTGTCGTCGAAAGAAAAAATGTCGGTATATGACGCGAGAAGGCGATGGATGTCATTGGCTTGCGCAGGGTTGAGGTCGGGTGCAATCATCTTCGAGAAACGATCTGGCCGAGAACAGGTGCTGTTCGCTACTGGAGACTGAAGTAAATCAATCTCGGTGGTGAGCGCTGCTATTTCGAATTCGTCAGCATTAGATACGCTGGCCAAGAACATGCCACGAGGAAGCACTTGAGGGCACAAGCTGAAATTGAGAAGTGGAAGCGAGGTACAATTGTCAGTAACAGTCACAAGCGTATGGGGAATGGCAATGTTGCGGCTCAAGAGGACGTCGGCGAGAGGAAGGAGGACATATTGACCATCGGGAACTTGGGGCTGTGCGGTCAAAACGACGAAGGTGGCTGCCTGAGCTGACAGCCGCACATCCTGAAGAGAGCACAGGCGCGGCGGTGCAGTGGGGGGGTCAGCGACTATCTGAGGCAACTCTAGCTGAAGAACGCCTGTAGCACAATCGATCAGAGCAGAATGATTCGACAAGAAGTCCAGGCCTAGGATAATGTCATAAGGGCAGTGGTCAATCACGGCTAAAATGACAGAAGTAGTGTGGTCCTTTATACGTAAGGCGGGCAGTGCACAGACCGAGAACCATCGGCGTGCCGCCATCGGCCACACGGAGCATTTGTGCAGCCGCTGGTGTCAGAACTTTCTTTAAACGTGTGCGTAGGCTTGAACTCATGACCGAAATGCTTGCGCCGGTGTCGACAAGTGCTTGTACAGGTTCGCCGTCTACTTTAACGTCTATTACACTTCGTCTGGTGGGAACGGAAAGAGGATTTGCTGCGGAAGTCGTCAATGCAGCACCACCTCCGGGGGCTGCATTTCTCAGTTTTCCGAGACAACGCGGCCGGAAGCCACGGGGGACGAGAAGCGCCGTGGCTGCGGCGAACGGGACGATGGGCGACGTGTTTGCGGCGATCGAGACTGGTGCCCACGTGGTGAAGGCGAGCGGCTGTACCAAGTGTTCCGAGAATGGTCAATGGCATTGGGCTCTTCGGCAGGTGGAAAGGTGCGGGCGGTATCGTCGAAACGGGTCATATTGGTCGTTGCGCGATGTGCCGAGGACCATGTGTTGCGGCAGTAACGGGCAATATGTCCAACGCGGTGGCAGTTGAAACATATAGGGCGGTCATCTGCAGTTCGCCACTCAGCCGGGTTGCGAGTACGTGGAGAAGACCGTCGGTCGGAGAAGGGCATCACGAAAGGGCGTTCGCTGACTCTAGGCGCGGTGACATGGCACACGGAATGCACTCCGATGTTTTCAAGCTCCCGGCGCACGATGGCTTGAACAAGAGGAACAGTAACAGGAGTGGCATCGGTACTGCGCGAATAGAACGCCGAGGGCGCCATAGCTTCCAGTTCACGACGAACAATGCGTGTAAGGTCTCCCGGCGGCGATGCACGTTGTGGTGTTGACTGGTCCTCGCAAGTAGATGTTGCAGCGGTGTTTGGGAGTCGAGCGAATGTTTGTAGAATGCGGCGACTTTTCACTTGCTCGAACTGACGACACTCTTTGATGATCGCGTCTACGGTGGAACAGCCCTTGCACATCAGGAGATTGAACGCGTCGTCGGCAATCCCTTCAGAACATGTCCCACCTTGTCACCTTCTGTCATGTCGCTTTCGGCCTTTCGGCAGAGGGCCAGCACGTCTTGAATGTAAGCGAGGTATGACTCCGTAGGGGATTGGGCACGGCAGGCCAATTCCTTTTTGGCGGCGATCTTCCGACTGGCGGTTTTGCCAAACACCTCCCGCATCTTTGCTTTGCATTGGTCCCAGCTTGTGAGTTCTTCTTCATTGTTCTCATACCACACCTTGGCCGTGCCTCTCAAATAGAACAGCACATTAGCCAACTGAAGTGTGGGATCCCATCTGTTCGGCACACTCACTCGTTCAAACATGGCCAGCCAATCGTCAACGTCGACGCCATCGGTTCCGCAGAATGTACCGGGATCCTTGAGAGGCGTGAAAACGTACGGTTGCGACGCCATGTTCGTCGGAGACGCTGACGTTGACGCGGAGGGCTGAGCATTGGCCATGGCTGGAAGGGCGATGCGACGTCCGCTGCGGAGCTCCGTTGCCTGATGGTTACCCAGCACCTCTCACCAATATGTTACGAGGTTGGTTGCTTCTGAGCGAGATGTATTTGCAGAGTAAAAACTACAGGCAAGAGACACAATGGCTGATTGGCCCAGTCGCGCGCCTGTCAGTCGCACCTCTTCCTTTTCTTCCTCTCCGTAGCAATATGAAGGTGATGAAGCTCAACCACTGAACATTTGCTGATTTTTGTTTCGTGAAAAAACAGCTCCAAGCCACACGAACACACACGGAGCCAACAGCAGGCCATAGTTACGAAGATTACACAAATGTGAGTACTACCCATCTTTGCCATGCTCGCTGAAGTGCTGTGCGTTGCAGCTCCCACAGACACTGGCGCCAGAGTTCCCTCTAGTGTGTATTAGGAAACTCTATGCTCACAGTTGCGGATGCACGCGAATAAGCGTCTCATTTGTTACTTCACTGTCTAAAAAGCGCGCTGTTTGCGAACAGAGACTGCAATGATTGCAGTGACCTTTGTGCACCCGGTAACTAGAGCATAATTGTTTCACGTAAATGCCATGCTAGCCAAGGCGTACGATCCTCCCCCTCCTCGAACCGTGAGATAAGGACGCGTGAGGGAGCGTGTCGCTTACCTTCTCTCAGCCAAAGTACGCGTAGAAGAATGGAGCGGGCGCCTTTACGCGGTGTGGCGACGTGTGCTCATTGCGCCATCTTTCTGGTGATGCCAAAAACACAGCAGCAGAATAGTTATATATATATATATATATATATATATATATATATATATATATATATATATATATATATATATATATATATATATATATATATATATAAATATATATATATATTTGAACAGTGAAGAACGTTCTTCGAGTTGGCCCAGTGGTTTCACGACGCAGAGGTCTCACGTTCGATTTCGCGTGCCAGAGTGCTTTTTCTGGATTTTTTTCTGTGTTGCAGTTTCATATATATATATAGGTTCGTATACATATTCGGTGCATGACATAGATGCCCATGTCGACGTCAGCGGCAAATAAAATACGTCTGACAAGCAAAATGCGTCTAATGATCGCGGGATCCGTGATCATCAATGTTTATGCCACGCTTCACTTCGGCGAAGCAGTACTCGGTGCAGACCACTCACAAGGGCTGCGTATCGTACTGAAGAAGCTGGACAACTCTTTCACGCAGAGCAGAAATCAAGTGTACTCAAGGTACCTGCTGCGATGCAGAAAGCAGGAGAGAAAGATCAGCCCTTCGTCTTCTTTCTGATGGACTTAAAACGCGGGCAAAGGACTGTTTTTCGAGGGACATTGTGACAGGATGGTGCGCGATAAGGTAATCTTTGGCATCTACAACGAGCACGTGCGAATGAAATTACTAGAGTTCGATGACCCGACTCTTGAAAAGGTTGCAAAAATTTTGATGTCCACGAAAGTTTAGCAAAGCAGCTGTATGCGTTCAGACAAGAAGCAAGCGATCTGAGCCACGACACCGACTCTCTGCACGCAGTGTAAGCAACAAAGCAAAAGAGTGTGACAAAGACTCTCATCACACTAATGAAAAGATATCGGTACTGTGGAACAGCGCATTGATCGATATGTGGGGTTTAACGTCCCAAAACCATCATATGATTATAAGAGACGCCATAGTGGAGGGCTCCGGAAAATTCGACGACCTGCGCTTCTTTCACGTGCACCCCAATCTGAGCACACGGGCCTACAACATTTCCGCCTCCATTGGAAATGCAGCCGCCGCAGCTGCGATTCAATCCCGCAACCTGCGGGTCAGCAGCCGAGTACCTTATCCGCTAGACCACCACGGTGGGGCTGTGGAACAATGCACATATTCAAGAAAAGTTCATGTCCAGCATGGGAAAAAGAGTGCACCAACTGTGGCACACAAAGGCACTTCGTAAAACAATGTAAGGCTAGAGGTATTGTGCGATCCCAGTATGAGAGTGACTCCAGCTAGGAAGACATCTGGGTGGAGCAAGAAAACAATAAAAATAGAATTTTTGTGACGCTAGAGACAAGAGACATAAAGGAACACATCAGGTTCCAAGTTGACAGTGGAACCTCTGTAAATATTATCTCTGAAATATAGGTCCACGGCAAAAATCTAAAGGAAGCCCCTACACAGTTGAAGATGTACAATGGAAGAACCATCCCACCATAATGCAAGTGTTGGCTTCCCCTGAGAAACCTGAAGATTCCATAGAAGTATTCAGGGGAGTTTGCCATGGTAAAGCAACACCTAACACCTCTGTTAGAAAGAAACACACCAGAAAAGATGAGTCTTATAACAGTAAATTATGACCCGCTGTCCACTATTGTTCAGGGCTCGACAACGCTGAAGGACGCCATCACTGAGAAGTACCCTGAAGTATTCAGAGAGGAGCCAGGTAGATTCCCAGAGACTGTGCTTCTGAGCGTCGATGGAACAGTAGCACCTGCAGTATCAGCAACATGTGAGCTACCTATGAGCATCAAACCACATGTACAGCAAACACTGCAAGAGCTTGAACAGCAACAGATCATCACCAGAGTTGATGAGGCAACGAAGTGGGTCAACCACATGGTTGTAGCAAAGAAAAAGTGTTAGGTGTGCTGTGAACTTCCATCGACCCACAGAAACTAAATAAAGCTCTCAAACAAGAACGGCCCCCATTGTCAATACTAGAAGACATACTGCCAGAACTTGCACATGCCAAAGTGTTCTCAACACAGGACTTGAAAATTGATATTGGCACTCGTTGAAGCATGCTGACATTTCTAATACGCTTCGGGCGATAGAGGTGATTACGCCTACCATTTGGTTTGTCTGCAAGCAGTGAAAGCTTTTTAAATTACCTACAAACTGCTCTAGATGGCCTACGAGGTGTAGTGTGTGTCACTGATGACATACTTGTACACAGAACGGGCCAAAAAAAGATATGGCACAACTTGATCACGACCAGAAGTTGGCAAGACAGCTTGACAGATGCAAAGAGCAAGGAATTCGCATCAACAAAACAAAACTAGAGCTGAACAAGGAAGAAATGATCTTTCTCGGCCACGAACTCAAAGATAAAGGACTTATTATTGACCCCGAAAAAGGCCAAAGCCATCCGTGAAACGTGACAACCCAGTGAAGTTAGTCGAGACTAAGGCAATGCGGCATGGTAAACTACATTGCCGGATTGCTCCCCGCATATCAACACCAATGAATCCAATTAGAAGACTGACAGCCAAGGATGTCAATTCGGCACGGTCAACACAACAGAAAAAAGCCTTTAGAAGTGTAGTATCTGGTGATCACACCAACGATATTGGTCTTCTATGATTAAAAGAAAGCCCTCACAATCCCAGGTGATGCTAGGGAAAAGAGGCTAGGAGCTGTACTTCTGTAAGCAGACTCCCCTGTCTCCTACGCTAGCCAAGCGCTTACACCGACTGAAATACGATATGCACAGATTGAGAAGGAGATGCTGGCAATGGTGTTCGCTCTAAAGAAGTTCCACGAGTATGCACTGAGCCGACACACAAAAGTGATCACAGACCACAAGTCATTGCAATAGATTGTCAAGAAACCTCTCATTAAGGTACCACAGCGACTTCAGGGTGTGCTGCTACAAGTACAGCGTTACGATATCAAAGTTGAATATTGGCCAGGAGAGTAACTCATCATTGCAGACACTATGTCAAGGTCATTCCTTCCAGAAACGGAAAGCAGCCTAGAACACATCCAAATAAATGTCATAGTGGGCCAACCTGTAAAGAAACATTGGATGAAATCAAAAGTGCGACAGCACAGCACAGAAACTCATGAATGCAACGCAGAAACTTATTAATGTCATTTGCAGTGGTTAGCCAGACGGGAAGCAACAAGTCTTAGCTGAAATTGCACCGTATTTTGCCCACAGAGACGAGCTAACTACACAAGGTGGTCTGGTGTACAAAGGTCAACGTGTGGTCTTCTAAGTTAGCATGAGAAACGACATCAAGATGAGATTGCACTGCTCACACCTTGGCATGGAAAGTTGTCTCCATAGTGCTCAACAGTGTGTGTATTGGCGCCAAATGAACGCTAAGATCAAGGACTACATTGCTACATTTTTCATTGGAGCGAGAGATCAGAGACTGCGGACAGCTGTTTTTCAATCTTCTAATCCGTCTGCCTTTCCTACACAGGCCTCACTACTCTATCTACGGGTAGGTTGCATATCGTCCTCTTGGTGAACCTGCAATTCGGAAACTTCAACACGTGTTTTGCAAGCAACTGAATTCTATCAACTACTGATATATGTTGTCTCCGCCACTGGTGTCACTGCTGTGCCTGCATTCAGGATACTTAAGCTGCCCCGTGGCCATCCAGCAGCATCATTTGGGTGAGCGATCAGAGCCTGCGTGCTGCTGTATTTCGATCTTCTAATCCGTCAGCCTTTCCAACACAGGTGATTGAAGTGCTTCATTCTTACTTTTTTATTTTTCGCCTGAATGCGGTGGTCTGATTGATTGATATGCGGGGTTTAACGTCCCAAAACCACTATAAAATTATGAGAGACGCCGTAGTGGAGGGCTCCGGAAATTTCGACCACCTGGGGTTCTTTAACGTGCACCCAAATCTGAGCACACGGGCCTACAACATTTCCGCCTCCATCGGAAATGCAGTGCGGTGGTCTTACCACTGCTTTCGATATAGCTCCAACTGTCACATCGCTTTCTAAAGAGTTTGAAAACTTTAGGGTGTTTATTGAACGAAAATTAGCTACCGTTCATAACACATTGGAATCAGTAAAATTTGCAGTGACTAGGTGTCACCACGAAAATGAAGACAAACTGTAATCTGAGGTCGATGACATCAAGAAAGCCATAGATTTCGTGAGCAGTAGGTTTGAACCTGCGAAGTCGGATAACAGCGTACGTGTATTATACACTGAAATCAATAACTACTTAGAAGACCACAGCATTATTTTTGAATATCAGCATGGATTTTGTCGGGGTTATTCATGCAAAACGCAGTTAGCCGGCTTTTTACATCACATTCATTCATATCTCGACCTAGGATTTCAAGTTGATGCCATCTTCCTCGATTTCTCGAAAGCTTTCGATCGTGTTCCTCACCATAGACTAATAGTAAAACTAATGAACCTGAATATACACCCAACTGTAATTGAATGGATTAAAAATTTCCTCTCATCTAGATCAGAAGACACATCCGTTAACAACAGCACCTCCTCATCGACTAACGTAACCTCCGGTGTCCCGCAGGGCAGCGTTCTTGGCCCTTTACTTTTCCTAATCTATATAATGACTTACCTAACTGCGTGTCCTCTCACATCAGACTTTTCGCGGATGACTGCGTAATTTATCGAATAATTTCATGTGACAATGACAAAGATATTCTTCAAGCTGTTCTTAACGCAATTAATACATGGTGGTCAACATGGTTGATGACTCTTCATACAGCTAACACACAGTTATTATCATTTACAAGACGCATGCATCGCAATCTTACATCCTATGTAATCAATATTAACATAATTCAACTGACAACTTCGTGTAAGTACCTGGGTGTTCACTTACAGTCTGACCTTACGCGGCATCATCACATCCGCCAAACGTTGGCATCAGCTAACCGCTCATTAGGTCTACTCAAACGCAACCTCAAGCATGCTCCAGATAATCTCCGTAGACTAGCATACATCACAATAATACGTCTTAAAATCGAATACGCATCAGCTATCTGGGATCCCTCACAAATCCACATACCCAAGAAATAGCATCTTTACAAAACCGTGCAGCCCGTTTTATCTTTTCTGATTATTCACCCTATACTAGCATTTCAGCACTCGCGCTCAGTTTGACGACTTATCTAATCGCCACAGAACTGCCCGCCTTTCGCTTCTCCACAAACTCTATCATCACCCATACCTTCACCGCATCTTCGAAGCTCCAACAGTAGTCTTTCCACGCACAGACCATATCTTCAAGATAAAACGCATAACTTGTCGCTCAGCTCATTATGCTAATTCCTTCATTCCTCGAACAATAGTTGCATGGAATAACTGGCCATCCCACATTGCCACTCAAGCAGATTTCACAACATTTCACGAACATTTACTCAACATTTCGGACTAGACATCCACCGCGCGTACTCTCATTAAGGTTTTTCATATGTACATCAGTGTTTAATTGTCTCGTTATCATATGTTAAGTTTTTCACGACCATTGTAGATGCTTTATTTGTATTACTTATGTGTAATTGCAAAATTTGTATCTTAAGATCATGCCTTCGTTTTAGCTTTTTCCTTGTATACTGTATTTGTTAGTGCCCTTAACATATGTTTACCGTATTCATTATTCTATTTCTACAAATTTTTCTTTTTTTCTAAAGTATCTGGTTTTCGTTGTTGTTGTTTTTTGTATTTAGCTCGCTTTTATTATTTTGTATAATCTTGATTTTACATTGTATAAGCGTACAAAGATTTGTTTCATGTGTCCGTTCCCCTATGTAATACCCCTTCGGGGGTCTTTAGGGGTATTATGAAATAAAAATAAAAATTAAAAACAGCAGCCTTAAATCTGACAACAGGCACCTAAAATAAAATAATCACATGCTGCTGCAAAAGATTACACATTTGTAACTGTACTCCCGCCTTAATAGCTTAAAAATAAGAGGTGTTCCAACAAGGCAAGGCGAAAATTGCAGAAACATTGTTGAGCTTCTCGGCGAAAAGGTTGGTTGCCCTATTCAACATGAGGACATCGATACTGTACACAGAACACCAACGCGCGACACTAAGAACAAAAATAACATTGTGAGCTTCTGCTCGCACGAAAAGCGTACCGAGTTTCTGAAAAAGGCTCGGAAGTCGCGTCCCAAAACAGACTTTCTCGGTTTTTCGGCAGTGCAGAAAAAGCCAATATACGTTAATGAGCTCCTCTCATCTGATAATAAGCGGCTGTTTTCTAAAGCACTTGCTCTCAAGAAACAAATGAAGTGGGCTTTCCTGTGGACTGACAATTGTGTTATTAAGGCAAGACAAACTCTTGCTGTTGTGGTGTACAAAATTGACAGTGATGTTGATCTGCATGTGTTCAACGCATAGGCGTGAAATAATGTTAAGCTTGGAAAAAAGAAAACATAAAGGCCTATTTTCTTCCGGGTGACTTCAATAACAATTCTTCGCAGAACTAAGGCGTTTTCTTCAATTGATTTCAATGCTCGTAGCCTTTCTAAGAACTATGACAGTATTACCGCTCTACTAGCTTCTCTTAATCATCAGTTGTCGGCTATCTGTTGCTCCGAAACTTGGCTATATCACCTGGTCGTTGTGACTTGTATGGCTTTCCCGGTTATGTAAGCGAATATTCTCACAGAACTGATGATCGTAATGATGGCTCCACCGTTTTTATATCAAATAGCATTCTTTATAAAAGTTCCCATGATTTAAGTACAAATGTGCTAAAATATGAATTTCCTTGGCTGCAAATTGATCTGCCGAGTCTTTGTGAGAATCAACGAAAAACTATTCGTGGTACTGTCGATCAATCCCCTTCCAGTGACCCCTCTGGTTTTTGTAATGCGCTTCATCACGTCCTAGATAAACGTACTGCTGAGCGCAAAAATATAATAATTATGGGCGATATGAAGTTTGATTTACTACATCCCTCTAGTCATTCCACTCTCGAGAAAACGACACGTTTTTATAGTTTTGGGCTTACTTAGCTTATATCTGTACCAACACGCTGTTCTGATAGCTGCTCACAGTCATCAATCAATCACATCTTCACAAACATTGATGACGTCAGTCATGATGGTGTCATTGAGAGTGACACTTCAGATCACTTTCCTGTATTTCTATATTTTGAACAGGTCATCGCTCGTAGCCACTTAATACGTTAAAAGTATCGCTTTGATTCAGACAAGCACTGCATTCTCATTGCCGATGAAGATTGGTCTAGTGTATATGCCGCGGATGATCCTGAAGAGGCCTTGACCAGGCTCTACGACGCTGTTTATTCAGCAGTTGAGCGTTCAACTACATTGTAATTATCTAACAGATGCTACTTCGCCCCACAGTGCTCTTGGTTATCAAATTCACGGATACAGTCTCTTTGCAAGAATTAGAACTTGTATAAAAAGACGAAACGTCAGCCTTTTATTTCACGCTTGAAATCACGCTCTAAAACCTACTCCAGCACATTGGCTACACTTTTAAGAAAAGTGAGACCAAGTTATTATAAACGGGAACTACAGTATTGTGGAAGCTTGCTTCGGATTCATTTCTAAAAACTAAAGTGACTACATTAGTTAGAGTGTAAGCCAGCTTATACACGCAAAAATGCACAGAACAATGTATACCAAGCAATTCGCACAGCTCTAAATAATCCTCTCAGCAGCAAATAATACTGATAGCTCTCCTATGACCACTGCGCATATGGAACTAGTCACACAGATAAAAAAACCACAGATAAAAGTCTTACAATACATTAGAAAAAATTATCTTACTTAACATTGCTAACAGCTACACGCATTTCCACACTTTCTGATGGATATTTTGCTTGCTGTATTGCTTTCTTCTGCATTTCTTCATTCTTTTTACGCAAACTATACCTCAGTCTACAAAACAAGAACTCTTGCACAACCTTACCAGCAATGTTATGGCATGCGGGTAGGGATGAAAATGCAGGTTCAATTGCCGAAATCACGTTACCAACGTGCTTGAGTGCAAGTTTTCCTGCTACCAGTGACTTTTCGTTTTTTTTTTGTAGTAACTCTCCGTGCATTCTAAGAGGGACATGATTGATGCTGATGGTATGCATAACGATTTCTTGTTTGGTACATAATTCTCTAACTGCCAAAGCAAGCCACCCTGAGCAGCGTCAGTTCCAGTCAACGTGCCTTTGCAAAGGTCACAAAGCCCATACTTCTTACCGACGCTTCGAGGAATGTACCCTGCCAAGACAATCTTTTGGCTCAAGATTTTCAATTATGGCAGGCATTTTCACATCATCTAGCTCAGCCCTCAAGTCTGGTCTTGAGCTCAAAAAATCTGTTAAAGGAACAGTCATTTGTGTCATAGCTACCGTGCTTGCTTGGCTTAAAAAACTGTGAAAGCACAATGAGTTTGAGCGTCTACTTGAATTCTCTAGCTCTGGGAGCAGGCGACTTGGCTCTTATGGCAATAAAAAGATTCTCTAGGGCGTCCTGCGAGAAGTGACTCGGGAGAAGAAACTTCAAGCTTTTGGACTTGACATACCGCTGGCGAAGATTTAATTTTGTAGTATTTGTTACTACCATGCTAGTCTGCACTAGCTTTGACGATGCCTCAGGCCAGCTGTGGTCAAAAATGTCATGTTTCCTGAACAACTCAATCAAAATGTGACGAAATACTTCAACCCCCTTGCTTTTTTTTGCGCACAAATCACTCAAAGCCTAAGTCGGTGTCCTTGACGTCATTAGCCAAAACCGCCTAAACACTTGATCTAAAAACCAAACTGTTGTTACAGCTTTCTCATCATTTTTTTCTGCTCAACCAAAAACCACAGAGCAGCAGTGATACTGTGGTTGAACAAGGCACAAGCTGTGCCAACATTCATTTTATCAAAGTGGCTTGGAGTTAGATCTTTCTGCTACAAAACGTGGGGCAAGTTTGAGGCTGTGCTGTTCAACAATTTCGCACAGCTGCTCCACATTCTTTAGGCTGACCTAAAATAACAGCGGGTCATTATGGTCAAATTTGTTGTTGATGTAATCATATTCACACAAGAATTTGACGTATTATAAAAAATTCAGGAAATTGTACATAAAAATTTCTAGCTCATTTGAACCTTGATAAAAAATTGCATCAACAAAACCATTTTTCTGCCAATCTTTACGATGTGTTTTCAGGTTTTCGCCGTTTCAGACTAACCAGCAAAGTTCACAAGTAAGTTTAAAAATGCATATGACATGTAAAGTCGTATATTGCCACGTTCCATTTCCCAAGTTTTTGTTATCGTCCCAAAACAACACACCATTCTCAGCGCGAACCGCGCCTGCAGTTTTGAGAAGGTTCCGAACTGTAGTAGATCATTTCGATAAGATCACGCCCACTGTGCGAACGGTACAGATTGTTCTGGAAGACTGGAACCTACGCCGCCGCCAGCGATAACGCTAGAACATTCGACGGCAAGAGTATAAATGCCGACGCGCTTCGCCACTTGTCAGTTGTTGATCGGAGGCTGACGCTGCGTTCGCCGCTATCAGTCCGACACTGCTATCTGTGCAAGACTGCTGCTGTAATTAGACTTTCCCTTTTCCGGGCACAGGTTCACCCAAATAAACAGTTAAATCCCAACACGAAGTTTCCTGTCTTCGGCCACGTCACGACCCCGTGACATCTGGTGGAGGTGCTGCTTCGTTCATGTACCTGACGCCCCCGTCAAGCCGTGAACCCAGCCCCCGTCGCGGAGAAAACACCGACGCCAACCAAGAGCAGCGAACAAGCCGCCGACAGCAAGGTCTCCCACCGGAGTACTGCCTTCTACAAGACAAGGCGCGGAAGACCAAGACCATGACCTCGACTGCAGCGACAATGACAACCGGAGCGTCCCAGCCCGCGATCGTCATTCATCAACCCAGGGAACCACCAACGTTCCATGGCTCATCGTTTGAAGACCCGGAAACCTGGCTAGAAACATACGACCGTGTGGCCGCCCTCAACCACTGGGACAACGAAGAAAAGCTCCGTCGTGTGTACTTCTACTTGGAAGACACCGCAAGGACCTGGCTCGAGAATCGGGAGTCCACGCTCTGAACGTGGGATGTCTTCTGCGGCGCATTTCTGCAAACGTTCGCGAGCGTCGCTCGCAAAGAGAGGGCCGCTGCTCTACTCGAGACCCGGGTTCAGCTACCAAATGAAAAGGTTGGAATTTTCACAGAGGAGATGACCCGCCTATTCCTTCACGCTCACCCAGACATGCCTGAGGAAAAGAAAGTTCGTTTCCTCATGCGAGGGGTCAAACAGGAGCTCTTCGCGGGACTAAGGAGGAAGCCACCGAACACCGTCCAAGAATTTGTATCCGAGGCGACCACCATCGAAAAAACGCTGGACATGCGCACCAGACAGTATAATCGTCGCCTGACTCCAGAATGCGCTGCTGCTCAAGCCAGTGACTCCGACGACCTGCGTGAAACAATCCAAGCGATCGTGTAGGAAGAGCTGCGCAAACTGTTGCCTTCGGCGCAGCCTCAAGTAGATTCGATGGCCGACATTGTGCGAGAGGAAGTCCGGCAATCGCTTCGAATTCCCCAAACACCGCCGCCCGAGCCAGAAACTATGAGCTACGCCGCTGCAGTGCGCCACAACGCTCCTCCCCGTCCACGCCAAAACGCCACCCCGTCGCACTTCCGTCGCCAGACGCCACCGCCGCCACCACCCCCACCGACGTCCTACCGTTCCCCAGCGGGCCAGCGCAGTGCACCGAGGAAAACGGATGTTTGGCGTACACCTGACAACCGACCGCTCTGCTACCACTGCGGCGAGGCCGGGCACACATACCGCCGTTGCCAGTACCGACAGAAGGGACTGCGTGGCTTCGCCGTCAATGCACCGCGTCCGCAGCCAGGAGATCGGCCACGTGACATCGCCGACTACCTGGCAGGAACTCAATGGACACCACGAAGTCCTTCCCGTTCGCCGTCGCCCAGCCGCCGCATGTCACCGCACCTCTGGCAGTACTCTGGCCCAACGCGGGGCCGGTCTACTAGCCCGTATCCGGGAAACTAAGGGCAGCAACCGATGGAGGTGCGGTTGCTGTGCGACGAACTACCGAAGATCCTCCGACGACGACGGCGCCGCGACGGAGCTTTTTGAACACAACACCAACCAGGCAAAGCCCTGAAGGCAAAATCTCACTTACCGAAGGTGGCCGGACGACGCAACATGGAAGCAGCGGAACAAGCCGACGCAGCCATGACCCGACGCCACGCCCTAACTGTAATGCGAGACGGCGAACTAGCGACCTCGACGTTCTTATCGACGGCCACAGTGTGACTGCTCTCGTCGATACTTGAGCCGACTATTCTGTCATCAGTGGGTCATTCGCCGCAAAGTTAAAGAAAGTTAGGACAGCTTGGAAAGGCCCTGAAATCCGCACAGCCGGAGGTCATCTCGTAACGCCTGCAGGAATCTGCACAGCGAGAGTCACCATTAACGGCCGTATTTATCCTACAGACTTCGTAGTTCTACAGCGTTGCTCGAGAGATGTCATCCTTGGCATGGACTTCTTATGCCTCCATGGTGCTGTCATCAACTTAAAAACAAGGTCGATAACGTTATGCACAGAAGAAGCACTACCGCCGCGCACGCCGTCAGGACACCATGCCTTGAATGTGCTGGAAGAACACGTCACCATTCCGCCTCGCTCAAGCGTCATTATTTCAGTCAGCGCTGCTAAATCACCTGACTTGGAAGGCGTCTTTGAAGGCAGTCAGCATCTGTTGGTCACCCGAAATATTTGCGTTGCAAGAGGAATTGCAGAGCTGCGGGGAGGCAAAGCAATGGTTATGCTCACGAATTTCCGCAATCAGTACAAACATGTGAACAAAGGAACAATGGTCGCATACATCGAAGAAATTGTCGAAGCCACCAGTGCTTTCGGCCTCGCCGATTCTGCGGAACCTGCTCAGAGGAACCAAGCCCCTCCCTTAGCTTTCGACGTCAATCCCAGACTACCGAACGATAAGCAAGAACAGCTCAAGGCCCTGCTCCTGCAATACGAAAACTGCTTTTCGTCGTCATCGAAAATTCGGCAGACCCCAATTACGAAACATCGCATCATAACCGAAGAAAATGCCAGACCACTCCGTCAGAGTCTGTACAGGGTTTCGACGCGAGAACGTGACGCCATGAAGAGACAAGTTGATGAAATGCTGCGGGATGACATTATCCAGCCGTCCAAGAGTCCATGGGCATCCCCCGTGGTGTTAGTGAAGAAAAAGGATGGGACCCTACGTTTCTGCGTCGATTATCGCCGCCTGAACAAAATCACAAGAAAGTACGTGTATCTTCTCCCACGAATAGATGACGCACTAGATCGGCTCCATAACGCCAAGTACTTTTCGTCAATGGACCTCAAGACTGGCTATTGGCAAATCGAAGTCGACAAAAGAGACCGAGAGAAGACGGCGTTTATAACACCGGACGGCCTCTTCGAGTTTAAAGTGATGCCCTTCGGCCTTTGCTCAGCGCCTGCACCTTTTCAACGCGTTCTGGATACAGGACTGGCAGGAATGAAGTGGCAAACTTGCCTTGTGTACTTGGACGACGTCGTCGTGTTTTCTTCGAGTTTCGACGAGCATCTCCGGCGCCTTGAAGCTGTACTTCAAGCCATCAAGACGTCCGGACTCACACTGAAGCCAGAAAAGTGCAAATTTGCGTAAGAGGAGCTCTTGTTTCTGGGACACGTTATCAGCAAGTCTGGAGTTCGTCCCGATCCACGGAAAACAGCCGCCATCGCCGACTTCCAACCGCCCACTGACAAGAAGGCCGTGCGCCGATTTCTGGGCCTGTGCGCCTATTATAGGCGGTTCGTGAAAAACTTCGCCCGCATCGCCGATCCTCTCACTAACCTTACCAAGGCCGACGTGGAGTTCAAGTGGGAAACGCCACAGGAACACGCTTTCCAGGAGCTTAAACATCGCCTCCAGATGCCTCCGTTACTTGCCCATTTCGACGAATTCGCCGAGACAGAAATACATACTGACGCAAGCAGCGTAGGTCTTGGCGCCGTTCTTGTGCAGAGGGCTGACGGACTTGAAAGGGTTATTAGTTACGCCAGCCGATCGCTATCCAAAGCAGAAGCAAATTATTCCACAACAGAAAAGGAGTGCCTCGTCATCATCTGGGCTACGTCGAAATTTCGCCCCTACCTCTACGGCAGGCCCTTCAAAGTTGTGAGCGACCACCACGCCTTGTGTTGGCTAGCCACCTTGAAGGACCCTTCAGGTCGTCTCGCACGATGGAGCCTGAGACTTCAAGAGTATGACATTACTGTCATTTACAAGTCCGGCAAAAAACACTCTGACGCCGACTGTCTCTCTCGTGCGCCTGTCGACCAACCGCTACCCGACGACCCGGATGACGAGTACTTCTTGGGAACGATAACTACCGATGACTTCGCTGAACGACAGCGGGCCGACCCAGAACTTAAGGCCCTAATAGAATACCTCGAAGGCAGGACCGCCGAAGTCCCGAAGGTATTCAAGCGCGCACTTGCGTCGTTCTTTCTACGAAACGGTCTTCTACAAAAGAAAAACTTTTCACCGCTTCGAGCTAAGTGCCTCCTTGTGGTGCCTTCAGCTCTGCGACCAGAACTCCTGCAGGCCCTGTACGACGATCCGACGGCAGGGCACCTCGGTGTTTCTCGCACGCTCGCGAGGATACAAGAAAGGTACTACTGGCCACGTCTTACCACCGACGTCACTCGTTATGTGAGGACATGCCGGGACTGTCAGCGACGCAAGACACCGCCGACAAGGCCAGCGGGACTTCTGCAGCCAATTGATCCACCTTGCCGACCTTTCCAGCAGATTGGTATGGACCTACTGGGGCTGTTCCCGACGTCGACTTTCGGAAACAAGTGGATCGTGGTAGCTACCGACTACCTCACCCGCTACGCCGAGACAAAAGCCCTGCCAAAAGGCAGTGCATCCGAGGTAGCTAAGTTCTTCGTCGAAAATATCGTCCTACGTCACGGCGCCCCGGAGGGCCTTCTCACCGACAGAGGAACGGCATTCGCTGCCGACTTAACTCGAGCGATCTTGGCATACAGCCAAACAAACCACCGCCGGACGACAGCGTACCACCCACAGACCAACGGCCTCACCGAGCGGCTTAACAAGACGATCGCCGACATGCTGTCAATGTACGTCGATGTCGAACACAAGACGTGGGACGCCATTCTTCCGTATGTGACCTTCGCATACAACACGGCGGTGCAGGAGACGACGCAGATATCTCCATACAAATTGGTCTACGGAAGGAGCCCGGCAACGATGCTCGATGCCATGTTACCCAACGTCACCGACGAAGAAAACCTCGATGTGAGCGAGTACCTTCAACGCGCCGAAGAAGCCCGACAACTTACGCGTCTCCGTATCAAGAATCAACAGACGACCGACAGCCACCGTTACAACCTTCGACGACGCTTCGTGGAATACCAGCCCGGTGAACGTGTTTGGGTGTGGACGCCAATGCGCCGACGTGGACTAAGTGAAAAGCTTCTGCGACGGTACTTCGTACCATATAGGGTGGTTCGACGTCTCGGCCCACTTGATTACGAGGTTGTCCCCGACGGCATCACGAACTCTTAACGACGCCGATCGCGACCTGAAGTCGTACATGTCGCGCGCCTCAAGCCGTTTCATGCGCGTTAACAAACTGAAACAGTGTTTTTTTGTATTATAGTTGTATCGTAATTTATTCATTGTACTTTCTAGCACTATTATTCTACCTTCATCTTTAATTAAAGCATCGGGACGATGCCTTTTTTCAGAGGGGGGCAATGCCACGTTCCATTTCCCAAGTTTTTGTTGTCGTCCCAAAACACCACACCATTCTCAGCGCAAACCGCGCCTGCAGTTTTCGAGAAGGTTCCGGACTGTAGTAGATCATTTCGATAAGATCACGCCCACTGGGCGAACGGTACAGATTGTTCTGGAACCTACGGCGCCGCCAGCGATAACGCTAGAACATTCGACGGCAAGAGTATAAATGCCGACGCGCTTCGCCACTTGTCAGTTGTTGATCGGAGGCTGACGCTGCGTTCGCCGCTATCAGTCCGACACTGCTATCTGTGCAAGACTGCTGCTGTAATTAGACTTTCCCTTTTCCGGGCACAGGTTCGCCCAAATAAACAGTTAAATCACAACACGAACTTTCCTGTCTTCGGCCACGTCACGACATGTGACAATATTGTAGGCTGTTCCGAGTTGTGGGTGGCAGCTTACTAGTATCTTTTAGGACTGAAAATGCTGTGTTCACCCTACTCGTATTTACCTATCGCGCATTTATTTCAAGCAAAGAAGCTCGTGAGGGAGCATGGACTGCACTGAATGATAGAAACAATATAGGAATAACGTTTATAATGCTAAGAGTAGTGCGAGTGGTAAACACTAACTGAAGAGAGTAAATGCTTGTAAGTCAGATAACAGAGGCAGTTCAAATTGGAGACATGAAGTTAAGCAAGTTATGCCTGCAGTAGATAACAGGTCATAGATCAGTATAACAGAAGGGGGGCAGTCAACTGCTGAGGAATAGAGGCGATGAAATGAGGAAATACGCAGGTACAAGATAAAGCTATATAATGCAACATGGGGTTATCAGAAAGTGATTTTTCATTCAGTGTGTCTTGTTGACAGTTTTAAAGGCATAAACCATCAAACCAGCAGAAATGTGGACAGTGTGTGCTTTGTTTGGCTTTCACTTTCGTCTCTCATGTGCTTTAAGTTGTATTTGAACGTGTTAGAGCCCCTAGCGCGGGAATTCTGGTAGGGTTAATTGGCAAATGCCAGCAGAAACATTCATACAGCAGTGCACATTAGAGACATTGGAAGAAAGCAGCAAGAAATACGGATGAACAGGCAGAGAAGGACACATACAACAGCCTGGTTTCTGCTTGGTTTTCCGTCTTTCGCGCTGTTTCCCTCCAATACGTTGTACCAACACGCCAAAGCAACCACTTTGGTACATAGGAGGCTGTCTATTTGCATATGTCTTGATCTGTTATAACGCGCGGTCATTCAAAAAAAGCAGTCAAAGAAATTATACCACAAGATGCCATGCGCTGACTGCCTACATAGCAACATAGTACTTTTTTCATTCGTTGGCAACTTGTTCTTAATTACAGTCTCATCATCCAGAACTATCTTCAGCTGCATCACCAGATGACCACGCAACTTTTTCAGAAGGTAGGGTAAATCCGCAAGGAATTGTAGTTTGCGGCCTTCATCACAGGGGTGAACACATGTGGTCCGAGGGCATCCGTACTTCATGGTCATTCTATTACACAGTCTCAAAATGGGGTGGTTTCTACTCCCCATTTCAGAAGTTACACAGTGTACAGACAGACCAATTGCTTCACATTTCCTGATGATGTCAAAGAGTATGGCCAATACCTGCTTTGCATCAAAGAAGACAGCTGAAAGAGAAATAAACACGTTATACTTTCTGGTGTTTAATGCGCCAAAACACAGTATGATTACGAGTCATGGCCTAGCGGAGGGCTCTGAATGATCTTGACCACCTGGCGTTATTTAAAATTCACCAACATTGAACAATACATGAGCCTTTAGTATTGCACTTCCATCCAAATGCAACCGCTGCGGCTGGGATCGAACCCGAATCCTTTGGGCCAGCAGTCGAGTACCATAATCACTGCTTCACTGTGGCAGCAAGGCCTAACGTTTCATGATAAGCTCGCTTATTTACTCTTGCAGTCTACTGAGATTCGCCCAAAGGGAAAGTGTACAACGAGAAAGAACAATGTGTCACTGTTGGCTAGATGAACTGCTTTTGCTCTCTAGAAGTTACAGAGCAATCCATTATTGACCTGAAAAGTGGTATGCTACTGTGTGCTTCCTCCTGGACGTAACTCCTCCAAGCATGAACACCCGCGCGTGTGTTGGGAGACCGGCTGGTGCACTTGGGTGTGATGATGGTAAGTAGAATGTTCTGAAAAGTAGCACAGAATCATATGTTTGTAAACAGCAATTTAATTTTCAGTAATCACCTAATAGAATAAAATAAATAAATAGAGAATGCAGACATGCTGTGTTGATACAGGTAATGCCTAAGTATTACTAATAATTGCTTGTAAGGTGTTATTTAGCAGTCATTTAGTACCAATACAGTAAGCATTATCTGAAGGGTGCAGGTTCAGCCCCAACCAGTGAAAAGTTGTCTTTTGCACTTGAAAGCAAAGTAACCTACATGGCTTTTAGAGGGAATCTTCATATACATATTACCATGCGGCATTATGATTAGAAAGTGAGCTATTGATGTCACAGCTTACGAAAAAAGTTAGCTTCAGAGCACACTGTATGCTGAGCTAAAAAATATTGCTCATTGTCTATAGCATAAGTTTCACACATTGTAAGCATTGCACCTTTACGCCAAGGTCAGACTGCAAGAAACAGAACCCGCATGAACACTCACTGATGACATAACTTGTATTACAGTCATAATCGAGGCCTGGGGTGAGCTGCGTTTCATACGAAATACGATTCCATTATAGACAATAATTCTAACACTAAAAAGTTTCAAGAATCCAAAATCTGGAAACAGGCAGCATTGAGAACAGCACTCAAAGGTTTTTCGAGGCTGCGTGCACTATGACCATTGTGATGGCTTTACAAATCTAAAAGAAAAAGTGAATCAACAAGCATATTCAACTGAATCAATCGAATCAATTTGTGGACGTAACGAAAATCGTGCAAACATTGGATAAAACAGTGATTACCAATTTCTAGTTGTAACTCTACGTTCAAAATAGAGAGAACCGATACACAAAAAAAGAGCAGTTAGCACACGCAACAGCTATAGGTGTTGTTCAATCCACTGGTTCAATGATTCTCTACGTCGTTGTGCTGCATAGAAAATCGTTGTCGCAAACCAAGAATGTGGACGAAGAAGTAACACAGACCGTACAAACATTGCTGCTTTAGCAAAGAAAACTAGCACAAATAACACCTTAGAGCATGACATAAGGAATGCCCCATATTCGTTTGGCTGAATGCGAAAAACAACTTGAAACGCAATTACTCAATGCACATTGAAAGCATACAGTGAGCAGCGCAAACTATAGTTTTTTGGAAATATGAGACTCAGACTTCATTCGATATCTCCTTCTTAACAACTATAGCACACAGCAGGGACAGGAACACCAAGATACAACGTGTATCTTTCTGTTCCTGTCCCTGCGGTGTGCAATACTTGTTAAGATGGATTACCAACATGCGCAAGCTCACGTTCTTTTGATTTCTCCAGTTTTCTTGGTGTATTATCATGAAAAATGAAAATTTTAAGAATGAATATTGCTAACAAATGCAGAAAACATGCATAATTTTCATCTGGCGAATCTCTAGAGTAGCCTGGTTTTGCAGCAGAGGTCTTGCGGTTTGTACGCACGTGTAGTATCCACTGGTAATTCTAGTTCCATAAAATGAAAGCCACCGATACCCCCTGAACAAGACCGAAACACTATTCAAAAAGATTTTACTTTGTTAATGTTTTCATGCATCCAATTAGCCTCCAACTGCGTAATTACATATGGTACCTGCTACAGAGCATTCAATCGCTGTAACTTCATTCACAAAAGACTCGGCGTTGCCTTCTGAGCTCGCAGGTGCACTCTCGCAATGAGGAGTGTCCTCTGGGTTCTCAGGTGCACCTTGGTTGTCTGTAAATTGTGGCGCTTCAAGCGGTTTGCCTGGGTTATCTGGCATTGGCTGCTGGCATCCTGGTTGTGAGACCGGACGAGAAAAGTTGAGGCTTTCTGGGTTTTTTCCATGGTCTATGCTGGAAAACGCTTCGCACTGCCATCCACTTTTTTATATACCATCCACTCTTAGTTTTTCGAAATCATCGGGAAGAAGTGGTCCTGTTCATTGTCCGTCAGAAAAAAAAATGTGATAGACGTTACTTTGGCCTGTTGTTTCAAAATGCTTAAATAGTCATGAGAGATCATTGAATAGGGAATATAGTTGCTGCCAACATCTTGAAAATATCACTTTTCGTTGTTGGGACCACAACCGCATTCCTAAATTATCAGAGGCGTTTTCATGTATGCTTGCTCATTATTTCCTAGTTTCAAATGCAAAACAGGACAAAAAAGTGCTATCCCAGATGAAAAGGCAGGCATCGAAAAGGGAGCATAGTAGAAACAACACTATAAAAATCGACTAAGTACCTTCATTTAAAACAATTTATGCAAACAGCCATCTACATTTATTCAGTCTGATAAGTTGGAATATAAAGGCGAGAACATGCTGTCGAAAATGGAGGAAACCACTGGCACCTTTCCGTTCAAAATTTGTATGTACAACTAAACCAACTTTGCCGAAACGCATTCTGCGGACACACTAATACTAGCGGCACTTTTTCGCCATTCTCGGCTGGCTAACCGTCCTCACATTCTTATGGAATAAATACCCGCAATTTATTCACGCAAATCGCAAATCAGTCGTATTTCATGCGCCCTCTCAGTTGCGTTTCTGTCCCGTTAATCGGAGGCTTGTCATGCCGTCACTGCTGACTAGTTAAACACTTCACATGATAAATCTCTCTTCGTATGAGCGTAGCACGCAATTGCTCGAACAAGCCGCGCAAACAGAACGGGTAAATATTTTAACCGCATTAGAGCATGCCCAGCAAACCGCTGCATCTTTCATACAACAGTGCTAAGGTGCGATCGCACAAGCGAACACAAACGAGCTGTAGTACCATTTAGCTCACCTATCTGTTATTCTAATCTGGAGGGCACAATTAATTATCACCAACTCGTACAACATGTTACGCTACTTTTATTGCACTTGGAGACTTCACCAACTTACCTCGCAGCCCCGCCGCGGTGGTCTAGTGGTTAAAGTACTCGGCTGCTGACCCGCACGTCGCGGGATCGAATCCCGGCTGCGGCGGCTGCAATTCCGATGGAGGCTAAAATGTTGTAGGCCAGTGTGCTCAGATTTGGGTGCACGTTAAAGAACCACAGGTGGTCAAAATTTCCGGAGCCCTCCACTACGGCGTCTCTCATAATCATAGCGTGGTTTTGGGACGTTAAACCCCACAAATCAATCAATCAACTTACCTCGCAAAAGCGCGTGTTCTTCGAAGACACAAAGTTTTGTGGATGGCTCTGTACAGTCATGCCAAACGTCATTGCTGGTCGTCTTTTTCCGGTCGGAATGCAAAAAAATGCCTTCCCGGACTCCGTTCTATTGCTTCACCTGAAGTCGCAGCAGCCAGGCATAGTTCTGGCACGTACGCTTGCTGATAATCTATCCAAAATATGTAGCAGGCATGTTGAAATCCGTCCGCAAGGCTCGTTCAACATCGAAAGAAGCGTCTCTGCACAGGGGCGCCCAATCTGCTTGGAAGAGATATGGCGACGGAAGGCCACGTGACACAAATAACCCAATCACCGCAGCTCTACGGTGGCGTCGGCGCGTAGAAAACATATGCGATACTTTGAATTTTTTTCCTGTGACTCTACCAGCACAAAGTGGTACAACAAACACGCCAAGGACGTACTCAAACTACAGAAGGGAGACCCACTGTCTGTACAACCTTTTGAAGAAAAAGGCAAGTGGTGCAGGGGCACAGTAACAAAACAACTGGACACGATAAATATGAAGCGTAAGCCGAGGAAAATGAGCTAAGGCGGACCAGACTGCACCTTAGGCATCTCCCAAACACCTTGTGTTAGCGGATCAACACAGCAATCGCACTTTGAATCCGAATGCAACAAAGGAGCTCCCAACTCTTTGGCGAAGGCTATAACCATAAATCATGATGAAAGCAAACCTCCCTTTGAGAAAATGGGCGGCGAGCCAGTCACCACAAGGAAAAGCCAAGGTGAAACAGACGCACGTCTATTCGCTTCATAGACTGCATTCTGCTTTCAAACCTGCTGCCAAAAACAGCAGGATATTACAAGAGTGAGATCATCTTCAACGCCCACATCGCAATGACATCACTACACAGTTATCATCTTGACGGCGACGTTTCTAGGCAGTTAATAAATATGGTGTTTATGTAATGTGCGTCTCGCTTCACCTCCTGTTTGTTTCCCTATATAAACAATATAAACAGGAACCATTAGGCAGATACACACTGACGAAGCACAGAAACACACACACGCACACACACACACACACACACACACACACATATATATATATATATATATATATATATATATATATATATATATATATATATATATATATATATATATATATATATATATATACACTGAATATCGACCACAGAAGAGGTGATCTCAGGTGCATGCAGTTACCGGCATCATGACAGAACCATCGACTGACCTTCTCATCCCCAAGTACACCGGAGCAGCGGACGATGGCCCTGTACAGGACTTGTTTAACCTGTTCGAGCTCCACGCTACCGCTGCATCATGGTCGGAACAGGAGATAGTTGTGAACTTCAGTGTCTACGTCACCGGTGAGGCATTTAAATTTTACCTTACCCACAACATAGAGAACGACGAGTCTTGGCAAAAGGTAAAAGAGTAAATTATCATCTCATTTCAAGACCATAATCAAAATTCGATTAGAACACGTACTCTCACTGCATTCGAACTCAGTCATCGCAGTCATAACAAGCCTTAACGCATTCGACCACGGAGCGTGAATTTACAATTCCCGTCAAGTGATGTTAGCCACATGTCCACAAAAAGACAATGTGGTGCTTTTCTCATCCTTCCACCAGGTTTCTCATCTGCGCAAATATCACCAATGCTTAACTCTTCGCTGCATAAAAGATTCGAATCCACTATTTATGACCCAGATGCATTTCATAATACTTCGTGCCGCATGCGTACGTTTCAAAGTGACTTGGCAACACGTGTCATCAACGTTACTGATAAACCTGATGAATCACCTTATAAGATGGTAGCATTTACGCAGGAAGAGTTAATAAATCCTCACGAAACCATACCAGACAACAAATATTCACAGAAATATCATTCGTTCAAAGTATTCAGCTCAGCAATTCCACAAAGACAGAAGCATTAACAATCTGCATCTTGTGACGAAAAGTCTTTTGTAGAAGCGTCTAGTGTTGATCAACCAAGAGATCGAAGCGACGTGAATACAGTATACAACTCTGCCAACAGTGAAAACAAAAGCGCAAGTGCGACTTCTGACGACAAAAGTACTCTTCAGGCAAGCACCAACAATGATCTGTTTATAAATACAGAAGATTCAAGTGCCCGAAACCCCACTGTGGTGGTTCTTGGGCCCTCAGACGCAGAAACCCAAGACAAGGACAAGACAAACATCTATTAACTTCACACACAAAACGATCACAACACTGTGGCTATCTGCACAACACACTGGCTCCATAATTCAGTCATACAGTCCTTATGTCTACGCGCCCGCGAGTAACCCACGCGTCCTCACTACTCGGAAGACTAATTCCGTCGGGTGCCACTCACGCTCCCGCTGAAGACGATGGCGTCGACGACGCAACCTCGCCACGGGAAGGTTGCCAAGTGCACGGGAGCTCACGAGCAGACCATCAGCTGCTCTTGCTGGACCAGGCGGCCCCACGCTGCGGCCGACGCAACACCGAGGTCGCACCTTCAATTGGCGGTTGTGCCGGACCGGCTCCGACGTGGCACCGTGGCCACGATCTCGGTGACTGGTTGTGCCGGACCCGAGTCTGGACAGGATCAGCCGCTTGCCCTGGCCCGCACGCTCGTCCGCCACAGGAACAGCATGTCAGGCCCGGCCCGGAACCGCCACTCGCCTCAGGAACATGCCACGCTCGTCCCCGTTTGTGTTGGTGACACCCGCTCGTTGGTTCGGTCCCCTGAGGCCCAACGCCTAGCGCTCTTGCTAGCTGGCCGCGTTCTTCCTCTGCCCGTCGCTGTTCCGAAGCTCACGCGCTCACGTTCGTCTGACTCCGTGCACACTTCGTCTTCGTCGGTTATTTTCCGCTGTCTGTTTCACTTCCAGTTTCGATTTTGGTTGTGAGAAGCACTCTTACCACACTCCCCCCAACTTCCAGTACGTTGTACACACGTAACACACAGTTCCCGAATATAACAAAGGTTCCGTACACTTTAAATGTCACAGTTTAGATGTAAAAAAAACCAATTGCACTATGATGACAACATGATAAAAAAAATTGTGTACAACGGCAATAAGTCACTGCTCGGTAAAAGCCGCACGACTCATGTAGTCGGCACCAACGTTGTTCACACCACGAATGTGTTCCACATGAAAGTCATATTCCATAAGAAGGAGACTCCACCGCAGGACTCGATTATTTAGGTGCCTAGCTGACTGAATATAAGTCAATAGCTGGTGGTCACATTGCAACGTGAACGGCTTGCCATAGAGAAAAATGTGGTATTTGCGAACAGCCCAGACTACGGCAAGGCCTTCTCTTTCAATTGTGGAGTAGGCTGCTTCGCGGGGTAGTAATTTACGGCTCGCGTAGGAAACTGGGTGCAGACGGCCTTGGTGTTCCTGGAGCAATACTGCTCCTAAGCTCCGCGAAGACGCATTCGTGCGCAGAACAAATGGCTTATGCAAGTCGGGTGACTTCAGCACAGGCTGCGTGGACAATTGATTCTGCACTTGTCGAAACGCTCTCTCATGTTCTTCACCCCATAATAACTTATTGGGGTGGCCTTTCTTTGTAAGTTCTGTGAGCGGAAATGTCAACTCAGCGTAATCGGGCAAAAAGTCGCGGTAATAACCTGATAGGCCGAGAAAGGCTTTCAATTCCTTCTTGGTGCTTGGAGGCACAGCTGCTTGTATCTTATCAGTAATGCTCTTACTCGTCTGCAGCCTACCTTGCCCAACAGTGTGGCCCAAAAAAGTGGTAGTCGGACAGCCGACCGCACATTTCGCTGGTTTTATAGTTAGACGAGCCGCTCTGACGCGCTCAAACAATCTCTTTAGGGTTACCAAGTGTTCTTTCCAAGTTTCAGTTGCGACGAGCACATCGTCAAAGTAATATAGCACATTGGGAATCCCCTCGGTGACGACTCGCATTAACCAATTAAATACTGCCGGCGCAGTCTTGATGCCGAAGGGCATAAAGTTGAAGTGGTACAAGCCAGATTCACATGAGAAAGCCGTGAGCTCTTCCGACTGACTGGCCATAGGTACCTGCCAATATCCTTTAGTAAAATCAAAGCGCGAGAAGTAGTTGCATCCCGTAAGCTTAGCGAACATCGTATCTGTGCGAGGGATTGGCCCACCATCCGGAAGTATGACCTTGTTCAGTTGTCGGAAGTCAATACACAAACACATGGTTTTATCTTTCTTCTTGACGACCACTATGGGCGAGTGATAGGCTGACGTTGACCTTTCAATGACACCTAACTGCAGCATGTCCTTCACTTCCTCCTCGACGGCACCTTTGACAGTAAAAGGTAGTGGGTACTGTCGTACCTGTATGGGAGCCTCTGATGTAAGCTTCAACTCACAGTGAACAATGTCAGTCTTCCCAGGTACATCTGAGAAAACGTCTCTGAATTCTTTAAGAACCGCTGTGGCTTGCTGTCGTGCATCAGCGTTGAGCTCCCATGCTATGGTAACATTCGTCCAGTCCTGTGTCTGTTCTAGTGTGATATGGGGCACTTCGTCGGACTGAACCTCGTCTGTGTCACTTGGCAACGTCGTGGTAACGCCTGCAACCGTTCGTTGGCTTAGTGGCTTGCGCTCCTCATACTTCTTTAACATGTTGATGTGAAAGAGCGTAACCTTGTGGCCCAGGTTTGCTAGGTAATCCAGTTCGCTGCGTTTCTCAATAACAGGGAAGGGGCCCTTCCAGGAAAGCACCAGCTTGTTAGCATCGGCTGGTAACAACACCAGCACCTGGTCACCAGGGACAAGTTCGCGCTGTCTCGCTTTCTTATCGTAGTACCCTTTCTGCAGCTTCTTCGCCTTCATCAATTCTTCGTGTGCGAGCGCACAGGTGCGTTCTAAACGTTGCCGCAGCTCCATCATATGCGTGTATGTCGTCTTGGTCTCGTCATCGAGGCGAGGGTTCGTCCAGAGCTCCTTAGGAACAGCCATTGGCCCTCGCACGTATCTACCATATAATAATTCAAAAGGAGAGAATCCAGTGCTACATTGGGGAAGCTCTCGGTAGGCGAACAGTAACGGACCAATGTAACGGTCCCAGGTTTTCGGACGCTCTTGACACATTCGCCCTATCATGCGTTTTAATGTCCCATTAAAACGTTCAATCAAACCATTGGCCATCGGATGGTATGGCGTAGTAGGCAGTTGTTTGAATGAAAGCAGTCGGCGGAATTCCTTCATAACTGCTGACATGAAAGACGTGCCGCGATCACTGATGATCTCTTTAGGTATGCCAACGCGAGAGAACATTTCCAGGAGACCTTCCGCAACCTGTCTCGATTCAATGGAGGGAAGTGCTACCGCGTCGGGGTATCGCGTCGCAAAATCTATCATTGTCAGTACGTAGCGATTGCCCTTTTCAGATGTTGGTGACAATGGGCCGATAATATCAATGCCAACTCTCGTAAACGGTGTCTCGATGATAGGCGTGGTGCCCAAGGGAGCGCGTCCCACCAGGTGGCGTGGCACCATCCGTTGAGAGATGTCGCAAGATTTCACGAAGCGTTTTGTGTCGGATTGGACACCCGGCCAGTAGAACTCTCCAGTGACCCTGCTTACTGTCTTCGTGATACCTTGATGGCCGGCTAAGATGCCTTCATGGGCCAGTTTCAGCACCACCTCACGCAACTGTCGTGGTACAACAAGTTGCTCCAAATTAGTTCCATCTGGCAAGTTGTGCTTGCGGAATAAGGTTCCGTCCTGAATGAAACACACCGTTTCTCGATCGTTCCACATGATTTTCTTGGCAACCGCCTCGAAACACTTTCGCAAAGTTTCGTCATCTACTTGATATTTTTTAAGCGCCTCACTTCCCACTTGTAAATCAGGCAGAGTTATCACAGGTAAGGAAGTGTGCTTCTTCGTTTCTTCTGCTTTTCTCACGAGGACTTCTTCAGGTAGGGGCCACTTTTCCATGGCTTCATGCGGTGGCTCATACGCTTCCTCCGCATTCGATCTTGGTTGGGTTGCGTGCGAATTGCCAGATACATCCTGCTCACCATTGACAGCATTCCCTTTGCTAGAGTCTGTGCATGGTGCACGCCTTGTTTCCACATGGTCATGGTCATGCTGTGGTGCTGACTCATTCATAGGTAACGTATCCAACAATGCCGCGCCCTTGATGTTGCCCAATATTACGTCGTATAATGGGTCGGTCATACACCTAACGAGTACTTCCCCAGTAAACAATGTACATTGCAAAAGGACTTTTGCCTCTGGGAGGTATCGCACAGTACGGTCCAGTAAGTACACTGGGCTCGTCGTTCCCGTGAACTTCTCCTTCGGAACCAAGGATTGCCGCACGACGACCGTGTTGCAGCCGGTGTCTCGAAGCACATGCACTGGTCTGTCCTCTAGGAACCCCTCCACAACAGGCATGTCAGCGACTCCAACGTTCGCGGATCGTCGACTTGATGTGGCATTGACGATGGGTATTGTCCCGCCGTCTTGGAGAACAATGTAGCCACTCTTATTGTGTTCAGGTGTCAAGTTTTCGCGTTTTTCCGATAGCATACATGATGCCTGGTCTTTGCCAAATTTTCTACCGGGGCATCTGTCACTGCTGTGTCCACTTTGTTTGCATACTCCGCATCGGCTGAAAGTATTCCCTTTCGTGCGGGACCAGCAGTCGGCTGCGTGATGGCCTGCCTTGTCACAAAGGAAACAGCGACTTGCAGGCTTCTCTGTCTTCTTCGCGGACTCCGGTTTGGACACCGAAGGTCCCGGATCCTTGGGAATCCGTTCTCTTCCTAAGTTTGTGAGCGCCTGTGCTTCCATGAAGTTATCGGCAGTCTCACAAAGCGAACTCACGGTTTTGCAACTTCTCTCCTTGAGAAAGATCCTGAGTGCCGGAGAACAACCCTTCATGAATTGCTCACTTATCATCAGATCTCGCAGGCTAGCAAAGCTTGTCTCCGTTTTTCCCACTTCAAGCCAACGGTCAAAGTAGCCGGAAAGTCTTGCAGCATTCTGCAGACCAGTCTCGTTTTCTTCGGGCTTCGCCTTACGAAATTTTTCGCGGTAGCCTTCCGCAGTATAGCGGAACCTCTGAAGAAGCGCCGCTTTCAGCTGATCATAATTCACCACAGCTGTTGGATCTAACCGGCCTATGACTGTTAGCGCTTCTCCTGTCATGCATAGGCTAAGCGAAAGAGCCCACTTTTCACGCGGCCACCCTTGACACGTGGCGACCCGTTCAAATCGCTGCAGGTACGCGTCGAGGTCGTCCCGAGCCTCATTGAAGGGCGGAATCAGTTTATGAGGACTGCAGACCTCTGTTATTCCTCTGGCGCTCATGCTGGATCCTCCTTGTCCGTCAGCCACCATTTGCTGTACCCTGCTTGCACTCTCCTGAAGTCGAAGCTTCAGTTCGAGGATCTTCAGCTCTTGTTCCTGCACCTTCGGCAGCTGCTCTAACAGCTTCTGCTGCCTCTCAGCGTTTTCTTTCGCGATCTCTCGCCCCCTAGCACGCTCATCTCGAGCTTCAACACACTCTCGCTCAACCCACTCTCTGAGCTCCTCGTTCTCCAACCCTAGCTGTCGGCCAAGTGCAATAAATTTCTCCCTGTCCATGACAAAGGCTGCGTCTGAGTCATGGCTTTAGATTTTAATAAGCCATCCTGGAATCTTCTTATCCTAGCAGGCTCGCCAATTGTGGTGGTTTTTGGGCCCTCAGACACAGAAACCCAAGACAAGGACAAGAGAAACATCTATTGACTTCACACACAAAACGATCACAACACTGTGGCTATCTGTACAACACACTGGCTCCATAATTCGGTCATACAGTCCTTACGTCTACGCGCCCGCGAGTAACCCACGCGTCCTCACTACTCGGAAGTCTAATTCCGTCGGGTGCCACTCACGCTCCCGCTGAAGACGATGGCGTTGACGACGCAACCTCGCCACGGGAAGGTTGCCAAGTGCACGGGAGCTCACAAGCAGACCATCAGCTGCTCGTGCTGGACCAGGCGGCCCCACGCTGCGGCCGACGCAACACCGAGGTCGCACCTTCAATTGGCGGTTGTGCTGGACCGGCTCCGACGTGGCACCGTGGCCACGATCTCGGTGACTGGTTGTGCCGGACCCGAGTCTGGACAGGATCAGCCGCTTGCCCTGGCCCGCACGCTCGTCCGCCACAGGAACAGCATGTCAGGTCCGGCCCGGAACCGCCACTCACCTCAGGAACATGCCACGCTCGTCCCGGTTGGGTTGGTGACACCCGCTCGTTGGTTCGGTCCCCTGAGGCCCAACGCTTAGCGCTCTTGCTTGCTGGCCGCGTTCTTCCTCTGCCCGTCGCTGTTCCGAAGCTCACGCGCTCACGTTCGTCTGACCCCGTGCACACTTCGTCTTCGTCGGTTATTTTGCGCTGTCGGTTTCACTTCCAGTTTCGATTTTGGTTGTGAGAAGCACACTTACCACACCCCCACATTGTCTTGCGCAAGAAACAGCTGCATTGGTTGGCGTCGGAGATGTCTGCGGAGAACTTGCTAAGAATGCTGGCACACCACAATCAATGTCACACCACAAGCAATTCGACGAAACCAAGAAACTATAATGTTGACGTATACTTGAACATTGTCAACGACGAAGGAAAACTACATCGAAACCACTTTTAAGGATTAAAGAGCACTGCAAAAAAAGAACGTCGTCGTGGATGCATTCTGCACCAAAGATCAAGATTATTCTTTCGATCAAAACATCTGCGACATCGCCATAAAAAAATCTAAAAAAGCCACGAAAACACCCCTTGTACTCGGCAAGAACACAGGCAGCGCCTACGCACCCTCGTTCAACGCGCACGCCAGCTGCCTTTATGGCCTGTGTATCACCCAGGACAAGAAATTTGACGCCTACGGAATCCGAACTGTCGATCCTGCAAGGCGTTCGAACCTCGTTCACTTTTCACAACTATGCCAGCTGCGGTTTCCTCCATCTTCACGTCCAAAGCATTAGGGAGATTTAGAATAGCGCACCGCGAGCCCTTGCGGTGCGGTCGCTGCCACTGCACATGCTTCCTAACGCGAGTCGGTGTTCGCGTTCGCGGACCGCACGCAAAAAATTCGAAATCGCGTGTGGTAATGGTGGCCCGCATGTGGCCCGCAAGCGCTGGTTTCGAGGCAACGGTGTCGCTGCGATCAGGCGTTGCGGTTCGCAGCATGGCTACCGCTTTTCTAAAGCTCATGTGGCGCCCGCTACGCCCACAGCGCTTGCAAACGTTATTCTAAAGCTCCCTATTCTTGTGTTATCCAGGACGCAACTATCAGCGTCGCCCACCAGGTCTCAGTGATATCACCGGACTGCTGCACTCACCCCTCAAGTCTTTTCGACGAAGAATACGACGCGTGCATTTTAAAATTTGTGAAACTACCTGTTCATTTTGACATTTGTAACTTCTAAGCCACTCCTTGTTGACTTTTTTTTATTTGTAGGTTGCAACTCATGCCCTCTTCAGGGGGGAGGGGAAATCATGTGACGTATAATTGAATGGAAGGTTGGTAGAAGCAAACAAGGAAGAAGTGCTTTCGAATAAACATTGCGTATGAACCAGGCCACGTCTGCCACTCATCATAGCGTCATATATATATATATATATATATATATATATATATATATATATATATATATATATATATATATATATATATATATATATATATATATATTTATGGCCCAACGGGATCGTTGTCAACAAGGATAAATATATTTATTTACCAACAGTTTCGGGAAGGGTCCTGCCTTCATCAGGGAATGAGTTATACTAACATGAACTTCCAAACTTCGTTGCGGCCACGTCTCACCTTGGAAGACGTTTGCGAGAGTGAGAGTGCCACCCGTCAATTAAATTCACGCACAAAATTTCCAAAACTAGCATTAACTTCTTGGACGTCATTGTCATGGTCAAAAATGACCGCTTGTCAACAAACCTTTACAAAAAGCCTACAGACCGTCAAATGTACCTACATTTCAACAGCAGCCACCCAAAGCATTGCAAAACGGGTATTCCATATTCTCAGGTCTACCGGTACCAAAGAATATGCACCGATATGCGGGAATTTGACAGACACGCAGAACACCTAAAGCATTCCTGATTGAAAGAAAATTATCCGGAAGACATTA
The DNA here is from genome assembly GCF_013339725.1 of Rhipicephalus microplus. Taxonomy (NCBI): domain Eukaryota; kingdom Metazoa; phylum Arthropoda; class Arachnida; order Ixodida; family Ixodidae; genus Rhipicephalus; species Rhipicephalus microplus. Next base: position 161,325,811 of record NC_051168.1, on the reverse strand, counting down.
TTGACGATGCCATACTACGTTCTCGCAACGTGAACAGGAATGATATTGTGAGCGCGACAAGCGAATGACTCTTTATTCTCTTTGTAATCATCATCACCTGTACATCTTCTTCATCTAAGAATATCATCACCGGCGTGATTGAGCTCGAGCCTGGCCGAATAAACCGGTTCCTCACAAGTGGTGGACTGTGCTTTTGGTTCCCTCAAGTCCTCTCGCCCGTTCTCGCTGGAGCTCCGCTCGGGTCGTCGCGTACAACCCCCTGCCATGGCGGCCCCCGAAAACCCTGGCCCATCCAACGTCGCCGTCCTACTGCAGCCACAGTACCCGCTCCGCCCAACAACACTCGCCTGCGTGATCCACCTGTGTTTTCCGGTCTCCGAGGCGATGATGTCGAAGACTGGATCAAGAACTACGACCTCGTCAGCGATTTGAACAGGTGGGACAATCCACACAAGTTGCGCAGCGTCCCATTTTACTTGTCCGATGTTGCGAAAACTTGGTTCTGGAACCACCACCCGGCTCTTCCCGACTGGGACACTTTCGAGCAGCAAATTCGTCAGGTATTTGGTGCCCCTGCAGTTCGCACTGAGGCAGCAAAGAAAAAACTCGCTCAATGCACGCAGCTGCCGGGTGAATCTTACACCTCTTATATTGAGGATGTCCTTGCACTGTGCAAGCGCGTTAACACCGGCATGTCTCGAAACGACCAAATACGCCACATTATTAAAGGCATTAACACCGTCGCCTTTAACGCCCTCGCCACGCAAAATCCTGCCACCACCCAGGACGTGATAACCATCTGTCAGCGACTTGACGAGCTTCAGTCTCTTCGCCTTTGCTACGATGCCACCGACGTTCCTTTGCCTGCACCCCTCGACTTTCGTGCGCTTATTCGCGACATCGTTCGGGAAGAGCTGCACGGGCGCTGCTCTTCCTGTGCTGCGGAAGTTACTTCACCTCCTGAAAAAGATAGCTTGCGAGACCTGATTAAACAAGAGATCGCCTCCGCATCGCGTGCGACGTGTTCCAACAGTCCCTGCGTGCGCCAGACGCGCACGTACGCCGAAGTTGCCGCGCTCTCTGCCGCACCCACCGTTTCTGTGCCTACAACAGCAGACCATACGCCTGTGGCTTCGTTATCACCGCCAGTGCGTTCACCACCTTACTACGCACCTCAGCGCCCACCTCGGCCAACCTGTTACTACTGCGGCTATCGAGGACATATCGCTCGGTTTTGTCGAAGGCGCCAACAAGACGAGCAACGCGGCTACGCTCCCGAAGAACATCGAAGCTTCCGTCCGACCATGAACTACTTACGGCCACCCCCCCGATCGTCCTATTACCGTTCACCGTCACCTACTTACCATACGGACATGCCTGGGAATTCCCGTACGTCTCGCCGCAGGTCGCCTTCGCCAGGTCGCCGTTCAGTGTCGCCTCTACGGCCCGCCTCCCATTCCACGAACGCCTACGCGGAAAACTCCTCGATGCAGTTTTAGGAGGGGAAACTGCATCCCTTGGACAGCTAACAATTCCTCCAGAGCGGCCATCGAATTTGATAGTAGTGTTTGTAGAAGGTGTACGTGTTGAGGCTCTTGTAGACACTGGCGCTGCCGTTTCGATTATTCGTGCTGATTTTTGTTCCCGCCTTCGAAAAGTCACCACACCTTATGGCGGCCCACCTCTACGTGCGGCGACCAACGCTCTCATTCGTCCACTTGCACAGTGTACCGTTCGTGTCTGCATAGAAGGCATTCGTCATCACAATGTTTTCGCGGTATTTCGTGAGTGCACCCACGCTCTCATTCTTGGGTGGGATTTCTTGTCTTCTGCGTCCGCTTTCATATCATGTGATCAGCGCCTCCTACATCTAAACGCCACTGACTCTTCTCCGCTTGAACAAGATGGACGCATCCGCCTTGTCACCAAGTCAGATTATGTACTTCAGCCATACATCGAAGAAATTATAAGTGTTAATTGCACCGACATTGTGGATGGCGACGTACTAATTATCCCTCACGGTCATACCCTACGTAGGGGCATTGTGATCACACCGGGGCTTATTCGCTTCTTCGATGGGTGTACGTACCTAACCGCCATAAATCAAACGCCCGAGTGTGTACTGCTCCCCTGTGGCTCAACAGTATCTTGCGCGGTCGACAGTGAGCCTGTTGCGATTGTTACTCTTCCGAACAACAACCACAATATGTTCCGAAGTCGCAATCATTGCAATTCAATGCCTCTGCCACACCTGTGTCGGTGACAATAAGCAATGACTTAACACCTGATCAAACTGAAGATTTGCTCGCCCTGTTAAATAGACACCGTTCCCTATTTGACGTGAACTCACCCGCCCTCAGCATGACTACCACCGCTACTCACAGCATCCAGACTGACGGCTCTCGTATTGTACATCGGCGTCCATATCGCGTGTCTCAGGAAGAACGCAAGATCATCGAGGAAAACGTCTCAGACATGCTACGACGCAACATCATACGTCCTTCCTCGAGTCCCTGGTCATCCCCAGTTGTTCCCGTTCAAAAGAAAGATGGGACAGTGCGTTTCTGCGTCGATTACCGAGCGCTAAACAAAATAACGCGCAAGGATGTTTATCCCCTCCCTCGGATCGACGATGCACTGGATTCATTACAGGGCGCAGAGTATTTTTCCAGCCTCGACCTTAGGTCAGGCTACTGGCAGATACGAATGTCGGAGTCTGATAAAGAGAAGACCGCCTTTTCAACGCCAGATGGGTTGTACGAGTTCAATGTGATGCCTTTTGGACTCTGTAATGCGCCCGCCACCTTCGAACGCATGATAGACGGCGTATTGCGTGGTGTGAAATGGAAAACATGTCTGTGCTATCTCGATGACATAGTAGTGTTTTCATCCACGTTCTCGCAGCATCTACAACGTCTTGACGAAGTCCTCACATGCCTTGCAAAAGCCGGTCTACAACTTGACACCAAGAAATGTACCTTTGCTAGCAAGACAATCAAGGTTCTCGGCCACCTTGTCAGCAAAGAAGGAATTCGGCCCGACCCCGAGAAGCTTGCCGCTGTCCTCAATTTTCCTCGTCCACTACGTCAGAAGGACCTGCGCAGCTTTCTTGGGTTATCTTCTTACTTCCGGCGCTTCATACGTGGTTTCGCGGAACTTGCGTCTCCGCTCCATCAACTCCTCGCAAAGAACGTCCCCTTCATTTGGTCCGAAGACTGCGAAAGCGCTTTCACGGCATTGAAGCAAGCCCTCACGTCGGATCCAGTACTGTGCCACTTCGATTCCACCGCACCCACCATCCTTCACACCGACGCAAATAGTGATGGTCTCGGTGTGGTACTCTTGCAGCGTGACAAAAACTCACGCGAACGCGTCATTGCTTACGCAAGTCGTGCTCTTACCGCTCCAGAAAAGAACTACACTATCACAGAGCAGGAGTGCCTTGCTGTTGTTTGGGCAGTGCAAAGATTCCGACCATATCTTCACGGCCGTCATTTTACCGTCGTGACCGACCATAACGCCCTATGCTGGCTTTCATCGCTGAAAAACTTATCGGGTCGCCTTGGTCGCTGGGCGCTTCGCTTACAGGAGTATGATTTCGATGTCACTTACAGATCTGGAAAGAAGCATCAAGATGCTGATGCTCTATCGCACTGTTCTTTGCCCAGCGGAAGCAATTCATCATCGATACTCCAAAACAACAGCACCTCTCCAATCGCAGCGCTAACTTCATCACCTGCCACCCTTGTTTCACAACAACGTGTCGACCCATACTGCCGCACCATTGTTGACCGCTTGACCGGCTCTACTGCTCCTCCAAACGCCAGACTCCGTCGACAACTTAAACAATTTAAGCTTGTCGGTGATGCTTTATGTCGCTACGTTTACCACATCAATGGCAACAAGTGGGTACCTGTCATCCCACGTTCTCTGCAACGTGAAGTTCTGGAAGCCTTTCATGATGATCCAACCGCTGCTCATCTAGGCTACCACAAGACTTACGACAAAATACGAAGTCGTTGTTTTTGGCCTGGCCTCTCTTCAGCCGTCGCTAAGTACGTCGCCTCCTGTGTCCATTGCCAACGGCGAAAACGACCGACAACTGCTCCGGTTAGCTTAATGCAACCTCTTCCTTGTCCCGCCTCACCTTTTGAAGTCGTTGGAATCGACTTGTATGGCCCTCTTCCTATATCATCCAATGGGAATCGCTGGATTGTCACGGCAGTCGACCACCTTACCCGCTACGCAGAAACAGCTTCTATACCATCTGGGACTGCCACTGAGATCGCCGATTTCTTTCTTCGCCACATCTTTTCGCGTCATGGAGCTCCACGCATTCTCCTCAGTGATCGTGGCAAAGTCTTCCTATCTTCCATTGTCGAGCAAGTTTTGCGTGCCTCGAACACTGTTCACAAGACCACTTCTAGCTACCACCCGCAGACCAACGGATTGACTGAACGGTTTCATCGGACCCTATCGGACATGATCGCCATGTACATTCACCCCAACCACACGAACTGGGATGCAATTCTACCCTTCGCGACATTCGCCTATAATACGGCTGCTCAATGCACTACCGGCTTTTCTCCATTTTTTCTCGTCCATGGTCGCTCGCCGAGTTTCGCTCTGCATGTCTCTTTTCTTTCGGCCCCTGCACCCTCGACGGCTCCTTTCTCTGAAGAATTCCTATCTCGTCTCGCACACTGCCGTCACCAGGCCCGTGTTAACACCGGCCTCTCTCAAGACACTCGAAAATCTCCCTACGACTCGTCTCGCCGTGTTGTGAGTTTTTCCCCTGGTGACGAAGTTCTTCTATGGACTCCACTACGCGTCCCCGGCCTATGCGACAAATTCATCAGTCGCTTCATTGGGCCATACACGGTGGTCGAACAGACATCTCCTGTCAATTACCGCGTTTCTCCTCTTAGCGCTAGTCCTGATCATCGTTGCCGAGGAACAGAGATAGTGCACGTATCTCGTTTAAAGCCTTATGCGCGACGCATTTCATAATACTGTCAAGCGACCAGGCGGCCGCTTTCACCGCGCGGGGGAATTAGTGTGAGCGCGACAAGCGAATGACTCTTTATTCTCTTTGTAATAATCATCACCTGTACATCTTCATCTAAGAATATCATCACCGGCGTGATTGAGCTCGAGCCTGGCTGAATAAACCGGTTCCTCACAATATAATTAAGGGACCAAAAAAAGTATCTAAAACAACTTCCCAAACGAACCTTGTACTAACTTACTCCTCATCAGCGCCACGAATCAACAACATACTTTCTCGCCATTTCAACATAATCAGGCAAAGCAAACGACTAACTTCTATTTTCGCGAAGCCACCTCACGTGGGGTACCGCAGGGATAAAAATCTGAAGAAAATTCTTGTCAGAGCAAAAACAAACACCCCCAAAATTCAATCAGGGTGCCATCCCTGCGGAAAAGCCCGATGCAAGGTATGCCAACAGATGGTCACAACACGTGAATCCAAAGCAAACTTCTCGGATTTCAAATCCTGCATAACTAAAAGCCTCAATTGTGACTCCAGTAACGTAATATACATGCTACATTGCAACATCTGCGGACAAGAATATATCGGCCAAACAGACACGTCATTTCGGCTGCGGTTCATTAACCACCGGTACCACGCCACTTCACTGCCGAGGCTACCTTTATCTAGGCATCTGCGCCTGCCAAACCACAGTTTTTAAAATATCAGCGTAAATCTTTTGCAGTCCGGTTTCACACGAGCGTGACACGCAAGCGCGAACAGCGTGAGGCACTTTTTTTTCAAATTTCGAACATTATTAGCCCGCATCAACGAGGACCGCGGAAGACTCTCCTGCCCCCGAGAAGTAAGCCAGGAGGAAATTGGTGACAAAGATTGATAGCTGGAGACCATGCTTGTTTTTTTCTGACTGACTCATACGTGTACACTGTCCTTTCTTGTTTTTTTTTTCTCTTTTTTTTCTTTTTTTCACGTGCACATACAAAGTGGTTCTGTTCACCTACCACTTGATGACCATTGAGCGGAAACGGACGAAGATGAAAGAGAGGCGACCGACCCATTAAGAGGAAACCCTTTCTTTACGCACGCCGTCACGGACACCTCCCACCACCGCGGCGACAATCTTGGGTATCCCGACACACACCGAGAACTGACCAGCACGGGATTAGAACCGGATGTGGACGTACACGGACATTTGGTTTTGTTCTCAGTGTTGACAGTGGTTCTTCTTCTTTTTTACTTTCATTTTTTTTTCTTTTTTCCCTTTTATTCTTTTCGTCTTTTTTCTCCTCTTCTTTCTTTTTTTTCTTTCTTTCTTTCTTTTTTAGTTCTCTCTCACTCTCGCAAAAATCTTCCAAGGCGAGAGGGACGCGGCAGCAACGAAGTTTGGAAGCTCATGTTAGTATAACTCATCCCCTGATGAAGGGAGGACCCCTCCTGAAACTGTTGGGAAATAAATATATTTATCCTTGTTGACAACGCTCCCGTTGTGCCTTATCCCATACCTTCAAGAAGACTAACTGGCCCATTGAATTATTACTCCCACTATATATATACTATATATATATATATATATATATATATATATATATATATATATATATATATATATATATATATATATATATATATATATACGAGGGGGGGTGCTATAAGAAGTATCACGCTGGCTCTGATAGTGTAGAAAGAAGCGTAATTTACACAGAACGAACGTTTCAGCACAGTTTATTCCGACGTTTCGGCCGTGGGACCGGCCTTTGTTTTGGAATACAGAGCATAGAAATCACTTGCTTATATATGTCAATGATCAAGCTCCCCCCACTCCTAAAAAAACACGTCCCCTAGTATAGCGAACAAACCTATTCAGTATCAGCGCAAAAAGCGTTGTCAGGGATAAAAAATATATCTTTGCAGCACTGTGTGATATCACCCTGTGTCAGTCACTGGCAAGTGATACGGCTTAACGGGATACACGTGTAAATCGCTGCATTACAAATGGCATAGTTTTGTTACAAAGATAGTTGGTATGTAATGTAAACGCGTTGCATATGATAAGTAATAACAATATATATATATATATATATATATATATATATATATTTATTTATTTATTTATTTATTTATATTTATATATATGTATATATGTATGTATATATATACATTCATTTTTATGAATACATTTTTGCCTGGCAAATAACCAATCGAAGGTCCCAAAGTAAAAACTGTCAGGGGGACCTCCTAACAAAAAGTAAAAAGAGGATTAGCTTTTTAGTCAGCAAACAGCGACGAAATCACAGCAATATAAAAAGAATGGTGCAAAAACGTAGGGCCATATGACCAATAGTGACAATTTCCTTGAAACAAGGAAACGCAAAAGAAAACATTCAAGTCATAAGTCATTCAACAATAAGACCTTCAAGCGCTTACTAAAGGAGTACATTGAGCATGATTTGAGATAAACAGACAGCATGTTCCACAGTGTTATGCAGAAAAATCTTGCCGTGATTTGACCATAGTTGGTAAGTACTTTAGGTAGAAGTAAATTACGGTTAGCTGAAAAACTCGTGTTAGTATTTACAATAGTGACTCCCGAGAAACTGGAATGTAAATTCGTTTTTAAGGATACGAAACATGATGATTAGAATTTTGTAGCTGAAGAGTTTATGCAGAGGAAAAATGTTCATGTTGTTAAAAGGGGGGGCTGATGGTCATGAAAAATGTTTGAGAGTAATCAGTCTCAAAGCTTGCTTCTGTAATCGTTCTAGATGACTTACATGTGACCAATACGTATTTCCCTATGATGATACGCAGTACGCCAGGTGACTATGAATGAATGCGTAATATAAAGATAGAAGGATTTCATTGGAGAAGTAAGGTCGTGTTTTGATGATCACGTGAATACCGAAAGACACCTTTTGAATTAAGGCCTGCGCATGCTCACTGAATTTCAAATGTTTATCTAATACCACACCAAGAAATTTCGTAGATGAACCTGCATGAATTTAGTGTCCATAGTGTCACTGCCAATGAAGCGATCTTTGAAAAAACTGCTGGGAATAGAATACCAAAAAATTTGTCTTTAATGGATTATGAGTAACAGATTCGATACACACCATGAATGAACGTTATTTAGGTCGACGTTTACTGATTGCTGTAGCATGAGTGGATCCTTGTGTGCGGTAAAAATAGTAGCGTCATCAGCGTAGAGAAGAGCATTAGTGTGATTCATACGAAGTGGTAAGTCATTCATAAATAACAATTATAGGAGGGGCCCCAGGATTGACCATTGAGGGACGCCGATGTTAGTGGTTTTTTGGAGATGAAAAACTCTGGTTTATTTGATCAACCTGCGCCCGATCACCAAGATAGCTTTTAACGAGCTGAAGGGGTGGTGCAGATATGCCGTAAAAGTCAAGCTTATGAAATAGGATGGCGTGGTTAATTGTATCAAAAGTTTTAGTAAAATCAATAAACACCGCTCCAAAAAGAAGACCTTCATCAATTGTCAATTTAATCCTGTCAGTGAAAGTTAGTAGTGCAACTTCAGTCAAAAGACTTGGATGAAAGCCAAATTGGTGATCAGATATTATGTTGAATTTAGATAGGTATTAAATTAAATTGTTGCAAAAAGTTTTCAATGGCTTTACTAAAGAAAGGTAAAATGCAAATGGGGCGATAGTTGTTACAACATTCGCGATCACCTTTCTTAAAAAAGGGGTACTTTTTCCTGCTTTAAGGCCTTTAGGAAACACAGCAGCCACAAAAAGTTTATTGATTAAATAGGCTAAGATTGGGGAAAGTTCTTTTGATAAAAGTTTAATTTTAAAAGAGCATATTTGATCAAGTCTGGGCCAAAATTCTTCAATGATGAGATGATATTGTTAACTTCATCTGCTACCGTGGGATACAAAAAGAAAGATTGAGGAGTACGTGGAAGACTTTACAGTGAGAGTTCCGACTGAGTGTTTGTATTAGTACTCACAGGTGTGCTGAATTGAGAGCTGAAAACCTCTGCTATAGAATCAGAATCAGTGTATCTGTTTTCGTTAACAGATATAGCAGTTGGGTGCAATTTAGACTCATTGCTGTTCAGAAATTCTTTATTACTTGCCACTTCTGCCTTGTGTTGCCACTATTATTTCTAATCTTACTTTGATAGTATTCCCGTTTAGCGTGCTTTAGGGCAGCTCTCACAATAATGGAATAAGTTTTCGGCCGACATTTGAGTGATTGAGGTTCTACCTTGAACGTTTTGCGAAGATTTCTCTTTTTCCTTATAAAATGCATTAGTGCTTTAGTAATCCAAGGATTCCTAGGTGCACGAAACCATTGTTTAGTTATGGTTTCAGAGCACGACTGACTAATGCATTCTCTTACCTTGGTTAAAATAAAATCAATGCAGTTTCGGCGTTACTTTCGTCATATATTTCGTTCCAGTTATTCTTTCGAATGGTGTCTAAAACGGTTTTTTATTCAAAAGTAGTGCGCGCGTTATTTTCACTACGGCAAATTTCTTTAGAACCAAAACACAAAAATGTCGAATAATGATCCGTGATAGCGATTCCAATACTCCTGCTCTAATGTCATCGGTAGACAGACTGGCCAAAATGTGATCGATCAGTGTATTGAAATTGTACCTAGATGGAGTACGTATTACTGACGAAAAGCCGCAACCAAGAAAACAACGTACGTATTCAGAACAGGATTGCCTCTGTTGATCAGTGATATTAATGTTTATGTCACCACATATAACTACGTTCTTGTTCTCTTCAATTAGTTTGTTTACAATTGCTCAAGTTCTGTGCAAAACTGCATATGATGAAGAAGGAGATCGGTAAAGTGATATAATGATGGTGTTACTGTTGTTCATCGACAAATGATGACAGTCAATTTCAATGCTAACGAATTCGCAAAGTGATGTGCTTAAGGACAAATCAAATCGCCGCCGGTAAGGCACAGAAGATTCAACAAAAATAGCTTAACCGCCTTCATGACTACTTTTACGATGACAATATTCTGATTTGTAGCAAGAGATTCCATACAGGGAGCCGTCGTGTGAAGTCAACCCAGTTTCTCAAAAGCATATGAGTGAAAACGTATGACTGACAACTGAGAAGAAAGCGCTAGGGTCATCGTGGTGTTTACGAAGGCTCCCGATGTTAAAATGAATCAGGGACAGTGCAAACATATTGTCCTTGAGAAGAGCTTTGGTGCATTCGAGAGAAAATATGGTGGCGTCCATTTTCAACAGTGACTATAGTATAGAAAAACGGGGCTTACAATCACAGCTTATGTAAATACTGCAAGATCTCCCACGCCAGAGATGCGGTGTACTCGACTAGTTTCCGATTTTTTGGCCATGATAATGCAGTTATCTGTCCAGAAAAATTTCCATACCTTGGCTCTCTTCAGCTCAAGGGCTTGCGCAAAAAGTCGCTTGTTCTCTGGTGTCAGGTGGTCACTGACGTAGATAGGTGCAACTGAATTCCCTGAAAGCCGAACTGTTGTTGTATTAAGTCTTGCCTTTCTTGCTTTCGCAGTGAAGTCTGTTTATTTTTACCTTGAACAGAATCTCGCAATAATATGCGCGCCCTGCCTTCCCGGTAAACGGTGCGCTATATCTACATCACTTGGGGCAATCCCGCAGCCAACTTTTTCGCCAATGGCCTGCACAACAGCGAAGCAGCTCTCGCCCTCTGTCATTGGAATACTTTTATTTCGACATTATTCGTCCGTGAATACTGTTCAATGTCAGAAGGCCGCTGCGAGAACAGCCTTCAGTCATCACTCAGTGATTTGTTTTCATCCCTCACCTCCTTGTTTTCTTTCGCGAGGGCTTCATTTCTTGCCTTGACTGATTCATAAAGTTCATTGAATGCCTCAAGGCTGTTTCACATGTCTGAAACCTCAGAACGGAGAGCTTTTATCTCCATTGCCAATTCAGCAACGGTGGGCGTAATGACAAGATGTAATCACAACACAAAATGGCAGCAGCGGCAGTGGCTATGAGAGAGCACAAAAAAGAAAGGACTGACAAAGCACCAACCTACACAGAATTCAAGTCGATACTTAGAAGCAGTCACGCTGCCACAACCACTGCTGCCAAATGATCACCGTCGTCCAGGAGCACGCCATTATGCAGGCTCTTCTCCCCGCTAGGCGTCAGACTTGCAGACTAGCGGCAGGCGCAGAAGTGCAGTCCAAGCCAGCCCAGCAAGTCAGCCGCGAGAGCGAAGCGGCCAAACGGGACACGTGTATTACTTGAATATACGCTATAGCATACAACGATCAGCCGGAGGCAACAGGTTCAGTAAATCTGTACAGAATTCATGTCGATAGTTAGAAGCAGTCACACTGCCACAACCACTGCTGCCAAATAATCGCTGTCGTCCAGAAGCACATCCTTATTTATGCTCTTGTCCCCGATAGGAGTCGGAAGTGCAGACTACGCAGGCGCAGAAGTGCAGACTACGCAGGCGCAGAAGTGCAGTACAAGCCAGCCCAGCAAGTCAGCCACGAGAGCGACGCAGCCAAACGTGACACGTGTATTACTTAAATACACGCTAACAGCAGGCGACGATCAGCCGAAGGCAACAGGTTCACTAGATCTGTACATAATTCAAGTTGATAGTTAGAAGCAGTCACGCTGCCACAACCACAGCTGCCAAATGATCGCCGTTGTCCAGGAGCACGTCCTTATGTAGGCTCTTGTCCTCACTACGTGTCGGAAGTGCAGACTAGCGGCAGGCGTAGAAGTGCAGTCCAAGCCAGCCCAGCAAGTCAGCCATGAGAGCGAAACAGCCAAACGTGGCACGTGTATTGCTTGAATACACGCTATAGCATACCACGATATGCCGGAGACAACAGGTTCAGTAGTTCTGTACAGAATTCAAAACGATAGTTAGAAGCAGTCACGCTGCCACAACCACTGCTGCCAAATGATCACCGTCGTACAGGAGCACGCCATTATGCAGGCTCTTCTCCCCGCTAGGCGTCAGACTTGCAGACTAGCGGCAGGCGCAGAAGTGCAGTCCAAGCCAGCCCAGCAAGTCAGCCGCGAGAGCGAAGCGGCCAAACGGGACACGTGTATTACTTGAATATACGCTATAGCATACGACGATCAGCCGGAGTCAGCAGGTTCAGTAGATCTGTACAGAATTCAAGTCGATAGTTAGAAGCAGTCACGCTGCCACAACCACTGCTGCCAAATAATCGCTGTCGTCCAGAAGCACATCCTCATTTATGCTCTTGTCCCTGCTAAGTGTCGGAAGTGCAGACTAGCGGCAGGCGTTGAAGTGCAGTCCAAGCCAGCCCAGCAAGTCAGCCATGAAAGCGAAGCAGCCAAACGTAACACGTGTATTACTTAAATACACGCTAACAGCATACGACGATCAGCCGGAGGCAACAGGTTCAGTAGATCTGTACAGATTTCAAGTCGATAGTTAGAAGTAGTCATGCTGCCACAACCACTGCTGCCAAACGATCGCCGTCGTCCAGGAGCACGTCCTTATGTAGGCTCTTGTCCCCACAAGGTGTCGGAAGTGCAGACTAGCGGCAGGCGTTGAAGTGCAGTCCAAGCCCGCCCAGCAAGTCAGCCATAAGAGCGAAGCAGCCAAACGTGACACGTGTATTGCTTGAATACACGCTATAGCATACCACGATATGCCGGAGACAAAAGGTTCAGTAGATCTGTACAGAATTCAAAACGATAGTTAGAAGCAGTCACGCTGCCACAACCACTGCTGCTAAATGATCGCCGTTGTCCAGGAGCCCGTCCTTATGTAGGCTCTTGTCCCTGCTAGGCGTCGGAAGTGCAGACTAGCTGCAGGCGCAGAGTGCAGTCCAGGCCAGCCCAGCAAGTCATCCACGAGAGCGAAGCAGCCAAACGTGACACGTCTATTAATTGAATACACGCTAACATTATGCGACGATCAGCCGAAGGCAACAGGTTCACCAGATCTGTACAGAATTCAAGTTGATAGTTAGAAGCAGTCACGCTGCCACAACCGCTGCTGCCAAATGATCGCCGTCGTCCAGGAGCACGTCCTTATGTAGGCTCTTGTCCCCGCTAGGCGTCGGAAGTGCAGACTAGCGGCAAGCGCAGAAGTGCAGTACAATCCAGACCAGCAAGCCAGCCACAACTACGAAGCAGCCAAACGTGACACATGTATTACTTGAATACACGCTATAGCATACCACGATCAGCCGGAGGCGACAGGTTCAGTAGATCTGTACAGAATTCAAGTCGATAGTTAGAAGCAGTCGCGCTGCGACAACCACTGCTGCCAAATAATCGCCGTCATCTAGAAGCACGTCCTTATGTAGGCTCTTGTCCCTGCTAGGCGTCGGAAGTGCAGACTACGCAGGCGCAGAAGTGCAGTCCAAGCCAGCCCAGCAAGTCGGCCACGAAATCGAAGCAGCCAAACGTAACACGTGTATTACTTAAATACACGCTATAGGATACGACGATCACCTGGAGGCAACAGGTTCAGTAGATCTGTACAGAATTCAAGTCGATAGTTAGAATCACTCACGCTGCCACAACCACTGCTGCCCAAATTTGCATACATTCTCAGCAGATTGCACTTTAAAAAAAGTTCCACTGTCTAAATACTCGGCTGGGATAAAGCAACAGCCTAGCGTACTCTTGTTTTACTGCTGAGAAAGATAACTTACGTAGAAGGAAGACACGTTAACGTGCCTGCATCCTCATTGATACCATCTGCTAAATTATTAAACTTGAATATCAGGTATGATTCCCGGGGCTCGCGATCATGACTTGAGCGGAAACCAGATTCAAGAAGGGTTACTTTCATTTGGTCAAAAGAGTGGCCTAGCATTAAAACGTGTCCTGATTGCTGCAGATGAGGGAAAATATTTACATGGGATTTGCGGTTATTAAAGCGTATTTTGAAGGGAGTTTATGTGTAACCAATATATTGTTTCTAACAGGCACTACATTGCAACATGTACACGGCATTATTTTTCCGCAGTCATATCTACCACGAACCTCTAATCTAAAGCCCGAAGACGGGCTCATGACGTTGTGCGTGGTTTGCATGTGCGCACATACTTTGCACCACGGTTTGTTACAAGGTGCGTAGCCACGCTCTTTACGGGCACCAATCTTAGATGACGTTAACATGTCGTGAAGGTACCCAATATATATATATATATATATATATATATATATATATATATATATATATATATATATATATATATATATATATATATATATATATGTATGTATATAGATGCGCTTTCATCACATATTAACTCGTTTATTCAGCCAACGTTTCGACGCGGGCGCCCGCCCCGTCACTTTCAAGGCAAAAGACGGGGCTCCCGTCGAAACGCCGGCTGAATAAACACGTTGTTATGTGAAAGCGCATCTACTTTTATACCTATAACCTTGCAGCAACCGAAGTTACTCTTCTGCATATATATATATATATATGTATATGTGTGTGTGTGTGTGTGTGTGTGTGTGTGTGTGTGTGTGTGTGTGTGTGTGTGTGTGTGTGTGTGTGTGGTGTGTGTTGTAAGAAAAAGTAAAGAAGGCCAGCTGTGTGTGTGTGTGTGTGTGTGTGTGTAAGAAAAAGTAAAGAAGGCCAGCTTGAGAAGTCACAAATGTCAAAATGCACAATTGGTTTTATGTCCCAGTGGTGTTCCGTAAACTCGCAAAACTTCAGAAAAGAGTGCAGCAGTCCATTGAATGGGGGAGGTCTGGTGGGCGAGGTTGGCTGTGGCATTCTGGAGAAGGTAACCGCGTCTTGCAAAACTGCACTGACCATGACATGACTTGAGCACCCGTGAGGAACGAACAAGGTTGGAAGTCCTTGGAGCACTTGAAGGTCGAATGTCGCTGGCGCCGAATCCTCTGTCATACGCGCTGTATTCTGTGTCCCGGCTGAGACAGAATTGGTGCTTTCAGCCTGCGTGTACAATAACTGAAGTTCAAGGAATTATGTCTATGTTCGTGCGTTGTACAAATTATAACGTTCAGTCTCTTTCGTTGTTTGCTCTGGCGTTGGCTCCGTTGTCGCAAACTAATAGGATGGTGTCTGAATCTTTGCGTGGTAGAACTGGCGACTTCTTGTCTTGTTCGGTGTTTCCTGAGGTTTTGGAGCTGTAATCTTAGGCGCAGTTTTGATATTTTGTGCCAAATGCGTTTCCTGCGCCGATTCCTTATGCGAAGTTGCCTCGCTTCTTGAATTTCTTTTAAGAGGCTTGCTTTGCGTCGTCGTCCTTGCTGGTGTGTCCGTTGGAGTGTCTGCGATTCACGGACTTGCTTTTGCTGGCGTTCCTGACGTCGCAATGGACCATATCGCGGTGGAAGCCCTTCTTGACCAACGCGCTGGTTTTCATGACAACCTGATGGGGTCTCCAGTCGGGAGCTGGTAGTCTGTGAGCTGTTGTCATGCAATTCAGGCAATGAAGATCATGCTTCAGAGTTGATAGAAAGTTCTTCAGAAGCTTTTTCTGCACTGTTCACTACGAGAGGTTCTTGCGCATGGCAGTGTGTGACGTTCGATGCGCCTGACCCTTCGGTGTTGCTTCGACTGTCGAGTGTGTATGCACCGAACGGTGATGCATGAACTCGTGTGGAAGGAGCATGGCTCGACTGGGTATTTTCTCGGTGTGTCAACTCGTCTAACGTGAACAAGGTGTCCTTATGGTGCTAACGGTGAGTGTCAGGAACGCTTGAAGAGCCACGTGATAGAAAACCGGGTGATGGACCACGTATGCGAGACGAAAATTGAAGTGCATGAGGTGGGTAAGCAACGTCTCGTGTCGTGTGCTGGAGCGACGACTTTGAAAATACCGACTTTCATGAAAGAAAACCTGGTGGAAAGCTACGTTCTTGAGATATAAGCGTGGACAGTAATGGCTGCGTGTGGTTGTATGCAGATGGCTGGTAATGAGGAAGTCCTTGTCGTAGTCGTTAAAACGGGCAATCATCTCTTCTCTGATCTTTTGCCATGATTGGTCGTTTTCGAATATGTGTATCAGGTAAAACCTAAATGCCTCACTGGATATGTAGTCAGTGAAATTGGTGATCATTTCCCAATCCGACCATGATGCAGCGGCGGCATGGAGCTCGAACAGGTTGAACCAGTCCTGTACGGGTCTGTCGTCCGCTGATCTGGTGTACTTAGAGATGTCAAGGTCGTCTGATGCTGCTGTCATGATGCTTGGTGGTCTTGGTGGTCCGCGTTCGGTCACTGCGTCTCGCTGAGGTCTTCGATGATGATGGCCGGGCGATGAAGTTGTTGCGAGGTCTTCATCCAGTCGACTCGTGTGACGATATAATGACTGGGTGACGTGGCCGGGCTCATACGCCTTGCTTGCTTGCTTGCTTGTGCCTTTCTTTTGAGCTCTCACCCACTAAGGGGGATTGGCCAAGAAGCCGGTGGTTAATGCAAGTCAATACCTTTAGGTTTTCTAGACTAGGGGAATATAATTACTCTGTTTTGACTGTGAACTTATTTTGGCGCAATGTAAAAAAAGAAAAAAAAGTGGGGGAGAGAAATAGTAGAATTTGTTGAATATCTGAGGTGTAATCGTTATTGAAATTCTCCTGAAAGTTGAATCATTGCAGTGTATCAGCTATATAATAAGTGGTAGTGTGGTTAGTAAAACTCGAGAGCTGATCGCTGACTCAGCAAGGTAACCTTCTTGTGTTATAAGTGAATTCGCAGAGAGCCCCGCAGATGTTCCTGTCGCTGTGTCCCAATGAAGTGGCCCCAAAAGACAAAATATTGGGAGTATTAAGTGATATTCCTAGATTTTTGAATAAAATTTCGAAGCAGTTTTTTCTTTGACTTTTGAAACGTTGACATGTGATAAGAAAATGGTCGATATGTTCAGGTTCGTTACAGCTTCATCACAGAGGAGATGGCACCAGACCAGACCTGTTTAAGTAGAAATTAAGAGGTGGTACACGGCAACGTAATTTTCTTATCAAGACTTCCAATTTACGCGTGGGACACCATTTATTATTCCAAGTGAAGTGCAGGCGCGAGAAATCTGGATTCGCTATCATGATTTTTGAGGAGTCTTTGAGAAGGGAAAGTTTTTTTAAATCTCGCTGCTGTTACATAAGCTGTAGGAGGCATGATTGGCACAATCGGAAGATCAAGAGATGTTCGCGCAAGTGTGTCAGCCATTTCGTTTATAAATATACTACGACGGCCTGGCACCCATATCATTCGCAATAGACGAATGTTTGCTGGGAGTAATGATTTAAAAGTTTCTTGTACTGCTGATGTCGATGACGATGATAAAAATGAACACCCGGACTACGAGTCAGACACTAACACAGCTGTCGAATGAGTCGCAGGAAGTTTACGAATAGCTAATATAACGGCCATTAATTCCGCTTCAAATATTGGTGTATAATCTGGGAGGCGTAATGGGAATGACCAGAATAATGAGAAAGAAAAAATACCCACACCTGCCTTCTCGCCACTCATAGATGCATCCGTTGCAATTACTGTATTAGTACCTAATTGAGACAGGTGTTGTTCTAATAAACCAATCAAATATTTAGAGGGCAAGTGTTTAGCGTTCATGGGGAAGATATCGTCAAATTTTATTTGCACTTGGCCGATTGGTTTGACAGATGGTGTAATCTCGAATATATTAACATTTAGAGCATCTAGAAGTGTTTGAACAAATGGCAATTGGGGTTTATATACATGGGACTAATGCTCATTGAAAAAGACACCAGGTTCGGCAAAGAATACAAACTGTCGCCTTCTTAAAATGGATTCAGAAAATTTTAAATAGGTTTTTACTGTTAAAATACGAAATCTGCTAGCAAGGGTGGGTATCCAAGCTTCTTGATACAAAACGTTGTTAGCTGTGAATTTTGGCCCACCTAAACAACTACGTAGAGCTTCCCGCTCTAAGAGAATCAGGGGGTTTATTTTGTATGCTGGTCCACCAGAGAATAGTACACATCCGAATTCAAGAATCGGACGAACGTACATGCGATAAATCATGATCAGCGTATCTCTGCGATGACCAGAACGGAGGCGGCCAAGCCTACCTATCATTCCAACAGCGCGTGTAGCCTTAATTTTAATATATTCAATGTGGTCACGCCAGCTCAGTTTTTGATCGTACAGTACACCCAGATATTTAATGCAGTTAACCTGGGGAATTATTTCTTGATGGTACTGAAGAGAAATAGTAACTGGTGCGTCCAATGGAAAAACTATTATAGCACTTTTAGTTACGTTCAGGTTCATACGAATGTTTTGAAACCAAGTTTCCAATGCTGCCAAATAACACTGTAAAGCCGAATGTAGTAAATGAATATCGCTGTCAATTGCAAAGAACGCAATATCATCTGCGTATACATATACTTGTACCTTATCGCTCAGTGGTATTGAACCTAATAAAATGTTATTAGGGGATAGAACAGAGCCGTGAAGAACACCTCTCGTTTGGCTATACTTTGGTGTGGAAACACCTCGTTGGGAGCAATAAAATTTTCCGTCTTTTAAAAATTCGTATATCCAATTTGTTACGTACTGCGGGAACGTAAGCTCTTTTAGGGCATTGTTCAACACTGTCATATGCCTTGACTGAATCAAGGGTTACTAGGGCCGCATATTGTCGTCTGTGCCGAGCAAGCTGTATACGAGCATCTAAATCAACATGCGCCCACCATATAGAGTAACCTGGTCTAAATCCAATCTGGCACGCACTGAGTATCGCATTATCTGTTATGATCTTCGTAACTGTAATGTAAAGTATTCTTTCTATTAACCCTACTACGTGTGATGTTAAAGCGATTGGCCTAATGTTATCTATCTGCATTCCTAGTCCCTGTTTTTTAAGAAGCGGTATTATTTTTGCAAGTCTCCAGTCAGGAGGTATCCAAGTATTTTCATATGAATAGGTGGCAACGTTAAGGAGGTCTTCAGGAGAGATGTCGAATAATATTTTTATCATTTCTGAAGTGACGCCATCTGGTCCAGGACTTGTGTTTGGCAGAATACGAACGACGTGCACAAGTTCATCCCTACTTACTTCAATAAAATCATTTCCGAATGACGGTCTTGCACAATTTATTTTGATTTGTGATGTGAATCTCTTCTCCAATCCTAATGCAATTTCAGGTAATGTATCTTCCAACTGAGTTGGAGAAAAAATAACTGAGTCAATATTTACGTGTGCTGTAATAGCTTTACGATTACGGAGAAATCTGAATAGAGCTTTGTTGCCGCTCTTGGATAGATAGCTGTACCGTTTTTCTTCATAATCGTCTTTCGCTAATGAAACTGTTCTCTTGAAGGTAGCTTTAGCAAATAAATAATTTCTCCAATTAGTCGGACATTGGTTGGTAAAGAGTTTTTTCCATGCAGCGTTGCGGCGTCTATAATCATACGCCATGTTTATGCGATTCTCACTTCTTCCTCCTCTGCTTCCACAAACCATCCATCCCATCATAAATATATATATATATATATATATATATATATATATATATATATATATATATATATATATATATATATATAATATATTTATATACATATATATGTATACTTATATATGTGTGTGTGTTTTAAAACATTGTTGAATTAGACCTGTTTTGTTAACTAACTTGCGAAGAAAACGAAGATGGCTGAATATTTTCAAATAGAAAGTTGTGGATCGGTTTTCAAAATGTCTGATAAGTCAGTTTTGAACGTTCTATCTGTTAAGTATTAGTGTTTTTCTGCTAAAACAAACGCCCGTGAAATAGAAAAAACACATGACAAACCTGCGCAATAATTCTACCTCCGCAATGCGGTCTGTGCCAACCAGCCCTTCCTGGGAAGCTGCCAGAAAGCCGTGCTTCAAGTCAATAAACAGGCTGGACAAGGGTCCGTTGCTCTGATGCATACAGTTGAAGTGCCGCCTTCACCAAGGTAGGAAGGCACCATTCACCAGTCCAAGCAAGCTCCAAACATAGGGTACCGGCAGATGAGATGAAATGCGTGCTCACCATTTATGGTCCAGAGAGGTCTCTGACCGAAGCCCGACACGCGTGCGCGAGACGTCCCGGGGAAGGGATAACTAAGGAAAGGTCCTATCGTAACGCCATGCATTGCGAGAAGTGTGACGTAAAATTTATGGGGCAAACAAACCGGTATGGGGCCAACAAAACAGCAGACGCTCCGCGATGTGCTCTCAGCGCTGGTTAGCTTGCGTACTTGTAGTTCAGGCGTAAACTTAGCATGTATTGCATGGTTTGCATGCAGTAAAATGTTGCGAGCACACCTTTCCCAGACCGTTCGTGCGTGGCAGGCTTGAGGGCGGCGTGATGAAATACTTCGTGGTGTCATTTTGGGCAACAGCCCAGAAAGCGCTGGTACGTACCGTAATCAAAATTATTCAGCCCACCCGACAGTGACTTTCGCGTTCTGCTCGCTTTAAGCCCTTTCTTTTTTTTCTCTCTTAGCCATATTTCCCGATCTACGGGCCGATTAGCGATTCTTCACTGCCAATAGTGCAAATGTGGCAATGTAGATTTTGAGAGCTTGCTTCGTCGCTGATCCGTGCTACGTCAGCCTAGCACTTGACGTACTTCACGTCGATAAGAAGGCAACGCTGAATTGTATACGCGATCATAGGTGTAAAGTGTGTAGTTCCAGTGCACGCACAACCAACACGCAACGAGGGCACCTTGTACAATACATACACACTCAGTTCGATGACAAGAAAAGTTTATTGTCCTTTCGTATAAATGACCCAACTTCTAAAAACGCATCACTATGCCTACAACACTAAAAACAAAAGTTCCAGTGTGTTTTCAGTTGACACAATGAGTAAGAACCAACGTAGCGTACAGCTGAGAGCTCCACATGCAAATACCATGCATTATGGATCAACAGTAAAGCGAAAATACGTGAAAAGTGCCACAGGGTACATCCGGCAGTGCATGCGATTTGCTCCGAGTATACACTTCAGCTAGACATCGCACCGCTTTAAAAAAACACGCATAATAAGCGGCACTCGAGCATGGACCTTCTCACCTTCCTATGGCGGCTGCAAAGCATTATGGGAAACCGGAGCGCCGGCAAAGCGTCGTCTGCTCGCGGAAGCATTGGCTCACCCCGTTTCCCACGGCACGTGGGTGTACGAACGCATCGTTGCGGAAAGGTCGCGCGTCATAACCCCGCTTTAATCTGCACTAACAGAAGAGGCACCACCCAGAGCAACATGCAGTCAGGAAACACTAGTATCTTTGACTTATTATTGACTTGGGAAATTCCTCACGTACCCGCGAAAAGACCCATTGAACTGGAAATTTTTCTAGGCTTTCGCGGCGAGTCCCCTGTCCTTCGTTGATCGTATTTCCGCGTAGCAGAAGGTTTTGTCAATTGTTTTATTGTCAGTATGACCGTCCAGCCTCTATATTAGTACTTTATGTCGGGCACTGTCACTCGTAATATGCTTCCGCGTGGTACGCAGTGCTGGATTATGCACTTCGCGAATATTAATGTCAAAATTCGAACCTTGTGAATTAGTTCCAGCACCACTATGCTGTGTATATAATACTAATGGCCTGTTTCAAACGCGGCGTTTGAGAAAGTTTGCACTTGGGCCGCTGAGAGTAGTAAAAACCATCTAACCGCACGTCCATAGAGCGGATACTCCGCATGCAGTATTTGCATTTAAACAGCGTAAAACCTCTTGTTTTCTGCACCTAATGTGGCCTTGCACTAATTTATGACTGGAGGCATTCCAAACTTTCAGCACCTCACCTGGTTCTGCTCGGCCTCTATGATTTGTGGGCCGATCACACGATAAGAAAGCAGTACAAAGCGACGATGTATTTTCATGAAGTGATCACGAGACCGTCATGATGACCTTAAACATTCTGGTGATCTGTGATGTCACGATGACGTCGTATAGTGACGCCATTACGCGATAAGTTTTGCATCTTTCCTTTTTACGCCGACGCCGTGGGTGCCAAAGCCACCAATGGTACATGTTTGTTTTTAGGCGAAAACCTTGGATGCCTCATCAAACGTAAAACTCGACCGTTTGCGTCTCTCGTCAGCGACGTCGAGTGATCGAAAAAAAACACCGTGTGGTGACAACATATATGACGTCAGACATCGCTAAAAATTGGGACGTCATCAAACATCACGTGACCAAACGTGATCACGTCATCGCATGACATTCGAACTTGGTGCAATGTGGTCTCATCATATAGACAATGCAATATCAGTTTCACAGTGCCTCTGTTTTTGGAGGCATTGTGAGGCCGGGGATTGAAAAAGGGGCACTGGAACCCTTCAAGCCACACCGGCGCCTGCCCACGCCGAAGCTACACAAGTGCTCTCCCCCAGCCACGACGCAACACGGATTCGCACCCACGGCAAAACCCTGCTGAGAGTCATAGACTGGCGGCGTAGGATCACTACCCCGACTGAGAAGAAAAATAAAATGACCTTCTCCATCAAATCATCTTAGATGGATAAATAAGGGACCCTGTGAGTTTATAACGTGGTATCTAAGCCTTTCACCTTAATAAATTCACGTAGGTAATTATAGGGTAAGCTGCAAGTGTAAAATCGCAGCCCCGTAATCACAGTGAGGACACAGATAACAAAGGGGCAACTTAGCTGCAGCATCACAAACATCAAAGCCATGAAGTAGCATCAATCAATGAAGGAGTAATATAATTGTTGGTGTTAAACGTCCCAAAACCACCATGCGAATATGAGAGTATGAGAGACACCGTAGTGCAGGGCTCCAGCAATTTAAGCACACGGGCCTCAAGCATTTTCGCCGCAATCGAAAATGCGGCCACTGCGACCGGTATAGAAACCCGCGACCTGCGGGCTAGCAGCCAAGTGGCGGGTAAGCAATAAGTAAAACGTCCAGTGACTTTTACGTATTATCAGTCTATCACTTCCCAGAACAGAGCAAGTGCATCCGCCGCTTTCCTTATTCGGCATGTTCAGTGATAGTAACAGTTATTTGCGACGAACAACACAGTCTGGTATGCGTGAGTGAAAGTCAGAGCGATCACAAGAAGCGTTTCTTTAGAATAGCAGCTCCTTACACCACCCAAAATCACTCGCGGCGCGCGATGGAAGCAGGCGAAAGCGGGAAAGCATTGTCTTCTCACGTGCAGGAACAGTTATGCGCTTCGCCTTCTCCATCGCGCTTTCTTGATGCAGATTTCTTCGTACCTGCCCATCATTCATGTCTACCACATGATGCCATAACCCTTGAAGTAAGACACCACATTACTGAATTTGAGCTCCATAAAATCCCTTAGAAAAGATCGAAAATATTTCAAAAAAGGCGTGTCTTATCATGATTTCTTCTGTCTTGACTCTTTCTTCATTGGTGAGGCATCTACGAAATGCAGAATAGCTGAGCTCATTTATTGGAAATTAGCTGTGCTCAGAAAGCTGTGAGACTGAAAAATATAGCGCTTCAAACGCACGCACAACCAGGAGGTTGTTAAAAGAGAGAGAAAGAGGAAGGAAACCTGAACCCCCTACACTACGAAATTTTGTCGCAATTGCACTTTTTAGGTTATCCTAAAATAGTTACACGCATTCACAGCGACCACCTATTGCCAAAGTTAGTCGTTCTGCTGCACCCTCCCCTCAAAAAAATCTGGGTGCTAGCCTTGCGTGCAAGGTTCACAGCGGGCGAAGCTGAATATAGCGTGTCTCTGTACAAATGCGCACTGTAAATTTCATATTTTTCACAGTATGACGTCCTGAAACTTGTTCAAATCTATCGTAAGTGGGTAAGAAATGCACCGCCTAAAAATTATATAGATGTGTGTGTGATTGTGTGTTTATTGTGTACATATAAAAGGTAAATTTCTTTGAACAAGATGCAACAATGCTTGCCTACACTTTCAACACACAATAACAGAACTACACTTATAAAACAACGCATCATCATATATTTCGGGACTTACAATGGAGTCAAACCAATACATTATTTGGAAACCAGCACAATTCAAGCTGTCGATACAAAATGAGAACTGGTTACAATAAATTTAGGCAGATTAACAGGCAAACTATATACACAATTGGTACTTTTTCATATGTTTTTGTGTTGTTTTTAATATGTTCAGTGTGTAATAAGCCCTTCAGAAAGCGATAATTATTATCTTTCGCAAAACTAGCATGATAAAACAGAGTCGTCATTGATATATATGTTGTAACAGCGTTACTTATACTAGGTTTTTCGTAAAACAATCGAGCGCATGTTCGCTCATATGAGTAACACTGTGCTCTGCATACCGCAGAGACTGCCGAAAAAACGAGCGCATGGTTTGATCGCAGTTTTGATACTTCTCCTCTCTTTGATTGATATGTAGGGTTTAACGTCCCAAAACCACCATATGATTATGAGAGACGCCGTAGTGGAGGGCTCCAGAAATTTCGACCACCTGGGGTTCTTTAACGTGCGCCCAAATCTGAGCACACGGGCCTACAACATTTCCGCCTCCATCGGAAATGCAGCCACCGCAGCCGGGATTCGATCCCGCGACCTACGGGTCAGCAGCCGAGTACCTTAGCCACTAGACCAGCGCGGCGGGGCATTCTCCTCTCTTCGTAGTTTGCGAGTAGCCACTTATGATGTAACGCAGCTCAAAGCGCTGCTTGAGTGAGCAGCTAGTCGGATCCGTGCAAATTCCGATTGACATTTTCTTTTGTTTCCTTGTGGGTCTGCAGGCTCTTGAAACAGTGAGTGTATAGACGTAACTTCGGCGTGCCTGCATATTCACTTGTGCACCATGGCGTGTAGCAGGTGAGTTGACCTATAATGGCTTAGACACACATTAAATGCGCTAAAAATGACCGAATACACGCTTTCGCAGGCTACTGCGCACGTGCTCCAAATGCAGATCAAATCAAATTAAATCATTTTATTTCCCAGAAAGAAACAGGTTCAGGAGAGGCTCACTGGTTAAAAGCTGTTTATGGACAGCTTGACGAGGCCAGTGAACTCTATACAAGGCAGGTGGGACATTGACAAAGATGTGTATAACAATAAAGACCATAAGGTAACGTTACAATACCAAATTCGGTGTAATAAACATGTATATACATTCCTACGAAACATCCTGATACCAGCATAGCACAGAGGATTACATGGACGCGAGCAAAAAGAAAAAGAAAAAACAAAGAAAAAAACACAAGAAGAATCCAGCAATCATAACACCACTATTGCCAAAAAATAAAATAATAAAAATGAATAAATTATGAAAATATCACGGAAGATTTATACAAATGTGCTCCTTGTGTATGTGCTGCATCATACAATGTACATGACATGTCAGACAAACAAAATTGTACAGACAGAATTATATCATATAACCTATTCGGTACAGCATGGATGCACACACTGAAAGAAAACGAATTTGTACTATCGTACAGACAACACATTTTACAACGTGAAAAAGTTAGCCTATATTTACAAAAAATTATCGTCGTTCTTTTAATGAGAAACTGTTTTCGTGACTGTATTTATTGAGAGTCATTGGTAAATTGTATTGCAGTGTTTGAGACTTGTAATTAAGGCGAAACCTCGGAACAATCCAAACATCACTGCTTCTTGTTTCCGACAAAACATTTTTTGCAGTTAGACATGCGGTATTTTTAATGAATCGTTTAAACGAAATGGAAGAGAAATAGCAGGATCGCAGAATGCGAAAGATATACATATATTCCACTTTAATAATACCGTAGTCCCGACACACAAGTTGTGTTAATGACAAATAATCTAAATTAGCGACATGTCTAATAATTTTTTTCTGCATGGTCTGAAGTTTCGTTATGTTACTTTTTGTCGTGGTTGCCCACACCAAACTGCAGTAATTTATGTGCGAAAGAAAAAGAGCATGGTATCCCCACTGAAACGTTCCGTATGAAATCTTGCGGAAAATATATGGACTCCGTAACATTTCCTTAAGCTACATACGAAAAAAATATGGAGTTTCATGGAAATATACGGAAGTTGTATGGCATTTACGGAAAGCTTCTTATGGAGTATATGGAAGGATAAGGAAATTGTATGGCGTATACAGAACGCTTTTTATGGAGTATACGGAAAGATAAGGAAAATGTATGGCATATATGGAAAGCTTTTTATGGAGTATATGGAAGGATAAGGAAGTTTTTTGGCGTGGATGGAGTGAGTTTTATAGAAAATATGGAACGATAAGGAAAGTTATGGAGCATACGGAAAGTTTATTATGGAAGATATGGAAGGATAAGGAAATTGTATGGAGTGTACAGAAGTTTTCATAAGGAAAATGCAGAATGTAAGGTCTTACGGAAATATACAGATTTTGCAAGGTGCTTACGAAAATGTGCAATAGTGTATGAAGGGCATGTGGATTGTTTGAAAAATGTGGAAACTCTACAGTTGTTGTCACATTTTCAGCAGGAAATCCGAGCTCTATAAAGTTATAAATGAATGCACAGTGACATATATAGTACAAAAGAATTACGCAGGCTAGTCTGTGTTGTCAGTCACCGCTGTTCTCCCTTTTCCAGAATGAATACAACTTCTGCAGACGACCAGGTGCTAAAGTCTGTCACACGGAAAATGTGTCATTCACAAGGAATGACAATAACTGTCATTTTACTTGCATTCTGTCACACGAAAACAAATCAAGCAAAAAAGCATAACTTCAAGGGCTCGTTTTTTGGTAGAAACAATAATAATGAGAATTAAATTCAATGTGAATGAACTTGTCAATATTAATGAAATTGTTCTCAATAACATTGGCAAAGAGAAATGTCATTTTAAAATATCGACCATGAGCTTAGCTCTCTTGAGCACCGACAAAAGAAATGAAAATCTATGAAAAATAGGTGCATGTAGCCTAAAAATAATTTTTTATTGATACTATGTGCTCCTACAATATAAATATAGCTATACACAACTTGCCACAGCTTCACGACAGAAACAAGGTAGGGGCAGAGAGAGTGGTCAGAAAAATAATTAAGTATGAGAGCACAACTGATATGTACGGACACATAATGGTGCTTATCATTGATGCTCGGATGGTCGTGTATAGAGCTGGGTTGTTTTGAGATTTTCAAAAGCATTGTTTCAGACCACCATGCAGATTAAGCTTCAATTGTAGTGCTACATAAGACACAACTTATGGGCCAGATTTAATGAATAAGAAGATTATAGGTTAAACAAATGCTTTAAAATATATCATATTATGGCTGCATGGACGCATACAAGCTATGTAAAGCGCAATAAAGTGAGGACGCATGAGCTTCTCTTGATGCTTCAGTTCTACATAGATGCTTCAACTGTGCTGCAAAAAAATTTAACAAATGTCTGTGTGTGCAACATTGTGCATTTTAAACTATCTATATGTATATATAAAATTCCTACTGCGAGTTAGGCTAGGTAGCACTCCATAACTCTTCCTTTTATTAGGGGCAATTTTTCAAACAATCAACAGTATTCAGTTTCTGTCTCATGACTTCGTGCCCGCAATTGTTGGTTTGGCTCGATCACAATTGTGCAGCCCTTATTTTGGAGGAATAAAAAAACATCAACCAAAATATATTTTAGAACTGCTTCTTGGTGATATTGCCTTCCCTCAACTGCCACAGCTTGAGATGAGTCATATAGCAAGTCTTGCGCATACCTAGGGCCTACCCTTGAAGAAACTGGTCTGGCTGTGAAATGCTCGTTTTTTTCTCAAATAAATTTTCTGGTTTAAGTTTTCTCACTTCTCGAGTCCCTTCACAATCAAGCTGACCCAATGTTCCCCGTAGTCCTTAATTTTGTTATATTATGAAATAAATAAAAAATTAATAATGAAAATAAAAATACTAATAACTGCTGCGCAAAAAACACAGTGCCACATACGTACTTGAACGCAATATTGCTTTTATTTTGTTTTAGAACCTAAGGCATTAGAAAAGATAGCAGTACAATAAAAACGTTGAAAAAAACAAAAAATAGACTTGGCGGGACTCGAACCTGCGCCACTCATGTATGCTCGCGTACGTCAACTGAGTGCGTTAGCTTGCTGAGCTATTCGCGCTGAAGACTGCAAGCATGTTTCAGTTATGTATATAAATTTGCTTTTTACACGCTATGTGTTGGCATATTTATGCACGATATGCGATCGTATCTATTGTTGTGTGCATATGTTTCGTGATTGTATATACGTCACATGCTTTTCGCATGTCTTTCAACTATAGATTGCTGCCCCGCCGCGGATGAAAACAAGTATTTTTACACCCACACACAAGCTTGAGCAGTTGAAGGTTGTTTCCCGGCGCTGTCTTGCAATTGAGTCGGCCACCACAGGGAATTAGAGTGATACGCCATTAATCCCTGCATCTAGCTGTATTCCACTTAGTAGCTCTATCGCTTGATGACAAATCGAGCGCGGGGCGCGACGCTATTGCGCACGACCATGCCTCGCGTAGTTGCGACATCAGCTGATTGCGCCGGCCGGCTTGCTTCGATTTGCTTCAGAGCAAAGAAATGTCATACCTTGAAAGATTGCGTACTGCACTATGTCAAAATGTTACTGCTTTGTAGCCATCCTAGGATTCATTGAGAATTGATAACTCTGATATCACTACTGTAGAGCTTTGCGTCGGCGACACGCACCGAACGTGAAACCGCACTACGTCTGTCGTAGAAGCAGTAGGAGGCTGTCGTCTGCTAGAACAAAAACAAAACAAAGACCTGCAAAAATATTCATAAGTTGTAACTTGTTTTTTGAATAACCGTTTATCACTTTTAAAGTTATTTTGCCAGATAACATACATTTTTTTTCAGTTTATAGCAGCGACAGATGTTTTTTTTTATTTTATTCACACAGATATCCAAGTCAAATATATTCACAGCTAAAGCCACATGTTGTTTGTCTTCTTTGTTTTCGTGGGCATGCCGTTTTGGTGCGTTTTTCATGTGTTTGCGCTGCTACACACGAGAGCACGAAATGTTAAATTTACGCAAGGAAGCGCCGTTCCTCGTTCGTGTGATGTGCTAAGATTGCGCCCTATTCCCGCGGTTGTTCGAGTGCGGATCAAGTGCGAGTCGTCCAAGGAATCGGCGGGTTGGGCGGGCGCTCGAAGGACTCCGAGGAGACGGCTGACGCCTGTGGTCGCTTCCCCAGGACAGTGTGAAAGAAACTAAAGGTAAGGGGGACACTTTTTTATGTAGACCAAGTATTCCACTCAGTGCAAGTGTGTGTTGCTGCACTCGAACGAGGTGTCGTGAAACGGCAACCTTACGCGCCTTTGCGAGTGCGGTTGCCGATTCGCTTTGACAACGCTAACGCCCGCAGAGCCATGGCGCATCGGCGCGGCCTTACTGGAGCTGATTCGAGACAACTGCGGCAACATGCATGTGTATGGTGATCGATTTTTTTATGTGTGCAATGCAGTGAGGAAGACGCACACGGCGCTCGCTACGTTGTTGATTAAACGAAGCCTGCAGTGCCATTTGATGCAAAGCAGCATTTTGTTTACGTTCGCGGGTGATACAATTTGTAACTTGGCTCAATTCACCTAGCTAACCGCCTAAGTGGGTTGATTAGCATACGTTCTCGGTAGAGCGTTATTATGCCCCTAAACAGTGGCGTGTGCTTGTTGAAAGATATAATGTGTGTGCCTAGTGTAGAGAGAGAGAGAGGTGTTCGTGCAATCTGCATGCGTGCCTGCAAGACGCCTTTGCTTGTACCTAATAATGTACCGGCCAGACCCTACATTGTACGCCTGACTTTGAAGAAAACTTGCATGCACAATGTGAGATTTTGTAATCTGCCAGAGTTGCTTTTTATAAAATATTACACAGCCAGCATGTTCAAAATATGTTTCGCTGCTGTGTGGCAGGGGTGCGGTTATCACGCTGTTGTGTAGTTGCTGATGCAAGCACTTATAGTTTTGATGCGTTAATATTTCTCATCTAACTCATCAGGTGTTTGGCTGTTTCAGCACAAACAAGGCAAAGAGAGAAGGAAGACGGGTAATGACAGGACCAGTGCCAACTTTTGTTTGCAGGAGAATACCCATGTTGGTGTATTTATTGTGACAGCCTTTGTGTGTTGCTTTTTTGCCCAGTTTATGCAACAACACAGTTGTCAGCAGTATGAGAGAGAACACTGAAATTAGCTTTTAAAGATCATGGTGACTAAATGCCTAGTAAATCACACCACAAAGTAACAACAAAAGACATCAGTATGATCAATTTGGACGAGTACATTCTTGCATCTAAAAAATATATTGTGCAAAATGTTGCCTAAGTAAGAAACCTCTCTATGTTTGCAAATAGTGTGACGTCACTTCGAGCATCGTGCCAGCCATTCCCAACCTCTGTGCAAGGGCTGGTTGGCAAGAAAGTTGTTTGTGACGTTCCTGAGAGACTACTGAGGTGTATGCGATTCTAAACCTGTAGCCTAATATATACGTAATCTTTTGTGCAGTTACATCGCTGCATCTGACACCTACAACTTATTTGCATATTTACATTGCTCCCTTAGGACCTAACACACAAACTTGTTGTTTGCATTGTCACTTCATGAATATTGCCACGTTCCATTTCCCAAGTTTTCGTTATCGTCCCAAAACACCACACGATTCTCAGCGCAAACCGCGCCTGCAGTTTTCGAGAAGGTTCCGGACTGGAGTAGATCATTTCGATATGATCCCGCTCACTGTGCGAACGGTACAGATTGTTCTGGAACCTACGTCACCACCAGCGATAACGCTAGAACATTCGACGGCAAGAGTATAAATGCCGACGCGCTTTGCCGCTTGTCAGTTGTTGATCGAAGGCCGACGCTCCATTCGCCGCTATCAGTCCGAGAATGCTATCTGTGCGAGACTGCTGCTGTAATTGGACTTTCCTTTTACCGGGCACAGGTTCGCCCAAATAAACAGTTAAATCCTAACACAAAGTCTCCTGTCTTCGGCCACGTCACGACCCCGTGACATCTGGTGGAGGTGCTGCTTCGTTCATGTACCGGACGCCCCCGTCAAGCCGTGAACCCAGCCCACGTCGCGGAGAAGACACCGACGCCAACCACAACCAGAAGCAGCGAACAAGCCGCCGACAGCAAGGGCTACAACGGAAGTACGGGCTTCTACAAGACAAGGCGCGGAAGACCAAGGCCATGACCGCGACTGCAGCCACAATGACAACCACAGCGTCCCAGCCCGCGATGGTCATGCATCAACCCAGGGAACCACCAATTTTCCATGGGTCATCGTTCGAAGACCCGGAGTCCTGGCTAGAAACATACGACCGTGTGGCCGCCCTCAACCACTGGGACCATGACGAAAAGCTGCGTCGTGTGTTCTTCTATTTGGAAGACACCGCAAGGACCTGGCTCGAAAATCGGGAGTCCACGCTCCGAACGTGGGATGTTTTCTGCGGCGCATTCCTGCAAACGTTCGCGAGCGTCGCTCGCAAAGAGAGGGCCGCGGCTTTATAAGAGACCCGGGTTCAGCTACCAAATGAAAATGTCGCCATTTTCACAGAAGAAATGACCCGACTATTCCGTCACGCTGACCCAGACATACCTGAGGAAAAAAAAGTTCGTTTCCTCATGCGAGAGGTCAAACAGGAGCTCTTCGCGGGACTGATGAGAAACCCACCGAAAACCGTCCAAGAATTTGTAGCCGAAGCGACCACCATCGAAAAGACCTTGGACAGGCGCACCAGACAGTATAATCGTCGCCTGACTGCAGACTGCACTGTTGCTCAAGCCAGTAACTCCGGAGACCTGCGTGAAACGATCCAAGCGATCGTGCGGGAAGAGCTGCGCAAGCTGTTGCCTTCGGCGCAGCCTCAAGTGGATTCAATCGCCGACATTGTGCGAGAAGAAGTTCGGCAATCGCTTCAAATTCCCCACGCACCGCTGCCCGAGCCGGAAGCTATGAGCTACGCCGCTGCACTGCGCCACAACGCTCCTCCCCGTCCACGCCAAAACGCCGCCCCATCGCACTTCCGCGACAGACGCCACCGCCGCCACCACCCCCACCGACGTCATACCGTTCGCCAGCGGCCCAGCGCAGTGCACCGAGGAAGACTGCCGTCTGGCGCACCCCTGACCATCGCCCGCTCTGCTACCACTGCGGCGAGACCGGACACACATGCCACCGTTGCCAGTACCGACAGATGGGACTGCGTGGCTTCGCCGTCAATGCACCACGTCCAGAGCCAGGAGAACGACCGCGTGACATCGCCGACTACCTGACAGGAACTCGGTGGACACCACGAAGCCCTTCGCGTTCGCCGTCGCCCAGCCGCCGCACGTAACCGCACCACCGGCAGTATTCTGGCCCAACGCGGGGCCGGTCTCCTAGCCCGTATCCGGGAAACTAAGGGCAGCAACCGGTGGAGGTGTGGTTGCTGTGCGATGAACTACCGAAGATCCTCCGACGACGACGACGCCGCGACGGAGCTTTCTGAACACAAGGCCAAAGAGGCAAAGCCCTGACGGCGAAAGCTCACTTACCGAAGGTGGCCTGACGACGCAACATGGAAGCAGCGGAACAAGCCGACGCAGCCGTGACCCGACGCCACGCCCTAACTGTAATGCGAGACGGCGAACTAGCGACCTCGACGTTCTTATCGACGGCCACAGTGTGACCGCTCTCGTCGATACTGGAGCCGACTATTCTGTCATCAGTGGGTCGTTCGCTGCAAAGCTAAAGAAAGTTAGGACAGCTTGGAAAGGCCCTGAGATCCGCACAGCCGGACGTCATCTCGTAACGCCTGCAGGAATCTGCACTGCGAGAGTCACCATTCACGGCCGTATTTATCCTACAGACTTCGTAGTCCTACAGCGTTGCTCGAGAGATGTCATCCTTGACATGGACTTCTTATGCCTCCATGGTGCTGTCATCAACCTAAAAACAAAGTCGATAACGTTATCCACAGAAGAAGCACTACCGCCGCGCACGCCGTCAGGACACCATGCCTTGAATGTTCTGGAAGAACAAGTCACCATTCCGCATCGCTCAAGCGTCATTATTTCGGTCGGCGCTCCTAAATCACCTGACTTGGAAGGCGTCGTTGAAGGCAGTCAGCATCTGTTGGTCCCCGAAATATTTGCGTCGCAAGAGGAATCGCAGAGCTGCGGGGAGGCAAAGCAACGGTTATACTCACGAATTTCAGCAATGAGTACAAACATGTGAACAAAGGAACAACAGTCGCATACATAGAAGAAATTGTCAAAGTCACCAGTGCTTTCGCCCTCGCCGATTCTGCGGAACCTGCTCAGAGGAACCAAGCCCCTCCCATAGCTTTCGACGTCAATCCCAGACTTCCGAACGATAAGCAAGAACAGCTTAAGGCCCTGCTCCTGCAATACGAAGATTGCTTTTCGTCGTCATCGAAAATTCGGCAGACCCCAATCACGAAACATCGCATCATAACCGAAGAAAATGCCAGACCACTCGTCAGAGTCCGTACAGGGTTTCGACGCGAGAACGTGAGGCCATGAAGAGACAAGTTGATGAAATGCTGCGGGATGACATTATCCAGCCGTCCAGGAGCCCATAGGCATCCCCCGTGGTGTTAGTGAAGAAAAAGGATGGGACCCTACGTTTATGCGTTGACTATCGCCGCCTGAACAAAATCACAAGAAAGGACGTGTATCCTTTCCCACGGATAGACGACGCACTTGATCGGCTCCATAACGCCAAGTACTTTTTGTCAATGGACCTCAAGACCGGCGATTGGCAAATCCAAGTCGACGAAAGAGACCGAGAGAAGACGGCGTTTATAACACCGGACGGCCTCTTCGAGTTTAAGGTGATGCCCTTCGGCCTTTGCTCAGCGCCTGCAACTTTTTAACGCGTTATGGATACAGTACTGGCAGGATTGAAGTGGCAGACTTGCCTTGTGTACTTGGACGACGTCGTCGTGTTTTCCTCGAATTTCGACAAGCATCTTTGGCGCCTTGAAGCTGTACTTCAAGCCATCAAGACTTCCGGACTCTCACTGAAGCCAGAAAAGTGCAGATTTGCGTATGAGGAGCTCTAGTTTCTGGGGCACGTTATCAGCAAGTCTGGAGTTCGTCCGGATCCACGGAAAACAGCCGCCGTCACCGATTTCCCGACGCCCACTGACAAGAAAGCCGTGCGCCGATTTCTGGGCCTGTGCGCCTATTACAGGCGGTTCGTGAAAAACTTCGCCCGCATCGCTGATCCTCTCACTAACCTTACCAAGGCCGACGTGGAGTTCAAGTGGGAAACGCCACAAGAACACGCTTTCCAGGAGCTTAAACATCGCCTCCACACGCCTCCGTTACTTGCCCATTTCGACGAGTTCGCCGAGACAGAAATACATACTGACGCAAGCAGCGTAGGTCTTGGCGCCGTTCTTGTGCAGAGGGCTGACGGACTTGAAAGGGTTATTAGTTACGCCAGCCGATCGCTATCCAAAGCAGAAGCAAATTATTCCGCAACAGAAAAGGAGTGCCTCGCCATCATCTGGGCTACGTCGAAATTTCGCCCCTACCTTTACGGCAGGCCCTTCAAAGTTGTGAGCGAACACCACGCCTTGTGTTGGCTAGCCACCTGAAGGACCCTTCAGGTCGCCTCGCACGATGGAGCCTGAGACTTCAAGAATATGACATTACTGTCATTTACAAGTCCGGCAAAAAACACTCCGACGCCGACTGTCTCTCTCGTGCGCCTGTCGACCAACCGCTACCCGACGACCCGCATGACGACTACTTCTTGGGAACGATAACTACCGACGACTTCGCTGAACGACAGCGGGCCGACCCGGAACCTAAGGCCCTAATAGAATACCTCGAAGGCAGGACCGCCGAAGTCCCAAAGGTATTCAAGCGCGCACTTGCGTCGTTCTTTCTACGAAATGGTCTTCTACAAAAGAAAAACTTTTCACCGCTTCGAGCTAAGTACCTCCTTGTGGTGCCTTCAGCTCTGCGACCAGAACTCCTGCAGGCCCTGCACGACGATCCGACGGCAGGGCACCTCGGTGTTTCTCACACGCTCGCGAGGATACAAGAAAGGTACTACTGGCCACGTCTTACCACCGACGTCACTCGTTATGTGAGAACATGCCGGGACTGTCAGCGACGCATGACACCGCCGACAAGGCCAGTGGGACTTCTTCAGCCAATTTATTCACCCTGCCGACCTTTCCAGCAGATTGGTATGGACCTACTGGGGCCGTTCCCGACGTCGGCTTTCGGAAGCAAGTGGATCGTGGTAGCTACCGACTACCTCACCCGCTACGCCGAGACAAAAGCCCTGCCAAAAGGCAGTGCATCCGAGGTAGCTAAGTTTTTCGTCGAAAATATCGTCCTACGTCACGGCGCCCCGGAGGTCCTTATCACCGACAGAGGAACGGCATTCACTGCCGACTTAACTCAAGCGATCTTGGCATACAGCCAAACAAACCACCGCCGGACGACAGCATACCACCCACAGACCAACGGCCTCACCGAGCGGCTTAACAAGACGATCACCGATATGCTGTTAATGTACGTCGATGTCGAACACAAGACGTGGGACGCCATTCTTCCGTATGTGACCTTCGCATACAACACGGCTGTGCAGGAGACGACGCAGATATCTCCATACAAATTGGTCTACGGAAGGAGCCCGGCAACGACGCTCGATGCCATGTTACCCAACGTCACCGACGAAGAAAACCTCGATGTCAGCGAGTACCTTCAACGCGCCGAAGAAGCCCGACAACTTGCGCGTCTCCGTATCAAGAATCAACAGACGACCGACAGCCACCGTTACCACCTTCGACGACGCTTTGTGGAATACCAGCCCGGTGAACGTGTTTGGGTGTGGACGCCGATACGCCGACGTGGACTAAGTGAAAAGCTTCTGCGACGGTACTTCGGACCGTACAGGGTAGTTCGACGTCTCGACCGACTTGATTACGAGGTTGTCCCCGACGGCATCACGAACTCTCAACGACGCCGATCGCGACCTGAAGTCGTCCATGTCGCGCGCCTGAAGCCGTTTCATGCGCGTTAACAAACTGAAACCGTGTTTTTTATCGTTATTTATTCATTGTACTTTCTTGCATTATTATTGTACCCTCATCTTTAGTTAAAGCATCGCGACGATGCCTTTTTTCAGAGGGGTGCAATGCCACGTTCCATTTCCCAAGTTTTTGTTATCGTCCCAAAACATCACACGATTCTCAGCGCAAACCGCGCCTGCAGTTTTCGAGAAGGTTCCGGACTGTAGTAGATCATTTCGATATGATCACGCTCACTGTGCGAACGGTACAGATTGTTTTGGAACCTACGTCACCACCAGCGATAACGCGCTTCGCCGCTTGTCAGTTGTTGATCGAAGACCGACGCTACGTTCGCCGCTATCAGTCCGAGACTGCTATCTGTGCGAGACTGCTGCTGTGATTGGACTTTCCTTTTACCGGGCACAGGTTCGCCCAAATAAACAATGAAATCCCAACACAAAGTCTCCTGTCTTCGGCCACGTCACGACCCCGTGACAATATCGAGCGGTAAAGGTACTGAGTATGTGTGAAACAAGAATCTCTGCTTATTACATGAAGACATATGAGGCCTTCGATAAAACGAGTTATACCTTTATCGGGCTTGCGTACTCGTCGGGGCGATTCATACATGCAGTTTCAGCAAATGGTATCTTCCAGCCCGGTTACCATGCAATTTTTTTCTGCACACAGCGCAAACACTGAGATGTACCCCCTCGCACATGGTCGCGTCAAGTGCATATTTACCTTGACTAAAATGTCAAATCAAGTTTTTTCATCGACCGGTCTCTGCCATGAGTGCTAATGTCTTCGCAAACAAGACACATTGTTATTGACACTGCACACACCACACACAATATTCTCAGTTGAACCGATATTCTCCATACATTTCAATGCACACTACATGCCGCAATCAACAATGCACATTTTTGAAGACTGTGCCGCTGTTCCTCGCACAGGCCACCACGTGTGTTCACATCTTCAAGATAAACAGACAGCGTGGCAAATATTTTACCACACAGTTTACCACACAGCTAGATGTTTGCTGACACATACTACAGCTAATGTCAACATTGCAACGTGAAGTGTAAGCTTTAAAAATTAAAACTTGCCCCAAACACCGCACGACTGTACCGAGCTGAGCCACCAGCGGGAGTGTTTTTCCAGCCACACCTTTTACATGTGCCAGTGACATCATGCTGTGACTTACCTCGGTAGGGGCCTATCGCTGCATACTTTATGTGAATGAGGGTCCTGTTAGTGAAAGCAGGCATTGTTGATTTCGTAACTTGTTCATTCCCAACTGGACCTTCATTCGCACGAGTTGTCTGACTGATATTCAGGCGAACTTTAGTGCAATAAATTATACAGTTGGCAGTCTGTGCTTGCCCCATACTGTTGTTACTTGTGTTTCTTGTTGTTACTTTGCACTGCTCATTACTGCTCACCTAAAGAAACTAGCCTATCTTGCCGCTGTTTTGGACAAGATGCAGCTGGCAAGTGTGATAGTGTTCATAACTCTAAATTCTCAAGCAAACATTATCGTGTCATATTCAGTTAGTTGCATTCATATGAGTACATTATAAGAAATCATTGATTAAACATGAATCTGTGTTCCTTCACATAATGCTCACAACTTTTATATCAAATTGAATGGTGTTTATAAAAAACATGAGTTTTAGCTAAACTTCATGCTCTTTTCTCGAACAGCTGACAAAACGCTATTGCTTGCTTACTTGCCATGAATTGGACTGTGTTTGAAATACATTGCAATTCTTCACCAAACTGCCAGTACACTTCACATTGGGGGAACGTTTATTAACCATGAATTGATTAATTAAATCGGAAAGAAAGAAGCGGCAGGCCGGGATAATTGATATTGGCATCCGTTTTGCTACCCAGCACATTATCATGCAAACTTCTTATAGAGTGGTTATGCGTCTTGCATGTGTGTCTGTAAACCGAGAACTTTGGATAGAACTATATTTATCTTACAAATGGTTGCAGGACTGTGGAGGCTGTAGGGCTGCTTAGGATTGGTGGAATCCCTGGACATGTGTTCAACCTTGCTGCATGAGCTCCTTGGTGTTTTCACGGCATCTTTACAAATGTGTTGGGTGAGTAAAGCAAGCAAGGTTTCAACACAAGGAAAAGTATAATATGGCAACACCTCTTGTGCGTGCCTTACATCCCGAGTATATCAAATATTTATCTTGCACCTTGTGGCCTGTAATTTTTAAAGAGACACTTCTTTTTGCTTTATATTTGAGTCTTGATGCTTTGACAGCAATGTATTTGTGTTTGACAGCAAGTGTTCTTGAACAAATAACTGATCTCAATAATGACAAAACACCCTTCATACTTGGTCCTTAGCATAAGCTGGCACATATCTGTAACAGATTCAATTATTCATTTTTTGCTGGGATGATAATGGGCAAGTAGCACAGGCAAGTTCAGAATGGAGTGGTCGGTGACGTCTGTTTAGGCTCTGCCATATTGCTTTGCAACCAGAGTTACTTGTGGCCACATATACAATGAAGCGACATGAAGTGCATTCTAAATGAGAATACCATATCACATTTCACTGCATCTTAATATGTGCCAAACAAATGCAGATATCATTAGCTTGCCACTATAAAGGGATCCTAAATCAACACAAGGTTGAAATTTAGTCGTGGTGTTGCAGCTGTGTATGACTCTACAATGGATGCATAGCCGTGATAATTTGTCTATATGTTGTCGCAATAGTAATGTTACACACATTGTACGATACAAAAGAGGTCCTCGCTTATTTAGCTTTTTTTACCTATGCTTCTTTCTTGTCTCTTCTTGCCATGTGCTCCTCCACACTGTACAAGGAGCAAGAGCAGTGGGCACACAAACACGTATTTAAAAAATTGTTGTGAGGTGAGTACTGAGAAGCTGAACACTTCCAAAAGGCTCAAAGAGGTAAAGGTATTGTTTCTAGCTACTTTTTGGGCACCCATAGCTAGTTGTGCTGCTGTAGTTAAAAAATAACTTAAATGTTAAAAATTAATTGGAGGTGCTTTGGCACCCATAATTGCAGTTACATACAGAACTAGGTTTCAATGCGTAAGCAAAATCTGTTCACTCTAAATCAATCCTAATGATATCTGAAATTCAGAAAGTATTCGCAGAAAAGCTCAGGACAAGGCTAAGTGGTTGCCCCTTGAACGTGAAAGAGATACTCTCCTTCTAAAAGGTCAATAGACAGTCTAGTAGTCTCGATATTACATGCACTATAAAATATTCTGGTGTGGTGTTTTCATGCATGTTATAATGAGAGGGGTTTTTAATAGAACTGTTGTCACTTTGCCCTGCGTTGCTGAAATTGTTCACTTAGTTATAATACATGAATCACTTTATGCCTTTTGATTTTATGCAAATGGTTTGCTTACCCAGTCGGTTTAACTTGATTTGGATAAATTCATAAATGCTCTCAATTTTTTTTACTATACAGCAGGTTTATTTTTAAAATACGCGACCATTGATGTGAACGCAGTTGGTGGCGTGCTTGATTAATCCTTCACTATCACTACTCTAACTACACCTGCTACACTGCATAGTGTGACAAAAGTAATGGTACTTAACATTACCGCCAGCATACACTTTTATGTCTCAAAATGTGTTAAAAAGCCTGGTAAAAATGTGTGTACGTTTTTTTTTTGCTCCAACTAAATATTCTGGTCTACTCAAAGTAGCTTCATCTCTTTTAAGGTCCTCGAACTATTAGGTGTTCAAAAGAAGTATCAATCCCATATACTTTCTTTGTCAGCCTACTCACCACTCTAATAATAAGAATTACCCGACAACATTACCCAGTAAAATATAGGGATGTTATAAAAAATAATGTCAATTCAATTGTCGAAAAACGTTGCCAAGTTTCGTTTTTGTTCACTTTTCTTTTCACAATTTTGTTAAAGGTACTTTTTATAACATCCCCTATAGTTTGTTTGGCATCATTTTCTGCTAGTTCTCATTATAATGTGTTCAACAAAGACAACAAACCCTTAAAATTATAGTTCTTTCCTCTACTCATGAATCTGAAACAGTGAATCTCAGTAATCTTAGCGGTGTGTGGCTTGTTTTGTTTTTTTTTGATCAGTTGTGCATGTGTTCAAGTACATGCATTTAGGTGGGAGGGCGAACCATTGCCACCTCCTGTGACTAGCAGATTTTCTGAGAACTGACAGATGCATAATGCTGCCAAAGAAGTATAGGGATATTGGAAGTAATCGTAACGTAATTGCAATCGTAATGTAATTGCCAGTAGGCAAAAAAAGGTGTCCCACACTCGCCATAATGGTAACAGGCAGCGCTGACTCCTCCATGTATAAATGCACTTATATACTATACAATATGAAAGAGGGGTAGCCGCCATGGTAGCTCAGTTGATAGAGCATCGGACATGTTATTCGAAGTTCGCAGGCTCGGTCCCTGCACAGGGCCGGTTATTTTTTTTTCTTCTACTTTTCTTTCTTCCCAATTACAACACTTCTTTTCTTATTGAAGATTTTGTGGTGTAAAAAAGTTACCTTATAATCTGAAGAGGCAAACAGAATGTGCGAGTGTACGAGTTAGCTTTTGTAGTGGTTACAAGTAAGATATGTTTGAAGATTAAATCATTCCGCCACTTGCCTAAAGAATGGCTACAGGGCATGGCGCTGGATACACTTTGTTATTTTTGAATCAAGCTGTCTTGTATTCTATTTTATAAATTACATGGGATACACATGACGGTATCACACACTTTAATGCCACAAAGATTATGCAGCGAAGAATGTTTTAAATACGAAATTGCATAAGGATAAGGTGAAAACTGCACCCTCATCGAGAATGTACAGGGAACACAGGGTGCAGGCGTCATTCCTTCTGCCCGTGCTTTTCAAGTGCGAGCTATTTTCATCTCGTTCTGACAAACTAACTAGATTGAGATGTGTTGTTATAGTGCAAGATGATGCTCCACGGGAAACTAGGTTAGTCTCAAACTCTGTGTGTGTCTTTCAACCTATATGGTGCCCGGTTCAAGAGTTCATGCAGACCAGATCGTGTAAAACAGGACCGTGTAAAATGGACCGTGTATATAAAATAAAATGGACCATGTAAATAAACAGGATTGTGTAAAATGTCGTTTTCGTGTGCAACTGTAGTTGTGGTTGTGCTGAATGACCTTTCTTTATATACACTACATAACAAACTTCCTCCTTTAGAGTCGAGTGCATCTTCGGATCGATTGTAAATGTTTGCATATGCGAGGCCTTAAGTTTTATAAGAAATTCCTCAGTGTGCAGCGAGGAAATGTGTGTTCAGCGAAAATTTGTATATCATTATATACAACTCTTAAAGCCTCGTCTACAACTTTGTGCAGGTTGACCTTGAGCAGAAAACGAGGAGCGGCAGCAGCCCTCAGAAAAGAGCAAGCACCCTCCAAGCTCCCGAAGCTCTCTTCGACAGGAATAGCAAGGTCACTGTGTGGCATTGAAAACCATTGCAAGGAGTGCCTTATCAGTACACTGTGCTGCTCTTTAATCGCAGAAGACGAAGTTGACCACTTCAAAGGAACTTCACGCTGTGTATTGTGAGTGCTTCAGTGGTTTTGTTTTTGTCCAGCCAGCAGTTAAGAAATCATGTGTCAGATTCAGCCTGGATGGCTAGAGGGAGGCGGGCAGGCATGTTTGGACATTTGTCTAGCCAAGTAGTGCCAATTTTCGCACTGGTCCTGTTGGAGTTACTGCCACAATCAAAGCACCTTGTTTGGGTGTACATGAACATTTTATAAACATCTACAGAGAACAATTTGGGTGGCTGGTCGTTTTGTCGTTATCATGTTCCTCGCAGTATTCTTAAGCATGTTGTGCATTACGTTGTCAATCTGGTTCATGTGCATAGAAGACATTACGAAGTTTCAGGCTACAGTATAAAAAGCCTGGAAGCCACCTATGAATAATTTTTTAACAGAGTTGCTTATTCTAATACATGATACATCACTAAAATTTCGTGCGTATTCATCAATGTGAGCTCGTCTTAATGTTATCCAAAATAAAGATGTGAGTCGACGGATGGAAACATCTAGTGGGGTAATCAGGGTGAACAGTGGAAGTGCTTCAGACAGGCTGGCCGATGTTGCGATAGGAGGACCTATTTTTTAGAAGTCACCTTGTGATCCTTGGCATGTTTAAATGGGGTCAGTAATGACATCAACTTTTGGTGTAGGCGTGTGTGCCTGTTGGAAATGTTTGTCTGAAAAAAACCTATAACGCAGAAGAAAGCAGCCCGTGCTTCTTTTCAAGTTAGGTTGCGCTGATACAAAGTGTTCTCCTGTCGGAGGTTGAGGTCAGGGAAGCAAAAAAAAAGATAAATGATAGGAAAGAACAAAAAAGAAGAAAGAAAAGGGGATACAAAGTAAAAGTAGTGCTACACCGCTCCTACTTTGCATCCCCTCTTTTCTTTTTTTTCCCTTGTTTTCTTTTTTCACCTTTTTTGTTACATTTTCATTGTCCATTCTAGTATGACACATGGCTTTGCTATAGAAAAGATGCCTATGTGGTGTTGGATTGAACAGTGCAGTGTACTTCATTTAGTTAATTACAGACTGATCAGTCTTGCAATAAGTGCTTCCTGTCTATCACCACACACGTTCAAATGAAAAGTTTGTGCTCGGCTCTTAGTATGCTGGTATATAGCTTGTGTCTTGGACTAATCAAAATGAATGTTATTTTGCTGCTGTTTATGGTTATGAATTTATCCAACATGAAAATATCTTGCCTTGTGAACTTTGTCGGACCTGCCTTTCTTTTTCTTTCCTATGCAGGCATTGTATGTGAGGGAGGCAGTAACAGAGAGGTGATAGCTTGAGCTTCGGAAGAATAAATGCTGGCAGTGAGGCAATTACACATCAAACATCTCAGCCATTTTGCCAACCGTCCTAAATGTGTTTTGAAAAAAATATTGTGCTCGTTTACTGTATTGAAAACAGCAAAATGCTGAGATATATCGCAGACAATAAAATATTAGGCCACGTTGGTGCCTTCTGGACTTCCCAGGATGTCGTCTGGGTGTTGTTTGTAAAAAGTAAAAAGTGTTTCAATATAACTGCCTCTTCTACACCAAATTCGATCTAGGTATTAAGTAAAGGTGATTGTGTGTAGTGCATGAAGCTCAGTAATATTAGTGCAATTTTTTTGCCCTCAAAAGGAAGGAAGCAGTTCTCTTTATATGGCAAATTATATGATTACACTTTGTCTTAAAGTAGAAATGAATTTTTGAAGTTTTCTTATGATGGCTGTTTTCTGCAATTGATATACGACAGCTTCCGTTCCGAAGTTTCCCATGGTCCTCAATAGGAGGCTTCAAAAATCATTTTCCTCATTTAAACAAAAATTGTAATGATAACACTTGCAATAGAACAAGAAATGTTTATTTGCTTTCAACTTACACATAAAAGTAACTTTCAATTAGACAAACACACAGCTCAAATTGCATCTCAATGTGGACAAAAACGATTATATAGTGATATTTGTAATCTATACCTAACTTTATTTTTTTTCGTGAAATATAACTTCTGTGCAGTGAGTATTTGTGGCTCACATATTCATACAAACTGCAGTATTGCCATACAAGAAATGCAAACGATAAACAGTTTGGCTGAATTCTTCAAAGCCTATGTAGCGGAAAGATTGCACTAATGTTACTTGGCTTCAAATACTTTAAGAAGCACCTTTACTTAATATGTATATCAAATTTGATATGGCAAGACAAATCGGTACTTTGAAATTTTTCTCACAAATAACACCCGCACGACATTTTGCGAAATTCTGAAGGTATCCACGTGACCACTACTTTTTTCTCTTCAAAACATTTTTGCAAATAACTGTTTTCAGAAGAGCAAATTACCATCATTTTTAACTATACATCTGTGATGGTCGCCACGCAGTATGGTTTGTATGTTTGGTGTAGAATAGCCCAGTGCGAAAAACAACAAATGTCTGAGCATCCTTTGATGCTCGGGCAATTTTGAAACCATTTGTTTGATAGCAGCAATTCAGTTAAGCCCTTGTCTTTAGGCTTAGGCCCAGAAACAAAACACAAGTAACCAAAGTAGTCATAAGAGTCATGCAATCTCGCTGTTCCAAGGCTTGTGGAGCCTAAATTAGTGCAAGCTTCACCATTTTTTAAAAATTCAGATTCAACCAACAGGTCTTGGAGGCACAGTGCATTTTCAGCTAACTTGTTTCACACCAGTTACTTAAATAAAAAGCGGAAAGTAGAGGTAAAAATACCATTTTAAAGGCATTGTAGGTAATAACAAAAAGGACTGCTTTCTTTTTTTGTGTGGTGCTTTGCCTGAACGCTGTGCTTTTTAAGGTATAGTTCATTGTCTAGTGAACATAGGCCTTAAAAACTAACATTAGCCATTTTGAGGTCAATTTCTTGGTTATAGTCATAGTAGCCATATTAAAAATTATGACTTCAAACTTGATTGTTCTTTTG
Organism: Rhipicephalus microplus; assembly: GCF_013339725.1. NCBI lineage: Eukaryota > Metazoa > Arthropoda > Arachnida > Ixodida > Ixodidae > Rhipicephalus > Rhipicephalus microplus. The sequence goes on along the minus strand of NC_051168.1, from coordinate 161,281,290 downwards.
AAGATTTTTTCTTGCATAATGATATTTCAGAGTCTTAGTCAATTTTGTTATAAGAAAACGTGATGTCATATTAGGGTCACTTTTTGTAGAGTCGTTCAGTTCTACCTTACCTTTTACATTCCTAATAGAGCAGTTATTTTCAATATTGGTATTTAAAATGTAATGAGCATGCTGTATGTAGTAAGGTGTAAGCACTTACAGATAGCACATGCACCCAACTTTTCTGTTGGCAGTTTATTTCTGTTATTCTTGATTTATATGGGGGGTTTCACGTCCGAAAAACCACTATATCATTATGAGAGACGCCGTAGTGGAGGGCACTAGAAACTTCGACCACTTGGGGTTCTTTAACGTACACCCAAATCTGAGCACACGTGCCTACAGCATTTCTGCCTCCATCGGAAATGCAGCCGGGATTCGATACCTTGACCTGCGGGTCAGCAGCCGAATTTCTGTTACTCTTGCTCCCCTATTTCTGTGCAGTTCGGTTATAGTTGTCTGGCTTGCACAGATTTTTAATGGCACCTGCCTGATCCTGCTTGCTTTCATGGTGATTTTAACCTTCATAATTTGCATAGGTTTACCTCTCAAAATTGTTAAAGATGCCAATTTTGTGCACAAACTGTATAGTATAAAGGCAGCAGATGTACGTGCACACACAAATAAATCTACATTGAGAGCTTTTACTGGTAGTTCCTAAAGTTTTACTGTGCAGGAAACATTTAAATCATAATTCTATAAGGACATATCAATAGATTATCTCTACCATTGAAAATCGTGACAACCTAGTTATTTTCACTGTGATAAGCATGTAGTTTTCTTTAATGAGGCAGAACTAAATTATACACCTATTTCTTCTATTATTCACATATGCATAACATGAAGGATTGTGTGCCTTACATTTTCAGTTTCATTATGTGTGTTATATTTCTTGTGCATGTGAACTAAGGTGCTAACATGTGTCTCTGACAATATTTGTGCTAATTATTTACATTTCCAGGTGCTTACGAAGGCCACATAAGTTCTGTGGCAATGGCCTCCCAAATCTACAGTGGTGCCGGATCCTCAAGCAGCATTTCCCCGATCTCCACAAGGCGTTCATGAGATAAACACAGCGCCACACTTTCACAGTGCTATGATTATTATTTATGTTCAAAGATTTCATTCCAAAATTGCTGTTACATTGTGTTTTGTGCCACCATCCTGTGGCTTAGGTGGAGCTTGTGAAATTACGGTGTAGTCACCTCATTTGTGTACCATAAACACTGCAATGTCGCTATTCACAGCTGAAGCATACAGACAAATAAAAAAATATATTGATTGTAGCAGGGCTGATGTGTATAATAATGTTTCTCTATTGCAAATAATAACTTTATAAATTCTTTATGTCTTGCATAGAACACTGCATTAGTGTGTTGCAATGTAACCACCATTTATGATCGCTAGCATGTTTATTGCGTAGCTTTGTAAGGTATTTTAGTTAAAAGCTAATTTTGCTTCCGCAACACGACAATTAGAAAGATGCCGATGATTCAATCCCTCATCATGCATATTTAAGAAATATTGTGATTTGTACACAGTATTGCATATACTCAAGATGTGGGCCTCTATTCAATTTACACATTATATTGCTTTGCACTAGATTCAGACGTAGCATACACACATTTCAGTTTTTCTGCATGATACGTCTTTCCATAAAATGCTGAGTCCGCATCATGCGTCTCTCCATAAGATGCGGAGTCCGCATCATACGTCTTTCCATAAGATGCGGAGTCCGCATTATACGTCTTCCATATTCCAATAATTCCGTACTTGAGGTCTCCGCATCATACGGAACGTTTCAGTAGGAATATTTACAGTTTCACCTTTGCGGGTAAGATATATCTACAATGAGCTAGCACACCAACTACACTAGAGGCTTTATTGCAGATGCCAACGACGTGTTGGTTCCAGCTGAGGTTTGATGAAAACGTGACGACAAGAACTTTATGTTCATCCACAAAACGAATGTCTTCACCTGCGTAAGCTAACGCTTGTGTTGATGAAAATATTTTGTTTTTAGCTCGGAATACGATGGCTTTTGTTTTCAGTCGATTATTTTCAATACATTTTTGCTAGACCACAAGAAAAGCTTGTTCAATAGCTTATTACACCGGATAATTAGCTCATTTGCGTCAGGACCTGAAAAAAATAAGTTTGTGTCATCAGCATATATAACAAAGCTCACACTGGGATCAATATCTACGATGTCATTTGTGTAAGCATTGAATAATAGCGGCCCCAGTACGCTTCCCTGGGGCACACCATTTAGAACAGGTAAATATGATGACGTATGAGTGCTTAACTGAACGCATTGCTGACTATTTTGCAAGTATGACTTTATCAACTGAAGTGACGTGCCACGGATTCCGTATGATTCTAGCTTAAGCAGTAAAATGGTATGATTAATGCAATCGAAAGCCTTGCTGAAATCAAGAAAAACAGCTAATGTGAAAAGATTTCGTTCAAAATTTTGCAGTATTATTTCCTTAAGTGGTAATAGGGCCGCCCCCGTTGACCTTCCTTTCCTAAAACTAAACTGAAAGTCAGTGATTATATTTCTGGAGCAGAAGAAGGCAGATATACGCGTATAGATTAACTTTTCTAATCCCTTTGAAAACACAGAAATAATAGATATAGGTCTATAATTAGTCACCAGGTTACTGTCGCCACCCTCGAAAAACAAAGTCACTCTGCTTCTTTTCATATCTTCTGGAAATAGCAGCCGACTCACGTATCAAATAAAAATGTGCCTGAGCGCAGAAGTAATGCAATCTAAGACATATTTTATAGGTTTTATTTGAATGTTGTCAATGTCTAGTGCCTTACTGTTCTTTGGGTTCATGAATGTCGTGTAAATTTCTCGTTCATCCGTTGGTGCTAGAAAAATACTGTCGGGGCGTTTATTTCGTGATGTAGCCCTTAAAGAGTCTGCCTGCAAAGGCACGTTTGCTGATACACCCACATTGACAATGGTTATTCAAATGATCCGCAAGTTCTTTACCAGCGAATTCGACATTGTCACTGGTAATCTTAGCTGGTGCGGAGTCCCGCTTACCACGACCAAGCACATCATTAATTAAGCGCCAAACAACGTCAGGTGATTGCTGGGCGCTTTTAGCAAATATTTTCTCGTGGTAAGTTACCTTAGCTCGCTTAAGCTACCGATTCAGCTTGTTACGCGTTTTTTTAAACTTTGCCAAATCTGTCAGTACTCTTGATTTCAAGAATAAGTTGTAAAGTTTATTCTTAAGTCGTATCATACTAGCAAGAGAGGGGGTCACCCATGGTTTACGTATATTTTTCGATAGTTTAACTTGCTTGAAAGGGAAGTGTTTTACTTATATATGTACAAAGACAGTAAGAAATTTTCGTTAGGCTTCGTCTGCAGAAGTTAAGTTGAAAAGAAAAGACCAATCATGTTCACTAATATCTTTCTTAAAAGATTCCAAACTGTGGTTTCTCATAGTTTGTATTGTGTACAGTTCACGATACATCTCAATAATATTCGGCTTGTGGGAATAACACATAAATACCGGGCAATTATTACTTATATCTGATGAAACTGTTCCACACTGAAATACACTGGCTTCGATATTTCTTATTACGTCAAGGCACGAGACAGATAATGGTGTAACACGTGTTGCTGTGGAAATGACATTCCTAAATCCGGCACATTGAAGCATGTTCAAAAAATCCGTGGTAATAGGGTTATCATTCAAGATATTGATATTGAAATCACCACCACATACCAGTGTAAAATTATTGGACGATACGTAATGCAGAAATTTATCAAAGAAGCTTTGAAAGCTCAAAAAATTGCCCTCTGGAGGACGATACACAGCAGCTATCATGTCTGAATTGTGCCTGAGTGCCAATACTTTGTAGTCCTCACACGTGACACAGAAATCCGATTCTAAAATATACTTCCAGCGACCGTCTACGTGAATAGCAAGGCCTCCACCACGCCTGTTACGACAGTCAAGAAAAAATGCCTCATATCCATTAAACTTCTGCTGGCAGCTTGCGCCGGCATACCATGTTCCAGTCATCATGATGACTTGAAACTTGAAGTGGAAATCATTGAGAAGGTAGTGTATGACGTCACTCTTAAACTCTGCAGATCGAGCATTGAAATGCAACACAGTCGAAAGGAATCTGTTTTGAGCACTAAGCAAATGAGGCAATACGAACTCGTGGTATTCCATCTTTCTTGGACCAAACAGTGAGCCTTTACGAACTAGAAGTTATCTTAGATAAAGAACTTTCATCATGAGTCTGAATTACAGCTGAAAGCTCGCTCTGCCTCGCGAAAATCTTGCTATTCGCTGTCCACACAGATTTCCAGTTGCATTCATGTTTTTTTCTTATTGCCGTTCCAAGTTGCCGTTTCATTGTCAAGCAAAGGTGCTCATTGATGTAGATCGGTGTCGAGATATCTAGTCCCACGTCTTTGTTTGTTAGTCGAGCCTTCTTTGCCTTCCTCAGAGTTGCATCACGCTTCGCTCTTGATTTGAATTGTACAACGATGTTGGATCGCTCAGGGTTTCGCGTAGGCGCTCTGTGACAAGATTCTATGTCGGCTTTTCTGATTGGCTCATTGATGTCACTTCCGATCATTGACAGGATATGCGGCACACTTTCATTTTCTTGTCTAGCAACGCCCTGAATTTCTAGATTGACATTGCGAGAGTACTGCTCGGCAAGCAGAAGTCGCCTTTCCATGTCAGCACCTCTACATTCCAAAGCTGTGCACTTAACCCGAAGAAGCTCATTTTGTTTTTCTTGTTCAACATTTACCGAGACCGCAGTGCTCAGCTTTTGCTTCAGTTCCTGAATTGTTTGGTGAGCCAATTCAATGCTGTTAGTCACATTCCGCTGCTCAGTTTTTAATTCTAGAATTTCCGTCCGAAGATCCCGTTCTATCATGTCTTTATACTTTGCAAGCTCTTCTTTGAATTCCGCCCGTAGTTCTTTCTTAAGCTTTCACAGTTCCTTTGCCATAGTTCAACAACAACAGTGTGCGCTTACGCGTCTGTTACAAAAAAGAAAGTCACAAATTTCACAAGCTTGGCAAAGACGACGAAGAAAAAAAAAGCTGCAATGTTGTATCACTAACCTGCAGCGAAAAGGCAGCAAGGATTAGGCGATATCAAAGCGTGTTTGTCGCCACTGCCAAGTGAAAGCTGTCCGCAGCCGACGTAGCCTTTTATGGATGCCTCCGCTGTCCCGTGATGCTGCAGTGCCCCCGGAAACAGCTGACGGTAGCACCTCCTTGTCGCAGTTTGCTTGGGCCAGCTGATCACGTATGCACGTGCGATGATCAGCGCCGATTTCAGTGCGAAGTGCAGCTGTGCAGAAGCAGCGATCTGCAGCAAAAAGGCAGCAAGGGTTAGGTGATATCGAAGCGCGTTCGTCGCCACTGCCAAATTAAAGCCGTCCGCAGCCGACGTAGCCTTTTATGGATGTCTCCATTGTCCCGTGATGCTGCAGTGCCGCCGGAAACAGCTGACGGTAGCACCTCCTGGTCGCAGTTTGCTTGGGCCAGCTGATCACGTATGCACGTGCGATGATCTGCGCCGATTCCAGTGCGAAGTGCAGCTGTGCAGAAGCAGCGATCTGCAGGGAAAAGGCAGCAAGGATTAGGCGATATCGAAGCGTGTTTGTCGCCACTGCCATATGAAAGCCGTCCGCAGCCAACGTAGCCTTTTATGGATGTCTACGCTGTCCCGTGATGCTGCAGTGCCCCCGGAAACAGCTGACGGTAGCACCTCCTGGTCGCAGTTTGCTTGGGCCAGCTGATCACGTATGCACGTGCGATGATCTGCGCCGATTCCAGTGCGAAGTGCAGCAGTGCAGAAGCAGCGATCTGAAGCGAAAAGGCAGCAAGGATTAAGCGATATCGAAGCGTGTTTGTCGCCACTGCCAAATGAAAGCCGTCCGCAGCCGACGTAGCCTTTTATGGATACCTCCGCTGTCCCGTGATGCTGCAGTACCGCCGGAAACAGCTGAGATCTTCAGTACCATGAGACTACAGCGCCGCCGCTACTGTCACCAGCCGGAAAATCATCCGAGATGCGGTGCAGCCGCTTCATTCATTCCACTGCCCCCTTCTATTACACTGTAGCTGCGGCGGCTGCTCACCATCAATCGCGAAGTGTTTATCTGCATCGCCGCTAGGAGGTTTTCGATGCAGTGGCTTCACAAATGTGACGTCATGCCCTCTCCTTAGTTTTCCTTCCTCCACGGTCCCAGGAGATTCGAGCGCAGCGCCACAGTCGACTTCCGCTACCGAGTGAGAGGGGCTAAAATCACTCCCATTCTCCCAGTGCCGACACACCGTGAGGGAGGGGAGAGCCATGTTAGGACTTGACAACGGCAGAGGTAGGTGAGAAAGCTCGTGTATTGGCGGCGGGCTAGCCGCCCACAATGTTTTAAAACATTCACAAGAGCGCTGCTTTCAAGCCTCCCTGTCATCAAAACAAGGTCATCACGTAGAAATCAGAAAAGCTTCAAATCAATTACATATAGCTGCTTCTCAATCCACCTTGCAATAAATATATTGCAAACAACCGGGGCGACAAGGGAGCCGATACAGATGCCTTCTTTGTGGACATACACCCCCTCACCCCAGTTACCCATGTAGACTCAAGATAACGTTCTCGCAACTCCAAAAAACCTTCAACGGGCACCCCATTGGCGTTACAGAAGGCAACTTCATAATTGTATTCTATGATGCACTCTTCGGCACCTTGCAATGAATGTGCAAGAGGTACTAAATAGCGAACGTTAATCACACCTATACTCTATAATCGCAAACCTTCCGTCCTAAAATGCTGAACAACAATAGAATCGGGCACAAAAACAGATCAGAAAGGTGGATGGAATCTAAGTAAGTTGGTAAAAACCCACGAACCCACGCACCTTTTTCGGAGACAGTGTTTCGGAGCATTTACTCGAGCTTGTGGGCCTTTACACTGAAAAAAAAGCCTGAAACACAAGACCCTTCTCTTTCTTCACAGCCAGCCGAGGCTTCAATCTTTCAAAAGCTTCAAAAAGCTACACGTCTTTTAATGACGGTGGCCTTTTTCTTGACCTCACAAAAATTATTTTCTCTTCGCATAACTCTACTCTGTTTGAGTGCCTCAACAGCCAAGTATACAAGCTCACTTTCACACCATGTGTGCACGGGTTCAAATCCAGCCTCGCCATGACGCTTTTTGCCAACTATCCGCCTCTTTCCTACGCTACCCACTACCGTTTCGGCAGGGACAACCAGGATAGCTAGAATGAAAACTTCTGATAGCTAGAAATGTGAGAAGGGTGCATTAGTCGTGAAAGAGCTCTTCTTGATTTCTCCCTTCCTGTTCTCGTTCTCTCACCCAACAGAGTTGTTTCTTGCCAGTACTTCTGCTCAACTAATGAACTCTTCCGAGCTCAAGTAGCTCCACCGTAACAAATCTCAAGCAACACGCTCAACGGACTGTATACCAATTTTTTTCCGATGCAGATGATTCTACAATAATTTTTAATGATTGGTTTCATTTATTTGATTGACGCCAGAGTGGTATTTGGGGTTTTTTGTATTCTAGAACATTGAACGCACATAGAGAACAATTATGCAACACGCTGGCACGTTTTTGTCGATTGCACTTTCCTCTTTTTTTGTCTTAGCGGGATTTGAGCCATCTTAGTTGTGCCGAAAAGTACAAGAGCACAAATGTGAAAATTATTTATTAGCACTATGGTATATACTCTAATATCACATATAGACGCCTAAGCATGCTATCATACTTTATCGCCCGGTCTAGTTTTTCATTACAGATCTCAAAAACTGTGACATGCTGTGGCATGAGTAACAGCACTTTCTGGTTCACTGAGTTCTGCCGATGGCAGACGATTGTGTAAGGACATAAACCAAAACTTTTGGTGGTCATGGGTAGAATCCAGAAAGTTCCACAGTTCTGGGAAATGCTGTAATCCTTTGTGTCAGTTTCGACAGCTGTACCACATCTGGCACAGCCAGCTTCGCTGACTCACACAGCGTCTTTGTCAGATAGCTTGGACCTTGTAGTGATGCGAATGCTGAGCGCCACACATTGGATAGAACATAGTCGACTCCGTCATGCATGTGAGGCTCCGTTGCTGCAGCTTCAACAGACCGCTCTTCAAGAACAACAACACTATCACAGCATCTTTGTGAAGCAACAATGTCGTCCACCAATTAGTCGCCAACATAAAGCGCTCTTCGACCACCGAGCCAGTGTTCACACAAAATTGTCCCGTTGCCACCACAATACACAAAGTCTGCACGCGGCTATTCATCAACACTAAGAGGCCTTCTTGAACCATCATCTTCAATAACCTGTGAAAGGAAAATTAAATAAACGACAACAGAAATAGCCTCCTCCCAGTCGTACAATGTACTTGAAGCAAACACGTAAGCACATGGTTAAATTAGGTATAAGATAAACTAACACTTATTTATTTATACCTACTGCAGTGCGCTAGGGATGTGGCGCAATAGTGGCATCAATGAGATAGCAGTTTTACAACGTCTGCTGCTTGAAAGCCTATGTTTATCGAAGGCACTTTCATGCAGCGGGTTCCAACAGCATACATGAACGTACTTTCACGTAGTGTTTGCATATGAAGCTCGGTAGCCTGCGCGGGTGTTCCTGCACCACACTTTACCTCATGTGCGTCGCGAAAAAAAAAGCTCCAGGTCCGCCAGGTGCACGCAGCACAGTCACAACGAAAGCTGGAAGAGCGGTCTTTCTGATGCTGCTGTAAACACTCTTTTAGGGCAACAAACACACGCCCACTTGCAAGGTACCCAGTACGAAAGGTCGGCAAACACACTCATGAATCAATTGCCTTGCGCTCACTCAGACTCGGATGCATCTGTGTGTCTGAGCGAGTCGGGGCGCGTAAAAGTTCGGTGAGCTTGAGTCCGACTGAGTCCGACTGAAAATAGCTTCGTCAGTCTGAGTCCAAGTGTGTGCACATGCAAAATATATTTTCTCTGTGAATCTGATTGAGTACAACTTATGTCTGCCGACCAATGGTGGAGTCGGAGCAAGTTTTTCGGCTCCTTTCAGAGCAAGCATATTCTAATGACAGAGTGAAGGCGGGTGTCAAGTGTTTTAATGAGAGAGCAGGCTTGGGTTCAGAACGGGAGTTACCGAAACTCGGCCTTATCACGCGTACTCCCTGTAACACGTTTGCCTGCTTGGGGAGCTGTCACTGTCATGTAAAGCCAAATTAAAGGGGAGTTGACTCGGCTTCAGCCTCTCTTTTGCCCAACAAGGAAAACACAACGCACAGTCATAACCAGCATTGATGTATGCAGATGATATATATTATTAGCCGAAAACAAGGAAGATCTGCGGGGATCTATGGACGTCTGTGGTAATGAGGAAAATAGGTTAAATTAGAAGTTCAGCAGGGGAAAATCGTCTCTCATAATTTTTAATGATGACAAAGGCAGTGAGCATAAGGCACAAGAAGTCGCACTAGAAATACTGGATAAATACAAATATTTGGGCGTATGGATAAATAACGGGGCTCAGTATTTAAAGGAGCATGAAAGACACGTAATGACTAAGGGCACCAGAAATGCAGCTGTAATGAAAAATAGAGCACTGTGAAACTACAAAAGGTATGACGTTGTGAGAGGGATTTCAAAAGGTGTCATGGTCCCGGGTTTGACGTTCAGCAATGCGGACTTGTGCATGAAATGAGAAGTCCAAGCAAGATTTGAAAGTAAACATTGTGGCATATGTAGACTTGCGTTGGGAGCACACGGGAGTACCCCCGATTCAGTGGATACAGGCAGATATGGGATGGATATCGCTTGAGTGCAGGGAAGCCAGCAGCAAGATAGAAATTGAGGAGCAATTGAGGAAAATGGGAGAGGAGCGTTCGGCTAGGAAAGTTTGCAGTTGCTTGTACATGAAGAATGTCAATATTAGGTGGAGCAAACGAACTCGAAAACTGTCAAGCAAGTATTTAAACAACAGCAAAATACCAAGCCAAAAAGAAACATCGGTTAAGAAGAAGATGAAGGAAACAGAGAGGGACATGTTGGAGATGCGAATTCTTACGAAATTATTACTGAAGACCTACCGAACTTTTAAGCAGGAACTTGAAAGGGGAAAGATATACGATGATTCTCAGTGTAGTTCTCTGCTCTCCGAGTCTATAACGGAAGTATTGCGGAATAAGGCGTACTGAGCAAAATGCCAAGGCACGGACACTGTATGTAGTGCGTGGGAGAGGAAGAAGACAGCTGAACATCAAAGATAATAGCACCAAATTTTTCAAAGCATTAGGGTTTAGGAACAGTGAATGCAAAATAGACTTTAAACGGGTAGAAACAACTAGGAGGAGGCTAAATGATTGGTGGCTACAATCAAGGCACGAGTGAAGTTCAATTCTTAAACACACATTTAAAACTCTTAACGTTATGGCTAGGTGGTGTGAGCTACCACCAGATCTAAAGAGCACAGCTGGGTACACCAACCATCTATCGAAAGGGCTTCATCCTAGACTCAGGATGATGGCGCAGAATTTTTCAAAGCACTGGGGTTTAGGTACAGGGAAGGCGAAATAGACTTTAGGCGGGTAAAATTAACTAGAAGGAGGTTATCTGATTGAAAGCTAAAATCTAGGCACGAGTGAAAATAAACCCTTCACTGCAAAGTACCAGTCCTTGTCTTCACTATTTCATAGGGAAAAGATAAATCTAGTTTTTCGTTCTCTAAGCATGACGGCTAGGTGGCGTTAGCCACCGTCCCATCTAAAGGGTACAGCCATATCAATCTAATCCATCCATCCTTTTGGCAACAACCAAGGACACGAAATGACTGGCTACGAAATGACTGGCTCGCAAACCGTAAGAGAAAACGTGACTTCATTCTGCGGTCATGACGAACTATCTGTTTTGCCATCTCTTGCGAGCTCTGTGTCCTCGGCTGTCTCTTCTCAAATCCCGGTGTCGCACGTTCTAATTGCTTTGTTTCAGTTCATTTTTTCATCATCATCCATGGCGGCCAAGGTGAATCAGTGGCTTCGAGCAAGCAAATCTTTTGCACAGGGCGATTCACAACAGAACCGTTGGCGAGACGGATGGAGCAAGTGCGCATAATGTTATCTCTCCCTGGCCATAGCTCAAGCACTCTGTCCATTTTCTATGACGCCGCTGGTGCCGTGTCTTCTTGCAAGAGCACTAAATCACCAACTCAGAGGTTTGTTTTGGGGCGTGTCGAGCGATTGTGTGCCAACCGTAGCAATAGCAAGTACACTCGCTTCCATCTCTTCCACGGTTCCACTGTTAGACGCTGGCGATGACGAGCTTTCGTTGCAGATCAACGGATATGTGAGGCTTTCGTGGGTACTGTTGTGGCAATGATGTGCTGCGTTTACCCAGCCAGAAATACGATGGAGAGAAGGGATGTAGCTCATTAGGCTCACTTGCAAGATAGGTGAGATGCGTGCTAATAATCGCAGCTTCAACCTCATACAGCACTGTTGTGGGGCCTTCCACGTTAAGACTACTGCGTCCGAGTGACTTCTTGAACCAAGTTTTGGCCCCACGAATGAGGCGCTCCCACCATCCACCCCACTATGGAGCGCATTCTGCGATAAACTTCCAATGTATCCTGATCTCTGCGGCATACTCACGAAGAGCAGTTAGCGCAGATGCAAACCATCTAGCACAACTCCGAAACGTCTGGGCGTTGTCAGAGTACACAATTGAGGCTACACCGCGGCGTGTGACGAAACAACCAAAGGCGAGCAAAGTTGTGGCGGTGGTCATGCCTGATGTTAGCTGAAGGTGAATGGCACGTGTGACGGCGCACGAAAACAAAAGTATGTAAGTCCTTCTTGGACCGCTTGCTGACTTCGCGTACAGCGGCCCGTATAAACAAGCCCAACGATCGTGAAGAGGCTGGTTTCCGTAATTCTTCAACGAGGAGGTTGGGCCATGGGTGTTGTCTCCACCTTAGTTTTCCAGCATTTTCACATTGTACATTGAAAAATGATCCTCTTCACTATTTGACACCCTCTCAATAACCAAAATTGCTCTCGAAGCTCAGTGAGGGTTGCTTCAGCACCACCGTGGATCGTACGAATATGTGCTGCCGAAACAAGCAAGCTGGTGAGCTTATGGTCCCTTGATAGTAAGATGGGGTGACAAATGTCCTGTTCAGCGTGCAGCTTTTGCAGTCGCCCACCGACGCGAAGTAGGCCGTCCTCACCCATAAACGGGCACAAACGAAGTACAGCGCATGTACAAGGTAATGTCAGACCTTTCTGCAGCGCTTGGACCTTGATTAGGAACGAGGCTTCCTGCAACATATGCAATTAATAATGCTCAGCTTGAAGTAATTCTTCTGCTTTCAGAGGACCAGACGCTGATGGGAAGCATCTTGTGCGGTGGCTGAAATGCTGGATTGATGCAGTTACTCTCAGCAGTCTTGCTAAAGAGCTCTAGTTTTCCAGGGGCACGACACCGTGGCGAACATTATGGGCGGATGAACAAACTGGTGTAATTTCTGTGGAAAATCCTCGATCATTCTTTGGTTGCTGTGGTTTGGTGAACAGTTTTTTCGTTATATTCGCTGCCATCTACACTTTCGAAAGACCTCGTTTTGACCCACAGCCAGCTTGCGCCATGCCACCACTTGGACGATTTGGTAAGACCCAAAAGTGATAGTTCTCGAGTGACGACATCGGCGGAATTTTCTTTGCTGCTACAGTGAAGCCATGGGGAAGGTCTCGTGTGCTGCTGGATTTCGGTGACACAGTGCGCTACAAATGCCTCCAACTTGGTCACTGAACTCTTTATCCAGTTTAGTGCCACAAGCGAGTCCATCGAAAAGGTAACAGTGGCCTGTTGGAAAAAAAGGACCTTTTGCACGCAGCGTATTACCTGTACCGCGATGATGCATGCGAGGAGCTCCAGGCGTGAAAGCGATATCGTTTTCAAAGCAGCAAGTCGGCTCTTGCGGATCAAGAGTCGCGTGAAGCACCTTTCGGGTGGTGAGCTCACTCGTACGTAAATGCAAGCACCATATGCTCTAGGACTGACATCTGCGAAGATGCGAAGCTCAAACAAAAAGGGCTTGTTTTTGTCTCCTAAAAATATATACCGTAGAATAGTGATGGACGAGTCGGACAGCTCAGAACACCAACTATTACATTCGGCCTGTTCACCTTCAGGCACACTGGCATCCCATGCAAGATTTTATTGTCATAGATTCTGGAATACCATTTTACGCTTTATGATGAAGTGAGGTAACCCAGTGGGTCGTATACTCTGGCCAAGGTTTTCAGTGCTGTACGTATGGTAGCCGGCTTTCCGGCGGCAAACATAGCTGCGTGCTAAGTGCCCAGGATAAGGTGATCACCTGAACGTTCCAGAGAACACTTGAAACTTTCATTATAAAACTGTCTCAAGCTTCAGTTTCGATGGTGCAGCTGTCACGCAAGAATCGATTTTTGAACTCGTCACAATTTGAGGCCCACTTGCGAATTTCCACGCTCGCTTCATAGAATATTCCTTTCGTTTCTTCATAAACCTTCATTGCCACCTGCGTGCTGAATAGCCCAATGATAGAATCATCTGAGTAAAACGCAGGCTCCAATGAGGCTACGGTTTCGGAATATTTCTGCTGATAGGATAACAGGTGATGACGAATTGTAGCCACCAAAAGAAACGGGCTTGATGCAGCTCCAAAGGGTACTCTGGTCATCCTCCAAGTTGTAATCGGTGGCATGGGCTCTTCCTTGGTCTCCCGTCGTTACAGTCACAAAAACCTCAGAAGGTCGCGATCTTCGGGCCAAATCAACAGCGGCAGGTATGCCTTCTTTATGTCGGCTGCAAGAACAACAGGGTGGCAGCGAAAGTTCAGAAGCAGCTGGACAATGTCCCCGCCAAGTTTGATGCCCTTCAATAGGACATCGTTGAGGCAGGGACGACCAGCTTCATGTGAAGACGCATCCAACACCACTCGAAGCTTCGTTGTGACGGTGTCCCGATGAACTACTGCGTCATGAGGCATACAGTATACGTTATCTCCGACTGGCTGCTCTTCTTGCACCTTCTCAGCATGTCCGTCATCGAAATATTCGGTAATAGGCAGGTCGTATTTTTCTAGTAACGTTCGCCGCTCTCGGAAACGGTTGATTTGACGTTGTAGTCGCTGTTCTGCCAGTCGGCGATTACTGTTTCCGTCTGGTAGTCCTGGCTGTTCCACCGTGAGCGGCAATTGATAACGTCTACCTTGTTTCGTTATGTAGCGTTTAAATGCGGAGAGGTGCGCGTCGATCTCCAACGGTTGTGAATGGCTTCCACCGATTCCGATGGCATCAATGTCTGGTAGAGAAGAATAGCGGCTCAATATGGACAGTGTGCTAGACAAGTACTGGATGTCTGGCAATAAGGGTCCTTGTACCATCCATCTGAACGTTGTTTAAATCACTGTTAGCCTCTCTTTGACGCGGTCAATCTTGCCGGTGGTCACCTTTAGAGGCGTCAGATCCTATCAGCACGGTGATGCCGCCTTCTTGCCACGTATTCAATTGACATGCGTCAGCCACATGGTACTCTTTTTAGAGGAGCGTCTGCAAGATAGGGTGCTCTAGCAGTGGACTCGTTACGGAGCAGATCTCTGGAATCGTCAATGCTTCTAGCTCCACTTCAGCATCGCTTAATAGACTGCGCAGCCGCACGGAGACACGGTTGGCGCAGAGTCGTTTCTGAGTCTTGGAGGTTCCAAATGTCATTGAAAGTTCTTCCCTTCCAATGACAGAACACTCAAAGATTGTGGCCGCGTATGCACTAATATAGCTGCGCTGGCTGCCCCTGTCCAACAGAACCCGAACAAGAAGGCGTCAATTTTCGGACCTTGCCCATATGCGCCCCGTCTGCAATAGTACAGCCGTGCATCCAACGTGCGTGCTTTCGGCGGCTGTAATGGTTCAAAGCCTTGGCGAAGGGGGCCTTCCCAATGCAACGGATTACGCAGCAGACACTGGGTCCTGGACAACTGGTCTGGACAGGTTGCACAAACTGGTCATGTGGCAGCAACGGCAGGAGCCACACGCGAGACTGATGGCCTTTTTGCATGCCCTTGCGATGTGGTTGCGAGTACCGCAGCGAGAACAGCTGTTGTTATTACGTAGCCTTACTCGCTTTTTATCCGCTAACAGATTCGCACTGGAGGACATAATGCTGTGTTTTTAGGTGTTGCAAAGTGGGCAGACTTGATTGATTGATGCAATGGAACCACTAAGAGCTGCAGCCGATGGAATGAATTCCGTGCTGTCTGGGCTTTCTTTCGCCATGCTGTCTTCACCTTCGTAGGAGCGGCGACGTGGTTGCAGGCAACCTTCCTTACGCAAGTCTACTTGGATGCTGCAATCTGCAAGTCTACTGCAATCTGGAATTGTTAGTGGTTTGAGCTTGCATTCTTTACGCGTCAAATAATTGACAAATCTCTTGTGAAAGAGGATAATAACTAGCAGCAGCTAAGTCGCACGTACTGTTTGAAAAATCACCCTCCTTGGTATTCCTTTTTACAGACAACGAATGTTCGCATAAGGCAAAGGCATTATGATAGTGGGCTGAAAGTAGGTGACAGGCAATGCCACACTAGCTGTAGGGTTGTGAATGATCAGACTAGGAACATTTTATAGTCTCTTTTCACCACCTTGCTGAGAAGTTACATGGGCCCTTTGCAACATTGCTAGTTCTGGCTCCATGCAAAGTAGTTAAAAAAGCAATATTACACTTCAGATTTACAGGTAGTGTTTGATTTATGCGATTTATTTTGACAATATAACGATAATTAAACTTGAAGGTAGGTGTTACTAACAAAATTGTACAATGCTATGCTGTCGGCACATATTTGTTATAGATTGTTCAAAAACATACCGAAATTTTGGTGATCTTAAGAAAGTTCACATTTCTTTCAATGCATGCCTATCGTATAAGTTGCTAACAAGTGGTATGTAGAGACTGCACATAATACACAGACACAGCACTCTTCTTGTCGTCATTTTTAACTTCTTTATATTATTACCGGAGTCTTCTCAGTTCCCTAGGCAAGAAATCATTTGTCTTTTGCAACTGCTTAAGTTTGCTTCGCTTCCGCAGCACTTGTTTGCAAGCCTCCTGGGATGATAAAAAGGTACTGACATAATATTTTAAATTATTTGCGTCAAATGAACGATCTATACTTCAAGGATCTGAAAAATGTATTGCGAAGTGTGGGTGCACTCTGCAAAAGTAACTACAGTATTTTTTAAAACTATAGTCTCCATTACTACAGTGCCGTGATATCGTAACACAATATAAGCTTCTAGTCATGTGCTTGTGTGAGACATCGTGAAACTCGCTCGGCTGCTACGCACTGTGGCCCATTGCCGACCCACAAGCTCTCATTTTGATAGTTTTTGTGACGCTGAGTGACCATTTTGGTACCTGATGTCATCATGACTAGCCAGACTGCAGCATAAAGTCTCTAAAATTGCCTGATGTGTCTCAGGAAACCTAACTTCAATATAAGGTGTAATACAGCTTATCACATAACGACGCAAATGTAGTGCGAAAAGACACGGACAAGAAAGGGTACAACACAAGTGCTTTGTTGTACCCTTTTTAGTATACCCTTTCGCGCTACATTTACGTTGTTATTGATCAGTACCAACTCGCTCGCCTCTCTGTTTAGCTTATAACCATTTTATTTGCTTCTCACTTGCTCAGAGTCACCTTTGTATCCATAAAATTCGCATAGCCGAGAGACCTCGCCTTTGAAAAGTGGTGCCGAACTCCTTTAAAATGCTGAACGTGGATGTCAATTCGAAGGTGCCATTGAGGTCAACGTACTGGGTAGCCTTTAAATGTCCCTGCTGGGTTGCCATTTTGACAAAAGAGAATGACCCTCTTTGACTCGCTGCTGAGTTTCTGAATTATTTCATCACTAGCACAAGTCTTGAACCTTAATTCGTTGTACAGCTGTATCTGTTTTTTGTTAAAGTTTCTTTTCACTCTCTTTCTCTATTTAGCCCCAGCCTTTTTAGTTCTCTCTTCTGTCAGGCTGATCATCACTTCAACTCACAGTCACGTTGGCTGGTAAATATGTTGCTTTGCAGGAGGATTGAAAAGTGTGTTAATGAATGTTACTTTGCTCTTGTTTTCTTATGGGCGAAGCTCCATAGGGCGAAGGTCTGTCCATCATCCGTCAGTGTCGTACGTAGCCACCGGGATGCGAGATGGGACACGGTGATACTTGGAGTGTTCACTAGATGAACGCACGGACGGATGCATAGATGAAAGGACAGGCAGACTAGCAGACGGACACGCGGAGCGGGTATGTGACACAGAGGATGCGATATGCGAGATGGTGGTACTTGGAGTGTTCGCTAGATAGACGCACGGATGGACGAACAGAGGACTAGAAGACGGACGGACAGATGAACCAACGCACGGACGTACTGACGGACGGACGCACGGACAGACGGATAGACGCATGGATGGACGCACGAATGGTCTCTCGGACGGATGTAAGCAAGAACGAATAAGACGGACGGAAGCACGGATGGGCTGATGGATGCTCCGCCCCACTCATCATCATTCATTCCGTGGATATGCTGTGAATTTTCTTTTCCACTCTCTCAATAGCCTCATTAAGGCTGCAGTATGTAAAAATTCATAAAAAGTGTTGTGTACACCAGGGATACTTTTTAGAGCTGTGCATGATGGGCTACGTCATTCAAAGGCAGCTCTTCCATTTTTCCGGCAAGTCTGTACACATGCTTAACTACTAATATATGTCTCGGTTATCTTGCTACACTACTCCAATAACCGCTGAATGGCATGAAGCAGTAAACTTGAGCGCGATTCGCTGCTGGTTTGCCATTTATTGGGTTGATGACTCAGAAAAATCTGGTTCACTGTCTCGCACCAATACTGACTTTTTGTCAAACATCATTTAATTTAGAAAAAGACCAGACTGTTGTATCCCCTTTTCTGCTTTTGCTGCCAGCATCTTTTTGCAAGCCGTAATCTTTGGATGTTTTTACAATATTCGTTGAAGTTCATGCGAATGACGTCCAACGGTGCAGAAAAGTATTTTGATTGTACCATTTGTTGAGTCAGCTGCCTAAAGTTTACCTTATTAATCTCGCACTCGTGATATAATTGTACTTATCTTGTGCGTTATTTTATGCCGGATCATGTGAACTGCTTGGTTAGCTTGATTTACGTCCACTTGATGCCGTCATGACCGTTCAGATGACAGCGGTTATGATGAAGATTGAATATTTTTTGAATTCGTGTATGTGGCACTGTGATCAATTCTGCTTGTGTCAGTTTTACAGCTTCAGTTTTTTCTGAAAGCTTGACAGCAGGTACTGTTTTACACATCGGCAAGTCGGAACCCCAATATGAATACTGCACCACCGTGTTTCGTTGAATCTTCTGGGTGCTTTCAGGATGGTCGGTGTTTCTTTCTCTGTTCTCGTGAATTTCTTTTCCGCTTCATTAAACGTGTAGCTGCGGTCACTAACCACACAAAGTTAGCAACTACTTGGCAGTCTTTAATTTAACTATAAGAGTATCGCTCCTATTCAGTATTGTGATTCGTCTGTATTCAGCTTGAATTGTAGAGCAGTCTAGTATATTGAGTGTGATATCACGTCGCATAAATTTTTAACAATGCAAACCTCACTATGCTTCCATTCCTCGAGTTCAGTCTTTTACTTAGCCGCTTGTGCAGCTGTTGGTTCTTGTACTCGATGTTATACCATTTCTGGAACTTAATCTGTGATGTTGACACACCTAAAAGTGCCGACTTATTCGCAAGCAACATGTAAAAAACAAGTCAAAATGTCGCTAAGTTGCTTAACTTTGACTTTAAAACCATTTTTTGCTCTCCTCACTCATCTAAAGGCTGGTCCTTGAAGCAATGTGGATCAGTGCTAGGAGCTGGAATGCTGCCGGGTACTGCTGCTCGGCTCAGTCTGGACAAGGACTGCAATGAGGACAGCCTCTGCCTTTGTGAACTTTTTCTGAAGGTGTTTAGTAGATAAAATTCCTCATTCTGCTTGACAATTGACAAGAAACTGGTGTGCAACATAGCCTTTCCTAACATCTGAAAATGTGAAATAAACCCATGATTTGCCCGAGCGCAGCTGCTCCTACTGAGACTTTGTATTTACAATTATTCAAAAAATGCAAGTAAAGTTTGTAGTGCTTGATGTTTTTTGCTTTCACTTCTATTTAAACAAGCAAAATCTGTCCTGTTAAGTCATCTGAAAGCACAGTTACACCACAGTACTGTCTGCCATCAGAGGTGAAAGCAAAGTCACACCCACTTCAAATACTCGGTAGCTGCGTGTACTTTCTACGGTGCAATGACTAATTTCTAGCACGTTCATAATCTTTCAATTGAAATGCTTCATAAAAATAAAGACAAGGCAAACTAGTTATATAAACTCCAGTTTAAATGGTAATAAAACAATGTTCAGTAATTATGCATGGCTATAAAAATATGGAAGCAGAATTTTGGACAAAAAAGGACTCAAATCTACATGAGTGATAAAAGTAAAAATAACTTGCATGGTAATAGCTCTAAATGTAAGAGAATACGAATATATAAATACAGATTTCATTTGCTTCTCACTTGCTCTGAGTTGCATTTGTATCCATAAGATTCGCATGGCCGAGTAAACTCGCCTTTAAAATGTGGCGCCAAACTCTTTTAGAAAGTTGGCGAAATGAGATAATAAAGTTTTTTTTAATATTCAATGACAAGTATTTAGTGCTTAGTGGTATTGAATTCCAAGTATGTATGGCAGCAATTACGGTAGTGTGTCTGTGGTAGTTATTGCTTGTATGTGGTCGTAAAAAATTGTTGTTAAAGGCGAACCTGCTGGGATTAGCGTTTACCAGTTCAAATTTTTGCAAGACATTGGCTGTTAAGTAACCGTTGAGATAAGTAAATACAAGAATGCTCAGTTTATATTTGAATAAATTACACACTGTTAGTACACTATGTTGCTGAAGAAAGTGTGGAAATGCTGGTGAATAGAATAATGAATGTTAGAATCCCAATGGTTAGGTTTAAAGACGTTGAAGTAGAGCATATAGGATCGATAGGTGTTCGCCTATGAAGTGATGCAGTACGTAATATGATTGTGAATAAAGGCACAGTATAAGCAAAGTTGAAAAATGGTTGTGCTTTAAATGATGTTCTGAGAATAGGAGCTATCCTGTGTCTTAAGTGAAATGTGATGTTGTAGAAATCTATGAGCGCACATGGTAGAAGGAAATGCACTTGACAGGAACGACACTCATTTATTATGATATTTTAGATGAGCTGATGGTGATTTTTCATGGTATTTTAGATAATCGGATGGTAGTTTAGATGAGCATCCAGGGCTACTCTCGAGAATGTGAAAACAGTGAAACAAAGATGTCTGTGGCTGTTGATTGTAATAGCTGGGTAGGCGAAAGATCGTTATGACTAGAATGGAAGACATTGAGCTGTGTTTTATTTGAGTTAGCTGTTAAACTTTAGCTGTGCACCAGTTCTTTAACAGTAATGGTGTTCTAGAACTTCTTTTTTGTAGTTATAAGAGCTTTTTACATTCTAATATTAATCCGAAAAATGGGTGACAACAAAAGCCATTGTGAGCAGCACGTCATTGCTTCATTTTGGCATTTGTTTTGAAACCTTCACTCTTACACCTTGCTAGACAGCTAGGGATGCAAGCGGCTCTAAAGATCAATGGGTTTTGTCACATAGGCTCCATTAACAGTGGCATTGGTATACTGCTCCACTTCACCAAAATAAAACAAAAAAGATAGCTGTTAGTATTACATTTTACAATTTTGCAGTTGTACATCTGCGCATTTGTAAAAAAATGAAATTTCAGCTTTCTTGATTTGTAAATGTAAGCGTCTCTTGGAGGGACATGAAACTGAAATTTTCATGTGGTCATTACGTTGAAGACTGCAGTAGTCGGCAGGATTCACACTGAACTTTTTATTTCAGCATACGTTTGCCTGAAGTACGTAATGTCAAAGTACAAGCAACACTTAGTGTGCCTTGACAGTAGTGAACAGTGCCTTGGCCATCAATAATCTGACAAGCAGTACAGTTCATCTGCTTTTATACAAGTATTATTGAAAATTCCTGGGATATTGCTGATGGCTATGTAAACACTAGGCTATTCGCGTCCTGTCCACAAACGCAACAATGGGATCACAAGTTATCGCGGAGCTTCTCAAACATTGCCGCGCCCCCTGTGGCGAGCGTTGCTTTAAGTCTTTGCGAGTGAAACCCAACTTTTTAACAGACATGGCAATATGCCTGTACGATGGAGGCGGAAATATTGTATGCCCGTGTGCTCAGATTTGGGTGCACGTTAAAAAACAGTGGGTGGTCGAAACTTCCGAAGCCCTCCACTACGGCATCTCTCATAATAATATGATAGTTTTGGAACGTTGAACCCCACATATCAATCAATCAATCAATATGCATGTACTTAGTCTCCATGCTTGTCATTTATACGCTTAATTTATCCCAAGTAAAGTTATTTTTATAACTAAAGGCCAAAAGACACCTGAATGTGGTGTGTTGTGCTGCATGTGATATCGCTGCGGCACATATATACAGCAATTTACATAGCTGAAGTAGCAATATATGTGGACATTACATTTCCAAAGCATTTTGCAATGGCAAGTAATTTTTTTCATTTTTAGCACATATTCTGTCAGCCTAAATAATCATGTCATGTCTCGAATTATCTGGCAAAAGCAATTAACATATAGCATTTTCTTTTTTGTTTAAGGACAACACTTACATGTTCTTGTGAAATTTAGCATTTATTATTTTTTCGGCCACACAAAATAGCTGAGGCTATTTTATGTGGCCGATCGACTGACGTGCGCGACGCAGGCACTCAAGTGCTCCGACACCAGCTTTTTGAGCTGCAACAAAGGCTTACCGAGTTACAATTTTGTTATATAGTCCACACGTGAACTCTTTGCACCATCATCTTCCATTTTTCATTGCATATCTGCGCCGACTTCGATGCTTGCGGTAGTCGTTGCAAACGGAGCGACGAGTTTTTCGGCAGCCTTGACACAGGCGTGCGCATAGCGTTTCTGTAGCGCCTTGGTAGCACCAACTACTTGATAGCGCTGTCTTCCCATTCATCGCAGGTGGTTTGCCAGTACGCGTGTGAGTGTCAACTTTGTCCTCACCTTCACATCAGCTGTGTCTGCGTCCGACAGTGCGAACACATGAGCCTTGCAGCGTCGTCATGGGCACAGCCATGTTTGCTGACGAAATTACGCGCGAAGTAATGAGTGCGCGGCTTCTGAGAGCCCCGTGAGGCCACCTGGTGCAGTGCATTGGGGGGAGGGGGGTCTATCCGCTCACTTTGTGAACTCCCCGCCGGGCGGTGATGCCGCCGCTATCTGATAAACAAACTGGAAAAACGAAATATTTGTGCTGATCATGAGGAAACGTCCTGCGTCACTCACTTGAAAAGTGACCGTGTGGCACTTGCCACCTCATTACGGCCCTACAATAAACTTGCAGCTTTGCAATACGTATTCATTTTGCTGAATTCAAGAGAGAATGGTGCGAATGAGCCAGATAATCGCCATGGACACGTCATTTCTTCCTGCAGATACTGTATGTTCTGGATACCGAAAACATACTCGAAGGCAATATCGAGTAAAAATGGAATCTTTTTGTACAACAACAAGCATCATTATCAGCTCTATCGTGTCCACTGCAGGACAAAAGCCTCTTCTATGTGCCCCCATTCAACTTGGTCCTGTGTTTGCTGCTGACACTTTATACCCGCAAACTTCCTAATCTCATCTGCCCACACAATTTTCTGTCTCCCCCTCGTGCGTTTGCCTTTTCTTGGAATCCAGTCAGTTACCATTACTGATCAGCGGTTATCCTGCCCACGTACTACGTGCCTTGCTCATGTTCGTTTCTTGATTTCAACTACAATATACTTAACCCCGGTTTGTTCTTTGACCCACTCCGCTCTATTCTCGTTTCTTTAGTTGTCATCTACTATACACCTTTCCACCACTCATTGCGTCCTTCTCAATTTACGCTCAACCCTCTTTGTAAGTCTCCCGGTTTCTGCTCCGTAGGTCTCAATGTGATTCAGATGCAGGACGCAGCTATTATATATATTCCTCTTGAGGGATAGTGGCAATCAACCAGTAATGATTTGAGAATGCGTGCCGAATGTGATCGACGCCATGGACCTCGTCACTGAAGTCCCGACTACATTGCGCTCACGGGCCCCTCACTCTGACGATAGTAATGCGTTGACGGGCCCCGTCATCGTAGTCACTGCTTTTTCACTACCAGCACCAGTTACTAGGTTTCGTCAAGGGTACTTCGCTTTGCAAGATGCCGCTCGTACATGACCGAGAACCAAGAGTGAACCCAGAAAACACGGGACATATTCCACACAAGGTTCTTCGCTACATTCACGAGTGTCATTCACAAGTAGGTGGCCGAAGCGCTGCTTGAAACCCATTCGCAGCTTCCAAACGACAACATATGACTCTTCGCGTAACAGGTAAGCAAGCTCTTCCGCCCCGCTGACCCTGAGATGCCTGAAAACAAGAAAGTTCGCTTCCTCATGAAAGGAGTAAAGCAGCAGCTGTTGAGGCATTAATCTGCAAAGTGACCACAACTGAGAGGGCACTGGAGATACGCACCCGAAAATTCAATTACCGCTCAATGACAAAGTATGCAGAAGCCAACTACTCTGCTCCCACAACCTGAGCGAGTTCATTCAAGCGATCGTGCGGGAGGAGCTGTGCAAGCTGTTACCTTCGACGCTGCCTCAAGTGGACTCGTTCACCAACATTGTCTGCGAGGTAGTTTGGCAATCGCTTCGACTTCCCGAAGCTCTGCGGCCTCAGCCGTTGCCACAACGCTCCTCTACGCCCACGCCAGGACGCTGCCCCACCACAGTACCGTCATCAGACACCACCGCCACCGCCACTACCTTTATCGACGCACTATAAACCTGCTGTACGCCAGCGCTACGCGTCACGAAAAACCTACATTTGGCCCGCCCCTGACAACCGCCCGCATTGCTACCACTACTACGCGTACGGTGAGGCTGGCCAAACCTGCCGCCGCTGTTAGTACCGCCAAATGGGGCTGCGTGGTTTCACTATTCACACTCCGCGTCCACAGTGGGGTGAACGACCCGGTGACAATCACCCGAGTACCTCGCCGCTACGCAGTGGACCCCCCGGGGATCTCGCCGTTCACCATCACCCGGCCGCTACATGTCGCCTCACCGCCGGCCGTAGCCTGGCCCAACCAGTGGCCTGTCGCCTAGCCAATACTCAGAAAACTAAGAACATCAACCTATGCAGGTGTGGTTGCTGTACGACGAACTACCGAACATTCTCCGCCACCAACGACGACGACGCCACGACGAAACTTCAAGAACCTGCCACAATCTGAACGCTGCGCTGACGTCGGAACTTCGCGGCCAGAAGATTTGATAGCGCCACGTGGAAACAGCGCAGCCAACCAACGTAGCCGCGATCTGACGCCACGACCTAACCCCAACCCAAGGCGACGAACTGGCGACCTCGACGTTTTCATTGAAGGCCGCAGCGTCACAGCTCCGGTTGACACCTAGCCGACTATTCCGTCATCAATGGGACATTCGCCGCGAAGTGGAAGAAAGTTAGGGCCGCTGGGGAAGACCCGGAAATCCGTAAAGCTGGAGGTTACCTAGTAACGCCGGCAGGAATCTGCACAGCCAGAGTAATTATTAACAGCCAGCTTTATTCCGCAAGCTTCGCCGTACTACAGCATTACTCGAGAGATGTCATTCCTGGCATGAACTTCAACTTCCATATTACCATCATCGTCCTGAGAACAAAGTCCATAATACTATCCACAGAAGAAGCAGTACCACCGTGCATTCCAAAGGAAAGCCATGCCTTGAATGTGCCGGAAGAACAAGTCAATGTTGCGCCTCAATCCAGCGTCATCAGTTCCGTCGGCATTCCGAAACCAGACGACTTGGAAGGTTCAATAAAGTGGAATGCTGTACCAGTTGGTACAACATAATGTAGAATCACATGAGCGCTCAAGGTCTTTCCTGTCAAGCGCTTTTCCTTCTACCTTGTGCACTCTTATATTTCCACACTTCGAAAGCGTCCTTGAAGAAAATCAGCACCTGTTGGTCAACCGCGATACTAGCGTCGCAAGAGAAATCAACATGCTTTTTTGAGTAAAAGCAACAGTGATGCTCACTAATTTCGGCAAAGAGCATAAGCAAGTCAGCAAAGGAGAGACAGTTGCTTGCATGAAAGAAATACTGGAAGCCAGGAGCGCTTTTGCCCTCACTGATTCTGCTGAATCTACTCCGACAACTTAAACCCTTCAACCAGCTTTTGGTATTAATCCAAACCTTCCGACGAATAAACAACAGCTCAGAAACCTGCTCCTGAAAAGAAGGACTGCATTTCGTCTTCGTCGAATATTCGACAGACCCCTGTCGCAAAACGTGGAATCACAGTAGGAAATTTCTAGGCCACTTTGTCAGCGCCTGTACACAGCTTCGACGCGAGAACGCAAGGCCATAACGAAACAATTCGACAAAAAGCTACGCGACGACATTGTCCAGCCTTCAAAGAGCCCGTGGGCTCATCACTGGTGCTAGTGAAAAAAAGGGCTGGAACGCTACGCTTACGCGTTCACTATCGGCGCCTCAACAGGATAACGAAGAAGGAAATACTTTCTACCCCGAATAGACGAAGCAATTGATCGACTCTGCAACGCGAAATATTTTTCATCGGTGGACCTTAGGACAGGCTACTGGCAAATTGAAGTAGACAAGAGAGACAGAGAAAAGACTGTGTTCATTACACCAGACGGCCTCTTCGAGTACAAGGTCATGCACTTTGGTCTTTCCTAGGCACCTGCAACGTTTAAGCATGTTATGGACACTGTTCTGGCTAAATTGAAGCGGCAGACTTGCCTGGTGAGTTTGGACGATGTCGTCGTATTTTCCTCAAGCTTCGACGAGCCCCTCCAGCGCCTTGAAGCTGTACTTCAAGCAATCAAGACCTCTAGACGCAATTTGAAGCCACAAAACCACCACTTTGCGTACGACTAACAGTTGTTTTTAAGCCACGTGATAAGCAAGTGTGGAGTACGCCCCTACCCACAGAAGACAACAGCCAACGCTGCCTTCCCTCCACCCACCAACAAAAAGGCCATGCGTCAATTTGTCAGCCTCTGTGCTTATTGCAGGTGTTTCGTCAAAAATAACAGCATATGCACGAGGTCATTCATGCTGATTAAGGCGACGTGTCTGCCCGTCCGTCTGTGTGTTTATCTATTCGTGCGTCCGACCAGGCGCGTAGCGAGAAATTTTTTTCAGTTGGAGAAGGGGGGGACCCACTGTG
Source organism: Rhipicephalus microplus (assembly GCF_013339725.1). Lineage (NCBI taxonomy): Eukaryota > Metazoa > Arthropoda > Arachnida > Ixodida > Ixodidae > Rhipicephalus > Rhipicephalus microplus. The sequence goes on along the minus strand of NC_051168.1, from coordinate 161,254,751 downwards.
ATTTCGGGAGGGGCATCCCCTAACAATGGCCATTTTCACGCTTCATGCTATGGCAAAAGAATTCAGGGGAAGGGCACTTTCCCGGTGTGCCACTCCCTCGCTATGCCTTTGGTCCGGACGGATGGACAGATGGAAACATGGATGGAAAGACAGACGGACGGACGTACGAACGAACGGAAGCACAAACGGACGGACGCACTGATGGACGAAAGCATAGAAAAACAGACAGACAGACAGACAGACAGACAGACAGACAGACAGACAGACAGACAGACAGACAGACGGAAGCACGAACGAACGGGCGAGGGACGGGCGCACAGAGGGAAGGGCACACTAACGGGCGCTTTGTCCCACTAATCATCTTCAACCCGCGAATATGTTGTATTATCCACTAACGCCATCTAGTTACATTATTCCCAAGGACATATACACACAACGCCATGGATTGAGCAAGTGATAAACTAGAGGTGGCTACACGCTACTATTACTACAGAGAGGGAACGACCCACGGCCTAAGGCGCTTCGCCCCTAGAACTTTGCCCTAATCACCCAGCAACTTGCTAACCTCACAAAAACTGACATCGCGTTCATGTGGAATACACCACAGGAATCACCGCCGATACTTGCGCACTTTGATGGATACGCCAACACGAACATCCACACAGACGCAAGCAGCGTAGGGCTCGGAGCCGTCCTCGTGCGGAAGAGTGACGGATTTGAAAGGTTCGTTAGTTAGGCGAAGCGGTCGCCATCTAAGGAGAAATTCAACTATTCCACAACAGAAAAGAAGCGTCTTGCCATCGTCTGGATTACCTCGAAATTTCGCTCTTACCTCCACGGCAGTCCTTTCAAAGTTGTGAGCAACCACCACGCCCTGTGTTGGCTAGCTGATGATGATGTTTGGTGTTTGGTGGCGCAAGGGCCATTTCATGGCCAAAGAGTGCCAGTTCATCTTACTAGAAATATGGACAATGATTGTGATAAACGGCTGTATAAGGGCCATAAAATTCCTCATGCTAAAGCGGGTAAAAACATATAGGTAATAAAATCATGACCATGCCCATGAAAGATATGTGCTGTTCATGGATGACAAAAGTTTGTGATAATAAAAACGATGGTAGACATGTATGGCATTACCAAAAGTGTCTCACTCTTTTACACTCTTGCGTACAAGTGCTTGTTGCGTGAGGCAAGTGCTTTGTTGAGTGTAGCCACCACAGCGGAGACCTGTCTGGAAAGGTGGTCTTAGGAAATGCCCGGGTATATGATATGAAAAGTGCGAACTTCTCTTAAAAAAGCTAACAATGATTTATGTGTAAGAAGTGGTTCCCTACAAGTGAACATAGCAGGATGGAGTGGTATCTGTTGTCGGTAGGATAACGGAAAGTGTTGTCTTCTCAGCGTGTCTAATACTTTACACTGGATTAGAATGTGATGTACGGTGAGGGCTTCTCCAAATCTATAACACAAAGGTGGATCGACCCAGACAAAAGAAATGGATGTGTTGTGTGTGTATGTCCTGTTCTTGACCTTGTAAGGATTACTTCTGTGTGGCGTGATTTTGATACTGGCGGCCAATGATCAAGTTGCGGCTTGATGACATGTACTTTATTACCTGTGTGTGTGTGTGTCCCATGTGTTCTGCCAATAGCCCCTTGAGCCTTCGATTTAGAAAAGGTTTCAAGCCGAGGGCAGGAACTGGTTGATGTATTGGAAGAGGTTTTGTTGGCGGATCCAGCTAGCTAGTCCACCAGAACGTTGCCTTGAATTTCGCGGAGTCCTGGCACCCAGCAGGCTACAACATATGCTGCTTAGATGAGTAGACTGTGCATAAGAGCAAACAAAGCGAGGCAAGGACAGAGTTATTGTGCTTTTTAAGAGTTTCCAGGGCTTTTACTACGCTCAGGGTATCTAATTATATTATTGCCTTCTGTAGCTTTATTTGTTTATTGTGTTTGACTACCGCAAGCATTGCATATGCTTCGCCGGTGAAAATGCTTGAATCAGACAGCAGAACGCCGGCTTCCGAAAAGGATGGGCCGACGGCTGCGTACGAGACAGATGTGTCGGACTTTGAAGCATCCGTGGAAAACTCAGGACATGTGTAATTCTGTTGCACTTCTAGGAAGTTTGTCTGGATATGTGCAATTGATGCATGCTTCGCAACCTGCAAGAAAGACAAGTCGCAATCTATCACCTGCCATTGCCACCGTGGCAGGCATACTGCGGCAGCCATCAAACGGTGTTCAAGTGGGACACTGGTCTCCTTCGCTAGGCCCCTCACACGGAGTGAGTAGGGCTGTCTCATAGGAGGCCGTTTCTCAAACACACCAAGGCTTCACATGTCATGAGGAATGTGATGGGTGATCCTTGTCTGCATTTAAATTAGTATAATATTTAAAATACTTGTGACATCTCTGTAGGTAAACCGACCATTCATTCGATTCCACGTACAGGCTTTCCATAGGGCTACACTCTAAAAAATTATCCAGTAAAAGGGGTATCTTTCCGTTCCACAACAATAATCGTCATCAGGCTTGCGTGCGCTTCCTTCCATGAAAACTCGGTGCTGGCCACTTTCCTATCGGGAATGCAATGTAACCCTGATAAGGGGCATGACAATCGTGACCGGAATGTACCGGGCGCGGGGCGATAGCGCAAGGATGGAACGCAATATAGATGATGATTATTGTTGTGGGACAAAAAGACACCCTTTTCACTCGCTCGTTTTTCAGAGTGTAGTGCGAAAAGCACCCGTAGAGAGACGAATGCCTAGATAACGAATATAGTCAAGCATTTAGGGCAGTAGTCGTCGCAGACTTATATGCTATTGCCCCATAGTCTAGGCGGGTACGTATGAGGCTTCTTTACAAATTCATTAAACACTTAAAACCATTAAACTGAAGGTTAGCTTGGCGTCCAAGATTAGGCCTAAGAATTTGTGTTCGGTAATCACGGAAAGACGTTGCCCATGCAGTTTAATATCGGGTTTAGAATGAATGCCTCTCTTCTCGAAGACCAAGACACACGTGCTTTTCTGTGCATTCAGTCGCAACCCGTTTTCTTAAGCCCAATTGGAGACTTTGTTCAAACCAAACTGAACCTGGCGCTCACACATGGCCAGATTGCAAGATCTAAAGCCAAGCTCGACTTCATCGACATATGTACAATAAAAAATATCGCGATGAATGGACAAGCGCAAAAAATTCATTTTGATATAAAAAGTGTGCAACTAAGTATACCGCCTAGTGGCACGCCTGTTTCTTGGACAAATGCTTGGGAAAGAACGCTGCCTACTCGAACTTGGAATGTCCGGTTTAACAGGTAGCTTTCAATTATAGTAAACATTCTGCCACGCACGTCAAGGTGGGACAGGTCTCTTAGTATTCCAAAGTGACATGTTGTATCATACGCCTTTTTAATATTAGGGAACACAGGGAGAAAGTATTGCTTATGAACGAGAGCGTTTATGCTATTTGCCTTGATACGAACAAGGTGGGTGGTGGTAGATCTACCCTCTCGAAACCCACACTGAAATCGGTCGAGCAAATTGTTTGTTTCAAGGTAATGTACAAGTCCGCAGTTTATGATTTTTTGAGAAATTTTCATAAACAGCTCGTAAGCGCAATAGGCCTGTAGCTCGAAACTGAAGAAGGGTCCTTGCCCTGTTTCAAAAGTGGACTATCAATAGCCTTTTTCCAGGAAGTAGGCATAGCACCAGAAAACCAGATAGCATTCTACAAAGTAAGGTTTTTCGCGTTTCGATTGGTAGGTTTTTTTACATTTCGTAAACCACATGGTGAGAACCTGGAGCGGGATCACTGCAGCAGTTCAGTGATGTTTGGAGCTCAGCTAAGCTGAAAGCTTCGTTGTACGCCTTGTATCTTATACGTTTCAATTCGAGTTTTTGCTTTTCTATTTTTGTTCTGTATTTTTGGAAAGCGTCAGTATAGTGCGACGAGCTGGACTAGCCGCTCGAAGTGTGCACCAAGGAAGTTTGCTTGATCTTCCAAGTTGTCACTTTGTGTTTCTACAAAGGGAAATGTGTGTGATTGTCTTCCTGCTACGCTACTGACCATGTTTCATGCATGTGCCTCCTGTGTATATAAATTGATCCCTGATAAAAACTTCTGCCAACTTTCTCTTCTGGCCTGCCGGCGCGTTCTCCTGGCCTGAGACTTCATTTTCTTAAACATGTCAATATTTTTTTGCTTTCGGTGAGTTCCAAAGCAACCTCCATGCCCTGTTTTGCTGCTTCCGCACATTTCATCACTTAGAGTTCCACCACGGCACATGCCGTTTTCCAGGGTGTCTTTTGTCTGTGGGATGCACTTAGTTGCAGCATCAATCAAAACGCTGTGTAGTAGTTGACAGAAGCATCAATGCTCAAAGTACATACGTCACTTCAGCCTAAATGAGCAATGGTATAAACTGTTCTCAGTCGGCTCTGTTTATGACTCATTTGGGAACCCGTGGTGGACACTCAGTTGCTGTAGTTGTGCTCAAAACTACGGGGAAGTGGTAACTTTCGTACGAATAACTGTTGACGTTCTACTGGAGTAGAGGCACAAGAGACGAAGGTACTATGCTTAGGTATATGGAGAAGTAGGTATTATTAGTGAGATTATAATAAGTTGGTTCTTTTCGATTCAGGAGACACGCGCTCGACGAGAGAAGGAACTGTTCAATCAGTCCACCTCGCGCGTCTCAACGAGAGTCACCCCGTAGTCTACTATGCGCATTCAGGTCTCCAAGGAGAACATAAGGCTCCGGAAGTTCATCAATTGAAGATTGTAAATCAAGTTTTTGCTGCCTATAGCTTAGAGTAATGTAAATAGTGCGAATTGCGATCAGCTCATCAAAAATAACAGCTCGAACAGCCACTGCCTCAACGGACGTTTGGAATTGTAGGTGTGCGCATGAAATCCCTTGATTCACAATAATGGCAACACCTCTGGATGATGTCAAGGCATCATCACGGTCATTTAGTAAAATAACGTATTTACAGAGAAAGTTGGTGTGTTTTGGATTTAAGTGTGTATCTTGTACACACAGCACTTTTAGTGAGTGTTCGTGTTAAAGTTCTTGGACGTCGTCAAGGTTTCTGAGAAGGCCCCTGACGTTCCATTGTATAACTTGAGTATTCATGGCGAATGTAAGTGATGTGTGTACGAAAGGCAATCGAATGGCTGTGTTTAGATGGGGAGTTTGAGTTTAAGTAACAGGGACGTCACCAGGCCTTCTTATCTGCTTTTTTGTTTTCTTGGCGCGCTTCAAGGAGCCACGTTGCTCTTTCGGCACCAAGGGTACCGAGTATCCATTGCCTCTTCGGAGGCACTGGATGCCCGCACGTGTGAGCTGATAGTTCGAATTCTGGGCCTTGCCTGGTGAGGTTAGGCCTTGAGACCTGAGGACCCTGGAGTATCTGGTCTCTGTTCGCGAGTAGGCGGATAAGTCTGGGTACAGCCACCTTGGGGCCTGGTGCCACAACCGCCGACTCACTATGCGCGGGCCGAAAGAGTATCGGGTGCTGGCGCGGTGGTGCCCCCTCACGCGCCGCATACGCATATGTTGGTCCATACAATGGTGAGACTCTTCGCCTTGCTTCCTTAAATGAAATGTTCTCTTTCACCTTAATGTACTTATCTCTTTTTCTTCCTTCCGGTATGCGCAGGAGTGTGAACATGCGCCGTGGTTTCCTTCATAGTTTACACAATGTGTTGGTTGTTTGCAGCTTTCAGACACGTGGCCTTTGACTTCACAATGTGCTCAAGTCTGGCGACCACGACAGCTTTTAGAGCCATGGCCAAACCTCTGGTATTGGAAGAAACGACGAGCGTTTGGTATGCACGGCCTGAGAGATGTCTTCGTGTACCCTGTTTGAATAGATTCCGGCAGTTTACTGGAAGCAAACGTGAGTAATAGGTGTTTCGTTGGTGTTTCTCTGTTATCTCTCCTAATGATAATTCTCTGTACATTAGTGACAGTTTGGCTCTTCCACCCTCCAAAGATCAGTTTTGGTCAGGTCAAGTAAGTCGCGTCAGATGCCACTTCGCGAGTTATCTTCACTGATCTATGTGGTGTTATGGTGATCGGTACGTCACCGAAAGTTGAGAGGCCGTCCACCTTTTCAAATTGTTCTTCGTCCCGAATTTCAAGCAGGAGGTCTCCGCTAGCCATTTTAGTTACCTTGTATCCAGCCTCGAGAGTTTCGGTAAGACACCTGGCAACTACGAAAGGAGATACGGTCCTGCCTTGCTTTCCCGTTTTCTCACAGTGATTGACGTGGAAGTGAGCAAATGTTTCCACTCGCTGGTTGAGAAAATTTATGTTATCGATGCGTACCCACTTTAAGCCGGATGATCAGTAAGGAAAAATGCTTTATGCATGCGGGTATTATTTTTATTCAGCAGCGTTGGCGGCCCCTCCCCCCTCCCCCACGGAGCTCAACAAGAGACTCTGAGTGTTTGCGGATGCTGAAAGCTTGCAGGCGTCAGCCGTACAACATTACCATAACCCAATGCGCCTAGACCAAGGTAGGTTATTAGTACAGGGTTATCCTTTGACGCCACGAAATTTGGAAGTAAACAGAAGAGAGAAGTTGACAGGACAGACTAAAAGTTAGAGATAAAGACGAAATTGTAGGGGAAGGAGATAAAAAAGGCGGCTGCCAATCTTCACTGGGTGGGTCAGCCCAGGGGGCTGTCTCCGTGAAGCCGGGGCCAAAGGGGTGTGTTACCTTTGCTGGGGGGCCTTAAAGGTCCAATGAACTGGCGTCAGATCAACCCCCAGGATCGCCTTTTTCTCGGACACGACAAAGCTACGCATGGCTAGGCGTGGAAGGGAGTCGAAACCCTCCTCCCCTCCCTCCCCGTTAGCTCGAGTCCGTGGTGACGCTACGCACCAAAGGCCTGCTTTCACAGACGCCCCTGCGGGGTGTGTTGGCTAGCTAACTTGATAAACCTTTCATGCCACCTTGCGCGGGAAAGTCTGCGACTTCAGAAATTCGACATCACCATAGTTTACAATTCAGGACGTGGGCACCATGACGCCGACTGCCTGTTCTGAGCGTCTGCTATGTTGACTAACCGCACAGGACAATGAGACAGTGACTGCTTCTTGGGAACCTTAAGCGTTGATGACTTTGCAGAACGACAGCGAACCGAGCATGAACTTTAATGCCATGTGAATTGTGGAGGTCAAGGCTACTGTTGTTTCAAATGTATTCAAGTGAGGACAGGCGTCATTTTTCTTTCGTAACAGCATCCTCGTTAAGGAAAACCCGCCACATCGGGCCAACTACCTCATCGCATTCTATTCGACGTATAGAAGTTCTGGACGCTCTGCATGACGACCCGACGGCTGGACACCTTGGATTTTTCCGCACTCTAGTGAGGGCGCAGGAAAAGTACTACTGGCCTCGCGTCACCTCTGACATCACCCACTACTTAAAAAACTGCCGGGACTGCCAGCGACGGAAGACGACACCAGCTCTGTAAGCGGGAACTCTGCAGCCAATCGAGCTTCCTCACCGGCCGTTTGAGCAAATTGGCACAGACCTACTGGGACCATCCATTCCCGACGTAGAATTCTGGAAAGAAATGGATCGTCGTAGCTACTGACTACTTCACCCACTAAACCGAGATAAAGGCGCTGCCCAAAGGCAGTGCTGCCGAGGTAGCATAGTTTTCGTCGAGAACATCGTCCAGAGTCCTCATTACCGAAAGAGATACGGCCTTCACTGCAGGTACGGCCTTCATGCGTGAAACAATTGCGTCGTAGTACCTACTTGACTACCTCGCCCACTACTCCTAGAGCGAATCCCTGCCAAAGGTAGTGCTTCTGATGTAGTGAAATTCTTCGTCGAAAACATCATACTACGTCCCGACGACCCGGAAGTTCTCATTACCGGCAGAGGTATGCATTTACTACTGACTTAACTCATGCGATCTTGGCATACAGCCAGACAAGCCACCGCTGAACGACAGCGTATACCACTCACACACCAACGGCCTCATCGAGTGGCCAAACAAGACCACCGCCGACATGCTGGCCATGTACAGTATGTACGGTACACGGTTAAAAGGAACACTTTCGCTCATGGCTGGCGGTCTGGCGGCGCTAACTGGCGGTGAGATTTCGGTGCGTGCGCAGTAAAACGTATTGGCAGTGTACAACCAGTTTCGTCTGCTATTTTTCAGCCTGGAGTTGCGTAGTTTTGGGGTAGCGTAGTTTTGCGATAATATTTATCTAGCTCTCACTCAGCCTGCTGCTCGCCGGACTTCGAGCAAGAACCAAAAATGTATTGTTTTAATTTTATTGCTGCAGTTTTTCGCAAGCTCTCACTGTTCAGGCTGCCATATTTTTCATGTACGCATCGCTCCAACAAGCAGCTTTAAAAAGAGATAATGATATTGAAGAATCACAAAGCAGACACTCTACATTCGCATTCACCGCGAAAAATTATCATCTTACTTAAGAGTCGAGGTACCGAGTTGGTATCAGTTGATTTATAATGTGAAAACGAGAAGCGCGGAGGGTCATGGCTTGCTAGCGCTTGCTGAAGAGATGGCAGGCAAAGTAGCAGACGACGCGAGGCACGTTCCAGCTTGATGAACTAATGCGAATGTGCCAAACTTCGAGATCTCGCGAGCAGTTAGCGCCATCGTTACTAGATTCTTCTTTCAGTTTGCAAACTGCGCCAACACAGGTGTCACCCCTTTATGTACCACAACGAGGGGGCATGCTCGTCATTTTTCAGCGATAATTTCACGCGGTTTAAACGATATCTTAAATGAAGTTACAGCAGGACTAGTGACCACACTGGCGAAAGGGGTCGATGATATATATGTGCGCCACTTCTCCTCATGTAAACGTAATGATATGCACGATACCGGAGGTACCGGTGCGTGACGACAACCTACAAATAGCGGTTGTCAATGCGAACCGAGAGATATGGCGGATCAGTCCAGAGAAAGGCTTTGAGGTGGTGGAAATAAACAGAGAGGTGCATAGGTGGGGTGGTTTTCAACGACACAGAATTCACTTCGATGGGCGGCTAGGTCATGAGGTGGGTTGGCGACTTGCAGGACACGAAGTAGCTTTTTTTTTTTGGGGGGGGGGGGGGAACGCGGGCCCTTCGGAGTGCAGGATAGCTAGTGACGAGAAAAACAACCAGGGAGACTCTTTGACAGCTGCATGGACAGATACGATTCCAAAGTGGCACCAAAATCTAAGATAAGTAGAGTCCGGGACACAAATAGACGTAGCCACGAGCACCGAGCCAATTCAGACAACGGGTATATTAACATGCAGGGTGGCAGGAACAGGCTGAAGTGCGAAGAGATAGAAGAACAGCTGAGGTAGGAGAGGCCGATGGTATACGGTTTGGTAGAAACACATCTTAGGGACTGGGAATATTGCATTAGAACAGAAGGTAGCAGAAAGGAGGGTAGTATTGGGGCAATTATTCATAACAGTACAGACTGACAAAGGGTCAAGCAGGAGTGCAAGAAACCTTTATGCCTAAAAAGGAAAGTGGCAGGGCAAATGACACTCCTTGGTTTCGTGTACTTGTGGACGGGAGCAAAGGCCAGAGAGGAAAACCAGGCAATGGTAGAGTGTATATCAAAGGACATTCAGGAGTTAGGAGGAGAGTGCGAGATAATTATACTAGGAGATATGAATGCGCACATAGAAGATATAGATGGGCATACTGACCCGACAGGCAAAATGATCATGGATATGTGTGAAAAGCTTGATCTGATCATTTGCAACAGTACCGAGAAGTGTGAAGGGCAAATAACATGGGAGGTAGGAAGGCTGCAGTCGACAATAGATTACGCACTGATGTCACATAGTATGTATCATAAGCTTAGGGGAATGCACATAGATGAAGGTGGCTACAGAAGTCTGGGTAGTGATCCCAAACGTATCAAGCTAAGTTTTGGAAGAGCAGTGAAAGTGGGAAGGAGACAAGATGAGAACTACAGGAAAATTCTTATTCCGGAAGGCGAATAGAAAAAGCTACTAAACAAGTTGAGAAATTAATCAGTGATGATAATAAAATAGTGTGAACATACACGAATCTAATTAGAGTGTTTATGCTAGAACTTGCTAAGGCACGTGACAAGTCACTCCGGGAAATAAGATTAAAACCCATGAGTTGGTGGGATGAGGAAGCTAAAAGAGTCATAGCAAAACTTCAGGAAGCCTCTAGAGAAAACAGACATGCTAAGCAGCCGGGTGAACTAACAGATGATGTTGAAAGAAAATGCGAAATATTTCTAAGCTGTGGAAGGAATGCATCCTGTCTGATCAATGAAAAAATTGGAATGAAGGGAGCTCAGCGGCTGGCAGAAGTACATAAACAAGATAGAAAGGCAACTGGAAGTTTTGGAAACATCTAAACTTCCTACGAAATGTGACGAGCCTATAGCAGAGGTTTATAACTACAGCTCAAAGTGCTAGGCTAGAAGGGGATGAAGCTACTGAATATATAAGAACAAGGGTGACAGAAAAATTTCAACAAAGAAGTGCTTTATGCACCACAATAGACAAGGATGAAATAAAAGGCGCATTTCACAACAAGAGTGGGAAAGGACTGAGAAGAGGGTTCCTAGTAGTACATCAGCAGGCCCAGAAGGCATTCCAATTATGCTGATAAAGACATTAGGTCCGAAGTCTAAGCAGAATTTGATAGAGGCAGTGAGCAAAACAATAATCGATGGTGAAGTCTCCGATGGATGGAAACTTAGCAGAATGAGCATGATATATAAAGGAAAGAGGCAAAAAGCAGATGGTGAAGTCACTGATGGATGGAAACTTAGCAGGATGAGCATTATCTATAAAGAAAAGGGGCAAAAAGCTGACATAAGCAGCTACCGTCCTATAACAGTGACATCAGTGGTCTACAGGCTGGCGATGCAGATTATAAGGGAAAGACTGCAGGCATGAATAGAGAATGAGGGGGTGCTGGGGGAACTGCAGAATGAGTTTCAGAAACGCAGGAGGTTGGAAGACAATCTGTTCTCACTGACGCTGTGCATCGAAATAGCAGAAAAATAACACATGCCCCTGTGGCTAGCATTTTTGTATATCAAGGGAGCGTACGACAGCGTGGTTCAAGAGAACTTTTGGGGAATGCTGGACACAGTAGGTGTGGAAAATGGAGTCACTAATCTCCTAAAGGATACCTATCAAGGTAACGAGAAAGTTAGTTAGTATGAGGCACCAATTACCAGCGTGTAGGGTGTAGCGCAATTAATGAGGCTGATGTAGAGCGCGTAGCCAGCTCCCTTCCCGTCAACTAACGCAGCTGATCGGTTCCGCGAAGACGAACGTGGAAGATCCCAGCACGTGAAAGAAAGGGGACTTCTTCGTTCCCACGGTTCACGAGCGGAGCCGTCAAGGTCGCCCCCATTCGGGATTAGAAAGAGAAGGCTTACTCGGAAAAGCGTCTGGCAAGAGGCAGGTCAGGCGCCACCGTCTGAGTTTAAGCCATTGTTGGCATGCAAACGTGCCATTGAGAATGACGCAAGGACGTGACCACTTGACTGACCGAGACATAGTGGCGGCAGGGAGACGAGCATAACCTCCCCCGCTGTACGTCATTACCGAGTGCTGCTAGGATGTTGGAGCGCCTCGCTGTCGCATGCACACCTGGTAAGCGCACGGAGCCCAACGGTGTACCCACCGCTCTTAGGGAGGCTTCTACGAAGCAATAAGTAATGAGAGAACTGACGGGGCTCGAGCGTTAGAACGGCTGCCGACGGAAGTCGGCCGACGGAGGCAGCACGGCCTGGCATGAGAGAGTCACACGCGCAGAACCTATCCCTTTGCGTGTTTTATTTGGTAACGTGGTTTTAACCAATGTAGTACATGTTAAGAAGGTGTTTCTGCGATTGTTTGTGATAATGCGAGTCCCAACATGTGATTGGTGTTTGTAAACACTATTTGTTCAACCGAGGGTTGAAAAGAGGATGTTTGAATTTGAAAGGAGAGCGGAGGTTCTGACTTGGACTCGGGCAGTGACTTGGACTCGGGCAGTAGCCTGAAGCTGCAATAAAGCGTCTCTTCACCGGACTACGGCTCTTCCTTCGCGCTACCGCCGTGCACTCGAGTCATCGAGGGAACCCATTCCGAACCTCCAACATCTTCCCTCCTTAGCTAGTGTTGAAGCTAGTCGAGGCGGAGGAAATTTCAGTTATAAAGTGTAAAAAACAAATATCTAAGCCTGCAGAGGTAAAATGGGTGCTTAGGCAGGGGTGTCCTCTGTCACCCTCGTTATTCATGATGAACTTTTATGACCATCATCAGTAGGCGCCATGCTGTCACTGAGAAACGTAGCCGGGCAGCGATCCCACGCCTGGAACCCCAGTTTTCTCGGAACCAGCGGCCAGGGCCGGGAGCGACAAAGGGATTAGAAGACGGTCCGTGAACCAATGTCCATACAAGCCATTTCTTGGGGCCGGCTTGTTTAGCGAGACGGCGAAGCAGACCGACCGCACAGGTCGTGTCCCCACAATTCAAGTATCTACTTCATGGCTGCCCTTTCTGCGAAAGATAGAAGAAGCAACCTAACCGCCAAATTGTTCCGGGAAGGAGCCCCATTTCCGCTCTTCTAGAAGGATTGCGTCAAGAGGTGCAATAACTATTCGGCGGATCGTGCCTTACTGACCAATGACCTGTGGGTGATGGTTTTTGTGTGTATGATTGGTGTCCCACTCAAGGAGAAGGAGCCCGAAAGGGCTCAAAATGACGCCGCAGAGTGCTGGACGTCGCTCTGAACCATGTAACGGTTCAACCACCATGTTTGTGGTTTTTGAACTCCTAACCTCATGCTGTAAATAATTGTAAATGGTGCCATAAACATGTCCTTTTTCGTATCCCCATTTTGTCAGCGTTAGTTTCCTCCACCCGAAGTTACACCACGCTACCACAAAAGACCGGGTAGACCCCGATCCGCAACAACTGGTGATCAGCGCTTGGATCCGAAGCGTATACTGGTGAACAGCGCCGACAGCCACAACAACTGGTGAGCAGCGGTCGGATATGAAGCTACAAGAGACAACAGTCGGCCCACGAGACGCAACTGGCTCGAAACATGAATCACGTATGGGTGAGTGCTTGGCTTTTCCTTTAATTGAACCAGGTTCTAAAGAAGGGTAAATTTTAAAACTGGTAGTTAACTTTGCCGAAACACTCAGTTTCGCCATTTCAGGAAGTTGTTTTTCGAAGTAGCGAGCACTCAATACGATAAGACTTACAGGAGCTGCAGAAGCCGGACTTGTTGCTGTTGTGTGAGAAATTGGCGATCGATACATAGGGTTTGGCACGAAACCCCATAATCATTCAAGTGATTAATGATTTGGGTGCTGATGATGAGAAGCACTGTGAAGCATGGGACCTCATCAGTCAAAGAAAGAGATAGAAGAAAGAGGAGGAAGAGAGGCGTGAGCGCGAACGAGAGGAGCGTCGCTGAGAATGCGAGCGTGAAACAAAAAGACGGGAATCTTAGAGAGAGGAACGTCACTTAGAAAGTGAGCGTGAAATATAAAGACTGGCTCATGAGATTGCGAACCGCAAACGAGAACTCGAGTTGAGAAATAGGTCGGGCAGGTGTCCCCAGCAAGTGGTACCTTATCGCAACTTGAAGGCCGAGTTCTGGATGTCTAGGTACATGCAGCCATATACAGATTCAGGGGATATTGGCTTGTACATTATGATATTTGAGCGAAAGTGTGAGGAACTGTCATTTGAGCGAGACACATGGTGTCAAAGGCTGCTCACGGTTCTGCTCTGCGAGGCAGATGATGCTGTTGCGCGACTCAGTGAGCAGGACGCGAACAACTACGAGGTAGTTAAGGCGGAGATGTTCCGCATATTCGGAACTTCCGCCTGGAGAAAAGAAGAGCAGCTCAGACAAGAGTCTGAAAATAGCGCGAAGCGGAAGACGGGAGTCTGAAAGCGAGGCGCCTCATGAAGCGCAAGAACCAGAGATTGCGCTAGAAAAAGACCCGCATATTCTCGAATGCATCAAAGTAGAACATGGAGAAAACGAGGTCTTGGCCGGTCTCGAGGTAGAGACAGTACCAAAAGACAGTCCTCGCGAGGATGAGGTGTGGGCCAGCAGCCGTAGTGGGCTCAGTAAGGAGCTGGAAACCATCCTCATGCTTCGAGAGGATGTCTCGAGATCGTCACATGCACATAGGTTTAGCACAGTGCCTAAACAGAGCAAGAACGCGACGCTTCAGGAGTGCAGCAATGCCATCTGAGAGGGCCCAGTTAATGGTTTCATCAGCGTTGACACAGATGATTTGGCCCGGAAGTCCGTCGGGACACGTAGTTCAAAATGTTTGAGCGTGAGGTAAGGTGTACCACTAGCTCCAACGAGCTCCCAAACTCCTCAGCTCATGACCCGACATCATGATGGCATCCAGATAAAGGAGGCAAACAATCGTCGCCAAAAAAGAAAGAAGCGGAGGCGTTCGGCACCGCGTAAGCCTAGGGCAGGGCCCACTCCGTCCCGAAGAAGACGAGTAGGTAGGACGTTGGTCCGTTTAATGAAACGTCAATGGTGGCGTTCAGAAAGCCACAAGCGGCGAGCCAGGTGTGGAGGGGAAAAGGAGGGACGTCACCTAAATGAAGCGCGCGGATCAGTTCGACGACTTCGGAAAAGCGGCATTGCATGAAGGGTCAAAGTCGAAAGGGCAGAGTGGCTAAATACTGCGTAGGGGTGAACACAAAGAGCAAATGGCAGAGGCTCCCCCCCCCCCTGCTTTTCGTATCACTTTCAAATTCCTGCGGGAATTAGGCCGAAGTGTAAAATGAGGTATGATGGCAGTGCACTGCTTAGAGCTTGTGCATTTTGTAGCTTCTGGCGTGCTCGAAAACTGCGGGACCACGACCCCATCGCGTGCATTTCAAAAGAATCTAGTTGAGAAAGGGGAACGGTCAGTTCACGTAACTTTTGCACAGGCGTGTTAAATAGTGTTACTCAGTGTTTCATTTAAGATGCGTATTCAAGTTCATTTATTTTGTAAGTTACGTTATGTGGAGTAAATTTTTCAAAAAAAAACCACCGAACTATAGGCTGAAAATTGCAGCCCGTCGATCGAATACGAATATACCGATAAGTTTTTTTTTTTTTTTTTTTTTTTTTTTTCGCGCATGCTTGATTTGCTACCATTACCGCTGAATATTTTGCTATCATTTGCTGAATATTTTGCTATCATTTGCTGAATATTTGCTATTATTACCGATATGAATTAATCTTGCTTTTGTTTTGTAGCCGTAATTATTATAGCGTTTGGTATTCACTATTTTATATGCTGCTATTGTGTTAAAACTTACTATGTTCACTTTGTTTTGATGAATTCATGACGCCTGTGTCATGAAGATTTCCCTTATAACTGTGTTTTTATTTTCCAGCGTATATTACAGTCATAGACTTAAATACCATGCCAGTTTTTTTGTTGCTTTTTGGCTTTTTTTTTTTTTTTTTTTTTGTTGTTCATTTCTTGCTTTTACTCTTCTTATGTAGCTCCTTTAGCTTTCCTGTAAATTTTATACATGTATTTTTTTTTTTGCTATCAGAGCACGCTTTTTTCATGCTGCCCACGTTATTCAACTTACACATGTTCTAGTATTAGGAGGTCCCCCCGTCAGTTCCTGAAACTATGGGACCTCCGAATGTATTACTTACTACTAAAGATGTTACATTGTATCCAAAGAAGCTGAATAAATTGATTGATTGATTGATTGATTGATTGAGTTAAAAAAATGGCAGCATATCCACGGAGTGAATGATGGAGAGTGGGGCGAAGCATTCGTTTGTCCATGCGTCCGTCTGTGTGACCGTCCATGCGTCTGTTTGTGCGCCCGTCCCTGCGTTCTTTCATGCATCCGCCCCTGCGTCCGTTCATGCGTCCATTCATGCATCTGTTTGTGTGTCCGTTCGTTCATCTATTCAACACTCCAAGTCCCACCATCTCGCATCTTTTTATCATATATTCCCCATATAGAAGCACCGCCATCCAGCGGACATTCCAAGGACTAAACGAGAGGTGGCACACGCACACTTTCTTACGGCCTGCGCTTTGGGTCCACTTCCCACCTTTAACCACCTCGAGTTCATGGTATATTCTAGTTCACTGTATTCATGGCACTGCGACCAAACGCTCGCTAAACCTTTCGAAAACCAAGGAGGTTACGCCCAGCGAGTATAACGTAGCAACCTTTCCCTGTCAGATAGGGCTCAATTTACATGCCAATGGCTGCTAATGAGAAATGAGAGACAGGAGAATTCGGCTTTTACTTTCTTACGGCTTGCGCTTCGTATCTACTTCTCATTTTTAACCACCTTGAGTTCATTCGTGGTATATTCAAGTTCATTGTATTCATGGCACTGCGGCTCAACGCTCGCTAAACCTTTCTAAAGCTAAGGAGGTTACACCCAGCGAGTATAATGTAGCATCCCTTTCTTGTCCGATAGTGCTCAATGTACAAGCCAATGGCTGCTAATGGGGATCGCAGCGTGCGCGTTGACTAAAAGCCGAATGCTCATGTCTCTCATTCCCCATTAGCAGCCATTGGCATGTACATTGAGCACTATTTTTTATTGTTAAACAACGCACAGAAGAAATCTCTCACTGGCACCACCTTGGAGGTCAAGTGTTATACCTATTTCGGGTATGTGCCACTGGTGGTTACATACGAGGGACGCCCAAGTCACGCCATAAGGAGCTTCGCCCCTAAAACAGAAAATTAGTGTTATTTTTCGAGTGTTTTGGAAGGTTTAGTGTAATGTCGTATGCCTTCACTATCAAGTTGATGTGCCATGAATGAGCATTTGAGGAAGATGTTTGCCTAGACCCAATGATTACGTGAACTGATTCAGTTTGGCGCGACACAGTGGGACTGTCGTTGCGCGCTATGAGGATTGAGATACCATTGATGCATGATTTTAGCACAAAACCTATGAAATTGCTGTGAGGTGTTTTTAATAAGTATTGCACCTAGAATTATGTTTCTGTTGTACACGGTGAGTTACAACGTAATGTAAGGATGAACGTTTAGAAAAACTGTGAAGGATTAGGCGTTAGCACAGGCAGGTAACCTTAACCCAACAAACCTGCCAGAAGGCAGTGTTTGTTCCCTTTTTGTTGTTGAATTCTTTGAAGAATGATTGATCAAGTGATCATGAGCAGATCATCAGGCCTTCTCGAACCGTTAAAGTAGACCATTAGGTCACAGTTTCGGTTAAGTATTTGGGAGGCTGATGAGCTTAAAGTCTCCGTAGTAGACGTATATTGGCGGCCGTGAACAAAGACGGATGTTAGAAGAATTGTAGCGCTCGCTCGATCGGAGTTTGTTCAGCATCCGCGTGCTTGACCGACGCTCTCCGCAGGACAGAACCGGGGAAAGTGGTCAGAGATGAAAAAGAGGCAGACGTTCTATGTCAGGGCGACTGCGGTAACAAACAAAGCTGCACTTCACTTCAGCCGGAAATCGGGCTCTCGTGAGATAACGTACTGCGCTTCAGAAAAGGAGTGCACTTGCATTGTGCACGCCATTCATCAGTTGCAGTGTTATCTCAAAAATGCTAAATTTAAAGTAGAGACATACCTTTGTCCCCTTACTTGGCTGCAATCCGTGACATCGAAGAACAGTCGCCTTGTGAGGTGTAGCTCGATTCTTCAAAAATGTCATTTTGACATTAGGTATGATGTAAAATTGAAGGAAAACGCTGACGCGCTCACCCGCTCTTTCGAACCCATTCTGGTGTGCTCTTGATGAATCGAAATTGATACTTTAGTTTTTTTTCGTGCATCCTATTATGTGAAATGTGTAAGGTAGCACGTCTGGTTTCTCAGCGCAAGTGAGTACTGAGAGTTTTGAGTGTGAGCTTTTTGTTAAAGCTAGTAATGAAAAGTTGGTTTGCCATCTCTCTTTTGGCTTGGTTTGTTCGAAAGCGGCCGAGTGCTTGCTAGTGCATGTAGTCAAGTTTCAAAGACACTGTCGAAGTTTTCGGCAATTGCTCAGACCATGCCACAAGCGAAGTCAAGTTCCTGGCATTCAACTGCTGACCCTTTCGTCGTCCTTTCGAGCTGCAGCGGTGACTGCTGCCCTCCATGACTCATCTGGCGAGCAGGAAACTGTTATGACCGTCGTCAGTCGGTGCCAGTCTGAGAAACGTAGCCGGGCAGCGCTCCCACGCCTAGAACCCCAGTTCTCTCGGAACCAGCTTCCAGTGGCGGGGAGCTACAAAGGGTTTAGAAGATGGTATGTGCGCCAATGTCGCTACAAGCAATTTTTCGGGGCCGGTTTGTTTAGCGAGACGGCGAAGCAGACCGACCACCCAGGTCGTGTCCCCACTATTCAAGTATCTACTCTTTGGCTGCCCTTCCTGCGAAAGGCGGAAGAAGCAACCCAAGCGCCAAATTGTTCCGGGAAGGAACCCCATCTCCCCTCTTCTCAGAGCATTGCGTCAAGAGGTGCAATAACTATTCGGTGGACCGTCCGTTACTGATCGATGCCCTGTGGGTGGTGTTTTTTGTGTGTGTGATTGGCGTTCCACTTAAGGAGGAGCAGCGCGAAAGGGCTTAAAATGACGCCGTAGAGTGCTGGACGTCGCTCTGAACCATGTAACGGTTCAACCACTACGTTCGTGGTTTGTGAACTCCTAACCTCATGCTGTAAATAATTGTAAATGGTGCCATAAACCTGTTTGTTTTTCGTATCCCTATTTTGTCACCGTTAGTTTCCTCTACCCGAAGTTACATCACGCTACCACAAAAGACCAGGTAGACTCCAATCCGCAACAATGGGTGATCAGCGGTGAAATCCGAAGCGACTACTGGTGAACAGCGCCTAGAGCCGCAACAGTACCTACAAGGACTAGAGGCCAAATTAGAGGGAACTAGACTGGGCTTCAACCTCTCTTTCATCAAAAAAAGGAAAACTCATTATTAAACAGGCACTACCAGCATTGATGTACGCAGATGATATAGTACTAGTGGCTGACAACAATCAGATTTGCAGAGACTTATGGACATCTGCGGTGATGAGGAAGGTAGGTTAGATTTCGGATTCGGTAATGAAAAATCAGCAGTCATCATTTTTATAGATAATGAAGGTAGTGAGCTTGGAATACAGGAGATCACACTAGAGATAACAGATAAATACAAATATATTGGCGTATTAATAAGAAATGGGGCTGAGTACCTAAAGGAACACGAAATATATGTGACGACTAAAGGTAACAGGAATGCAGCGGTGATGAAAAACAGGGCCTTGTGGAATCACAGTAGAGATGATGTTGTGAGAGGATAATGAAAAGGTGCCATGGTTCCTGGTCTGACGCTCGGCAATGCGGTCTTGTGCATGAGATCGGAAGTTCAAGCAAGATTAGACATTAAGCAACGTGGAATAGGTAGGCTTGCCTTAGGAGCTCACGGGGATACACCAAAACAGGGAGTACAAGGTGATATTTGATGGACATCACTTGAGGGCAGGGAAGCTAGCAACAAATTTGAAAAGTGATTGAGAGATATGGGGGAAGAGCGTTGGGCTAGGAAAGTATTCAGCGCTACGTGTACATGAAGAATGTCGATACCAATTGGAAGAAGCGAACCAGAAAATTGGCCAGTAATTACTTGGAAAACAGCAGGGGGCCAATTCGAATATAATCATCAGCTAAGAAGAAGCTGGAGGAAGCTGAGACCATTATGTGGAGAATTCGCATGATTAAGAAGTCCGCACTAAAGGTCTATCAAACTTTTAAGAAGGAAATTGCCAAGGAAAGGATGTATTACAATACTCGGGGTAGTTCTCTGTTGTTTGAGGCCAGGACGGGAGTGTTGCGAACCAAAACATATCGGGCCAAATACGAAGGGGTAGACAAGGTGTGCAGTGCGTGTGGAGAGGAAGAGGAAACTGCCGAAAACTGATAATGTTCTGTAAAGGGCTTCACTCTATAGTTCAGAATGATGGCGCAGAGCTTTTCAATGCACTGGAGTTTAGGGACAGGGAGGGCAAAACAGACTTTAAGCGGGTAGGAATAACTAGAAGGAGGTTATCTGATTGGTGACTAAAGTCAAGGCACGAGTGAAAATTAAACCTTTAACAGCAAAGTAAGAGTCCTCAACCTCAGTATTTAAAGGAAAAAATAAATCTAATTTTTGGTTCACTAAGTATTGCGGCTTGGTGGCGTTAGCCACGGCCCGATCTAAAAGGTACAGCCATATGAATCCATCCATCTATCCATCCAGTCTGACGAGGATCACTGTGGTTAGGCGCACGCCACCGACCACGACGTCGAAGCAAAACAGCAGGTGCTTCTTCGTAGCGTGCAAGTATAGTGCAAGTGGGTTCCGCGGCAATCGCTATCATTGTTTGTCTCAGCGAGATCTACGACATTCACGTGGTTTGTGCTCCCACCGCTGCTTCCTGTGTGATCATAGTGACAATTGGCATTGTGTATCACTTGCTTACAGCTCTGTTGTGTTATCGTGCCGGGTGTTAGCTGCATAGCTCTCATGCATCGTGTGATATATTTTTGATGTTTGTCACTAGTTGCAGTAGGGTTGACAGGCGGGCTAGTTGGTACAAATTCATAATGGAATAATAGGAAGTGCAAACCAACGGGACACAAAAGAGGGACAAACAAGTGCGCTGGTTGTCACTGGTTGCTGAAGCGGCTACGACTCAACGAAATCTGGGGCCGAAAAAGGCATTTTTTCAAGCCACTGGTTAATGAGGTGGGTCTTCAACAATAGCGAAGAGCAATACCAAGATTGGAGAAGGAACTATCGGTATATTTCGCTGTATGTGACCTCCACTACCAGGAGGACGATATCTTAAATTACTACGTACACAATGTTCACGGTGAAGTAGTTTTGATACCGCGTGAACGAAAGTGACTTTCAGTTTGTTGTAGAGTTTAATACAATGTGTTCAACAATACTTCGCTGAACTCCTTGTATTTTCCATTATAGAGCCTCATAAGGGACATGCATTTATTGAATTTGTGGGCTATCTTTCCTTGAAGAGTAAGGCTGTACGATTTATTTTTAACAGTTACGGTCCATCATCTATTACTCAGTTACTTCGCCAAGCAGACTTAAAAAGCATTACAGTTAGATATAAAATCGCTCGCCTTAAGTTCATGTTTAAAGTTGTCAAGGGTAAGTTACAGAGCCGAACGTGTGACTACATTCCTTTTTCAAGCAGTTATTCTACAAGGCTACGACATCCATACTCATTAGTGCCATTTAAATGCAAGAACAATAGAATGGAATTAACTCGATGAAGACGTAGTTACGGCAGTTGACTGTGATACATTTCAGGCTCTCCTTCAATTGTAACCCTGATGTATTTTGTATTACGAAAAGCTTGTCTGCATTTTTTTTCACAATGTAAATTTTGACATTTCACGTTGATATTGTCAGTTGAACTTTGTATTGTCTGAATTTGTTGTATTTGTTAAGAAACCTTGTTATATGTTTTGTACCACCCTCCTAGAGCCCCTATCATTGGGGTTAGCAGTATTGGAAATAAATAAATAAAAGAAGGCGTTGGGATCGTAAGTTTGAGTTATCTGGAACAAACAAGTTTTTTTTGGGCTTCACACTTCCAATATTTCCGGCGGCATCAGATTAATGTGGCGTGTGCCTCATCAAATAACAATAACTAAGGTTATACAATTACGAGGCACGTCGTGTCGAAGAGCTTTGAAAAATTTGGCCATTTGTGGTTTTCTTAACATGCACCTTAATTCAAGTGCATAGTCCTCCAGCATTTACCCTTAAGCCCACTGAAATGGGTTTTTTTACTATATACGGTCGAGTTTTAAAAAACAAGAACGCAATGCGGCTAAATTACCACCATGCCCACAAGAATCAGGCATCACACTTGCAACTCCGCCACGTGGAAGCGCATTAGCCACAGAACTGGTGTTTAATTGCCCACTCGTAATAACCTTAGTGCACTATCACGAAA
This sequence comes from Rhipicephalus microplus, assembly GCF_013339725.1. Taxonomy (NCBI): domain Eukaryota; kingdom Metazoa; phylum Arthropoda; class Arachnida; order Ixodida; family Ixodidae; genus Rhipicephalus; species Rhipicephalus microplus. Next base: position 161,232,749 of record NC_051168.1, on the reverse strand, counting down.
AATAACCCCCGCAACGCTAAATAAACCGCAAGAACTCTGGTTAACACTTTGCATAAGATCTATTACGTCGCGGCAACTGTTCAAATGTAAGGTCCCTCCATAATTTTTAAGGTAGCGACATCTGCCGCGCGCGCCACCTAGAAAGTTCCTGTAGCAGAAGATGCCCAGCTATAAGCACCGCATTCAGCTGTCGGAAAAATATCTGCACATGCCAGGAAATAAAAGCTACTGATGCCTTACTGTTATGTGGGCCAAAATAAGGGCCCCAAATGTTAAAGCTGTGTCTTTATTTCAAATAAACATTAAAAAAGAGAGCGGAAAAAATGTTTGATCACCTAGATTCGGCATGTTTACCTCTTGTTTATTTGCGTTCGTATTACATTGCGTTTTTCAACCTAAATCAGCTGCATATAATTAAAAAAACGAAGGCACGTTGATTCGCTTTTATTTCACAAAATAGTCAAAGCCCTTGACGGAAACAACAACGAGCCGGGACCGAAGACAACCCGAGGCGAGTTTACCCGCGGCTGCCCATGGCGCCTGCCTTGGTCGCTGTATTGGCCGTATCTTGGCGACTCCGTGAGCTTAATCCGATTGCTTTCTGCCTTTCTTGCTCGTAAGTGTGCTGTGTACATGTAGCGGTCACTTCGCTCGAACAATGCATCTGACAGCCATCCGGAGCAAAAAAATTTCGACATGGCGTTGCTGAAATGCGATCCTCGCTGAAAGTAAACATCCTGCGCACGTTTGTGGAAACTAAAATTTGGTGGAAACGCTTGCACTAACAGTCTTCTTCTCACCGCGTGCGGCGATTGCCCGACCACTTGAGTGTCTTTTGCTATTCTGTGCTACGAGTCGACGCAAGCGTCACGACATTCCAAAGCGGCGTGTCATCGCCGATCGTCGAATTTGCTCGTGTTGCAAACGCGACCTAACCGCGCGGAACACCATGGTGTAGTTAAATTTCTTCGACAAGGCTTCTTGTGTGCGCGTGTGTGTATTCCTGATATGAGCAACGTCGGTACGTAACCTTGAATCGTAACCTTGAAGCGTAGATTTTTAATAGTGTGTTTATGCTTTTTCAATTTGCCTTTGTGCCTCACTGAAGCGCACAAGCTTCTCAAGAATTAAAGATCCTTGAGTGAAACGCCCGCGAATCGGCCTAGTTATTGTTGCACTTTATTTTGCTGGCGATTTTATATTGGTTCTGATTTTTTTCCTACATTAGTTCGCAGCTTGGTGCTTTTCATCAGTGAAATAGCATTGCTGCTTACCGAGACATTTCGTTTAGTATCCGAGTGTGAAGGTAACCTAAGAGTAACAGAGTAGACAATAATGTACTTTGATATAGTTTTATTATTTGGTGGCCAGTATCTGTGGATATGGGGTATTTATTTATTTATTTAAGAAGATACTGCCTGTCAGAATGCCATACTTTAGGCAGCGGTGAGCGATACATATAGGAAATATACAGTGATGGCCAGTGGCTATATGGTATTTATTTATTTATTTAAGTAAATACAGTTAGTCCGAGTGCCATACTTCAGGCAAGGGTCAGCGATACAGTGGGAACAACACAATTCAGGAAATACAGTGATCACCAGTAGCAATGGCTATGTGGTATTTCTTTATTTATTTTAGAACATACAGCCAGTCCGAATGCCATACTTTAGGCAGGATCAGCAATACAATGGGAATAATACAATACAAGAAATAGACAATGTGGACAGAACAATATGAGATATAGAACAGATTATAATGTAGGAACAAGTGTATTATTTGTTTAAAATGAAAGCCTGAATGATACAGAAACCCAAAGTTTCATAATACCACACAATTATCACTACACGAGCAGTACGATAACAGCAACTACCACTTATTTACCATAACGGCTTGACATATACACATGCCGCCTCGCAGGAGCTGAACAAAGTTTTTCATTCATCCATCCATATACACATGTAGCACAAAAATATAATGACACTAAGTTGTACAACTACGTAAGGTTATGCTTGCAGACAAAAGCTGCGGCACATGCCACCCATAATGCAAAGTACAGAGTAACGCAGGCACTTACTAGTATATTTAATTACACATTCAATGCACGGAATACGCTTAGGATGTGCTTCCAAGTGAACAAAAGGACATGACATGAAGCTGGCACTGAGCAGTAAGGGTAGCTTAAATAACTATATAAATGCAAAAACAAAGAACAGCCACACTTACAGTAGTACAAGAGACATCATACATTTTACACAAACTTTTCTACCAGTACTACCTAATGCTACCTGCAGCAACATGCATTCCAATGCTTCGGCTACCACAGTTCTGTGAGCTTTGAATTTTCGTCATAAGGAGATGGTTTTTCTTTTTCACGAGAATTGAGATTCTAGTTCTTAAAAACGTGGAAAGGAGTTTGTCCGATATGCAGTGACATGTAGGGAAGCAATTGCCCAAGTACAGGGAACTTTGAATGGTACTCTGAAGTTTAGATGCAGAAACTCTGTTTGCAATCAATGCATCTTCATTTAAGCGCACATAACTTAGAGCAGCCTCTATTAACTGGAAGACAGCTGGTGATGGGACTGTCAATGCCGGCTTCTCTTTGTTGTAGCACTTCAGCATTGTGAACTTGTTTCCCTCGGCTGAGCTTGTGATCGCTTCAACACAGGCTTGACAGGAGTTTGCCTTCTTGACTTGTGCAACAACATAACCATCAAGGTACCCCAAGGATTCATGTTCTAAGTTTTGAATATCAAGGAGGTCAAACGGACGAGCAACATATATTTTGCTTTCATTTGGATTGTTGTCATCGGCCATGCCAGTAAAGAGAAAGCAGTCTTCTTCAGTGTAGCTGCCGTCCTTACTTGGCCTCAGAAACTGGGCCATCGTAGCAGGTCGAAGCGTAAACTTGAATTCGAGTACACGAGGCACCGGGTTCTTACACCTTAGTGTAGAGAAAAGATTCTCTAGGGCATCTTGGCCAAACCTGCTCAGGAGCAGAAACTTAAAGTTGTACTTTTCAAGAAACAGTGCCTGCAGTAGCAACACTGATGTGGCGCTAGGATAACGCCAGTCTGCACTGGTTTCCAGGTGACTTTTTTTCATCCCCAATACATATTTTTTTTTTCAAAAAGTGCAATTGTTTCTTCAAGAAACTGAAGGGCCTTTCCATACTCAATACCATCAAAATGGCTCAAAGCCAGTTTTGTGGTTCAGGAAGTCATGAGTCTGAACCATCGAAACATCATCTCAAGAAACCGTGCAGTTGTCAAAGCTGGTTTATCTAATGTTCTATTATCTACACGCAAGCGTACTGCAGCAGCAGTGTCACTGTTGATAAGGCTGAATGCTGGCCCCACCTTCATTTTATCATAATGGTTGGGGTCAACTGAAGAAGGCTTCAGGCGAGGAGCTAGCTTTAGCCGTGCATTGCTGTCTATCTCGACAAGCTTCTTTATAGGCTCGATGGATATTTCATTTTCTGACAGATTGTTTTTTTTTTCACTTCTTCGGGCAAGTATATCTTCTGGCCCTTAGTTAAGTGGCTTTTCAGGTTCTTAAGGAGATGAGGAACGTCAGCCATGAAAAAAAAGTTGCCTAGATGCATCACATGGGTGGGGACACGAGGTTTTAGGCTTGCTGTGCTTGCCTACAATTATACCGAACAGTTTCCAGGCGGCTTGGTTCCCCCCTCCCATGTCTGTCACCACAACATCTACTTTCAAGCAAATCGCCTCACATGCCTTTATGATGACAATGATTATATCCTTAACTGTTTTGGCATGGAATGAATTTCCAGTCAAATGGTAAGCACCTGTTTGCTTCCAGCGGGTTGTTATCCCACTGAGCATAAATACCATCTCATGAGTGGCCAAACAGTCAGGTGGCAGTGTTCCATCTGCAAGAGGTATATTTGGGGCTCCAAGCACTGTTCCCGAGGATGGGTTGTACACTAAGCCTGGTGCAAGCTGCATCTCATCGAGCATTAAAGTGGCGTGCCGCTCCTCTGGTGACATGAGGCGAACCTCTGGAGTAAAAAGATTTAGTTAGGCGATGCAAACAGCGGTGCTATGGTAACAAGACAGGTCAAGGGTCATGGGCACCTGTCTGTGCACTTACCTTTAGTTCGAGAGAGGCCATGATGTCCTCCAGCAAACCTGGTGTGAACTTGTACCCTTCCGAGTGACGATGTAGGGTGCGTTCTGTTGGCAGAGGTTGTCCAAGCTCCCTGACTGAGTCATAGCCACGTGCTCCACAGGAAAGTCTCATTTTCAATGCCTTTATAACAGTATTCTTAGTCCATCGAGTCCCCTGCATTGTTGCCACCTTCAGACATTTAACTTGGTCTTCATTCAAGTGTTTGTTTAGTCCTGCGACAAGGCGCTTATTTGCAGTTAGTGCCTGGAAACGCTGCCTCTGAGCAAGTTGAAGCTTCCGTCGCGTCGCCTAAAGTTCAATTTCAAGCTGGGCCACCCTCTTTTGTAGAGCTGCTTGTATCAAGTGGCCTGAAATAGTGCACCAATATTTGGTCTAAAGCAGTTGTCAATGCTAAACAGGCAAGAGCGGGGGCTAGGTGGTGCTTCATATTGAAGATGTCACGCTGATACCGAAAGCACATGCACGGAACAGCCTGTTTGCTGTTCTCTGTATGTGTATTCTTTATCAGTGTAATATCTCCCCTAGTTTTAAATAGCATTATTAAGAATGCGTTGCAGACAGCAAATGACCTGCATGAGAGCAGGGAAGCGCCACACAAAACATCATATAAGCGCAGAAATATCTAACATTCCCGCATGTTTCTTTTCCCTTGTTCCCCGTAATGCAGTTCATTTTCTCTCACTCTGCACGAGTTGCACACAAATCGGTACTGTTACGAGTATAATATATTGTTATTTACGAAACAAGGGGCCTCGACCTCCTAGTAGCATAGAAACTTGCATTGAAAGAAAGGTTGTGTCAGCTTCCGTAAGTATGTCGCTATGCGCAAAAGAGGCATTGAATGATGGCACACAAAAAAATTCGAACAAAACTGTTTAACTCACCAGCCTGTGTAATTTCTAGCTGAAATGGAGCAGGGATCTGTAGGTCTAGTTGCATATCAGGAACATCTGCGTAGAGCACAAAGCAAGTTGACAACCAGCAATGTAGAGAGGCATTAGTATGTCACATGGGGAATACACATGCTTTGGGCCACACAAAATATCTGCCTGTTTGCTTGCATCAGCTGTAGACACAGATTTATTAGACGTGAAGGTAAGTTTGAACCATATTTTGCAACATAAAAAAAGATTGTAAATTACAAAATATAAAATATCTCTGTGCTGTCTGCGCGGCATATATCGTCTGTATGTGAACGGAAGAAGAGCATAAGCACGCAATTTACCAGCTGATGGAAAGGTGGGAGCTCACAGACGGGAGAAACTTACCATTCTCAGTGTCGACTGGCTGGGGTCTGTATGTTTTGCTTGACTTTGGGGTCATCTGGGCAGGATACATGAACATAACGACAAATGATAACTCATGGATTGTTTTCATTGCAATAATCAAATTTGACTTAAAAGCTGTGAATAGCATTCAAGATCATTTGTCCTAATGAACACCGTGAACATACCAGTACTTTCCACTCTTGTTCTTTTAGGGGGTGGCTTGCGTGGCTTTGCAACTGGTCGATGCAAAAAGATGCTTGGCGTCGCAAATGGCCTTAGCTTCTTTTCACCGGTATTCTTGAGAATAAACGGTTCAAACTGGTCTTCTGTGAAATGATCCTGTAGCAGAGTTGGAAACAACTTTCTGAACATGTTGTAAAGCGAAGTTAACAACGCGTGCAGATATAGAGAACTAGAGATCGTAGAACTCACTGCTGAAATTTATGAATGTTTATCGCTATAACAATAATAATAGTTGCTGGAGTTTTACGTGCCAAAACCACGATATCAGTAAGAGGCATGTCGTAGTGGACTGCTCCGGTAATTTCGCGGCTACTTGGGATTCTATTACGTGCACTGAGTACGCGCCGTACACGAGCCTCTAGCATTTCACCTCCATCGAAAATGCGACCACTGAGGACGGGATCGAAGCGGGTCTTTCCGGTCAGCAGCCGAGCACCGTAACCGCAGTAACTGCCACACCATGACGGTGGACAAATTCAGGTCACGTGCAACACAATGCGGATATCTGTCAGCGAGTTAGTGCGCTTCCCTTGCTTTATTTACTTGCATGCTAGGCTCGTAGTGCATGACCTACGTCAGCGGGTTCATAAAGCACTAAAATGAATAATCTCGACATATGTGGGCCATCAAAACCAGCGCGCACGAATGAAATGCTATTGCAGCTCGGCACATGCACGCGTATGCTTTTTCTTGCGCCTTTGTGTCGGGTTACTTACCTCGCATAGTCGTGCAGTGGCCGATGGTTCGAAGTCTTTCCGTCCAATTCTGTGCAACCACACTTTTCTTCTGGTTAGGTTCTGCTTGCCCCGCGGGATGCAAAATAACTTCTTGCCGTCTTCCGTCCGGTTTCGGCACCCAAACGCACAGAAACACGGCATATCGGACCTTCCAGAATGAAATCACCGCACAACGTGCATAATGGAACAGGCGACGGGAGCGCTCTACTCCCGGACCGCGGGAACCTTCACGGCGTAGCAAGGTCACGTGGCCAGATCAGCCTATCGCGGGCGCCGTCGGCTGCATGAAAGCTTTTCGATACTTTTGAATTTATTGAGAGACTTTAGTCAAATGGCATCGGAACTGCCACCTAGGGAGCGGGAAACAAAAGCGGCTACGTTTAGTCGCCTCGTCCCAGCAGAGTCTGCAAACTGAAGAAGAATCTAGTAGCGTTGGTTAGCGCTACGCTGACTACCGGCCACGCACTTGCGTGTTTCCTCTAAAAGTGGACCATACTATAGGTCAGCGACGAATACAAAACGTCAGATGCCACCCTTCCGTACGTGACCTTTGCATACAACACGGCAGTGCAGGTACGACGAAGATGTGGCCATGTAACTGAATATATGTACAGCGCAATATAGAAGTAGTTACTGCGTAACAACGGAAGCAATAAAAAAGGATATAAAAGACCACCCACTTTCAACAATGATTTAATAGTGGGGTCGTGTACATACACAAATGAAAAAGAAATGACCAGGCGCAGAAGGGTGCAATTACACACTCTGCGATACAATGTCGACAAAAGTGTTGTGACTTGTTGATTGAGCTGGAACAGAGCTTAAAATGATCGAGATACCCAATTTCTTTTAGGAATAGTACAACTGATGGGGACCTTACACATGTACCGTCAGACTTACTTATGTGATAGGCTTTACTTATCTCTAGAGTCACTTGCGAGTGGTGCTTGCCTATTACCTCGCAGTGCTGAGGAACGGGCACGCAGCCTCAGTCACGGCAGTGGATTCCAAGGTGTCTTTGAACCACATTGTGCAATTTATTATTAGGCTCTCTTAAACGGCCATTCAAGCACCCTCCTGTTTGCCCCATGTATATTTTACCACGCAATAGCGGAAGAAGATGCACGACACCAATTGCACAAGAAACAAAGCGCGTTATGCGTTTGCAAAAAAACGCCACAAAAGCTGCTCATCCTCTTACGACAAGCTGCTCGACGCACCAGCACAGCGAGATGAACAGGTGTGTTTCTGATGACGTGGGCGTTTTAACACGCTGTAAGCTGCCTGGTAGTGCTGTACCCACTTGAAAGCCCAGTCTGTAGCTCTTCCACTGTCGGACAAAGAAGGTGGTTTTGCTGCGTTGTCTTATGTTTTGTTTGAGAACAAAGCCACCTTGGCTATGAAGCCCATTTTTAAGCCTAGCGACATTTCCTTTGCAAAAGCTAAATTAGAAGCAAAAAGAATTTTGAACTCCCTCAGCATATATAAATTGGCGAAATCAATTGAGAAATCAATTGCTAAGCCTAGGCATCTTTTTTACCGCTAGGACCCATGAAATTGACTACCTACTTCAGGCAATACTTTCTGAAAACGCGACTTGGCAAAAAGAGAGTCGCCATGTTTTTACAAGAACAGCTTAACCTAGTAAATATTGACGATCTTTTCTGGGTAAAAGACTCGGAGGCGCTTATGAGCTCTTCAAAGACCAATGAAAAAAGACTGAAGGCTTTTTCAATAGAAGTAGAAGATTTGTATTATTCGCTTCCACATAATGCACTCCTATAGTGCCTAGAAAAACGCATTGCCCCGCTGCGGTGGTCTAGTGGCTAAGGTACTCGGCTGCTGACCCGCAGGTCGCGGGATCGAATCCCAGCTGTGGCAGCTGCATTTCCGGTGGAGGCGGAAATGTCGTAGGCCGGTGTCTCAGAATCGGGTGTACGTTAAAAAACCCCAGGTGGTCGAAATTTACGGAGCCCTCCTCTACAGCGTCTCTCAAAATCATATGGTGGTTTTGGGACTATAACCCCACATATGAATCAATCAATTAGAATAACGCATTGATTCCTTTGGGTCGATAGATATCCAGAATGCGTCAGGTATGTTGGTTTGTGGTTTTCCAAAATTGCTTTCGTTGTATTAAAAGTCAACGGTTGCATCTTTGAATGAGCAACATGTTATTCGAAAAAGTGGCATTTGCATAGATTCCAGTTTGCCACCATTCTTGAGCGGCATCGTCTCGTCCAGAAGGATAACCTCATTGATAAAGATCTTGAATTCTCTCTTGTGAAAGTCTTAAGGTTTGTCGATAATTTCATTTTGTTTTGTTGATTGTTTGGTTGGTGTTTTCGAAGTCGTTGTCCATAGTCCTAAAGGTTTGTTTAGTATAACTTGCACCCTCTGGAACTTACATCGGAGCCACCATCTGGCAATTCAATATAGGTTCCTACACCTAACACTCTGTCTTCGGAGCAATCGTTTGTGGTGCCTGTTCTCGTCGAGAAGTAGTAAACCCCTCTCACCTTTCTAGTCAGCTCATTCAGAAGTGGCGAAAAAGGGTATCATTGTTGTTTGCCTATCATAAAGGAGGAAAACAATGATACCGTGGACAAAGCTATCATAACCATCAGAAGGCACGAGATCAGCAATCTAGCACCCTCATCTTAGTCCGCCTACGTTCTTTTCGAACTACAACCACTTGCTCGTCTCGTTCAATGAACCCCCATAACATTGTGTAGATCATGCTGTGTAACCACATCACCTACGCCCTGGAACTCCAATCTTGCACTTTACCGTTGACTGTGCAAGTCGGTAGCGTAGCAAAGGAAGGGGTTTCAAACCCCCCAGAAGTTCGCCAGTACACTGCAAGATTCGTACATAAGTGTGGAACCTCATTTGCACACTGACACATTTCCACAACGGCGATTGCGGCCATTTGTCAGTACATTTCTTGAAATGCGGTTGCACACATGTGTGGGAATCCTGCAGTGTAGTAGCAAAACATAAAGATAAAGACGTCTGAGAGATAATTAAAGCCGATGCTATCGTTCGCAAAGGTGACATATGTGTACGTGCACCGTCAGTCGAGAAAGGGCTGCTAGGCTATATAGACCGGTGGCGCCAGTGTGCACGGATAGGTAGGTTTGCGTTTCCTGAAAATAAAAATTGTTGAAGTTAGCGCATTGTGCTGTCTTCTCTCTCATGTTCCTGTCTCCTAGCACTCAATATGTCGTCAAGTACTGAACTTGGCTTCTATCCTTACTTTGCCCTAACGACAAGAAGCACTGCGAAGTGTCCAATGACGAAGGTGACACAGGCAAATGTGCAGGCCAACCTTAGAAATACCTAGTAAGATAGTCATCCTGTAACTTAAGCCGATAAATGAAAAGACGGTGGTCATAAACCTAAAACAGGGTAATAATAAATGCAGTGCGGGCAGCTGTAGTAGGCACAAGATTTATTGTTCAGCAGTCACGGTGGCAAACAGTGATAGAATAAAGAACATATCCTGCAAAAACACACTGCAAATTGATATATATATATATTATATATATATATATATATATATATATATATATATATATATATATATATGTGTGTGTGTGTGTGTGTGTGTGTGTGTGTGTCTGTGTGTGTGTGTGTGTGTGTGTGTGTGACATATGAAGGTAGCGATGGTTTGTAGAAGTAGATCAGGAAGAAGTGACAACGGTATAAACATGGCGTATGAGCCAGACCACGTCTCCAATTCATCATAGCGTCACACAAGTCGACAGGATGAAGACCTGGCGGCCACTTCATCAACAAGCCACCATCTTCGAACGTCTCAGCAAGACGCAGTGACCAAACGTGGACCACGAAAGTACATACCAACACTACACCAAGACCAGCATCATGACAGCACCATCACACGACCTTGACATCCCTAAGTACACCGGATCAGCGGACGACGCACCCGTACAGGACTGGTTCAACCTTTTCGAGCTCCACGCCGCTGCTGCATCCTGGTCGGAACGGGAGATGATCATAAACTTCACTGACTACATCTCAGGTGAGGCATTCAAGTTTTACCTCACCCACATCTTCGAGAACGATGAGTCTTGGCAAAAGATAAAAGAAGAAATTATAAAGGAGATTTATTAAGCAGAAAGGTTGGTGCTTGGAAGGCTTAGAAGGCGATGCACCAGCCGCAATTTCCGAGCTCGAGCCGCTGCTGCACACTCGATGCTGCTGCCTCTGCGCCGGAGTACTTCCTCTTCTTTACAATGGCCCCACGGAGAAAAAAAGGAGCCATCCTGGCGACTTAGTCCTGGGCAGGCGGCGTTGAACCGTGGTATTGCTTGAGCCTCTGGACGTGTACAACCTCGCGGTTGCGACGTCGTAAGTCTGATGGTGGCGTAAGAGGCTCAATGAGGTAGTTTACTGGCGAAGTTTGTTCGACAATACGATATGACCCATCGTACTTTGGCAGAAGTTTGGAAGAGAGCCCTGGTGTGCGATGCGGCACTGACAGCCATACAAGAGAACCCGGAAGAAAAACGGGAGTTGAGGTCTGGGCATCATGAATTGCTTTTTGCCTGTTTTGGTCATCGCAGGTAAAGCGACGAGCTAACTGGCGGCATTCTTCTGCGTGTCTGGCGGCGTCCAAGATCGGTAGGCACTCGGACGCGTCTGGTCGATAGGGCAAAATGGTGTCAATGGTGTGGGAGGGGTGACGGCCGTAGAGGAGGTAAAAAGGGGAGAAGCCTGTTGTCGCTTGCGTTGCCGTATTATAGGCGTATGTAATGAATGCGAGAACTAAGTCCCAGTTAGAGTGGTCAGGCGTCACATACATAGATAGCATGTCAGCGAGAGTACGATTAAAGCGCTCGGTAGCCCCATTGGTTTGTGGGTGGTAAGCGGTACATGTGCGATGTACAATAGCACACTCAGCGAGCAATTTTTCAATGACCTCGGACAAGAAGGCGCGGCCACGGTCACTGAGGAGTTCTTGGGGGCTTCCATGACGCAACACAAAATGACGCAGTAGGAAAGTGGCAACCTCCTGTGCTGTAGCCGTTTTGAGAGCAGCGGTCTCAGCATAGCGCGTTAGGTGGTCGATAGCAACTATTATCCACCTGTTGCCAGTCGGAGTCAATGGAAGTGGCCCATAAATATCTATTCCAACCCGTTCGAAGGGTCGGGAAGGGCATGGTAAAGGCTGCAGTTCACCGGCGGAGGCGTGTGGTGGAGATTTTCGGCGCTGACATTCGGCACAAGAGCGGACGAAGTTGCGAACGAAGGTATACATGCCACGCCAGTAGTAGCGATGTCGAAGCCTTTCGTAGGTCTTGAAGACTCCTGCGTGGCCACATTGTGGGTCAGCGTGAAAGAGGAACAAATCTGCGACCTCAGGGTTCGTGGGACGACGAGCAGCCACTTGCGTCCCTCTGGTGCGTAGTTGCGTCGATAGAGAAGCGTGTCACGTATCGAGAAGTGTGGAACTTGGCGCCGAAGCGTTCGCGTCTTTGGGAGTTCAGAAGTGTCGGAGAGATGATTGAGGAGAGACGCAGTCCACGGGTCATTGCGTTGTTCGATAGCAATGGTGTCAAAGTCAAGCGATGACAATGTGGAATCGCAAGCGGAGTCAGCTGTGGCATTCTGGGGCAGGGGGGAACGGGAAAGGGCGTCGGCGTCAGCATGCTTCCGTCCTGACCGATAAACCACGCGTATGTCGTAATCTTGAATTTTCAACGCCCAGCGAGCGAGGCGGCCAGATGGGTCTTTTAACGTCGAAAGCCAGCACAGCGCGTGGTGGTCGGTCACGACGTCAAAAGAACGACCATATAGATATGGGCGAAACTTTCCAAGGGCCCACACAATGGCCAAGCACTCCTTTTCTGTGACGCTGTAGTTGCTCTCAGCCTTGGTAAGTGTGCGACTAGCGTATGCCACGACGTATTCCTGATGTTCCGGTTTACGCTGTGCGAGCACAGCACCCAGGCCTACACCACTGGCGTCGGTGTGGATTTCAGTTGGAGCTTCAGGATCGAAATGGCGTAGAATGGGTGGCGTCGTAAGAAGCCGTCGCAGGGTGGTGAAAGCCTCGTCGCAGGCAGAGGACCACGATAAGAGGTCTTTACAGCTGCTGAGAAGTTGCGTGAGAGGTGATATAATAGACGCGAAGTTTCGGACGAATCGCCGGAAATACGAACACAAGCCGATGAAACTTCGAAGTTCTTTGATGGTGGCAGGTTTAGGAAACGCCGTAACAGCTCGCAATTTCTCGGGATCCGGGAGGATGCCTTCCTTGGAAACAACGTGGCCCAAAATGTTCAGTTGACGCATGGCAAATCGACATTTTTTGAGGTTTAATTGCAAACCGGCGTTAGTTAAACAAGTAAGGACGTGCTGAAGGCGACGTAAGTGTGTGTCAAAGTTAGGGGCGAAGACCACGATATCATCTAGGTAACACAAGCATATCTTCCATTTTAGTCCACGCAGGATGTTGTCCATCATTCGTTCGAACGTTGCAGGTGCATTGCAAAGTCCGAAGGGCATGACGGTGAATTCATATAAGCCGTCTGGCGTGACAAAAGCGGTTTTGGGGCGATCGGCCTCCGCCATAGGCACCTGCCAGTAGCCTGACCGCAAGTCTAACGAGGAAAAGAACTCGGCACCCTGCAAACTGTCCAAAGCATCGTCAATGCGCGGTAGTGGATAGACATCCTTCAGCGTGATCTTGTTCAATCGCCGGAAATCGACACAGAAACGAATAGAACCGTCTTTCTTTTTGACGAGAACCACCGGAGACGCCCATGGGCTCTGTGAAGGTCGAATGACGCCTCAGCGAAGCATGTCGTCTACTTGGTCAGCAATGACGCGGCGTTCTGTAGCGGACACGCGATATGGTCGTTGTCGCAGCGGTGAGTGGGACCCAGTGTCGATGTGGTGTTCTACTGCTAAGGCACGGCCGAGAGATGTTTGTTCAACGTCGAAAGAGTGGCGGTAGCTCTCAAGAGTGGTGAGGAGTTGTGAACGCTGCGAAGATGTCAAATCTGCAGCGATGAATGGTTGAAATATGTTTGCCGACGTTGAGTCAGGCGCTGAGACGACAGCCAGTTCACAGACGGAGGTAGAAGGCACCTCATCGGGGACGGATATAATTCTGGAAGAACTGATTGTCTCGATGTGGCCAAGGCACTCGCGACAAAGTAGGGATAAAGACGACGACTCATGATTATAAATTGGCATTGTGGTTGACCCTTCTACAAGATCGAGAGCAGCAAAAGGCAGGGGGAGAGCTCTTCGGGCGACGAATATTGGAGATGGTGTGAAGAAGACCATGCCGTCGGATATGGCGCTGCATGAAACTGGCACGAACGCAAAAGAGCATGGAGGGATGTAGGTGTCATCGCTAACGACAAGTTTAGCGGCAAACTGGGTGTCGACGGACGCTTGGTCATCCAGTGAGCAAAATTCGACCTCAGCCCTAGCACAGTCGATTACGGCGTTATGACGCGACAAAAAGTCCCATCCCAAAATAATATTATGGGAGCATGATGAAAGAACCACGAACTCTATCGTATACAGAACGTCCTGAATTGTCACGCGGGCTGTACATACTGCGGTCGGTTGAACAGGTTGAGCACTGGCTGTGCGAAGCGATAATCCGGAGAAAGGCGTCGTAACCTTACGAATTGAGCGGCAAAATCCAGCATCTATAACCGAAACAGCTGCACCGGTATCTACAAGAGTGACAGTAGGGATATTTTCGACGAACACATCAATAACGTTGGTAGGTGACAAATGAGGACTTGGGCAAACCGAAACTTGCGCAGTTCTTGCCTCAGGAACTGCGTCGTCTAGTTTTCCTCCTCGTTAGGTGCGGGTCGTCGACGCATAGGAGAAGGCGAGCGGTGGCGTGGAGAGGGCGAGCGAAGACGTCCCGGCCGAGGGCGGTGGTCGTCCTGGTAGCGGGCTGGCATTGGAGTGGAGGAACCGTATCGCGCGTTGGAGTCAAGCGGGAAGAAAGGCTCACGGCGGTTTTCATTGGTGATATGCGTCCGGCGGCGACAATACCTTGCGACGTGTCCGGGGTATCGACAAGCGTAACATATCGGGCGATTATCGAGGGTGCGCCACGGGTTGGCGGTGTTAGTGCTGGTCCAGTGAACTGGAGCTGGGGGATAGCTCGCGCGAGGCTGGAACGGAGGCGCAGGCGCCTTGCGAGTTGGCATGGCTGCAGCCGCGGCGTAGGTGAGAGGAGCAGCCACAAGATTAGGCTCGCGAGCAGCTGGTAAGGCCTCGGCGACCTCTCCTTGAATGACATCACGTAGAGACGATGGTAAAGTTGTGGTAGCTTCTGGTGTGAAAGGCACCAAGGAAAGCTGTCGTGCAACTTCTTCGCGGACAAATGCTTTTATTTCGGCTATTAGTGACGCGTGGTCATGACCACTGATCACACTAGACAGCGATGCCAGATCGTGCGCTGGAGGACGTCTTGTCAGAGCTCGCTGCTTCCGTAATTCATCGTAGCTTTGGCACAGGCTAATTACGTCGTTAACAGTGGTTGGGCTTTTCGCCAAGAGCATTTGAAAAGCGTCGTCGTCAATCCCTTTGAGGATGTGCTTACATTTTTCAGCTTCCGTCATTTCGGCGTTCACGCGTCTGCACAAATCGACGACGTCCTCTATGTAACTTGTGAATGTTTCACCCGTTTCTTGTGCGCGTGTGCGTAAACGTTGCTCGGCACGAAGTTTTCGGACGGCAGGTCGATCGAAGACTGCTACAATCGACGTTTTAAATTGCGGCCACGTTCGGACGTCTGCCTGGTGGTTTCTAAGCCAAAGGCTGGCTACACCCGCGAGATAGAACGAAACGCGTGTCAACTTGTCCGCGTCCGTCCATCTGTTTAAAGCGCTCACCCGTTCGAAAGTCGAGAGCCACTCTTCAACGTCGTTGTCATCTGTTCCACTGAAGATTGGAGGCTCCCGCTGAGGAACACTGCCTGGACAGGTGGCCGGAAGAGATGGAAGCGTCTGCTGATCGGCGTCCGGCATAGCAGAAGGTAGCCGTCGAGAACGGAGTTCCAGGATGGTAGCGGGAAGGTGTAAGGGACGGTACCCGGCACGTCTCCACCAATTATAAAGGAGATTTATTAAGCAGAAAGGTTGGTGCTTGGAAGGCTTGGAAGGCGATGCACCAGCCGCAATTTCCGAGCTCGAGCCGCTGCTGCACACTCGATGCTGCTGCCTCTGCGCCGGAGTACTTCCTCTTCTTTACAAAATGATCATCTGGTTTCAAGACTATAATCAAGATTCGGTTACAACCAGCCATATCGATGCATTCAAATCCAGTAATCACATTCATACGCAGCCTTCACGCATTTGAGCACAGAGCAGAAGTTTACAATTCCCCTCAGGCGAAGTCAGTCATCTGCTCATACAAAGACATTCAAGCCGTTTTTCTGCAAGGCCCAACCTTCCACCTGGTTTCGAATCTTCACAAATATCGCCAACGCTAACCTCTTCCCTGCAAAACACAAATCAAGGCAATATTCAAGCACCCAATGTACTTGGCTCTTCATCTTGCTTACGTAAGCCATCATTTGGTTCCGTGCCAAGTAGCTCGTCTGGTGCTCGTCACTCTCATCGCACCCGTAAAGATATCGCCACATACGGAACAGACCATCTGAAATATCGGCCAAATAACTTTTCAAGCCACGGCCATTCCGAAAGCGGTTGTACTTCAGGAATACTTGGCTCGATTCTCCTGCAAAAAAACAAACATACGTAATCGGAACCACGTCAAGCCATGTTTGCGGTGATGTCATCCTCAGGAACCGGAACAACCGAAAGTCGAAGCAGTACGGAGTCACTATTGTATGCAAGTCTTGCCGATAAAAACGAAAATGTATCTACTGGTTTCCTTTACACAAATCATGCTTGCATCCCACTCGTAAATAATGCTGGTACTGCCGACAGCGTCTCCTTATTCAACGACGATGACCACCCGCAATTTTCTCAACACCATCACCAAATCAAGAAAATAGGACGAGAAATGAATACATCAACGGAAGCACGCTGCCAAGTTGAACGACTTAAAGAATTAAGAACTTTGATCCAAGGGCCATTTCCAGAAAAAAGACGTTTCCGGATGAAGGAAAATTGTCACAGACGCTCTCTGCGCCAGCGGTTGCATAGACGACAACACCACGGAAAACGCCCATTAGTACGCGGAGCCACTTCTTGCACGCCGCCAGCACACAAGCATTTAGCCGTCACCATCTCTCAAAAAGCACGCATACTAGATACAATGCATCCGTCACAGCCACGACTAAGAATCCAACGCATTAGACATCCAACCTTCCAACGCTACAAGGACTCCCAACCTTGTTCGTTTTTCGCTACTATTTAGGCTGTGTCATCATCATTTTCCACGTCGAATGCATGGTTATGCTCTCCAGAACGCAACAGCCAACCTCGCCCACCTGAGGTCTCCTAGATCTCACGGGACTGCCTTCCCTGTGAATGTTTTTGTGCAAGTGCATGGAACTGCCGTGTTACATGGAACTACTCTATTTTGTGATATTTTTTCCTATGATGAGACACCACTTGTTCATGCTTCATAGTTTGTAGTTCGCGCATTCTTTCGGGGGGAGGGGGAATCATGTGACGTATGAAGGTAGCGATGGTTTGTAGAAGTAGATGAGGAAGAAGTGACAACGGAATAAACTTGGCGTATGAGCCAGACCACGTTTCCGATTCATCGTAGCGCCGCATATATATATATATATATATATATATATATATATATATATATATATATATATATATATATATATATATATATATATATATATATATATATATATATATATATATATATATATATATATATATATATATATATATATATGTATATATATATATATATATATATGTGTGTGTGTGTGTGTGTTTGTGTGTGTGTGTGTGTGTGCGTGTGTGTGTGTGTGTGTGTGTGTGTGTGTGTGTGTGACGCTACAAATTGGAGACACGTCGTGATCCAGATGCCATGCGTTTATTTTAATGCACGCGCACTTCCTCTTCGTCGGCTTCTCCTAGAATCACCTTGTTAATGCGTCACACTTCCCCCTCCCCTCGAGAAAGTCTCAGTTTAGAAGGTACAAAATAACGCCGCAGTTTGCTAACTTGCACAATGTCAGAGTTTCTACCTAAGGGCAGCACGGAGCGGTTGATCTCATAGTTCTCTGTTGAGACCTTGCGTAGAATCTTGTAGGGTCCTTCCATGACGGAACTCAGTTTGCCGTTGTTTGGATGCCATGGTGTCTCGTAAAGGACAAAGTCACCGACTTGGAGCTCAATCGGAAGAAATTTTCTATCATAAATGACTTTGTTCTTAGTGTGGTAGCCGATAGAATTGGTAACTGCAGTTTTTCGCGCTTCTTCGACAGTTTCTTCTCGTTGTTCCAGTACAGTAGGATAAGATGGAAATCCATACATCAGGAAGGAAGGTGTGGAGCCGGTCACTTCGTGGGGTGTTCTGTTGTATTCGTCGATTACCGCCGGAAGCAGCTTAGTCCAAGACTACTGTGGTTCGTCATTGATCTTACATTTGATTCTCGTTACGATAGCCTGGTTTGTCCGCTCGTGCATGCCGTTGCATTGTGGATGATGAGATGAGGTGAATAGTTGGTGTATACGATTACGTTTCAAAAACTGCTTGAATTTTTCTGCAGTAAATCCTGTTCCACGATCTGAAAGGAGCTTCCATGGTTTTTCAGAAGAAAAATTGTTTTTAAGCATGAAATGTAGGCGTCGCTGTTCTCACTTTTATGAGCAAACGCCCATACGTAACGAGTCGCATGATCAATAACCAAGTGTAATAACCTCTTGACGAGCCACATCCAGAAAATCCTCCAATGGTGTCTATTGCAAAGTGGTCGAAGGGCTCTTCAGCTGGAGGCAGTGATTCAAGCGTTCTAAACTTTTTTTGTTTTCGTCTTCTTGCCTCTCTGGCATGTATCACACTGTCAAATGTAAGTGGAAACATTGGTTACCATATGCTGCCAATAATATTGCAGAGACAGGAGTAATAGCGTCTTCTTCACTCCGACATGCCCGAAATGTTGACGTGCATTCTTCAGAATGGTTGGGCGTAGTTCATGGGGCACGTATATTTTCCGTAGTCCTTTTCTTTTGACGATGATGATGTTATTTCCCAATAAATGCGTTCCTTTTGGACGCTCATTGTTGCATCGTTGAAGGTCGTCGTGTGATAGAAGATTAACTATTGGGGCTCTGGAGAGCGCATCTGCTTCGACATTACTTGCACGCTCTTGATGTTCGATGTTTACATCATACATTGACAGTTTCAAAGACCACCGGAAGAGACGACCTTGAGGATTTTTAACACTCTTCAGCCACTGGAGTGCAGAGTGATCTGTTACAACAGTGAATGACTTTCCATGAAGGAAGCAATGCCATTTATCAATGGCATCAACAATGGCAAGACATTCTCTTTGTGTAATAGCATAGTTCACCTCGTGCTTAAGTAGTTTGCGGGAATAGTAGGCAACAGGATGTTCTTTGCCTTTGTCATCAGGTTGTTTCAGCACTGCACCGATGCCTTCGCCAGATGCGTCACAGTACACAGTACATGGTCTCGAAAGGTCGTATATGCGAAGCACCGGTTCTTCAGTTATCCGCTTCTTCAGTTCACGAAAGGTTTGCTCGCATGCTTCTGTCCACACCCACTTGCTGCCTTTGTGGAGTAGTTTTGTGAGTGGAAGAGCGATATCACTGAAGTGGGGGATGTACTGACGGTAGGTGTTTGCAGTGCCCAGAAAACGCTGGGGATCTTTTTCTCGTCTTGGTGTCGGAAATTTGAGTATGGGAGCCACATTACTTTGCTTAGGTGTCACTGTTCCTTGTGAAGTTTTGTGACCCAAGTATTCAATGCTGCAGCGTGCAAATTGGCACTTTTTTCGTTCGAGTTTTACGTTCTCGGTTTTGAGATCTTTCAATAGCGCCTCAATGTGTTGTATATGATCATTAAATGTCTCTGAGTATACGACCACATCGTCAAAGTATTTGCTAACATTGGTGAGCTGATGCCTCGCTATTATTGATTTCATGGCTCTTTCAAATGTAGCTGGAGCGTTCTTAAACCCAAATGGCATTACCAACCACTCAAAATGAATATCAGGCGTTACAAATGCAGTTTTTTGAACGTCGTCAGGATGCATTTGAACATGCCAGTATCGTGACGTTACGTCCAACGTAGTGAAAAACTCCGCCTTTCCCAAGTGGTCAAGAATATCATCTATTCGTGGAATTGGTTGAACGTCGGGTACCATTCTGGCATTGAGTTTCCGGTAGTCAATACATAGACGAGTGCGTCCTTCACCTTTCTTTTCTGCTAAAATGACAGGTGCGGCATAGGACGACAATGAAGGCCTCACAACACTTTGCTTGGGGAGGACGTCAACTTGTTTGTTGATCTCCACTTTGTCTGCCTGTGAACATCGGTATGGTGCTCGACGAATAGGGACAGCATTGGTAAGTGCGATCCTATGTTTCTCAGTAGTGTTGCACCCAATATCTGTCTGAGATTTTGAAAATATCTCGTCATACATGCCTAAAAGAGAGTCGCGCGCCGCATACGCATGCTCTGATAAGTTTTCTGAAGTCAGTGTTCGCATCAGCGGGGCTTGAATGGTTTTCTCTTCATTGTGATGCGGAAGGTTCATATTCTCACGTGCTTGTGTCACTGAATTGCTTTCTAGATTTACAGAAAGATTGAAGTACGAAGCACTGTCTAGGCCAAGAATTAATTGCGTTCTCATGCCTCGCAGCACATGTGCATAAACTCTCTTTATGACGTTCCCAATTTGTAACTGAATGTTTACGCGACCCAAAGTTCGAATGCTTGATGCAACTTGCTGGACCAGGATGCTGGAGTCTCTCATCAACTGAAGTTTTAGCTGTTTGTACACATGCTCGCTGATACAAGTAATTGTTGCTCGTGTATCGAGAATTGCATTTACTGGCTTTCCATTGATGAGAGCACTGAAGTGCAATAATGAAACTCTGGGTCGCCCTCCTCGTTTCCCCGTTCAGTATCAATAGCGGACACATTGCCCCGGTGCGGACATTCGTTTTGCCAGTTAAACTGTTGTGGGAAACCAGCAGCTGAGCAGTATCTACATTCGTTTTGCTGGGCACGTGGTTGAGCAGTTATTGTTGGCTGCTGCGGTCTGCTGAATAGACGTGGAGCTCTTGTTGCTATACTAGCTTTACGAGTAAAGGAAACTCATCTCACCCGTTTTAAAGATGTCTCAACCCGTTGAGCAGCGGTGAGCCACTCTAATGACGAGTTGAAAGACAGTCCGGCGAGCGCCAGTTCCACATCAGGAGGAACACCATCAGCCAGTCCAGAAATGATGTGGCGCTCTTTCAGGTCAGCCAAGGTACCCAGTCGCTTTTTCTCGTCGTAGTAGTACTGGACAGTCTGCCCTCCTTTCAGTCGGTAGTGAAAGAAGAGACGGAAGGCATCTTCGTCCGTCGTAGCAAAGCGGGCTTGCATGTCGTGCTTGATATCGTCCCAAATTGTCTCGCCGTTGCCGAAAATCTCTGTCAGGTACCACTTGAACGTATTCCCCTTAAACGTATTCGCTGAAGTGACTGACCCGATCGCAGTGAGTCCATGACGCCTCGGCTGCCTTCATGTCGAAAAGAAAAAGCCACTTGTCGATGGGGACGTCTTCTGGTGTTCCCTTGAACTTCTGTATGTTGAGCGGAGGCTTTGGCTTAGCCATGGCACGTTGATGAGGTCGATCCTGTCAACTTGTATGACGCTACAAAATGGAGACACGTCGTGATCCAGATGCCATGCGTTTATTCTAATACACGCACACTTCCTCTTCGTCGGCTTCTCCTAGAATCACCTTGTCAATGCGCCATATATATATATATATATATGTGTGTGTGTGTGTCAGTGGCCAAGCGCCAGTATATATATGTATATATATATATATATAGGCAGGCATGGTGGTTGAGTGGCCGTAGCGTTGCATATAGTCCAGTAGATCCTCCGTGAGCGGTCACAACGTGGTTTATTTCGACGTTTCGGCCTAGAGTGCCTTCATCAGGATTAAAGATACAGTTTGTTGGTGCTCAGCTTTATACAATCTCAAATCAGAGGGCAAGGAAAGAGGAAAAAAGACAGAAGAGAAAAAAAAGGAAAATACGAGAGAAAAAAAGAAAAAAGAAAAAAAAGAGAAAGGAAAGAAAAAGAAGAAAAAAGAGAAGAAGATAAAAATAATATACGGTGGACGCCCCTCGGGTGCCCCCCTTCCACTCTTCTTTCCACTTCCTCCTTCATCTCTCTCCCCCATCTCCCCTTCACCTTTCTGATGTCAGCGGTCTGTGTATGTTTCCGTTCACTAACGCATTCCTCCCGATCAGACGGCCCCTCCTGGCACTGGCGGTTCGGTGTGGGGACGGCGGCAAGCTCGAGGACGGCGGCAAGCTTTTCAGGATCCAGTCAAATGGCGTCTTTGCTGACTAAGTGCCCTAGAACCTTGATTATCTTGCTTGCGAGGGTGCATTTCTTTGTATTCAGCTGTAAACCAGCTTTTTCAAGGCATCCTAGGACTTCTTTAAGACGTTGCAGATAATGCGAAAAGGGTAGACGAAAGCACTATGATGTCGTTGAGGTAGCAAAGGCAGGTTTTTCACTTCAGGCCACGCAGTACGCTATATCGATCATACGTTCGCAGATATAGCGGGCGCGTTACAAAGTCCGGAAGGCATTACGTTAAATTCATATAGTTCATCTGAGGTGGTATGAGCCGTCTTCTCTTTTTCAGACTCGGACACTGGTATTTGCCAGTAGCCCTATCGCCGGTCAAGGTTGGAAAAAATACTCTACGCTGTGCAACGAATCGAGTGCGTCGTTCATTGGTGGGAAAGGGTAAACATCTTTGCGTGTTATTTTGTTCGGTGCCCGGTAATCAACGCAAAAACGTACTGTTCCGTCTTTCTTTTGCACCAAAACAACTGGCGAAAACCATGGGCTCGAGGAATGACGTATGATATTCCGTCGAAGCATGTCTGAGAGGTTTTCCTTGATTATCTTACGTTCTCCGAGAGACACGCGGTATGGACGCCGGTGAATAATTCGGGAGCCGTCAGTCCGAATTTAGTGAGTCGTGGAAGTTGTCATACTAAGGACAGCAGAATGAACGTCAAAAAAAGAGAGATTTCTGTTCAATAAATTCAGCAATTCTTGATTCTGGGCTGCTGTCAGATTAGGGCTTATCGTCACCGATAGAAGAGTGGGAGAGTTGAGTGGCGGCGAGCTTGGCTCTGGTAGGTCTTCCTGAATTGTAAGTGCAACAATCGCAACGAGATGCGGGTCAATAGCGCATGTGACTGTTGATCCACAGGGCAAAAATAGGGGTTCGAGGGTCTGATTTAATGCAGTAATGAAAGCAGACCCTTCATAAAAACGAACAAGGCCTGGAATAATCAGAATGCATCTATGAACCGTCTGGCCATAAGAAAGTAGAAGCACGTCATCATCCATAATGTTGATGCAATTAACGCTAATTACTTATTCTCGGGATGGCCAAAAAATATAATCTGAAGTGGTGACGAGGCGAATGCGCTCTTCGTGATCCGATACAAAGAGTCAGTGGGATTGAGGTGGATGAGGCACTGACGATAAGATATAGAAGCGCATGCAGACCACAGGAAATATCACCACAAAAATAGTTAATAGGTTTCCTCACGAAGACTGCAAGGGCAATAGGATGATGAATACCGTCTATGAAAACACGAACTGTATAATGGGCGACTGCGCGAGTAATGGCGTTCGTCGCAGCACGGAGAGACCAGCTCGAGTAAAGTGTGGTGACTTTGCGTAGACGGAAGGAAAAGGTCAGAGTGAATAATCGAAAAGCAGTGCCAGTATCCACTAGAGCTTCGACGCGTACACCCTCTACAAACACGTATAAGAAGTTCAATGGTCTGTCTGGCGGAATCACTGGCTTTCTGGTAGATGCAATTTCCCCTCCTAAAACCGCGTTGGTGACTTTTCCTAGTGGGAATTCAGAACATTGGAGGCTGGTCGCAGATGCGACACGGCACGGCAATTGGGAGATGGTGAGAGGCGGTGAGTCTCAAGGGAGTTCACAGGCATACCCATACTGTAAGTAGGAAAAGGGCGAACGCTGAAAGAAAGACCGTTATAAGGCGTGCGCTGGTAGTTCATGAGTGAACTGAAGTGTCCCCGTTCCTCTGGAGCGTAGCCACGTTCCTCGACCTGTTGGCGCCTTCGGCAAGAGAGAGATATGTGACCCCGATAGCCGCAATATTACAGATTGGGCGAGGAGGACGCAGCATGATGTAATACGGCTGTGGACGCATTGGTGGCGACACTGACGCCACAGGTACATGGCCACCTGGTGTAGCCGCTGGGATAGTGGTGGGTGCTGAGAGCGCCACAACTTCGGCGTACATTGGTATCTGACGAGGTCTGGATTCGGCGGAACAAGGTGGGCGAGACGCAGATGCAATCTCTTGCCTGATGACATCCCGCAAGTTGGTTGGAGCTGAGGCTGAGCGCCATGCAGTGTAGCGACGCGCACTCTTTGCACCATCCCCAAAGCAGGCAAGGCCGTGAATACGGAAAATCTGAGGCCCATATCACTGACTTCATGCGCGGGCAAGCTTATGGAGACGATGGTACGGGATCGCCTCTCCCCATACGTTGAGGGCAAGGGCTTCTTTGCAGACCCCACGTTTGGGTTTCGCCCACACATGTCTGCACAGGACGTCCTTCTCCAGCTCCATAGGGCCGTCATACAGCCCATAAGTATGCAACACAATGATAAAGCCATCCTCGCCCTTGATCTGAAGGGGGCTTTCGACAATGTTAAACACAGCAGCATCCTGGCTAACTTGAGCTCCACCGATTGCGGGGCTAAGGCCTTTGCATATGTCAGAGATTTTCTCTCTAAACGCCAGGCACTTCTTCGGATCGAGGACGAGGAATATGGCCCGTACATTATGGGAACACGGGGTACCCCACAGGGAGCAGTGTTATCACCGCTCCTTTTCAACATTGCTATGATGCGCCTTCCAAGCGAATTGGCCAGGGTGGAAGGCACACAACACGTAGTATATGCCGACGATATTACAATCTGGACCACTGAAGGGAGCCTTGGTGAAATTCAGGAACGCCTTCAGCAGGCCGCATCCATAGTCGAGGCGTATGCCAACGATTGTGTACTCCAATGTGCTCCAAACAAATCAGAGCTTCTGCACGTTAGAGCGAAGCCAAGAGATAAGTCAGCCATACACATCTCCCTGTCTGGGGTTCCCATCAGAGAGGTGGAGAAGCTCCGGATTCTGGGCCTGTTCATTCACCACAGACTCAGACCAGACTCCACTATAGCGAAACTCAAGAGAATAGGCGAACAGGTAGGGCGCATGATCCAACGCGTTTCCAACAAGCGGGGTGGTCTGCGGCGCCGGGACGCGCTTCGGCTCGCCCATGCCTTCGTGACTAGCCGGATCTTCTACGCCGTCCCATATCTTCGCACTAACAAGCAAGAAGACGAAAGAATAGATGCCATCATTCGTAAGGCTACTAAACGAGCTCTGGATCTCCCAGTGGCCACTTCCAACGCCAAACTGAGGGCGTTAGGTGTGATCAACTCCTACCAGGAGTTGCGGGAGGCCCATCTTATGAATCAATATACGCGGCTCGTGCAGACGGCTCCCGGGCGCCGCCTGCTAAACCGCTTACATATACAGCACACTTGCACTGCAGAGGAGGCGGAGCGTATTCCGGAACTGTGGCGGCATATGCTCTCAGTCGCTCCACTCCCCAGTAACATGGATAAGCACACGCACGAAAGCAGAAGACAGGCGCGGGCTCGGACGCTTGAGAGGCAACACGGCTCCCGACCTGGTGTATTCTGCGTAGATATAGCAGGGTCTTCGCCTACGGGATTTTACACGGCCTATGTAGTTCACCGGGAAAAGCATGTCAATGGGCTCTCGTTCCGAGCACAAAATCCAGAGCGCGCTGAGGAAGTCGCGATAGCGCTTGCTGCTGCGGACCCCAACTCGAAAGTTATCATCACGGACTCCCGGAAAGCATGTGCTCATTACTTGGTAGGAGAGATATCCCCCTAGCCAGCCAAATTCTAAAACGGGCTCTCGCTGATCCAGCCCCGAAACGCATCGTATGGGCTCCTGGCCATCAGGGCTTACGAGGTAATGAGACCGCTGACGCGGCCGCCCGAGCGCTCACCCACCGGGCTCCTCACCTTGGCTCTTAAGACTCGGAGGCCAATAGACCGCTGCTGCGGTTCAAAGAAATTCTGACTTATTATCGCGACACTCACCGCCTTTACCCGGCTCCTGCAAAAGGGCTGAGTAAGGCGGAAGAGCGAACTCTAAGGCGCCTGCAGACAAGTACTCTACTCTGTCCTGCAATCCTAAAACATTTCGATGCGAACACAGATGGGCGGTGCCCACACTGTGGAGATACGTGTGATATCTTCCACATGGTATGGGCATGTCCGAAAAATCCCCACCTACCCCCTTCCCCTACCCCTTCCCGAGAGGCATGGGAGACTGCCCTCCTCAACTGCTCATCACTAGAGTCTCAACGGGCTCTGGTGAGACGGGCGCGAGTAGGGGCCTCGTCATGCGGTGTCCCGGACTAAGGACGCCGACCATGTAGCGGGGTCATGCTTTGGCCCCATACCTCTCTCTTTTATACTAAATGTTTTTCATCATCATCATCATCTTTGCACCATCTTGCTGGTAATGCTCAAAACACGATCATTCCCCAAATACAAGCCCATCAGCAGCGGTAAGTGGTAGCTATATATAGCTTGCCGTTTGAACGTAGAAGGACGTGTTCCTCCGTGTCTTAGTAAATAAAACCTCGCATTCACAACTCGGAGGTTCCTCAGTTGATTCCGCGCTGTAGCTTTTTCAGGACTTGGCGAAATCCAGCTGATATTTTTCATACAATTGAAATCGCAATAAAAAGAAATCCACCATGCTATCCCACGACTCCTAATATCTCAGCAAGTGACGGCATCCACATAGTCGTGCATAACCAAATAGCCTCCCAACAAATTTTCCTTCTGTGTGTTTTGTTGAAAAATAGTGAAAGCAATCGCCTGAAAGATTGTTTTTAAAAAAGGGAAGCAAAGTTTTTTCTTATTTTACAGGTGAAAAACGTACCCTGTTAAAGAAAACAGACACAGCTTTTTTCGGATATAACAAAAGAATGACTCATGTTCGCTTCAGGTCAAGAAGGTGTATCTGTGCAAAAAAGACATGCCACTATGACAGAAGTCTCCAACAAAAACCAAGCAACACTTCATAATCGCAAGACTTCGGGAAAGAATGAAAAAATGGCTTATAACCTTCTATATACTTATTGTTCAATAAACGTGAAGCGCCAGAAATATTTTACTTGTCACTTACCTGAGCGGTGGGAGAATAATCTAGAAAAAAGTAGCATGGCATCAATTTGTAGCCAAGACAAAAAAAAACTTGAAATGAGCCAGAAATTGCATTGGCTGAAATTCCTGATGTTTGACTAATATGTTGCAATTGACGTCCCAAAACCACCATATGAATCGGAGAGACACCGCAGTGGAGGGCTCCGATAATGTCGACCAACTGGCGTTCTTTGGCAAGCACCGAAATCTGAACACACGAGCCTACAGCATCTTCGCCTCCACCGAAATTGCAGCCGCCACTGCCTGGATTCAATCCCGCGACATGCGAGCCAGCAACCGAGTACCTTAGACACTAGACCACCGCGGTGGGGTAAGGGCAAAATGATTCGCTCCCATACTAAGAACATGTTTGGCTATTGCATGGTATTCTAATACACTGCCGACCAGGTAGAAGGATGTTTCCAATGGTTTTTTAGGCACGACCTTCCTTCGCTCGGGCAATTGTAGGCGTGTCACACTAGCCAAGCACTTATTTCCCTTGGCCTACAATAACTTCCCAAGCATGGATACCTTGGCCACTGATGATTCGCAATGCTCGGTCCAAGTGAGCTTTGCTGGTAGGAAGGGTTCCTCGATGCCCGCACCCTCTTGCAGTGTGGAGTCATCCTGTGAGATGGTGAATCCGCCCTTCGATTGGCGGCCGCCATTGGGCTTCTCGCTAACTCGTCGCGGCTGGTTAAGTGAAGCGCATTCGTCGCATTCTCTCAGGCGATATGCGAGGGTGTTGCGTGCTGCAGTACAAAAACCATTTGCGAAAGGGCTATTAGATTTTCAGATTTACGAAATACTCAGAAAGGCGACTCCTGTGACTGGTGATGACGCATAATGTGATTCACTCCTTTGACTTTTCTATGATGTAATTGTTGCATCCACCGGAAGAGAAAGACCAAGGCCTTACAGAACACCTTTATTTACGGCACTGCATGCTTGCAGCACAAAGCAACGATTCACACAGCAACAGAACAAGAGCCAGAATATATACGCCCACCAGCCACTCGCGCATGTACGATAACATGGTGACGTCCATAACACTGTTCATCGGCGATGCCTTTCACGCGCCGTAATACCGATAACAACACAACACTTCCTTCATCACTAGATCAAAAACGGTAGTAACACCAACGCTCAGGAGGCCGCCTTTTCCGGTTGCTCCGTCTCAGAGGAATGGCATTGTTATTATCGGTTAACCCCGGGTCCGGCGGCCTTTGTTCAACCTGAGGGTCCGATTGCACCACAGGCAGTGGCGGAGAGGCAACCTCGGAGGCGTGTGGCAGGCATATTTCACGATGTGGGGTTCGGTCGTCGAGCACAGAATGTCGTAAATGATCAGCATGTACAAAACGCACTTGGTTTCCAATAACAACCAAATACGTAGTTGGAGACTTCACTCGCGTAACTTTTCCCGGCAGCCATTTCACCGATTCTCCTCGCAAGGAACGAACCAACACACGGTCACCAACCCCAAAATATCGCGGCTTCGCTCTGCGCTTATCGGCTGACTGTTTCATCCTTTCTACTTTCTCGGTCATGGCCTTTGTCAGATGCGGCCGCACCAAAGACAACCTGGTACGCAACTGTCTTCTCAAAAACAGTTCAGCCGGTGTCTTTCAAGTGAAGGTATGCGGCGTTGTGCGATAGCACAACAGAAAGTTATCTAATCTGTGCTGAAGTGTTCTTGCACTGCCTTTTTCTTTGTCCTCCAACAACTGTTTAAACAGGGCCGTCTTAGTTGTTTGTACCACCCGCTCCACCACCTCGTTGGACTGCGGGTGGTACGGGGGCGTGAACGTGTGCTTTACACCTTGCGCTTTTAGAAAGCTTTGGAATTCATCAGCCCGAAATTGCGGCCCGTTAACTGTTACTACTTCTAAAGGAATTCCGTGCGCGGCAAACAAAGACCGAACCACTGCCACTGTCATAGTAGCAGTCGTCGTGCTACATACTTTAACTTCTAGCCACTTACTGTAAGCATCAACTGCTAATAGGAACATTTTACCTTCCTTCTCGGTAAAATCAAGATGCACCCTTTCCCATGGGTGTTCGCACAATTTCCACGGGCTCAAAGGCGCTAGCTGTGCTGCTGTTTGTACGCTTTGACAAACGCTGCATTTTCGCACGGTTTCTTTTAATGCATCATCAATTCTTGGCCACCAAACCATTGACCTTGCAACCATTTTCATCTTTGTGATTCCGATGTGTTGTTCGTGCAGCAGATTCATGACAACTCTCTGCAAACAATTTGGAATAACTACCCTATTCGTCCAAACAACGCAACCAGCATCAACAGAGAGTTCGAATCGTCGCACCCAGAATGGTTGCAGTTCTTGAGCGACAGCTTTCAGCCAGCCATGCCAAATCAAGTCACGCACTACTGATAGTAGCTTGTCGCGCGTTGTTTCACGCTCTATATCTTTTGCTGTCAGCTGTAGTTTGTCCAGAGTGGCAAAATAAAAAATGTCTTCATTTTGCTCAGAGGTCTGAGGCAATGGCAGTCTAGATAAAGCATCTGCGTTACTGATTGCCGTTCCCGGCTTATGTGCAATCTTATAGCTGTAGTTAGCTAGGAAAACAGCCCATCAGTGTACTCTAGCTGTGGCTACAGCACTAGCTTTCCTTTTCGGGTCGAAGAGCACGGTGAGAGGTTGATGGTCGGTAAGAACCTTAAAAGTTCGACCATACAAGTAGTTATGAAATCGCTTCAGACCAAACACAATACTCAAAGCTTCTTTCTCTATTTGGCTGTAATTATGCTCCGCATGTGATAGTGATCGCGACGCAAATGCTATTGGCTTTTCTGTGCCACCCACAACATGCGACAATACAGCTCCCAAACCGTACTCGGAGGGGTCACACGTTAGCTGTATTTCTTTGATGACATCATACAACTCAAGCACATTTTCGTTAGTAAGTATTTCCTTACAGTTTCTAAATGCTTCATCACATTGGCATGAGCAATCCCATGCTGCTTCTCGACGCAACAAGTTATGCAGGGGCTCTAAAACCGTAGCCAGATTTGGCAAAAATTTTGAGTAGTAATTTACCAAGCCCAAAAAGGCTTTGAGCTGAGTCACGTTGTCCGGTTTTGGCGCCTGCTTGATGGCAGCTACTTTATCCGCCGTAGGATGCAACCCATTCTTGTCAACTTCATGACCCAGGTATCTGATTCGTTCTTGGAACAGCTTACACTTCTCAGTGTTCACCCGTATGCCATGTTCTCTTAAGCGTATGAGCACCTGCTCCGACCTGTCATGGCATTGCTTTCTATCTGCGCCTACAATGACAACGTCATCTAAGTAACAGGCCATTCCTGAGAGGCCGTGTAGGATCTGATCCATCACGGCCTGAAACACCGCCGGTGCACAGGCTACGCCGTATGGCAAGCGCCGGAACCTGAACAGCCCCAGGTGGGTATTGACAGTGAGCAGTTCTTGTGCTCGCTTGTCCAATTCGAGCTGTAAGTACGACCTGGACAAGTCCAGAACTGAAAAGACAGTTCCACCATGTAAAGTTGCAAAAATATCCTCTGGCAGAGGGAGCGGGTACTGGTCTACCTCAATGGCAGGATTTAGTGTGACATGGTAGTCACCACATAGCCGAAGCTCCTTGCCATTTTTCTTAGGCACGATCACCAGAGGTGTCGCCCATGCACTGTGCCGCACCCGGTAAATGACTCCAGCTTTTTCTAAGTTTGCCAATTCCTGCTCGACTTGTTCGCGTAGCGCATACGGCACTGATCGCGCCTTACAGAATACAGGTGATGCGTTTTCTTTAACAACAATGCTCGCCTTGAACCCTCTTATCGCTCCGTAACCCGGCTCAAACACTTCGCGGTATTTGTCAGTCAAGGGAGTTTCTTTTGTCAGTGCCTTCACTTGCATAACTTCATGCCATTGGATTTTGATTTTATTTATCCAGTTACGGCCAAACAACGTAAGCATTCTTGCACATTTCATCTCTTTGGTAATTACTAGCGGCAAATGAAGCACTGCTCGTGGTATTGCACTTCAACGTCAATGACGCCTTTGGTATCAACGGGTGTACCGTTATATGTAACAAGTCTGACATCTGTTTGCCTGAAATTTGCCCCAGGAAAATACTTCGCGCACTCTGCTTCGGACATAATAGAAACTGCCGCTCCCGTGTCTAGTTCCATGGGTACCTCTTTCCCGTTTAGTCTTACATTTATTACAAAGCACGGTTGCCCTAACGGTTATCGGTGTGACAAAGCATTAGCAGTTCAGTGTCCGACGAGTGCTGCTCTTCTAGCTGATGTACAACCCTGCTTTTACACAATTTCGCGACATGTCCCTTCTTTTGACATTTATAACACCTGCTGTTCAGAAAAGGACAACTTACAGGTGCGTGTTGTCCACCGCATCGCTGACAGATAGTCTTAGTCCATGTCACCGAAGTCTTTGTGTTGCCGGAGCCGTGGCTGGTACATGCCCCACTTTGTGAACTCCGACGCAACGCTGCTGATTGGCTCTGCCAATGTATGTCACTGCAGCGGGCTGACTGTTCGGCGGTGTTTTCCGCGACCATTTCCATGGCATCTTTCGCTGCCGCCTCCATGACAGTTCAGCCGGTGTCTTTCCAGTGAAGGTATGGGCAATTGTAGGCTTGTCACACTTGCCAAGCACTTATTTCCCTTGGCCAACAATAACTTCCCAAGCATGGATACCTTGGCCACTGATGATTCGCAATGCTCGGTCCAAGTGAGCTTTGCTGGTAGGAAGGGTTCCTCGATGCCCGCACCTTCTTGCAGTGTGGAGTCATCCTGTGAGATGGTGATTCCGCCCTCCGATTGGCGGCCGCCATTGGGCTTCTCGCCAACTCGTCGCGGCTGGTTAAGTGAAGCGCATTCGTCGCATTCTCTCGGGCGATATGCGAGGGTGTTGCGTGCTGCAGTACAAAAACCATTTGCGAAAGGGCTACCCATTAGATTTTCAGATTTACGGAATACTCGGAAAGGCGACTCCTGTGACTGGTGATGACGCATAATGAGATTCACTCCTTTAATTTTTCTATGATGTAATTTTGCAGGATTCCAAGTGACTACAGATGTCTGATAGGCATTCTACGGGACATACATTTCCATAATTCTCGACATCCACCAGAAGTCCACGAACGTGCAGTGTACGTCTGACGGAGGGTTATCGGATGTTCGAAGGTGAAATTTTTTGATGTTCACTCGTCATTCCCTTGAAAAGCTGCCACGTGTATTAACACACACACACACACACACACACACACATATGTATATATATATATATATATATATATATATATATATATATATATATATATATATATATATATATATATATATATATATATATATAATATATATATATATATATATATATTGCCACGTGCTAAGAGCTTGAAGGAACGTATAAAGGGACGCGACTGTCAAAAATCTCAGAGACCAAGAAGGACGTCTCCGCTGGCACGGGTTTCCCGTCTTCGTCTCTCTCGTTCACCGGCACAGAACTGACCCACTGTTCACTGGCACAGAACACCAGGTGGCATTACTCCTCCTCCCAAGAGAGCATCGACCCGATGCTCAAACAAAAGTGTGCACAGCCGTGGGTCGAAGTAGGTAACACAAAAAAACATTAAACAAATTAGTGCACGAGAGAAAATGCGTCCTGGGCCCGGCAATCGGAAATAAACGGCATTCATTGTTCACACGAAGAGTTCACTGGCACAAGAAAAAAATTCGCATCACCGCGTAAAGTATGGTTTTAGGCGGACTACGTGTACAGTCTCTGGACGTGGTAACCTGCGCTGTGATCATGGTGAGCCTCCGTCTGGAACCACTTCATAGTTCACGTCGCTCACACGTCTGAGTACTTTGTAAGGTCCAAAGTACTTCCTCAAGAGTTTCTCACTGAGACCTCGCCGCCTAATGGGTGTCCAAACCCAAACTTGGTCACCAGGTTCATAATAAGCTTCTCGATGGTGGATGTTGTACCACCGTGCCGTAGCACAATTTGATGCATAAAAAAACTGGCAACTTCAGATGCGGTCCCTCGTGGCAACGCCTTAGTCTCAGCGTAACGCGTCAAATAATCGGTTGCGACAACAATCCATTTGTCGCCAGAAGAAGACAAAGGAAACGGGCCTAGGAGGTCCATACCCACTTGTTCAAACGGTGTACGTGGTGGATCGATCGGTTGTAGATGACCTGCAGATGACACCAGGTGGCAATATATATATATATATATGATGAATCAAAGGAGTGAATCACATTATGCATCATCATCAGTCACGGGAGTCGCCTTTCCGAGTATTTCGGAAATCTGAAAATCTTATAGCCATTTCGCAAATGGTTTTCGTACTGCGTCATGCAACACCCGTGCATATCACCCGAAAGAATGCGACGAATACGCTTCACTTAACCAGCCACGACGACGTGGCGGGAAGCCCAATGGCGGCCGCCAATTGGAAGGCCGGCATTCAGCCTCTCACAGGATGACTCCACCCTGCAAGAGGATGCGGGCATCGAGGAACCCTTCCTACCAGCAAAGATCGCTTGAATTGAGCATAGTGAATTATCAGTGGCCAAGGTATTCATTCTTGGGAAGTTATTGTAGGCCAAGAAAAATAAGTGCTTGGCAAGTGTGACAAACCTACAATTGCCCGAGCAAAGGAAGGTCGTGCTTGAAAAATTATTGGAAACACCCCTCTCCATGGTCGGCACTGTACTGTAATACCATGCAATAGCCAAGCATGTTCTTAGTATGGGAGCCAAGCATTTCGCCCTTACCCCACCACGGTGGTCTAGTGGCTAAGGTACTCGGCTGCTGGCTCCCAGGTCGCGGGATTGAATCCCGGCGGTGGTGGCTGCAATTTCGGAGGAGGCAAAGATGCTGTAAGCTCGTGTGTTCAGATTTGGGTGGACGTAAATGAACCCCAATGGTCGACATTTCCGAGGCCCTACACTGCGGTGTTTCTCCTAATCATAAGGTGATTTTGGGACGTCAATGGCAACATACTAATCAATCATCAGGAATTTTGGCTCATGCAATTTCTGGGACATTTCAGTTTTCTTTGTCTTTGCAACAATTTGATGCACGACGACTTTTTTCTAGATTATTCTCCCCCCGCCCAGGTAAGTGACAAGTAAAAAACTTCTGGGGCTTCAGGTTTATTGAACAAAAAATATATAGATGGTGAGGGTTAAGCCATTTTTTCATTCTTTCCTGAAGTCTTGCGATTATGAAGTGTTGCTTGGTTGCTGTCGGAGTCTTTTATCATAGTGGCATGCCTTTTTTGAATAGATACACCTTCTTGACATGAGGCGCACATGAGTCCCCCTTTGGTACATCCAAAAAAGCTGTGTCTGTTTTCTTCAACAGGGTACGTCTTTCACCTGTAAAATAAGAAAAAAAATTAGGTTCCCTTCCTTGAAAAACCATTCTTTAGGCGATTGCTTTCACTAGTTTTAAACAAAACACACAGAAGGAACATTTGTCAGGAGGCTATTTCGTTATGTATCATTATGAAAACGACGTCACCTGCAGAGATAGTAAAACTTGTTGAACAGCATGGTGAATTTTTTTTTTATTGTGATAGCAATTATATGAAAACTCTCGGCTGGATTTCGCAAAATCCTGAAAAAGACTACAGCGCGTAATCAAACGAGAAGCCTCCGAGTTGTGAATGCGAGGTGTTTTCTACTAGGACACGGAGGAACACGTCCTTCTACATTCAAAGGGCAAGCTATTTATATCTTCCACTTACGGCTGCTGATGGGCATCTCTTGGGTGAATGATCGTGTTTTGAGCATTACCAGCAAGATGGTGCAATGAGTACGCGTCGCCACATTGCACGGTGGCGCGCGCTCTAATTTCCCTTGCGCACTTTATCCCGCTTAGAGGAGGTTTAGTGCCCAACTACAGAGAAGGGAAGCAACTCTCCCTCGCGCGCCCTTATCTCGTGGAGGAGAGCAGGGGAAGATTGTATGTCCGCTGGCCTCGGACTTTACCTGGAACAATTTTATTAGGATTACCGGGCGAACAAAAGTCAGTACAATTGTTGCAATCTCCGTTTGCGAAAAGCGTGCGCTTTTCAGACACAGCGAAGTAACAACTGAGACGCTTATTCGCGTGCATCTGTACATGTGACTACGTTTCGTGCGTAATTTGTGCATGAGAAACGCGGGGCCCGTTTCAATCTGTTTTCCATAGTACGCGTGACCTTCAAATTTGTTGCTGTCGTGTTTATTGCTTCGCCTTTAATTGTGGTAAAGCTGCGGCTTTTCACTTTCAACGAAGAACTTATTACTGGAATAGTGTGCATAGTCATGCGAGAACCTCATCAATACTAAAGAAAAGATGATGAAATGCACTAAAACGTCTTTCTATCCTCGCACCCTTTTAAAGAACATATATTCTCTCAAATAAAAGAGGTAATTTTTTACGGCAGCGTTATGTAAGCAGCAAGGGCGCACAAGCACTGTATGGTGTCCTTGTTCTTTTTCCCGTATGCACGTAGCTTTACATTTATGAACATTTCTGGCTTAGTCGACGCAGCTTTATTTACTAAAGTTATTTTTGTCGTGTGGCTTCTGTTTTCTTTTGGCACTACTGCTGCTTAGCTGTGCAACTGACTGTTAAACGATGAAATTTGTTATGTGCTCTAGTTATCACGCACTAAAATAATGAAAGTTTTTGTAACAAAAATTATTATTATACAATATTGAAGTGGTGAACATATGGTAGCTGTGAGACTTTCAATGATCATTCTTGCTCCAGATCACACAAGTTGTCTTCCTTCAGCGAAGCAGCATATATGATCTGAAAAGAATAGCTCGAAAAGTCAAGTTTTAAACAAACATCAGTGATCCACTAGGCGCAATATACTGCTCCCAGCAACACATTTTATAAAAAAACTGCAAGAAAAATCACACAGCATAGGGAAGTATACATAAAAAACCTCCTACTGAGGATATTGCCAATAGAAACCACAGAAAAAAAAAGAAATATATTTGTTTGTTGTTGGTGGTCACCAAGCCGAACCAGCAGCACATTTCCCAGACATTTAAATGGAAAATTGTTCTCAGCGCCCTAGCAGTACTTCTTTGCGACAACCTTAGTTAAATAGTGCTGGAAATTGCTTTGCATGGAGTATTCAGCAGTGCCGACATTTTCTAGGAACAAATTGCCGATCTGTAACAATATTTCATACATAAATTAGAATAAAAGCTTTTAAAAAGTATGTGATATATCCTGTGGTTGTGGGTCCGACGGAAAGATAATCTTGCCATCAAAAACAGCATCATTTCATCCAAATACTCATTGTACGTTCTACGCAGTACTCGGTGATGTGATTGGCTGAGTCTGTTTTTGAGCAGGCTTTCGGAGCACTAAAAAGCACCTTTTGGAGAGAGAAAGAAGATTTTCGGAGCTGCCTAAAAAGCATTTCGGTGAAGGAAAAAGGAGGCTTCACGAGCAACCAAAAGCGCAAATAAAGGTCGGCAATGAGGCTGTTGGAGACGCTGAAGTATATTTCCAGACTACAAAAAACACTGTATTTTACACTAAAACAGCTGAATTCAGCATAGCTGAAAAGCATTCTATAACATAAAATGTATGTACAATTCGGACAACTTAAATCGTAATTGCGTATAGCACAGTGTTAACTTTAAGCATACTTTTTGCTACCATTTGTACAGCTCCATGTGTACGCATGTCATTTTTTCCGGAGCCCCTGTGATGAAAGACTCGTTGTAATGCAACTCAGATAAGTGAGGTAATGACCGTGCTTTTTAAAGAAGCCGTGCAACACTTTTTCAGCATGGTCAGAAAACGCTGCCAATCAGTAGTACAGTGTCTCGAGAACACGCGAACTTAATAATATAGCGCAGCACGCGGCCTGTAATTCAGAATACAATATAAAAGTCAGCTAAAAATAGCTTTCTCTTTTCTAGAAAAATGACGGCAGATGCTCTAAAACCACTCGTAGAAGGCCATCTATCAGCCATTGGCTGATGTGAGCATGGCGCGCTCGGTCGTTACAGGGATCTCCGTGGGAGGCCGCCACTTGTCCACTACTTGGAAAACAGCAGGGGGTGAAACCAAAAAGAATTATCGGTTAAGAAGAAGGTGAAGGAAGCTGAGACCAATATGTGGAGAATTGGCATGAATAAGAAACCCGCACAAGAGATCTATCGAAATTTTAAGCAGGAAATTGCCAAGGAAAGGATCTGTGATAATACTCGGTGTAGTTCTCTACTGTTTGAAGCGAGGGCGCGAGTATTGCGAACCAAGACATATCGGGCCAAACATGAAGGAGTAGACACGCTATGCAGTGCATGTGGAGAGAATGAGAAAACTGCCGAACTCTTGATAATGTTCTGTAAAGCGCTTCACCCTATAGTTCAGGATGATGGCGCAGAGTTTTTCAAAGCACTGGGGTTTAGCGAAAGGGAGGGCAAAATAGACTTTAAGCGGGTAGAATTAAGTAGAAGGAGGTTATCTGATTGGAGGCTAAAGTCAAGGCACGAGTGAAAATTAAACACTTCACTGCGAAGTACGATTCTCAACCTCACTGTTTAAAGGGAAAAAATAAATTAGTTTTTGGTTCATTAAGTATTACGGCTTGGTGGCGCTAGCCACCGCCCTATCTAAAGGGTACAGCCATGTCAATTCATCCATCCATGCGAGCATGATCATACAGAAAAAACCGCAATCACCTTTTCATAAACGCCTGCCTGGGCGCCGCCATAGCCCTCCTTGGGCTGTGCAAATCGGCGCGTCTCCTCCAAAATGCACTGACAACGCTGCGTCCTTAGCTTTTGTACTCCCACGCACAGCCCATTATGGCGGCCAATGAGGGTGGCGATTTGGGCTTGTTATGGCGGTGTTATTATGGCGGTGTTTTTTTTTCCTTCCTGTGAAAAGGTGTATAGACCTTTGCATCAGGTGAAAAGGTCCGGTCTGGCAACAAACGCATTTCTCCTCTCTGACATGCGGGCGATAGCTCGGAGTTCGTGGGTTGAGGCTGGTATGTGTGGCGTTATCAAGCAATATGCCATGAATTGAGCCAACCTGCGGATTTTCGTTATTCCTCGAATGGCCAAGAATCCATCATCAGAGAACCAGTGAGCTTTTTTGGGTGCAGTAACAGCTACAAAAAAAGAAACTGCCGTCGGAAGGAGTATGCCATGTGAATCACCAGACGTGGAGTTTTTGTGATTGTGGACTGTTCAAGTTACATCATTCTTCTGCTGACGAGAGCATCGGCTTCTATGGCTTCCAAACTCAAACGAGAAAAACTTTCCATGTTCCCCGGGTACTCCGGTATGTTCAGAGTGCTTCTCTCAGGCGAGCGAAACACAACGACTTCGACACCGATGCTCAACCTCAGCTTTGAATGGAAGGTACGCAGCCTATGAGCTATTCAAACGATGACAATATTTCCCCAATAAAAAGCCCCTTATAACATTCCTTTCTATCGTCGGACAAAGTACCGCGGCACCGAGAATCAATCAAATATCGCAATTAAAAAAAGAGATAGAAAGGGGCGCGCAGACACGTCAGCGTTGTTGGATGTAAGAGCTATATTCAAGTAGACACGTGTAAAAACAATTGAGCGAGTAAGGTACGGTGATTTCTTCATACTTGAGAAACCGTTTAGACAACAGGTAGTGCGAGGTTAAAAAAATATATCAGTGCCACGAAATTAAGACGAACCACTACACGCCAACGCTCGGCTTAATGCAAGAACGGTAGCCGATACGATGGTGTGGCGTAAAAAAAAGTATTTTTTGAAAAAGCGAATGACTACTGCTTAAGAAAAATATTCATTGTGTTCTCGAAGTGCTGTTGCTCATTCTGCAAAGCAAAGACCTGAAAGTAATACGCATTCTTTGAGCAGAAAGTCGATGTTGTGAATACACTGCATTAACAGAGGCGGACTTGTTCGCAGCACTGTATAATAAAGCAATTGGGCCTCAACGACTTCAACCATGTCAGAACGTCTCATAGACACCTTTTCCAAAGAAGCTACCACACAGTCGAAATTCACCACGTAAAAACAGAGGAAGAACGATACAACCACAGCCACACGCTTACCTTCTATGCAAACAGCGAGCTTCCCGCATGCCAAGTGGGTTGTGAGACCAGAAAAGGGACGTCCGCTAGCAAGATGGAGGCGCCCACGTAAAAAACTAGGGAACCGAATCCCAAATTTGCACCGCGACGACAACGCCATGCCTGTCCCTAACGGCGAGCTTTGGAAAACTTAAGGTGAGACGTGGGTGAGATCGCAGGCGATTCAGTGCGTTTCGCCATGTGACATGCGCGCGACGCGTTCTTCAGCCATTGCGGGGAACTTAGGCACAGTACAGTCAGCTTGGCACGCTAAAACGAAACGCTGCCTTTCCGCAAAGGAAGAAGCGGCCCAACAATGATTTCGTTAAACGTCAACACAACACATCGATAGAGCACGCGGCTTCATGTTGTCAGACTGGGACTTACCTCGAGTAATCTTCGATACCACGGCCTACAGGTGGCACGCCGTGCAATACAAGATTAAAAGTCCCTGAAAACAACTTTTCTAGTAACAGGTTCACATACAGAATATATACGTGTTGTTAAGGTGCCCCAGACATCTGCAATAATTGCTTTTTAATTGACAATTCCACAAGCATGAACGCTCAACCTTGAGCAACATTGGTGGTCGCTGCGGATGGGGTCGGCCGTTTCAAGTACCCGATGCCGTTAGGAGTAGACAAACAGACAAATGTACAGACAGACAGACACACAGACAGACAGACAGACAGACAGACCAAAAGTTTTGCGTCGAAGGTCCCCAAGAATAACTATCTTCTTTAATAACTGAAGTAGCGCCGACTGCACCCCTTCGCCTTTCCCTCCTCTCCCGGCAACCACAGCAGCGCCTCTGGAGTGCTCACCAAGAAACTACGAATGCGAAAGCACGTGGTTGCAATGCATGTGCCAGATGCTTGGGCAGCTCGGGCACTGCTAGAGTGTACTAGAAGTGTTGAGTGGCGTGACCGCGCCTCGCCGCCTGATAGCTTCCGCGTTGCCCGTAGTGGCGGCGCTGCAGTCGAATAGTACTGAAAGAGCCGCGCGCCACGTGCAGAAACTGCTATGAACTTCAGCTTCTCCGGTGCGCTTTTTTGATGAAGATTTCTTCGTATCTGCCCATCATTCATGCCTAGCACATGATGTCTTAAGCTTTGAAGTATGACACGCCAATCTGCTGAATTTGAGCTCCATAAAAGTCTGTGAGAGATCGAAAATTATCTGGAAAGGGCGTGTTTTATTAAGATTTCTTCTGTATTAGCTCTTCCTTCGTTGGGCAGGTGTCTAAAATATTAAAAATAACTAAGCCGATTTAATGGAAGTTAGCTGTGCTCAGAAAGCGGTGAAATTTAAAAAGTGATATACCATGTCAAGCGCATGGTGAACCAGGAGGCCGTAAGTAAAGAGGGAAGAGGAAGGAAATTTGAACCCCCTACACAAGAAAACTTTTTCGTAATTTGTTTTAGTGTATGCTAAAATATTTACAATTATTCACAGCGATGACCAATTGCCAAAGTTAGTCGTTCTGCTCCACCCCCCCTCAAAAAAAATTTGGGTAGCCTTGCGACGAACGCTTACAGTTGGCGAAGCTCATTGTAGCATGCCTCTGTACAAATGTTCCCTGTATATTTCACCTTTTCGACAGTATGAGGGCTCAAAACTAGTTCCAGTTTAACGTAGTAGGACGAGAAATGCACCGCGTAAAAATAGCGGCTGTTCTATGGGGCATTGCAATATATATGTATATGTATATATATCTATCTATCTATATATATATATATCTGTGTGTGTGTGTGTGTCCGTTTACTGTATACATACACAACTTAAATTTCTCCAAATAGAATGCACCACTGCCTGCCTACACTTCTGACACTTAATAAGAACTACACTTATAATACTAAACATCGCCATGAATTTTATGGCTTGCAATGGCGTTACGCCCATAGAATATTTGGAAAGCAGCACAATTTAAGCTGTCGACAGAAAATGAGAACTGGTTTAGGTGAATTTACGCAAATTAACAAACGGGCTTAATATATACAACTGGCACTTTTATTATATTTATGATAACCCCTTTTGCATAGAGTTCTTGACTAGGAGGTACAGGCGTTCCTTCATCTCGGCTCCCTGGCTCAGCCCCTGGAGTTTGCATGAAAGAAGCAAAGTGAGCGCGAAAGCATGCGGTTAAAAGAAGAAAGCCTTTCGGAAAGCATCAATTATTATCTTCCGCAAAACTGGCATGATATAACTGAGTCATCACCGATATAAATGTTGTGACAACTTTACTTACACTGGGGTTTCTCATGAAACAGTCGAGCACGTGTGGACTTATATGAGGAACAGTACTCTTGATATTGAAAGTGCCGAGAAATCGAGCGCAAGATTTATTCGCAGTTTTGATACTTACCTCTTTTTAGTTCGCCAGTAGTTACTTATGATGTAGCGCAGCTCGACGCGCTGCTTGATTGAAAAGCTAGGCGGATCCGTGCAAATTCTGATAATAAGTTTTTTTTGTCGGCAGGCCTTTGAAACAGTGAATGTCCGGACGCAATTTCGGCTAGCCTGTACATTCACTTGTGCACCATGGCGCTTAGCATGTGTGCATACTCTAATAAAGGCTCAAAAACGAATTAAACGCGCTAAAAACGAGCAAATACACGTTTTTGCAGGCTACGGCGCGCGCGCACCCAATGCATATGCTTTTGAGATCTTCAGTACTATGAGACTCTAGCGCCGCCGCTACTGTCACCCGCCGGAGAATGAGCCGAGATACGGCGCGGCCGCCTCGTAGGGTGCCTTGATGCCCGCGCGCTCCGCTGAGTGTGAGGACAGCCGCGTCATCTGCTACGACCGCCGCCATTGCGCCTCCCCACCACTACTCGACCGTATGCGAAGCCCGCTACGCAACGCTCGTGTGGTGCCCTGATACGCCCGAAAACATGTGCAAGCTAGCGAGCTTTTCTTCTTATTGAAGCTTGGATATCTTTTAGGGTTAATTTTGCCTGAATGCATGCAGGGAGCGCTTATTTCATGTAAGCTGACGGCTTGCGCATGATTTATGCGCTAGAGGCAGACGCTGACTCTTTCATGTTGAAAACAAATCCCTACGCTGGTTACCACAGAGGGGATTCTAAATCTGTATTGGTGGTGTCGTTTATATGCTTTCTTTGTTAGTGTTAATTGTTATCTGAGGCTTTTAAGTTCTAAAATGACGCCTGATTGCAGGACTGCAGCAATTTTGACAATCAGTTTTTTTTTGCCGGCACTGACACAGTACATGGGTGTCCTCTGGTGTTTTACGTTATTCAAAATGAGACCGCCGTGGCCTAAATCGAAAGCGCGAGCCTCGCGTCAGCAACCGAGCACCGTGCCCACGGTACCACTGAGGCGGACGCCTTTCTTATTGCCTTAACTATTTCTCCACGATCTTCTCATCGCACAACTTGAGTTGTTTTTTTTTGGTTTTTTTTTGCGACATGGCGTGTTCATTCTACACAGCGGTGCCCCGTCTTGTCTTTATGCATCTTCTTTGTATGAACGCTTCGCGAGTACAGTTTGCATAAGCACTTGCGTATGATCCCTGATAGCTCACAGTATTAATAAATAAATTATTTACTTTATAATGTAAATGCAAGGTAAACAGCGGTAGCGGCGTCGGTACCGAAGCAGCAAGAGCAGGCCGAGTATACGGGCAGCGTCGCAGCAGCAATCAGGCAGTCCTAGCTCGTGCCTCGCGCCCACGTGTCGATGTCGCTGCAGTAGTGGGCATTCCTGTTCACTACACTTCGTCCCCCGTCGGAAAAGGAGCCATCCTGGCGACTCACGGTGAACAGAGTACGAGCGGGTCGTAATAAGGTTTCAGCCGCTGTACGTGAACAATTTCACGTCCCCGAAAGCGCTGGTCTGTGGATGGCGTAACGGGTTCGACGATGTAGTTAACTGGTGAAGTCTGCGAGACAATGCGGTAGGGTCCCTGGTATTTTGAAAAAAAACTTCGAGGAAAGCCCTGTAGGCACAGCGGGAACCCAAATCCAGACAAGAGTGTCCGGAACAAAGTTGGGGTACGGGTGGTTATCGTCACGCCGAGATTTTTGTCTCCGTTGGTCGATGGTTGTGAACAACTGGGCGAGCTTACGACATTCCTCGGCGCGGCGGGCAGCTTCAGAGATGGGCGTAGACTCGGAAGAATCGGGGTGGTAGGGCACAATGGTATCTAGTGTGGTGGAAGGGTCTCGGCCATATAACAGAAAAAATGGTGAAAAGCCCGTAGTCGCTTGTGGAGCAGTATTGTAGGCGTATGTCACAAAAGGCAGAATGAGGTCCCAGTCGGAGTGGTCTGAGGCAACATACTTTGATATCATATCCCCTAGGGTACGGTTGAATCTTTCCGTCAATCCATTCGTCTGCGGATGGTAGGCGGTGGTAGTCCGGTGAATAATACGGCATTCGGCAAGGAGTTGCGTTGACGACTTCAGAGAGGAACACACGTCCTCTGTCGCTGAGAAGTTCGCGCGGTGCGCCGTGACGGAGAATGAAGTGCCGCAAGAGAAAAGAAGATACGTCGCGTGCTGTGGCAGCAGGCAAAGCGGCTGTTTCTGCGTATCGCGTCAGATAGTCGACAGCGACAACAATCCAACGGTTTCCGGAAGCCGTGAATGGAAGAGGCCCGTACAGATCAATCCCAATGCGGTCAAAAGGCCTGGCTGGGCAAGGAATTGGCTGGATCGGACTAGAGGTGTGATGAGGCAGAACTTTCCGTCGTTGGCACTGCGG
Source organism: Rhipicephalus microplus (assembly GCF_013339725.1). Lineage (NCBI taxonomy): Eukaryota > Metazoa > Arthropoda > Arachnida > Ixodida > Ixodidae > Rhipicephalus > Rhipicephalus microplus. The sequence goes on along the minus strand of NC_051168.1, from coordinate 161,188,972 downwards.
GCATGACTGAATGTACTTGCGCAAAAAGGTGTACATGCCTCGCCAATAAAACCGGGAGGAAATCCGAGCGTATGTTTTGAAGATGCCCGCATGTGCGCACTGAGGGTCAGTGTGGAAAGCTGAACATATTGCAGCACGAAGATGGCGAGGTATGACAAGTAGCCACTTTCGGCCCTCAGACTTGTAATTCCTGCGATAAAGGAGGCCATCGCGGACCTCAAAGTGAGCCGCTTGACGGCGCAACATTCAAGAAGATGGAGAAGTCGACGGATCTGAAAGGAATCGCAGAACAGAGCTGATCCAGTCATCCTTGCGTTGCTCAGACGCCATGTCACAGTTATCTGGGAACGCAACCATTTCGTCCACGGCAGATAAACATGCAGAGCTTTCAGCGGACATAGGCGAGCGTGATAAAGCGTCGGCATCAGTGTGACGTCGGCCAGACCTGTAGACAACACGCATGTCGAACTCTTGCAACCGCAAAGCCCAGCGAGCTAAACGGCCGGAGGGGTCCTTCAACGTGGATAACCAACAAAGCGCATGGTGATCGGTGACTACGTCGAAAGGGCGACCATATAGGTACGGTCTAAATTTACCTAGAGCCCATATAATTGCCAGACACTCCTTCTCTGTCACAGAATAGTTCTTTTCCGCTTTGGTGAGGGTACGGCTTGCGTATGCGACTACGTACTCCTGGAATCCTGATTTACGCTGCGCGAGCACGGCGCCGAGTCCAACACCGCTGGCATCGGTGTGTACCTCCGTCGGAGCAGTCGGGTCGAAATGACGCAAGATTGGTGGCGAGGTTAACAGACGGCGCAACTTTTCGAAAGCATCGTCACAGGCGGGTGACCAAGCGTAACTTTTCGAGTCACTGCGTAGAAGTTCCGTCAATGGGGCGGTGATCATAGCAAAATTCCGAATAAAGCGGCGGAAATAGGAGCAGAGGCCAAGAAAGCTGCGCAGATCCTTCAGAGACGCAGGTTTAGAGAACTCTGCAACTGCCCGAAGCTTGGCTCTGTCAGGAAGAATACCCTCTTTAGATACAAAATGACCGAGGATGGTGAGCTGACTTGCGCCGAAGCGGCATTTCTTCAGGTTGAGCTGAAGGCCGGCGTCAGTTAGGCACTGCAGCACTTCATCTAGCCTGCGGAGATGCGTTGGAAAATCCGGGGAAAATATAATCACGTCATCCAAGTAGCACAGGCATGTTTTCCACTTCAGGCCACGCAAAAGATTGTCCATCATCCGCTCGAATGTTGCGGGTGCGTTGCGAAGACCAAAAGGCATGACACAGAATTCGTAAAGGCCATCAGGTGTGACAAAGGCCGTCTTAGGCTGATCTTCAGGTGCCAGAGGGACTTGCCAGTAGCCACTCCGTAAGTCAATAGAAGAGAAGAACTCCGCACCTTGGAGGCAGTCAAGGGCATCGTCGATTCTCGGTAACGGGTAAACGTCCTTTTGAGTTATTTTGTTAAGACGACGGTAGTCAACACAGAAGCGAATTGACCCGTCCTTCTTCTTAACGAGAACGACTGGAGATGCCCAGGGGCTGTTCGAAGGCTGGATGACGCCACGCTTGAGCATGTCAGCTACTTGGTCATCGATAACCTGGCGCTCGGCTGCGGACACGCGGCAGGGTCTTTGACGCAATGGCGCATTGGTACCCGTGTTGATGCGGTGACACACGGCTGACGTGCGGCCGAGGGGAGTATGCTGGCAGTCGAAGGAATAACGAAACTTGTTCAGTAGTCGTAGAAGCTGAGCACGTTGCGAAACGGTTAACGTGTCGGCGATAGAGCTGCTCAGTACGTCCGGCCTAGTAGTCTGCGGCGAAGAGGCACAGGTCACTCCGGCGACTTCGTCTTCGGCGGAAGGACCAGCCGGCATGTCGATGATTGCAGAAGGGTCGAGACGGTAAACACGCCCGACGCACTCACCGCGGAGTAGTGTTACAGGACATGACAACAGGTTCGAGATGAGTAGTCTGCTGACGCCGTCATGAAGTTCTAGAAGGGCAGATGGTAGCGGCGAACACTTGCGACGAACGAAAAGAGCAGATGGCATGAAAAGGGCACTAGACTCGGCGAGAGAGTTGCAAAACACCATGGTAAGGGCAAAAGAGTGCGGCGGTATGATGACGTCTTCAGCAACAAATAGTTTGTCCCCGGTTTCATGAGCATCATATAATGGAGCGTCGTCAAACACTTCAAATGCCACCTCAGCGCGCGAGCAATCGATGACGGCCTTATTAGCGGAGAGAAAATCCCAGCCCAAAATGAGGTCATGGGAGGAGGAATCCAACACTAGCAATTCAACGACATAAATGAGGCCATCAATCGCGATGCGAGCAGTACAAGCAGCGGCCGGTGTGACGTGATCTGCACTGGCTGTACGAAGTGATATACTGGCTAGTGGCGTCATAACTTTTTTCAGCAAGCGGCAGAGTCTAGCACTTATCACTGAAACTGCGGCACCAGTGTCGACAAGAGCGAGTGCAGCGACGCCGTCCACATGTACGTCCAGAACATTCGTTGGTGAAGTGAGAGGCCTTGGTCTTTTCGCTGGCGACGCAGTTCCTGCCTCTGGAACTGCGGCAATTAGTTTTCCCGCTCCGGCGATGAAGGACGACGACGCATCGGCGATGGCGAGCGGCGTCGAGGTGATGGCGAGCGGCGATTAACAGGAGGGCGGTGGTCGGCGTACGATGACATCTGGTCGGGTGGCTGAGAGCCTGTGAACGAACGGCGCGGTGGCAAATAAAGGGCAGGTTCGAAGGTCTGGTAGTAGCTCTGTTGGTAGACAGGAACGCGCCGACGGCAGTATCGCGCTATGTGGCCAGGTAGCCCACAGGCAAAGCATATTGGGCGATTGTCGAGTGTACGCCATTATCCACTACTCTGGACGGACCTTGACTGAGCGAACCGAGGAGTGGGTCGGAGCGGCACGGCTGAGGGAAGCGACGTAAAAGTCTGAAGAGGTGGTCGAGCCGCTACTTCAGCATAGCTTAGAGGTGCATTTACCTCGGCACAGGCAACAGGGCTCGGCAAGGGTGAAGTGTCACGGGCAGATGGCAGAGCCGCGCAAACTTGCTCCTGGATGACCTGGCGAATGTTTGCTGGCAGAAGTGACGCTGGTTGGCCGGCTGTTGATAGCAGCGATAGCTGACGAGCGACCTCAGCACGAACAAACTCCTTAATCTGCGATAGCAGCGACTGAAGGTCAGATGTGGTGGTCAGGCTGGAGAGGGTGTCATCCGGGACGTCAGGGCGTCGAGTGAGAAGACGCTGTCGTCGCAGCTCGTCGAAACTCTGACACAACTCAATGACCTCAGAGACAGCGACAGGGTTCTTGGAGAGCAGCATTTGAAAGGCGTCGTCGGAAATGCCTTTCATGATATGTCGCACCTTGTCAGTTTCGGCCATCGACCGGTCGACACGCCGGCAGAGGTCAAGGATGTCCTCTATGTAGCTGGTGAATGTCTCACCAGTTTGTTGGGACCAGCCTCGTAGGCGTTGTTCTGCGCGAAGTTTGCGCACACCAGGGCGTCCAAAAACATCTGCGATGCAGGTTTTGAAGGTAGTCCAGGTGGGGATTTCCGCCTCATGGTTTCTGTACCACAGCTTGGCAACATCCGTTAAATAAAACATCACGGTGCCAAGTTTTGTGGGATCGTCCCATTTGTTAGTAGCGCTGGCTCGTTCATACGATTCCAGCCAATCCTCAACGTCTTTCTCGTCGGTGCCGCTGAAGATGTCGGGTTCTCGCAAGAGCTGTGCACCGGGACAGCTCCTGCGTGGCGAAGCCGGTGGGGGTGTGAAGACAGCGTCGTCACGCATGACGGACGGCAGCTTTCGGCTACGCAGTTCCAGGACTGGGGAAGACCGCAGCACTCTCCACCAAAATATAATGTAAATGCAAGGTAAACAGCGGTAGCGGCGTCGGTACCGAAGCAGCAAGAGCAGGCCGAGTATACGGGCAGCGTCGCAGCAGCAATCAGGCAGTCCTAGCTCGTGCCTAGCGCCCACGTGTCGATGTCGCTGCAGTAGTGGGCATTCCTCTTCACTACAACTTAAATAATAATGCGTGCTGAAAGAGTTTAAATACTGACGGTGTATGTGTGTGTGTGTGTGCGTGTGTACACGCCTGCCGTTTTCCCTATTATCATCCAGTGTAGAAATTATTTTTGTGCATTAATGCAGTGCTGCCAGAAGCAATTCAAATTATACGCTCCATGGCAGAATTCACTGAGTACTGTCACTAGTTGCTTCGCAGTGGTCGTAAATGATCAAAAAAACAACATCAATTGCGTAATGATTCGAGACAGGACGAAAAGAAAACTTGAAGTACAGGAACAATGAAAAAAATTTGAACTGCACACATTCTTACAAGGGTCATCACACCAGCATGGAAGGCGTACCTAAACCGAGGAAAAGATCGTAGAAAGAAAGAACCTGTGTGGCTTTGTAATGGTTGGGGCGCTCGAACGGTCGGTAATTGAATTCCGGCCGCAGTGGCCCCACTTCGATGGAGATGAAATGCCGGAGTTCTTAAACTTAGGTGCAAGTTACATAAAAACACCTGTTCAAAATTTCCGAAGTCCTCCAATGTATACCGCGTCTCTCGTGATCATATGGTGATTCCGGAACGTACATACACTCTTTAAATTTCAGTGGGTACGACACCGCCGCTGCGCAAAGCTTTATTCTCACAAATGAATATTACGAAAAAAAACAAGGATATCATCTGCAAAGAAACACGTGTAATGTATATTTAATAATAAAGTTCTCATCGCACATAGTGAAACCAAGAATGAAGGGCAGATACAGTACCAACCAAGAGCAGCAAGCAATGTTTACGAAGTGAAATACGCGATTCATGCACACGAGAATCAAGCATACAGCCGTCAGCGTGTCTGTTGCTTACACGAAATTGGTGCCGGTACAAATTATGCATGCGGAATACCGGCTAGAAATTTACGCTGTGAATGGATGATCTGTTTGTCGGATGCCACTTGTCATGTTTGATTTTCACTGTTGAAAAGGCCTTCACTTCGGGTCTCTTAGGAAACTATTCAGCTTCCAGAGTTTTTGCAATGATTAGTGCCCTGCGGCACGCAATACCCGCTACGGTGACGGTAGCGAGCGCATTAAACCGGAGAAAAGCGAGCGCCAGCACAATTATTCGGGCGCAGCAAACACGCAGAAGTGACTGAGTGGAGTCAAAAGGGCGGCCATGCCGCCGCTAAGGCCGAGAAGGCGGCACCTGCCCTTACAAAGGCTGACACCACTCTAAGCGGGGGCGCGCGCATCGAGGCACTCTACCGCCTCGTTCACTCCACTGCTCCCTTGTAGTACACTGTAGCACTGCTACGCCGTGTGTTAAGGCTGGTGCACACCGGCGGCTACGAGTAGTCGCACGACCATTTGCGACTGGTGACCAAAAAGCGACTGATGTTTACACCGGCATAGGCTGCATGCGAGCGACCTGAAGTCGCAATACCGAAGAGTCAGGTCCGGATCTCGTTATCAGCGAAAACTCTGGAGACCTGCGCCAATCAGCTGATCACCGCCAGCTGAGTGAGCGGAACAAACTGAGCGCGCTGCATTTCTTGTTTTTATCCTTCATCGCCAGCGCAATGAAAAACAAACAACAAAAATTGGGCATCGCTGATTGGTATCAGCAGCTTTACAACCGCAGTCGCGCAACTGAAAAATCGGCCAGGAAGCGATTAGCAAAAGCAGTTGCTTTGCGACCATTTGCGACCGTTCGCGACCGGTCGCAAATTGTCGCGCGATCGCTAACTCGCCGGTGTGCACCAGCCTTTAATCTAGCGGCCTTGCCTCGGGTACGCTTAAAAAGTATGCCGGTGGCGTCTGTTCGTGGAGCGCGCGCTATCTTCACTGAAGCAACTCCTAGCCACAAGCAAACACCGTGAAAGTGAACAAACAACATGGCCGTTGCGATACCTTTACAAAAGCTCGTGCGTCATACTGCAGATTCTGAGCACCGCCGAGTTTACGCGGACAGCAGTGGCGCTGCCATCGAGAATGTCACAGCTGAGCGCGTCTGCACGCAAACGGTGGGCTATCGCGTTGAGTATTGCGTGCTTGCGATGATGTTTTTTTTTTAGAAGCCAAGCTCCTTAACGCGTGGGCTGTGCGTTCCGTTGTAATCGTATGTAGCCACCTCTCGTTAGTTCTTGAACCAGCCGTAGAAGGCTGTCATTTTATATATAACGAAATGCATATACGCTAAAAAATCCAAATGGTACAATACTAGAGGATGTTATTTGTAGTATGATAACTAATAAAAATCGCAGCATAGTCATGGAGTGACTGATGATGAGTGGGGCGATGCGTTCGTCAGTATGCGCGCGCTTCCGTCGGTCCGTTTGTTCTTGTTTCTGTCCATTCGTGCGTCTATTATTCGTATGTGCATTCGTCTATGCATCCATCCTTACATCCCTGCGTTCGTCAATACGTCCATTCGTTCATCCGTGCCTCCATCTCTGCTTTCTTCCATGCGTCCTTCTGTTCATCCGTCTATGCATCCGATCGTCCATCAAACATACAGACAGACCACGGACGGACGCGGCCATCGTATTATTCATGTTTGGCCAATAAAAACCCTCGAAACTTTGCCTTACTTATTATCATTCACTCCGTGAACATGCTGTGACATTTTGCCACTGCATACCACTTGCTGATATATTGCCAAGTTGTCGTATTTAACGTCCTTTTTTATCAATCACTCTCTCGGTGCATTGCCTAGAACCACAGCGCCCAAATGAGCTCTAACAGAAAGATGAGCACACGCCCATCTTTGCGGCCAGGAGCCATACAGCCCCTCAACTACGTCGTTTACTATCTGCTATGCACGTCAGGGGAGAGGAGCCTGCACATTGACACGAATGCCGCTACATTATTTTTGGAGGGATAATCTATAGAGTTAATACACATAATCTATAGGAAAAGCGGGGCCAGAAAAGCTATAACCACCCAATCACTGACATCCTGGAACGTTGTCATTGCTGCCATTAAAGACTTTGAAGAAGCACTAAATATAGAAGTTTAAAACATCAAAATTATCGCAGTATATAGCATAATCAAGCGTATTCACGTTTTCTGCAAACGTATATTGTCTCATAGGTTTATAACAACTCCATTTAGGAAAAATACAATGGCCATATACGAAATTTATTGCGCTCAAAAAAGCGTTTGCAGGTTTGTTTACCAGATGGCGCCACCTTTTATTTCAGAGCGACCGTGTGGCGTGCGGCCGATAGGCCCGGCTGCGAGTTTACAAAGGCGAGCGGATAGAGCCACCCACAATGCACCGCGGGCCAGCGCTCTTGGAGGCTATGCATTTCCGCCGGCCTAACTGTGTCATCGCGCTGTCGCTCCCCGCACTTTCGTACAGTGTTGCCGGAGGCTGCTGCTGCAGCTAGCGGGGGGGCCGCCTTGCTCGCAAAGGAAACCCCTCAAGGCTTTTGGACCTACGGCGAGTTGAGTTGGATACTCGCGAAGAAATCGTGTGCGCCCACCTGTCGCCTCTCGCAACCGAAAGCCGGCTCGTTCATGACGCAAGTGGGTACTGGAACGACGTGATCAAGAAAAGGAAAACCACTCTACGATTGACATCTCGCAATCGGTTCATGTTTCAAGCAGTGCGCGCGCCTTGTATCGCCGCTGCGCTGCGCTCCTCGCTCTGCCCAACGTTTTTGCCGGCCCGTTATCAACGATGTAAGTTTGGATGTTTACTAAGTCGTATGCAATCAACACAAACGACGCGATCACGTACTTGTGCAAAGCCTTGCCTCGTCGCTGTCAGAAAGGGGGTTGCGGAAAAATCACACTCCGCTACGTCGCGGTCGTCACTTCAGGGTTAATTAGCTTTAGCTGATGCTCAGCACTGACTTCGAAGCTACGCATGATGAATAGGAACGTGCCATGCCACACGAAGACCTTCCAAACACCATTGTGCGGCTTAAAAAAAGTAAAGCTTCCGGCCTCGCCCATTCATATATTCACGCCTCCTTGATATATTAACGGACAAGCTAATACGTCATCGTTAAGGCAAAAGAACGCCGCTGATTAAATATTGCCTATCGGCGCAAGTAAGGTTCGAACAAAACAAAATTTTTCTGGTGCGTCCTGCAGAAAAAAAGCGCCCGTGTTTTCTTTTCTTTTTTGGCGCTTCAGTGCAGCATGCATGTGTAATGCGGTGAAGCTGTGAGGGCACGCGCAACTTTATAATATGCGACCGAGCACCTCGACATGATGTTTTTCTCTTTTTTTTCTACAACCGCCCTCGTCCACAAGCAGTCACGCAAACTTGATGGCAAGTAAAAAAAAAACATACCTGGCCACTAGTACCAACATAGCCGTCACATGAAATTGAAATAAAAGCAGGAGTACAGACCATGCATAGAGATACACTGGAGGATGTTCTAAAGCATAGACCATGCTCTGAATGAAACATAGAGAACTTTGATGCTAGTGTCTGTGGCAGCTGCAACGCACAGCACTTCAGCTAGCATGGCAGGGATGGGTAGTACACGAATGTGTCTAATGTTCGTTCTTTTAGCTCCGTGTGGCCTGAATTCGCTTTGCCACAAGACAAAGTTTTAGCAAAGGTTTAAAATAAATGCATAGCTATAAAACACAGCCACAAGTGCATGGGAAGCCTGCAAACACGAAAACTAGGCAAATCTGGAAGTACCCATCATATCCCATGGCAACTAACGACTGCAGTACCAGAGTTACTTTTAGGAAACTATGAGACCATAAAAGTCACCCAGGATCTTGCAATTGCACCTTGTTTTATTTTTGCATCATTAAAACAACGCTTTGCTGGTGAAATGCCATTCGAAGTATCACAGGATCATTGCTTGCTTAGACCCCCTCATCATCCAACCTTGTATAAGTGAGAGCCAGTTCCTTACGCATGTACCTGTTCAAATAAACATCCGTTCATGTGACTGCCTGATTTGTGCAAGGATTATAAGATGCAATAAGACTTTACAATTCATTAGTATACTTTTAGAAACAGATATTGAAGTCAATGCAGCAAATAGTTCAACTGCCTTTTGCAACGCAGCATATGCCAGGTAGAAAATGCAGCAAAGGCAAATATATTCTGGAAATTGTTATGCAAAGCCTTCACAGGCATGGTGGCAAATATATCGGTTAACGCCAGCAGTGTCTATTTTCTGCCAAGCTCTGAAAGCTCTTACACGAGTTGTCTAAAATGCCTATACACCTCTTCAGCCTATGAACTTGGCGTTTCACTGCAATGTAATGTTAAAATCAGAGGAAATAATAACCGCCTGTAAGACTTATAAGCTGTTGTAAAAAGAAAAAGCAATATATTTCTTATATTGAGAAGCATTCGAACAAAATTAGACCAACTGAGGCTGCCACAAGTGTGCCTGAAAATGTAAAAATACTTGCCACATAAGTTGCTGGTCTAATGTGGAGGCCACGCATTTCAGTCAGCTGTACACATCGATGCTATGTCTTTGTAATGCTATGAAAATAGTCATAATAGCACCTATAGACACAGCATAATATACCCAGTTTATTAGGTCTTTTGGCATTGAGATAAAGATAGCTTTATTCCTTTGCATACATTTCTAATATTCTGCAGTGTATGAAGATTAGAAGCTTGACGACTGCTGGCATACTAGTTTATGTTTCTCAAAGAGATGTGGACATCTATAAATCCAGAAGCCCGAAATATAAATTTCAAAAAGTGCGAGGATATCCAAATGCAGAGCTGTGAAATGTTATGCTCACAGACCGTCTATTAATCTCTATACGAAGTTTCGGTTCAGCAAGGCATTATACAAGTATCGATGTTCATATGCCTCATGACTGGCATGTGTATTTGCCACAAGTTTTTCACTGCCATTAAGGGTTGTTGCAAGTACTGTACTGAGCATGTGTTCCTCTTCCCCCTAAAATATCCCTGGTGACAGCACTGTTGCCAGCACCATAAATGAAGCAATGCAGGCAGTGACTACAGTGCCCCAATGCATGAAACACCTCGACATTGAGGTCTCGTCATACAAACTAGCTAATCTCAACTTGCGAATGATTGGGCTACGGCCCAAGTGGTGCAAGGGTTTTTTGCGAGAAGAAAAAAGTAATAAAAGTGAACTGCTCTCTTAGCCCTTTCAGATACCACCTACGAAGAACTGTATGTACTTGTGTGAAACTGACATTTCAAGGCACTCGATATTCTATTGCAACAAAAATAGCGGCATAAGACAGGTGCATTCAAAAGAAACCGAACTTGTACTTTACTGTAGTCTTTTACTTTGTTTCTCGGCCACAAGTATGGCCAACAAAAATTTCATCTTGGAAGTGCCGCCTGCTGCCTTAGTCCATATCACAACTATGCGACATCTGGTGGAGGTGGTTTATTTTACGTTCTGGGCGCCCCCATCAAGCCATGAACCCAGCTCCAGTGCCAAAAAAGATACCCGACGCCGACCTTGAGCCTGTAATCTTCAACTTCTTCAAACATTAATGTTTTTTAGATTACTGGGTAATTTTCAATAAAATAACTAGTGGTAATGGCAGTTCATTTCTCCAATCTTACCTCAACACTGTAGCAGCTGGGTGTAGCACATGGCAAATAGATTTAAACATGCGTAAATGTAAGCAAACAAGCATAAGAAGATATGCAGACATCTTGCTAACATACTAGGTAAATGTCCTACGAAATCGGGACAACTCATATAAATAATTAGGTGTTCTTATCTCATTGAACTTACCTCAGCACATCACACTGATATTACTAATAATGCCAATTACAAGTTAG